>OX387715.1:65392736-66592736 GCA_947577245.1 Andrena bucephala | reverse complement strand
AGAGGTGGCACTATGTTAGCGTCTTCGGAGAGAGAATCCAAGGCGGAGAACTATTCGACGTAGAGGCGCAGCGTCTTCGAAAGGCCTTCGACAATGAAATTCAGAGCATACCTCCTTTCGCTTCATGTTCTCCTGATACATTTGCTAAAATCTGGCCAAAATTTTCTGAACGCTCCAAAATTGAGATTGTAACAGGAGAACATGATGTCGAAAGAGGTGGCACAAAGTTAGCGTCTTCGTAGAGAGAATCTAAAGCGGAGAACTATTTGACGTAGAGGCGCAGAGTTGACGAAAGGCCTTCGACGATGAATTTCAGGGGATACCTCCTTTCGCATCATGTTCTCCTGATACGTTTGCTGAAATCTGGCCAAAATTTTCGAAACGCTCCAAAATTGAGATTGTAACAGGAGAACATGATGTCGAAAGAGGTGACACTAAGTTAGCGTCATCGGAAAGAGAATCTAAGGCGGAGAACTAAAATCGGCAATCAAAGGGTACTTTCCTTGTACTCTTTGTGCGCGGTTTCACGTCCCGAGGTACTTTCCTAAGGGGTGAAAAATACCCTACTATACAGGGTGACTCAGAAATCGGCAGAATCGAGGAAAATCGGCAATCAAAGGGTACTTTCATTGTACTCTTTGGACGCGGTTTCACGTCCCGAGTACTTTCCTAAGGGGTGAAAAATACCCTACTATACAGGGTGACTCAGAAATCGGCAACAATCGAGGAAAATCGGCAATCAAAGGGTACTTTCAGTGTACTCTTTGGACGCGGTTTCACGTCCCGAGTACTTTCATAAGGGGTGAAAAATTTCCTACTATACAGGGTGATAGAGAAATCGGCAACGATCGCGGAAAATCGGCGATCAAAGGGTACTTTCATTGTACTCTTTGGACGCGGTTTCACGTCCCGAGTACTTTCCTAAGTAGTGAAAAATACCCTACGATACAGGGTGACTCAGAAATCGGCAACAATCGAGGAAAATCGGCAATCAAAGGGTACTTTCAGTGTACTCTGTGGACGCGGTTTCACGTCCCGAGTACTTTCATAAGGGGTGAAAAATTCCCTACTATACAGAGTGATAGAGAAATCGGCAACGATCGCGGAAAATCGGCGATCAAAGGGAACTTTCATTGTACTCTTTGGACGCGGTTTCACGTCCCGAGTACTTTCCTAAGGGGTGAAAAATACCCTACTATACAGGGTGACTCAGAAATCGGCAACAATCGAGGAAAATCGGCAATCAAAGGGTACTTTCAGTGTACTCTTTGGACGCGGTTTCTCGTCCCGAGTACTTTCATAAGGGGTGAAAAATTCCCTACTATACAGGGTGATAGAGAAATCGGCAACGATCGCGGAAAATCGGCGATCAAAGGGTTCTTTCATTGTACTCTTTGGACGCGGTTTCACGTCCCGAGTACTTTCCTAAGGGGTGAAAAATACCCTACTATACAGGGTGACTCAGAAATCGGCAACAATCGAGGAAAATCGGCAATCAAAGGGTACTTTCAGTGTACTCTTTGGACGCGGTTTCACGTCCCGAGTACTTTCATAAGGGGTGAAAAATTCCCTACTATACAGGGTGATAGAGAAATCGGCAACGATCGCGGAAAATCGGCGATCAAAGGGTACTTTCATTGTACTCTTTGGACGTGGTTTCACGTCCCGAGTACTTTTCTAAGGGGTGAAAAATACCCTACTATACAGGGTGACTCAGAAATCGGCAACAATCGAGGAAAATCGGCAATCAAAGGGTACATTCATTGTACTCTTTGGACGCGGTTTCGCGTTCCGGGTACCTTCCTAAGGGGTGAAAAATACCCTACTGTAAAGGGTGACCGAGAAATCGGTAACGATCGAGGAAAATCGGCGATCAAAGGGTACTTTTATTATACTATTTGGATGCGCTTTCACGTACCGAGTACTTTCCTAAGGGGTGAAAAATACCCTACTATTCAGGGTGACTGAGAAATCGGTAACAATCGAGGAAAATCGGAGAGGGGCAGAGTTTTCGAAAGGCCTTCGACGATGAAATTCAGAGCATACCTCCTTTCGCTTCATGTTCTCCTGATACATTTGCTAAAATCTGGCCAAAATTTTCTGAACGCTCCAAAATTGAGATTGTAACAGGAGAACATGATGTCGGAAGAGGTGGCACTAAGTTAGCGTCTTCGGAAAGAGAATCTAAGGCGGAGAACTATTCGACGTAGAGGCGCAGCGTCTTCGAAAGGCTTTGACGATGAAATTCAGGGCGTACCTCCTTTCGCTTCATGTTCTCCTGATACATTTGCTAAAATCTGGCCAAAATTTTCTGAACGCTCCAAAATTGAGATTGTAACAGGAGAACATGATGTCGAAAGAGGTGGCACTATGTTAGCGTCTTCGGAGAGAGAATCCAAGGCGGAGAACTATTCGACGTAGAGGCGCAGCGTCTTCGAAAGGCCTTCGACGATGAAATTCAGAGCATACCTCCTTTCGCTTCATGTTCTCCTGATACATTTGCTAAAATCTGGCCAAAATTTTCTAAACGCTCCAAAATTGAGATTGTAACAGGAGAACATGATGTCGGAAGAGGTGGCACTAAGTTAGCGTCTTCGGAAAGAGAATCTAAGGCGGAGAACTATTCGACGTAGAGGCGCAGCGTCTTCGAAAGGCTTTGACGATGAAATTCAGGGCGTACCTCCTTTCGCTTCATGTACTCCTGATACATTTGCTAAAATCTGGCCAAAATTTTCTGAACGCTCCAAAATTGAGATTGTAACAGGAGAACATGATGTCGAAAGAGGTGGCACTATGTTAGCGTCTTCGGAGAGAGAATCCAAGGCGGAGAACTATTCGACGTAGAGGCGCAGCGTCTTCGAAAGGCCTTCGACGATGAAATTCAGAGCATACCTCCTTTCGCTTCATGTTCTCCTGATACATTTGCTAAAATCTGGCCAAAATTTTCTGAACGCTCCAAAATTGAGATTGTAACAGGAGAACATGATGTCGAAAGAGGTGGCACTATGTTAGCGTCTTCGGAGAGAGAATCCAAGGCGGAGAACTATTCGACGTAGAGGCGCAGCGTCTTCGAAAGGCCTTCGACAATGAAATTCAGAGCATACCTCCTTTCGCTTCATGTTCTCCTGATACATTTGCTAAAATCTGGCCAAAATTTTCTGAACGCTCCAAAATTGAGATTGTAACAGGAGAACATGATGTCGAAAGAGGTGGCACAAAGTTAGCGTCTTCGTAGAGAGAATCTAAAGCGGAGAACTATTTGACGTAGAGGCGCAGAGTTGACGAAAGGCCTTCGACGATGAATTTCAGGGGATACCTCCTTTCGCATCATGTTCTCCTGATACGTTTGCTGAAATCTGGCCAAAATTTTCGAAACGCTCCAAAATTGAGATTGTAACAGGAGAACATGATGTCGAAAGAGGTAACACTAAGTTAGCGTCATCGGAAAGAGAATCTAAGGCGGAGAACTAAAATCGGCAATCAAAGGGTACTTTCCTTGTACTCTTTGTGCGCGGTTTCACGTCCCGAGTACTTTCCTAAGGGGTGAAAAATACCCTACTATACAGGGTGACTCAGAAATCGGCAACAATCGAGGAAAATCGGCAATCAAAGGGTACTTTCATTGTACTCTTTGGACGCGGTTTCACGTCCCGAGTACTTTCCTAAGGGGTGAAAAATACCCTACTATACAGGGTGACTCAGAAATCGGCAACAATCGAGGAAAATCGGCAATCAAAGGGTACTTTCAGTGTACTCTTTGGACGCGGTTTCACGTCCCGAGTACTTTCATAAGGGGTGAAAAATTTCCTACTATACAGGGTGATAGAGAAATCGGCAACGATCGCGGAAAATCGGCGATCAAAGGGTACTTTCATTGTACTCTTTGGACGCGGTTTCACGTCCCGAGTACTTTCCTAAGGGGTGAAAAATACCCTACGATACAGGGTGACTCAGAAATCGGCAACAATCGAGGAAAATCGGCAATCAAAGGGTACTTTCAGTGTACTCTGTGGACGCGGTTTCACGTCCCAAGTACTTTCATAAGGGGTGAAAAATTCCCTACTATACAGAGTGATAGAGAAATCGGCAACGATCGCGGAAAATCGGCGATCAAAGGGAACTTTCATTGTACTCTTTGGACGCGGTTTCACGTCCCGAGTACTTTCCTAAGGGGTGAAAAATACCCTACTATACAGGGTGACTCAGAAATCGGCAACAATCGAGGAAAATCGGCAATCAAAGGGTACTTTCAGTGTACTCTTTGGACGCGGTTTCTCGTCCCGAGTACTTTCATAAGGGGTGAAAAATTCCCTACTATACAGGGTGATAGAGAAATCGGCAACGATCGCGGAAAATCGGCGATCAAAGGGTTCTTTCATTGTACTCTTTGGACGCGGTTTCACGTCCCGAGTACTTTCCTAAGGGGTGAAAAATACCCTACTATACAGGGTGACTCAGAAATCGGCAACAATCGAGGAAAATCGGCAATCAAAGGGTACTTTCAGTGTACTCTTTGGACGCGGTTTCACGTCCCGAGTACTTTCATAAGGGGTGAAAAATTCCCTACTATACAGGGTGATAGAGAAATCGGCAACGATCGCGGAAAATCGGCGATCAAAGGGTACTTTCATTGTACTCTTTGGACGTGGTTTCACGTCCCGAGTACTTTTCTAAGGGGTGAAAAATACCCTACTATACAGGGTGACTCAGAAATCGGCAACAATCGAGGAAAATCGGCAATCAAAGGGTACATTCATTGTACTCTTTGGACGCGGTTTCGCGTTCCGGGTACCTTCCTAAGGGGTGAAAAATACCCTACTGTAAAGGGTGACCGAGAAATCGGTAACGATCGAGGAAAATCGGCGATCAAAGGGTACTTTTATTATACTATTTGGATGCGCTTTCACGTACCGACTACTTTCCTAAGGGGTGAAAAATACCCTACTATACAGGGTGACTGAGAAATCGGTAACAATCGAGGAAAATCGGAGAGGGGCAGAGTTTTCGAAAGGCCTTCGACGATGAAATTCAGAGCATACCTCCTTTCGCTTCATGTTCTCCTGATACATTTGCTAAAAACTGGCCAAAATTTTCTGAACGCTCCAAAATTGAGATTGTAACAGGAGAACATGATGTCGAAAGAGGTGGCACTATGTTAGCGTCTTCGGAGAGAGAATCCAAGGCGGAGAACTATTCGACGTAGAGGCGCAGCGTCTTCGAAAGGCCTTCGACGATGAAATTCAGAGCATACCTCCTTTCGCTTCATGTTCTCCTGATACATTTGCTAAAATCTGGCCAAAATTTTCTGAACGCTCCAAAATTGAGATTGTAACAGGAGAACATGATGTCGGAAGAGGTGGCACTAAGTTAGCGTCTTCGGAAAGAGAATCTAAGGCGGAGAACTATTCGACGTAGAGGCGCAGCGTCTTCGAAAGGCTTTGACGATGAAATTCAGGGCGTACCTCCTTTCGCTTCATGTTCTCCTGATACATTTGCTAAAATCTGGCCAAAATTTTCTGAACGCTCCAAAATTGAGATTGTAACAGGAGAACATGATGTCGAAAGAGGTGGCACTATGTTAGCGTCTTCGGAGAGAGAATCCAAGGCGGAGAACTATTCGACGTAGAGGCGCAGCGTCTTCGAAAGGCCTTCGACGATGAAATTCAGAGCATACCTCCTTTCGCTTCATGTTCTCCTGATACATTTGCTAAAACCTGGCCAAAATTTTCTGAACGCTCCAAAATTGAGATTGTAACAGGAGAACATGATGTCGAAAGAGGTGGCACTATGTTAGCGTCTTCGGAGAGAGAATCCAAGGCGGAGAACTATTCGACGTAGAGGCGCAGCGTCTTCGAAAGGCCTTCGACAATGAAATTCAGAGCATACCTCCTTTCGCTTCATGTTCTCCTGATACATTTGCTAAAATCTGGCCAAAATTTTCTGAACGCTCCCAAATTGAGATTGTAACAGGAGAACATGATGTCGGAAGAGGTGGCACTAAGTTAGCGTCTTCGGAAAGAGAATCTAAGGCGGAGAACTATTCGACGTAGAGGCGCAGCGTCTTCGAAAGGCTTTGACGATGAAATTCAGGGCGTACCTCCTTTCGCTTCATGGACTCCTGATACATTTGCTAAAATCTGGCCAAAATTTTCTGAACGCTCCAAAATTGAGATTGTAACAGGAGAACATGATGTCGAAAGAGGTGGCACTATGTTAGCGTCTTCGGAGAGAGAATCCAAGGCGGAGAACTATTCGACGTAGAGGCGCAGCGTCTTCGAAAGGCCTTCGACGATGAAATTCAGAGCATACCTCCTTTCGCTTCATGTTCTCCTGATACATTTGCTAAAATCTGGCCAAAATTTTCTGAACGCTCCCAAATTGAGATTGTAACAGGAGAACATGATGTCGGAAGAGGTGGCACTAAGTTAGCGTCTTCGGAAAGAGAATCTAAGGCGGAGAACTATTCGACGTAGAGGCGCAGCGTCTTCGAAAGGCTTTGACGATGAAATTCAGGGCGTACCTCCTTTCGCTTCATGGACTCCTGATACATTTGCTAAAATCTGGCCAAAATTTTCTGAACGCTCCAAAATTGAGATTGTAACAGGAGAACATGATGTCGAAAGAGGTGGCACTATGTTAGCGTCTTCGGAGAGAGAATCCAAGGCGGAGAACTATTCGACGTAGAGGCGCAGCGTCTTCGAAAGGCCTTCGACAATGAAATTCAGAGCATACCTCCTTTCGCTTCATGTTCTCCTGATACATTTGCTAAAATCTGGCCAAAATTTTCTGAACGCTCCAAAATTGAGATTGTAACAGGAGAACATGATGTCGAAAGAGGTGGCACAAAGTTAGCGTCTTCGTAGAGAGAATCTAAAGCGGAGAACTATTTGACGTAGAGGCGCAGAGTTGACGAAAGGCCTTCGACGATGAATTTCAGGGGATACCTCCTTTCGCATCATGTTCTCCTGATACGTTTGCTGAAATCTGGCCAAAATTTTCGAAACGCTCCAAAATTGAGATTGTAACAGGAGAACATGATGTCGAAAGAGGTGACACTAAGTTAGCGTCATCGGAAAGAGAATCTAAGGCGGAGAACTAAAATCGGCAATCAAAGGGTACTTTCCTTGTACTCTTTGTGCGCGGTTTCACGTCCCGAGGTACTTTCCTAAGGGGTGAAAAATACCCTACTATACAGGGTGACTCAGAAATCGGCAGAATCGAGGAAAATCGGCAATCAAAGGGTACTTTCATTGTACTCTTTGGACGCGGTTTCACGTCCCGAGTACTTTCCTAAGGGGTGAAAAATACCCTACTATACAGGGTGACTCAGAAATCGGCAACAATCGAGGAAAATCGGCAATCAAAGGGTACTTTCAGTGTACTCTTTGGACGCGGTTTCACGTCCCGAGTACTTTCATAAGGGGTGAAAAATTTCCTACTATACAGGGTGATAGAGAAATCGGCAACGATCGCGGAAAATCGGCGATCAAAGGGTACTTTCATTGTACTCTTTGGACGCGGTTTCACGTCCCGAGTACTTTCCTAAGTAGTGAAAAATACCCTACGATACAGGGTGACTCAGAAATCGGCAACAATCGAGGAAAATCGGCAATCAAAGGGTACTTTCAGTGTACTCTGTGGACGCGGTTTCACGTCCCGAGTACTTTCATAAGGGGTGAAAAATTCCCTACTATACAGAGTGATAGAGAAATCGGCAACGATCGCGGAAAATCGGCGATCAAAGGGAACTTTCATTGTACTCTTTGGACGCGGTTTCACGTCCCGAGTACTTTCCTAAGGGGTGAAAAATACCCTACTATACAGGGTGACTCAGAAATCGGCAACAATCGAGGAAAATCGGCAATCAAAGGGTACTTTCAGTGTACTCTTTGGACGCGGTTTCTCGTCCCGAGTACTTTCATAAGGGGTGAAAAATTCCCTACTATACAGGGTGATAGAGAAATCGGCAACGATCGCGGAAAATCGGCGATCAAAGGGTTCTTTCATTGTACTCTTTGGACGCGGTTTCACGTCCCGAGTACTTTCCTAAGGGGTGAAAAATACCCTACTATACAGGGTGACTCAGAAATCGGCAACAATCGAGGAAAATCGGCAATCAAAGGGTACTTTCAGTGTACTCTTTGGACGCGGTTTCACGTCCCGAGTACTTTCATAAGGGGTGAAAAATTCCCTACTATACAGGGTGATAGAGAAATCGGCAACGATCGCGGAAAATCGGCGATCAAAGGGTACTTTCATTGTACTCTTTGGACGTGGTTTCACGTCCCGAGTACTTTTCTAAGGGGTGAAAAATACCCTACTATACAGGGTGACTCAGAAATCGGCAACAATCGAGGAAAATCGGCAATCAAAGGGTACATTCATTGTACTCTTTGGACGCGGTTTCGCGTTCCGGGTACCTTCCTAAGGGGTGAAAAATACCCTACTGTAAAGGGTGACCGAGAAATCGGTAACGATCGAGGAAAATCGGCGATCAAAGGGTACTTTTATTATACTATTTGGATGCGCTTTCACGTACCGAGTACTTTCCTAAGGGGTGAAAAATACCCTACTATTCAGGGTGACTGAGAAATCGGTAACAATCGAGGAAAATCGGAGAGGGGCAGAGTTTTCGAAAGGCCTTCGACGATGAAATTCAGAGCATACCTCCTTTCGCTTCATGTTCTCCTGATACATTTGCTAAAATCTGGCCAAAATTTTCTGAACGCTCCAAAATTGAGATTGTAACAGGAGAACATGATGTCGGAAGAGGTGGCACTAAGTTAGCGTCTTCGGAAAGAGAATCTAAGGCGGAGAACTATTCGACGTAGAGGCGCAGCGTCTTCGAAAGGCTTTGACGATGAAATTCAGGGCGTACCTCCTTTCGCTTCATGTTCTCCTGATACATTTGCTAAAATCTGGCCAAAATTTTCTGAACGCTCCAAAATTGAGATTGTAACAGGAGAACATGATGTCGAAAGAGGTGGCACTATGTTAGCGTCTTCGGAGAGAGAATCCAAGGCGGAGAACTATTCGACGTAGAGGCGCAGCGTCTTCGAAAGGCCTTCGACGATGAAATTCAGAGCATACCTCCTTTCGCTTCATGTTCTCCTGATACATTTGCTAAAATCTGGCCAAAATTTTCTAAACGCTCCAAAATTGAGATTGTAACAGGAGAACATGATGTCGGAAGAGGTGGCACTAAGTTAGCGTCTTCGGAAAGAGAATCTAAGGCGGAGAACTATTCGACGTAGAGGCGCAGCGTCTTCGAAAGGCTTTGACGATGAAATTCAGGGCGTACCTCCTTTCGCTTCATGTACTCCTGATACATTTGCTAAAATCTGGCCAAAATTTTCTGAACGCTCCAAAATTGAGATTGTAACAGGAGAACATGATGTCGAAAGAGGTGGCACTATGTTAGCGTCTTCGGAGAGAGAATCCAAGGCGGAGAACTATTCGACGTAGAGGCGCAGCGTCTTCGAAAGGCCTTCGACGATGAAATTCAGAGCATACCTCCTTTCGCTTCATGTTCTCCTGATACATTTGCTAAAATCTGGCCAAAATTTTCTGAACGCTCCAAAATTGAGATTGTAACAGGAGAACATGATGTCGAAAGAGGTGGCACTATGTTAGCGTCTTCGGAGAGAGAATCCAAGGCGGAGAACTATTCGACGTAGAGGCGCAGCGTCTTCGAAAGGCCTTCGACAATGAAATTCAGAGCATACCTCCTTTCGCTTCATGTTCTCCTGATACATTTGCTAAAATCTGGCCAAAATTTTCTGAACGCTCCCAAATTGAGATTGTAACAGGAGAACATGATGTCGGAAGAGGTGGCACTAAGTTAGCGTCTTCGGAAAGAGAATCTAAGGCGGAGAACTATTCGACGTAGAGGCGCAGCGTCTTCGAAAGGCTTTGACGATGAAATTCAGGGCGTACCTCCTTTCGCTTCATGGACTCCTGATACATTTGCTAAAATCTGGCCAAAATTTTCTGAACGCTCCAAAATTGAGATTGTAACAGGAGAACATGATGTCGAAAGAGGTGGCACTATGTTAGCGTCTTCGGAGAGAGAATCCAAGGCGGAGAACTATTCGACGTAGAGGCGCAGCGTCTTCGAAAGGCCTTCGACGATGAAATTCAGAGCATACCTCCTTTCGCTTCATGTTCTCCTGATACATTTGCTAAAATCTGGCCAAAATTTTCTGAACGCTCCCAAATTGAGATTGTAACAGGAGAACATGATGTCGGAAGAGGTGGCACTAAGTTAGCGTCTTCGGAAAGAGAATCTAAGGCGGAGAACTATTCGACGTAGAGGCGCAGCGTCTTCGAAAGGCTTTGACGATGAAATTCAGGGCGTACCTCCTTTCGCTTCATGGACTCCTGATACATTTGCTAAAATCTGGCCAAAATTTTCTGAACGCTCCAAAATTGAGATTGTAACAGGAGAACATGATGTCGAAAGAGGTGGCACTATGTTAGCGTCTTCGGAGAGAGAATCCAAGGCGGAGAACTATTCGACGTAGAGGCGCAGCGTCTTCGAAAGGCCTTCGACAATGAAATTCAGAGCATACCTCCTTTCGCTTCATGTTCTCCTGATACATTTGCTAAAATCTGGCCAAAATTTTCTGAACGCTCCAAAATTGAGATTGTAACAGGAGAACATGATGTCGAAAGAGGTGGCACAAAGTTAGCGTCTTCGTAGAGAGAATCTAAAGCGGAGAACTATTTGACGTAGAGGCGCAGAGTTGACGAAAGGCCTTCGACGATGAATTTCAGGGGATACCTCCTTTCGCATCATGTTCTCCTGATACGTTTGCTGAAATCTGGCCAAAATTTTCGAAACGCTCCAAAATTGAGATTGTAACAGGAGAACATGATGTCGAAAGAGGTGACACTAAGTTAGCGTCATCGGAAAGAGAATCTAAGGCGGAGAACTAAAATCGGCAATCAAAGGGTACTTTCCTTGTACTCTTTGTGCGCGGTTTCACGTCCCGAGGTACTTTCCTAAGGGGTGAAAAATACCCTACTATACAGGGTGACTCAGAAATCGGCAGAATCGAGGAAAATCGGCAATCAAAGGGTACTTTCATTGTACTCTTTGGACGCGGTTTCACGTCCCGAGTACTTTCCTAAGGGGTGAAAAATACCCTACTATACAGGGTGACTCAGAAATCGGCAACAATCGAGGAAAATCGGCAATCAAAGGGTACTTTCAGTGTACTCTTTGGACGCGGTTTCACGTCCCGAGTACTTTCATAAGGGGTGAAAAATTTCCTACTATACAGGGTGATAGAGAAATCGGCAACGATCGCGGAAAATCGGCGATCAAAGGGTACTTTCATTGTACTCTTTGGACGCGGTTTCACGTCCCGAGTACTTTCCTAAGTAGTGAAAAATACCCTACGATACAGGGTGACTCAGAAATCGGCAACAATCGAGGAAAATCGGCAATCAAAGGGTACTTTCAGTGTACTCTGTGGACGCGGTTTCACGTCCCGAGTACTTTCATAAGGGGTGAAAAATTCCCTACTATACAGAGTGATAGAGAAATCGGCAACGATCGCGGAAAATCGGCGATCAAAGGGAACTTTCATTGTACTCTTTGGACGCGGTTTCACGTCCCGAGTACTTTCCTAAGGGGTGAAAAATACCCTACTATACAGGGTGACTCAGAAATCGGCAACAATCGAGGAAAATCGGCAATCAAAGGGTACTTTCAGTGTACTCTTTGGACGCGGTTTCTCGTCCCGAGTACTTTCATAAGGGGTGAAAAATTCCCTACTATACAGGGTGATAGAGAAATCGGCAACGATCGCGGAAAATCGGCGATCAAAGGGTTCTTTCATTGTACTCTTTGGACGCGGTTTCACGTCCCGAGTACTTTCCTAAGGGGTGAAAAATACCCTACTATACAGGGTGACTCAGAAATCGGCAACAATCGAGGAAAATCGGCAATCAAAGGGTACTTTCAGTGTACTCTTTGGACGCGGTTTCACGTCCCGAGTACTTTCATAAGGGGTGAAAAATTCCCTACTATACAGGGTGATAGAGAAATCGGCAACGATCGCGGAAAATCGGCGATCAAAGGGTACTTTCATTGTACTCTTTGGACGTGGTTTCACGTCCCGAGTACTTTTCTAAGGGGTGAAAAATACCCTACTATACAGGGTGACTCAGAAATCGGCAACAATCGAGGAAAATCGGCAATCAAAGGGTACATTCATTGTACTCTTTGGACGCGGTTTCGCGTTCCGGGTACCTTCCTAAGGGGTGAAAAATACCCTACTGTAAAGGGTGACCGAGAAATCGGTAACGATCGAGGAAAATCGGCGATCAAAGGGTACTTTTATTATACTATTTGGATGCGCTTTCACGTACCGAGTACTTTCCTAAGGGGTGAAAAATACCCTACTATTCAGGGTGACTGAGAAATCGGTAACAATCGAGGAAAATCGGAGAGGGGCAGAGTTTTCGAAAGGCCTTCGACGATGAAATTCAGAGCATACCTCCTTTCGCTTCATGTTCTCCTGATACATTTGCTAAAATCTGGCCAAAATTTTCTGAACGCTCCAAAATTGAGATTGTAACAGGAGAACATGATGTCGGAAGAGGTGGCACTAAGTTAGCGTCTTCGGAAAGAGAATCTAAGGCGGAGAACTATTCGACGTAGAGGCGCAGCGTCTTCGAAAGGCTTTGACGATGAAATTCAGGGCGTACCTCCTTTCGCTTCATGTTCTCCTGATACATTTGCTAAAATCTGGCCAAAATTTTCTGAACGCTCCAAAATTGAGATTGTAACAGGAGAACATGATGTCGAAAGAGGTGGCACTATGTTAGCGTCTTCGGAGAGAGAATCCAAGGCGGAGAACTATTCGACGTAGAGGCGCAGCGTCTTCGAAAGGCCTTCGACGATGAAATTCAGAGCATACCTCCTTTCGCTTCATGTTCTCCTGATACATTTGCTAAAATCTGGCCAAAATTTTCTAAACGCTCCAAAATTGAGATTGTAACAGGAGAACATGATGTCGGAAGAGGTGGCACTAAGTTAGCGTCTTCGGAAAGAGAATCTAAGGCGGAGAACTATTCGACGTAGAGGCGCAGCGTCTTCGAAAGGCTTTGACGATGAAATTCAGGGCGTACCTCCTTTCGCTTCATGTACTCCTGATACATTTGCTAAAATCTGGCCAAAATTTTCTGAACGCTCCAAAATTGAGATTGTAACAGGAGAACATGATGTCGAAAGAGGTGGCACTATGTTAGCGTCTTCGGAGAGAGAATCCAAGGCGGAGAACTATTCGACGTAGAGGCGCAGCGTCTTCGAAAGGCCTTCGACGATGAAATTCAGAGCATACCTCCTTTCGCTTCATGTTCTCCTGATACATTTGCTAAAATCTGGCCAAAATTTTCTGAACGCTCCAAAATTGAGATTGTAACAGGAGAACATGATGTCGAAAGAGGTGGCACTATGTTAGCGTCTTCGGAGAGAGAATCCAAGGCGGAGAACTATTCGACGTAGAGGCGCAGCGTCTTCGAAAGGTCTTCGACGATGAAATTCAGAGCGTACCTCCTTTCGCTTCATGTTCTCCTGATACATTTGCTAAAATCTGGCCAAAATTTTCTGAACGCTCCAAAATTGAGATTGTAACAGGAGAACATGATGTCGGAAGAGGTGGCACTAAGTTAGCGTCTTCGGAAAGAGAATCTAAGGCGGAGAACTATTCGACGTAGAGGCGCAGCGTCTTCGAAAGGCTTTGACGATGAAATTCAGGGCGTACCTCCTTTCGCTTCATGTTCTCCTGATACATTTGCTAAAATCTGGCCAAAATTTTCTGAACGCTCCAAAATTGAGATTGTAACAGGAGAACATGATGTCGAAAGAGGTGGCACTATGTTAGCGTCTTCGGAGAGAGAATCCAAGGCGGAGAACTATTCGACGTAGAGGCGCAGCGTCTTCGAAAGGCCTTCGACGATGAAATTCAGAGCATACCTCCTTTCGCTTCATGTTCTCCTGATACATTTGCTAAAACCTGGCCAAAATTTTCTGAACGCTCCAAAATTGAGATTGTAACAGGAGAACATGATGTCGAAAGAGGTGGCACTATGTTAGCGTCTTCGGAGAGAGAATCCAAGGCGGAGAACTATTCGACGTAGAGGCGCAGCGTCTTCGAAAGGCCTTCGACAATGAAATTCAGAGCATACCTCCTTTCGCTTCATGTTCTCCTGATACATTTGCTAAAATCTGGCCAAAATTTTCTGAACGCTCCAAAATTGAGATTGTAACAGGAGAACATGATGTCGAAAGAGGTGGCACTATGTTAGCGTCTTCGGAGAGAGAATCCAAGGCGGAGAACTATTCGACGTAGAGGCGCAGCGTCTTCGAAAGGCCTTCGACGATGAAATTCAGAGCATACCTGCTTTCGCTTCATGTTCTCCTGATACATTTGCTAAAATCTGGCCAAAATTTTCTGAACGCTCCAAAATTGAGATTGTAACAGGAGAACATGATGTCGGAAGAGGTGGCACTAAGTTAGCGTCTTCGGAAAGAGAATCTAAGGCGGAGAACTATTCGACGTAGAGGCGCAGCGTCTTCGAAAGGCTTTGACGATGAAATTCAGGGCGTACCTCCTTTCGCTTCATGTTCTCCTGATACATTTGCTAAAATCTGGCCAAAATTTTCTGAACGCTCCAAAATTGAGATTGTAACAGGAGAACATGATGTCGAAAGAGGTGGCACTATGTTAGCGTCTTCGGAGAGAGAATCCAAGGCGGAGAACTATTCGACGTAGAGGCGCAGCGTCTTCGAAAGGCCTTTGACGATGAAATTCAGAGCATACCTCCTTTCGCTTCATGTTCTCCTGATACATTTGCTAAAATCTGGCCAAAATTTTCTGAACGCTCCAAAATTGAGATTGTAACAGGAGAACATGATGTCGAAAGAGGTGGCACTATGTTAGCGTCTTCGGAGAGAGAATCCAAGGCGGAGAACTATTCGACGTAGAGGCGCAGCGTCTTCGAAAGGCCTTCGACGATGAAATTCAGAGCATACCTGCTTTCGCTTCATGTTCTCCTGATACATTTGCTAAAATCTGGCCAAAATTTTCTGAACGCTCCAAAATTGAGATTGTAACAGGAGAACATGATGTCGGAAGAGGTGGCACTAAGTTAGCGTCTTCGGAAAGAGAATCTAAGGCGGAGAACTATTCGACGTAGAGGCGCAGCGTCTTCGAAAGGCTTTGACGATGAAATTCAGGGCGTACCTCCTTTCGCTTCATGTTCTCCTGATACATTTGCTAAAATCTGGCCAAAATTTTCTGAACGCTCCAAAATTGAGATTGTAACAGGAGAACATGATGTCGAAAGAGGTGGCACTATGTTAGCGTCTTCGGAGAGAGAATCCAAGGCGGAGAACTATTCGACGTAGAGGCGCAGCGTCTTCGAAAGGCCTTTGACGATGAAATTCAGAGCATACCTCCTTTCGCTTCATGTTCTCCTGATACATTTGCTAAAATCTGGCCAAAATTTTCTGAACGCTCCAAAATTGAGATTGTAACAGGAGAACATGATGTCGAAAGAGGTGGCACTATGTTAGCGTCTTCGGAGAGAGAATCCAAGGCGGAGAACTATTCGACGTAGAGGCGCAGCGTCTTCGAAAGGCTTTGACGATGAAATTCAGGGCGTACCTCCTTTCGCTTCATGTACTCCTGATACATTTGCTAAAATCTGGCCAAAATTTTCTGAACGCTCCAAAATTGAGATTGTAACAGGAGAACATGATGTCGAAAGAGGTGGCACAAAGTTAGCGTCTTCGTAGAGAGAATCTAAAGCGGAGAACTATTTGACGTAGAGGCGCAGAGTTGACGAAAGGCCTTCGACGATGAATTTCAGGGGATACCTCCTTTCGCATCATGTTCTCCTGATACATTTGCTAAAATCTGGCCAAAATTTTCTGAACGCTCCAAAATTGATCTTCTAACAGGAGAACATGATGTCGAAAGAGGAGGCACCAAGTTAGCGTCTTCGTAGTGAGAATCTAAGGCGGAGAACTAATCAACGCAGAGGCAGACTTTACTTGTGATTGTCAAATTTGGGATTTAATTAGGAAATGGAAGTTATAGGTTGCTGTTCTAAATTGAAAGATGTGGTTTTTCTCTAAATGTGGTTTATTAAAATACTTTGAATAATGTACAGTGATACTTCGTACAAGAGTGCTTATAATAATTCCATTGTTTAATTACTTAAGTTTAACTTCCACTTAAAAACCATATAGGTATTGTAAATGCTGTACTCGTCCAGTGCGTTTTCGTTAGACCAGTCGACACGAACCGACGCTTCCAAAGGAAAGAATTGCTTACCTGTGACAGACGAAAGGTCCAAATTAATTAACCAGTCCTCAATATAATTGCTAATTGAACACTAAATACACTCGATAGTTCTTACTACTTTAAAGCAATCTTATTTAATATTATATTTATTTGCAAAATACACAGCATTTTATTCTTATCCCGGGTACTGTTCTGTTTCACGCATAAGAGATAAATAAATATCGGTACGAAATATCGATACAATTAGTGATCCTCTATTTAGAGAGTGATCGGAACAACGTATGTCGTCGCTGATTGGTTGCTGCGATTTGGAGCAAAAGCGGAAGTAGACAGATAAAGAAACTGTAAAAAAAAAGAGACAGAAATACTGATAGAAAGAGGCAGAAAAACTGATAAAAAGAGACAGAAAAACTGATAGAAAGAGACTGAAATACTGATAGAAAGAAATAGAGTGAACGGTTAGGTTATGTTTATTTCCGGTTTTGCTCCAAATTTTGAAAAATGGCTGCGGTTATACCGATCACTCCCTGGAGGATCACTAGATACAATTGACATGTAGCGCCATTCCTATTCTCGTGCGAATGGAAATTTTGATTTCCTAACCACGCATAATTACATTTCTCGATTTCATAAAAATACCGTTACGGCGTAACAATAATATTTTGAAAGGATGTTAAGTCATAAAAAGTTCTCAAATGTAACGTAAAAGAACGAAGTAGCTAATAAACATTTATTGTCATGTAGATTGTTCGAAGTGACAGAAAATATAACCTAACTAAGAGACTGTACAATATTTTTTACGCGGTTGTATTTATATAATATTTCTGACCGAAATCTATGGAAATAAGTGCAAATTATGCTTCTATCAAAATGTATTAGTAAACGGAATTATACAACATGTTTCTTGAAATTATTCGTAACGTTCAGGCCATTTTAGATTTTAAATGTTTCCGATAAGATTTAATTTCAATTCCTACCACTCGTAGCAATGTAGTCTTATTTTAGACTGAATCGATAACGTTGGGTGTGACACGAAAATGGTAAGAGGGCTCGCGAGCCCCCCGAGCATGACACAAAATTACATTGCCTGATAGGTCTATCACTTGTCTCCATGAGGGTTCATCGCCGGTCCCGACCAGCGAGCCCTCAGGTAGACAATCCTGTATTTTCTGTCACTTTGAGGCGTCAACCATATAATAATCACGCGCATCCAGCCTGTGCATTTTCCCTAGCCTGGGCGGCAGAGTTGGGCAAAATGTAATCTAATTACAAATTGCAAATTACGATTAAACTGTAATTGTGTAATTGATTACACATTATTTTCTGTAATTGTTAATTTGGGAAGCTTGACCATTTGGTTTTGTCAACTATCTAAATGAACGATTACAGAAGATAATGTGTTATCAATTACACAGTTACATTTTAATCGTAATTTGCAATTTGTAATTAGATTACATTTTGCCCAACTCTGCAGGAGACTGCCTTCGTCGGCCGCCGATCGTCTCGTTCTTTTGTCGATGTCGACGGGCTCGACGTTCGGTTTCGGCCACGTCCAACAATGCCTTCGCCGACGGTCACTCGGCGCGAAGCCCACACATTAGGGATACATGCATTGTATCTCGTACGGCCGTCGCGTCGCACGGCTTATAATAGAATATTAAGATTTGCGTTTAAGCTATTATTTACAGAGATTTCATTATTATCAACATAATTTTTTTAAATGGAACTATTGTATATTTTTGTTATGTATTCAAAACGCGCTCAACGATGTGTATGGAGCGCATGTTTGAACAATAATTTATCCGGATATTTTTATGAACATTTTTATTTGTAACTTTATTCGAACGGTTATTCGAAGCTCGAATAATTTCGGCGAGGGCCTTTATCCGAAGGCGCGGCTCGGGGGTCATAGACGCTAGACTAATAGCATAAGGACAAAGTCAGCAATAGGCCATTCAGTAATGAGTATGGCAATTTCTATCATATAAGTATCACTAATGGATTACTAGTGCTTTTCTGATGAAAATGGCACCAAACATGATATAATTCGGATTATTTTTAATGGCTGTAATGGAAAGTACTTTGAGTAATGTAATTGAGGAAATTAATGGAGAGTACTTGAATTCTACGTGAACTGACACGGAACTGATATGTGTGCCCAGTAAGCGTAACGTAAGCGATACCTATGTTCGTGTACTTACATCGTAGATGGTTTTTATAATTTTTAAATCCATTCAATATTTAATAAGGACAGAGTCAATCAATTTGTAATGAAACGTAGGGATTTAGGGGCCTCGGGTCCCAAAACCTACAATATAAATTTTACAAAAACGTTTCCATTCATCATTTTCAATGATTTTTACGTGTCGTAGGATAGGCATCGTCTATTTAGACACACGCGGAGAGCAGAGATTTGCAAGAATGGCAGTAACAGCGTCAATTTTTAATATTTTTCAGCGTGCGACACGTGAAAATATTAGTTAAATGTTCGACTTCACGTAAAATACTAAAATCAATTTCATCTTGCAATATATAGCTTGTATAAGCTCTCAAGAAGCGCCATATAGGCTCCTGATCTCCAAAATAGGTTTTCAGAGAGAAATCCGCGTGGGTCGTTGACAAACCGAGCCAAAGCGTAGCTTATTGTTAGCGAAAGCCCGCCCCTCTATGTTAAACTCTCGCTCTAAACAAGTCACACGTATACAAGCACGCACACATCTTTCAGTATTTCAACACACTTTCAGTAGTTCAGAGTAGTTCTTGCGTTGAACGCTGTTCATGAACAGAGGTTGCTAAATTCAGTCCTCAAATTATGGGTCGGTAACACAGTTTAGGTGGTGACACGAAGTCCCATAAGGTGATAGGTCTATTCTATACCTCGTCTGTGACTTCGTCGATGGTTTCTCACAAGCAATTTTCACCAATTTAGTTTCAATTCTAACCGCTAGTAGGATTGCGATCGAATTCCTCTCTGAATCGATAAAGTTGCATGCGACACGGAAATGGTAATGTTGCTCTTGAGTCCCAAATCCGAGGAACAGAAAATATCATTGGTTCACGGGTCTAACCCTGTCTATCCTATACCTCGCTCTGTTACTATGTATGCATATGTACCATGCGTTTATGGTAATCGGAACGATATGTGCCTGATGTATGACAAGATTGACAAGCGATGACAAGTTCACAAGCACGTGCCGAAAAACAGCTGTTCGATCGTGACGTTCATTCGCGAGGTTGTTTTTCATGTGTCGCCCCCATCAATGAACCGCCATGGTGTTAATCAGCTGTTGATACGTTTTAGACAAATTTACGCTTCTTCGGAATAATTTGTTCGGTAGAATTAACAGCGAGCTTCTATACAGGCAAATACGAAACACGCATGATAAAATCACGGTCTCGTCGAAGCTGCATGATATTCTGAATCCTACGTAAAGTTTCTGTGAAACCAATACACGGGATAGGTTAGGTTTGCCAATGTTTGTTTGACAGCTTACGAAGGTGAGATTGGATACCAGAATAATATCATGTAAATAGATCAAGAACTAATAATAGATTGTAATATATATATATATATGTATATATAAGAGCAAACATCATTTTCGAAGGATATTTCCGTAATCTTGAATTGTGGAAGATGCGATGCGTATGAAATTCGGCAAGAGGTTAGATCATTATCGATGCTTCACGTTAGATTTTTGTTCTTTTGCATTTTGTTGACGTAGGTGTAGAGCTTGTGTAAAAACTATATTCAAAGGACGACGCTAAAAATCTGTTATGGAAGCTATAAGACAAGTTTGTAAAGAAATGTGTTGTAAGTTTGTCATTAATATATAAACAGCTGTGTCCTCGTTAAAGTAATGGCATTTAGTGATCGAAGTAAATTGCTTGTTTATTTTCCTCAACGAAGTTAGAATATGACGGATGGGTTGAAGGAACAGGCACGAATTCTAACTAGCGTAAATCAGTCGTCAATTTCACTGTCAAAAGATTGTAGTCAGTAGCGTAATATTGTAAATACGTTCCATCGAACTTTCAATACCAAAGGAGGGCGCATTCTAAATGGCTAATCGTATGTCATAAATGGTCTCAGAATCTTCAGAAAAATAATGGGTCAAACACTTAGCGAACCCGTGACATCCCATAAGTCGGCGTGCTGTCGGGATACAAATTATCTAGTGGGTAGTTCGTGTATGCAAGGCTGGCGTACTAAAATGGAAGACTGCCATGTACACATACTTTCGCTACCCGATGATCCTGGTACTGCATTTTTTGCAGTATACGATGGTCACGGAGGTAAGAATGCGATAGACGAATGAACATTTTAAGATTATAAGCAGAGATGCGACGGTTCCTTTAGAACTACTCACGAAAAGAACACCGCTTAATTTAAATGTCGACCAAGGGAAATAGAATTAAAGAAATCTACTTCAAGAGACAATTTCAGATTCTATTGTGACTGCTATAAACAGAAAGTTATAGATAAGTGATATTGATAGGTGCGGCAATGGCACAACACGCTGGAAAACATTTGCACGAATACATCACTAAGAGAAGCGAGTATAAGGCTGGGAATATTGTCCAAGCTGTGCAACAGGGTTTCCTGGAATTAGACAAGGCGATGCAAAACGATCCCGTGCTTAGGGACGAGCAAGCTGGGACCACCGTCATAGCTCTCCTTATTAAGAACAACGTTATATACAGCGTAAGTCTATTTAAGCTTGCTATTCCCATCGCTGTTGGTTCTGAGCGGCAAGAGTTTTCCAGGCAAATGCAGGTGATAGCAGGGCGGTGGCGAGCATTAACGGTAATGCAGTGCCGCTAAGTCGAGATCACAAGCCAACGTTAAAAGATGAGCGTGAACGAATCGAAGCTGCTGGCGGCTGGGTTGAATTTAACAGAGTCAACGGTCAGCTCGCGTTATCTCGCGCTCTCGGAGATTTTATGTTCAAACGGAATGACCGCAAATCGTCCGAAGAGCAAATCGTGACTGGTAATGTGAAACTAGATTAGTAATTGGAAACTTTTCTACAAACATTAATTTCGTTTTACAGCGTTCCCCGAAGTTCAACAATTTCAAATAACGGAGGATTGGGAGTTCGTTGTCCTGGCGTGCGATGGAATTTGGGATGTGCTGACGAGTAAAGAAGTAGTTAATTTCGTTAGAGCGCGCCTGATCCAGTCGAAACTGGGGACAGGGCAGGAGAACGACACAATGGATCCTGAAGAAATTTGTGAAGACCTTATGAAACATTGCCTTGCACCGGACACTTTAATGGGCACTGGTTGTGACAATATGACAGTCGTCCTCGTCTATTTCCTTCACGGGAAACCATATTCCCATTTGATCTCACGCTGCAAGGAATCCATTAGTACAAATCCGTAGTAATAAATTAGTCATACTTTAATCACGATCATCTCTCAAATTGTTTATATTTTATTTTGCACCGTGATGTAAGCATTTGCTTGATCATCCTCGTCATTATAATCATGTCATGCCTAGAAGAATTGTTAAACTTCGTGGACTCGTCTTTCGAAAGATTTTGTGAATATACATTCTTTTTATAAAATTCCTTTATAAACCATATTCGTTTACCATTATTGTCGGCGTGTCTTATCTAAAACTATCAAAGAGCAAATTAAAAATAAGCTGAATTATAAGCTTTTATTTACAATTTCGAACAATGGACAACGAGTGCCCAGATATAAGTTTAATAACAATCTTAGTAAAATGCAGTAGGTTTTCGTTCAAAGTCCATAGCGGTCCTGTAGAGACGAAACGGCCGCGTTGGCAAGAGAGCTTAATCTCCCCGCGACTTTATTCACCCCTTGACGTACGCTTTCTCTAACGTCATCCAAGTCCACGACCCCGGCTCTCCCGGCGCTAAGACGCATCGACAAAGAAGATGTGGGGGATGTCGGTGTAGAACTTCCTGTGCCAAAGTAGTCGGCCGATGAAATACTAGATGAACCTTCGAAACGGCGTAGATTGCTTTTACGTTCCCACTGGAATTAAAAGTCTATATAAAGTGTTATCCTATACGGGGAATAAAGCGTGCAAAGAAACAGCAGCAGATGACATGAGCTCACAGAATCATCGTCTTTGTTGTCCTGGAAATACTGATCTGAGCTAATAGCCTTGGCACTACCAAATTTCTTTTGTGCTTCGCCTCCCGTCGCTTCTTTGCTGTCACCCTTATTGTTTGGTCGACTCGACGGAGTTACTCTTTTCGGTGGTTCTGGTTCCGCTATAACAACTTCTTCGTTGCGAGACGATTTGCTGTTACTGTTGCTGTTGTTGTTGCTGTTATTGTTGCTGCTGCTATATGGAATCGATAAAGCCTCGTAAAATTCGTCTAAACTAATGAAAGGACCTCGTTCTACATCCCCACTTTTCGGTTCAGAAGCAGTCACAGTCTTTGACGATGTCTCCTGCGTTATTGTCCGCATGTCACCGAATGCAGAATGGCTCGCACCACTGCAAATTATTTATTCTGTACGCCTTAATATATTGTAATAAATTGTTACAATAGCATTCGCTTTCTCTTTAAAAAGTATTGATCTCTAAGGATCTGAGTTTTAATATTAAGGACGTATACGTAAAACGGTATACAGGTGTAATAAATTAATTTATACAGAAAGCAGAAATATTACCTCCGCGTATTGAATCCCATACCGAGGCGCTCTACTTGCGTTGCTTTCGATGGATCTAATTGTTTCGCTCTTTCCTCTACTTTTTTGGCCTGCTCGCTTAAGTTCTGCTCGTATCGATAAGCGAGACGCGTAGAAATTCCTTCTTGCTCGTCTTTCAAGTTCTCTTGCTGATCCTTCTCTTGAAATTCTCTACCAACTTCAGCAACGCTTCTTTCCAATTCATCGAAATTCGTTTTAACCCTCTGTGCACCCAAACCTCCAGCTTTCTTTCCTAACTATTACCAAACAATACATCACACCTTTCTGAATAATGTTGCGTTAGTAGCTTAGAATTATATTACGATACATTACAGAATTCAATTTACTTTAAGAATGTTTTGTGCGGTATGTAAAATTGTATCGGACACAAGTCATTAATAAATACACAATTATTTATATACTTACACCGGGTCGTTTGGTCTGAACTTTCCTGACACCTATGGTAGATTTTCGCCCAGATGCTAAATTCGTAGCAGGGTCGGATAATTTAACAGTTGGTCCTAACGAATTAGAAGCCACTTCCGATGTAACATTCTCATCGCTTTTCGTCAGATTCTCATTACTCAACAGACAGCTGGAGATGGGAACTGAATTCCCTTCCACATGCGCCAAGGACTCTTTAGAGTGTAATTCAAAGTTTTCGTGCTCTTTAAAGAAGTCAATCTCACTCTGTTCCTCCGATGCCGGTGCCGGGGTTTCTTCTATGTGTAACTATGAAGAGACACAGTTTCGAGAAAGATTAGTCATTTCGAAAGCGCATTTTGACATAATCACTTTTACCTTGCGCTTCATTTAAAATACACACATATTAGGCAAGTTAGTTACACAATAAATGTTATCTCAGGTAATTTATGGGTATACTATAACACGTGAAATAAATTATGTGGTAACAAGTAAACGACTCTGCAGAAAAAATTGTGCGAGTCTTGTACAACTGTCGGGCAAAAAGCTATTCTGAAAAGCCAGTTTTTTAAAATAAAGGACGAAGCGAACATTAGTAATTTCAAGATGTTGGTTTGCAAAATCTGTTTCACAGCTCACCATTTTCGTATTTTTTGTCGAAGGAAGAATAACCTATAATTATCATATTTAGTTACAAATCTATGGTTGAACCGAAGTGTATATTCCGAAAAGTGTGCGTGCCAACGTGAACGCTATTAGCTTTACCTTGGTTCCGTAACGTCGCATAGCCTGAGCAGATACCTGTGCCAGCTTCTCTCTGTATTGCATAGCCGCACGCGAGTTATATTTTTGCTGGGAATCAGTCGTCGTACAATTGTGCTGCGAAAAGTACTTCCTCTGAAAGATACAATTAGAAGGTTAGCATTGATTACCGGCGAGGGAGAGAATACTTGGAGAGGAAAGTAGAAACCGACGGCGTTCGCGTTTCCACCCAGCTGCATGTTCCTCAACTGCAGCCAAGTCCAATTTGTATCGAGTTGAGTGGACCGCACAAACGTCAAGTGGACCCCCAGCCCTCTGTGCACCGCGGAACAGTCGATGCATAGGAAGACACCATAGGTCACGCTGGCCCATGCTGGATTTTTTGCATTGCAGTCGAAGCATGTCTGGAATAAAGTCAATGTAGAAATTTCAATATACATTGTACATACTACAGCTTAAATTCAATGAATAACTATAGACTTGCTTTTCACATAAAATTCGATAAGTTCCGCGAGCATTTCTAAAACACAAGCTGTTAGAAACCCCCCCTGTGACATGTTTCATGGTCGAACGAAAGTTTCCGGGAAAATTACAGGTTGGAAATGCAATTGTGACGTTGGGCTTGAAGCTACTATCGACTATGGCCTTTCGCATTCGGATATTATTATTTCAATACTCCGCATGGTGGAATGAAATAACGAGCAAAGAAGTAAACCTTGTTTGTTGGAATGGTTCGCAATCTTTTAAAAATCTCCTCAATATCACTTTTACTAGGTCCTGGATCTGCCATTTTTGACGTGTTGTCAACGGCCTCGCAAAGTATTCTGGGACGCGTGGCGACGGCCAGTGTATGTATCATGCACAGAGGTCGCTTACTTACAATCCGCAGTTTCATACGCTCGCAGTCTCTCCCGACCCGTATACCCACGGTAAATACCGGTGAAACCGATTTTAGCTCGCACGTTCCTGACCCGTATTCGCACCACATTAATTTATATAACGAATGTAGTCTATAATAATAAACATTTGTACTATATAAGCTCTCAAATTATTAATTCGTACATCGGTTTCTTTTACGCAACAATTTCAAGAAACATTAATTATATTAAGAATTTATTATAAACCGTTGCTTTAAAGGAAAGTAAAAACAAACAAACTGTAACTGTACACTTATCAGGTATATCAAGATTTCTTTTTATCCGTCGATGTGTCAGCTCGCTGCCCCGTACTCGGAGAATCGCTAACATTCACCTCTTCTTCTTCCACGTCCAGGCTATTTAATCTACAATCATTAATGTCTACGTTAATAATGACATAATTTGTAACTGGTAAGTCGCGTAATCGCAGCTTACTCGTCCTGTTCGAGGCTATACAGCATTTGAAAACCCGCGTCGAGGCTAGGAGGGAAGCCCAACTCGGGATCTAGCAGTTGAAGAGTCGGTACCTCCCGATAGACGTTCCCGAACTCATCGAGGTCCTCGAATTGTAGTTTGTTGGCTGCTTCGTCCAAGACCACCCTAAAAATGGAATTTGATCGCTTGACAGCGATGAAACGCCTCTTTGTCTGTGATATCGCAGCCGTTTCGCTGCGACTAAATACTTAGAGCTACAAGCATTATGTTCAAGTTGCCTCTGTTTTTCCAGCATGATTTCCACCTTCTTTCTCATATTCTCTTCTAATTTCAGGACGTATTCTTGATAGTAGTCGTGAAGAGCAGCCACGCCGCCGACACCTGTTTCCAGCAACACCCTTTCCACTATATCCTATGGGAATTAAATACTAAATAATAAACTAAGATAGCAATAAGATTGAAATAAATCACTCGGTTTTATTTTACCGGGAAACCATGATCTTTCTGTTCATATGCAACTTTCATCAGAAGCGTCATTCTTCTCAGAAAGTGATCAGCGATATCTGTAAGCGTTTCTATGGCTATGTCCGAGGACTTTTCGAATCCAATGTGTGCTAAAAGGACAATGACCGAATGCCTCAGTATACTACGCGCTGTTTGGGGTGTGAGGTAATGTACAGTAGAAGAATCCTTGAACGCACTTCTGGAATAATGCTAACTATTAGTAATTGTATAAATGGAAGATGTATTTATAATATTCTCATTGGGAAACTTACAAGGAAACATCCCGAACCCGGAAATTCAAAATATTCTGAAACTTTGTAAACATATAGGGAATTTCCTCCTGATTACAACGCAATTTTTGTTTGCTGCCCAAATTCACTCTAACGTGGTGTAATTGACCCATGAAAATCCGGTTATTTTCCGATTTTGTGTTATCTCCTGAACTGTAAAATAATATTTTTACAAAATGATAGATCTAATTAAAAGAAGTAACTTTTGTCTTGAAACTTTTTTTCTATCTCTTACAGTTCGCGAGGTATAACACAAAATCGGAAAATAGCCGAATTTTTAGGGATTAATTTCAACCCCTTCGAGTGAATTTGGGCAGCTAACAAAAATTGCGTTGTAATGAGATGGAAATCCTCTACATATTCACAAAGTTTCAGAATTTTTTAAATTTCCGAGTGCAGGATCTTCCCTTGTTAGTGGAGGCGTGGCTTAGATTTCAGCGCTGTGACGGTAAGTTGGCAAACTATTGAAAATAGGTCCGGATCTCACCACATTCCGAAAGAGTATTTATTAATCGAATAAGTAAAAATTTAGTGTTCAAAAGAATTTACAAACACTCGTTTTTCACGATATGTCTATTTAAACACTGATAATCATATGGACTTCGACGGATTTCGACCTACTCTCAGTAGTTCAATTTTCTGTCACTAGTTGGCGTATCGAAATTCTTGGTTTCCCAATACCTTTCCTTCTGTACAGGTAAAAAATTAAACGAATTTTCTGTGTCTGTTAAATCTTGCGAGCCTTGTGTCTCGATTGTGGTCATGTTTCCCAATACCATTCCCTCCTCCTAAAGATTAATAAGAAAATAAACGCACTATCGAACAAATAGAACCTTCAGACTTTCTACAATTCTTCTATATTATTTACCATCATTCTCAACTGTTGATGGAAGTTTATAGTATTCAACACGTGAAGATTTCCCATAGGTAATCTGTAAATGAAAAATAAAGGCTGTTAAGAATTGTCGGAAGTTTCTTTTTCATTTCTAATTCATTAATATCCTTACTGTATATAATCAGGTTGCCTCTCCATTTGAAAATCGCAATCCATGTTGTTCGATTCTTCCATAACTTGTCGCCAAACATTTTCTATAATGTCTGGAGTTATTACCTCTTGCTTGAGGGTTTCTCTCGCGGGTAATTCTCCCCATAACGAACCGGCTCCAAGGTTTTTAGTAGCCTTCATGGCGAGAACTATGATACGCAAATAATCTAAAAAACCAAGACTCAATTTCATTTTATGTTATACCTAATGTTTTTAGCAAACTTTTATACTTTTCATTCAACTGTATCTATGTACTACAAAAACAGTTGGAAAAAAGGAAGCTGCTGTTTTCGGGATTTTAAATTCGTAACGCATATAAAATTGAAAAATTTCAATAACAATACTCTCTGATGACATTATACTCCTCAACATTTATGCGACAGGTCATCTTTATATTTAATCAGGAACAAAGTGATATTAATCATTTACGTACTTATTTTTCACTGTTTAATACTGAAACACTACCGCATACATGGAGGTGCAAGGTACAATTACGATCTTTCCCATCAAACAACCCGCCTTAACACACGTACACAGAGCTCACGTGTACGAAGCAGTTTGTAGAACGTCATTGCATTTTGGTTAAAAGCCTGCAATCAAAGTTGCACGGTTTAAAAAGTATTTCAGGTTTGCTTTACCGCATAATTGAATATTCTAATGTTTTCTCTCGTAAAAAATTATTCTTGCGCAAGTGAAACAACAATTTCTACTAACCTAGCATCTCGCTTGTTTTACTTAAACTTCAATATTTGTTAGGTTAGGAGAGATTATGATTCTAATACTGTGTGCGTCAGCGGACACTTCTGCCAAGATGAGTTTCGATATATCCGATAATCGATAAAACTGCAAGTATTGCAAGTACGCGATAGTGTGAATATCTCACAAATTGTGAAGCAGATCCGACGCTCCGAATTCAAACGAATACCAAATAAGTTGTCAAGCCTGGTAATGTAAATTACAATCTATGCAGAATTTTAATAAGACGCTCAAAGAAGCTGACGAAGCTGAGATAACTCTTCGCATTTTGTTCCTTCTTGCTCACTATTATCGTCAGCTCACGCGATGTATAATTTCTTATCGGATATAACGTTTCATCATTGTCCCGAAGTATGCGAGAGTAGTTTACTTTTTAAATTGTAAGGCGCAGCAAACGTCGCTACAACAAATTCGCATGCGTCGAGTCTCGCTTACCATTGTTCGCCCAAGTAAAATATGTTATTCGCGCATGTGCGTTGCGACGTCACGTGTTTGGAACACTTTTTTAAAACATTCAAACGTTCAATCGAACACTACACGTAATTCAGACACTAAATGCACAGAGTCTCTGGAAAGATACGTCATCAGCAAGTTTTATGACATTAAATAAAAAATTGGCACGTGTTTATAAACTCATGTATTCTGTTTTAAATATTTAAGAAAACGCATATAGCCCAATTTGTTGCTTCTGATACATATACGTTACTTAATGCAAATTATTATTTAAGGTATACATACAATGGAGAGCGCAGCAGCTTCAATTTTAAAGCGGGCAGTAGAAATGGACAAAAGTGAACAATATACGATGGCTTTAGTGTTGTATCAAGAAGGCGTACAGATACTTCTAGATTCCATGAAAGGTATGTTCCTTGTTTTATATCTGACGCTTTCTATAAATCGAATCGCAATATGATAAATGCTACTGTACATTGCAATTGCATCTTGTACCTAATATCAGCTATTTATTTCTACGCGAAAGCACTAAAAATCAGGGATCGAAAAAGTTCTGGAACTTTCTAATAGGTTCTATTTGAAATATGTACCGTGGAACTTTTTTAAAAATGTTCTTACATTATAAGTTCCTATGAGAACTGATAAAGTAAAAGTTGTTGAAAATAAAGGTTCTAGATGGAATGGAACTTATAAAATATAAAAATAATAATTTCTCTACCGCAGGAACAGATATTTTGTTCATCAATATTAAAAAAGTTCTCAATCGCTGTAACAAATACTGAATATTATTCAATGAATACTACTATAACAATAATAAATAATTATTACAGGTAAATTGATATTCTGAATGTGGTATTTATTTGTAATATTTACCTACGTAGATCATTTCTACGGAGATATTATAGAATTTCTATGTACTTTGGTTCATGTAAGTTACAAAAAAATGTTATTTACTTAGGTATTATTCTTGCCCAGTTTTCTTTTCTGTTCAATACTTCTTATGAAACTATTAATCACTTATATGTTATGATTTTCATAATTTTTATTCAATAAACATGACGAATATATTATATCGTTAAATAAAACTAGTACCTATAATAGTTTAGTCCTTTCTTTATCTTATGCAACTGTTTTCAATAAATGTTCTAATTTAACTGTTTCCATGGAACTTTTATTATATAAGTTCTAAAATATCTGTTCCATGAGAACACTTTCTAAAGAAGTTCCTAAGAGTATCACTTCATTCAATAAAAATTCCGCAGGAACAGATATTTTCTCACACGAAACATATAAGTTCGAACAGAATTTTTATAAAAATAAAAGTACCAGAACTTTTCCGATCCCTGCTAAAAACACTGCTCATAAGTAATGCGTCTATTTCTGCTTCATTTCATTTCTTTATGTACTGTTTCGTTTTTACGACTTTATGAATTAGTTGAAGAATTAGTAATAAAACGATGCAGAAACAAAGGACCCAGCTAGGCAGAAACATTTTGGTACCAGAGCGTCGCAATACTTAGACAGAGGAGAAAAGTTGAAAGCCTTGATTGAGAAAGGGAAGGCAGCTGGAACGTACAGGGAATTAACTAAAATTGAAAGTGGTAGTATAGGCCATGGTTACAATACTGTGTTCGGTAGATTTTTAGATGCGAAAGTTACGTACGTCCGTATCGAGGATCCATATATAAGAGCATTTCACCAGGTATTATCTACTGCATATTTTACAGAGAGAGAGAGAGAGAGAGAAATTGGTGTCGTTGTCTGCTCATTCATGTGTGTTTGTAGTGTCAAAACCTGGTAAGATTATGCGAATTGGCTGTCAGGAAGTGTCATGCATTATCCAGAATATCCTTAGTTACGACTCTTGACACAGACGATAGGAAGAATCAACTAGCAAGACTGGAGGAGTTGAAGCAGAGCTTAAGCTCTCACCTTATTTCTTTTGAATTTCAATTTTCTGATACTTTACACGATAGACAAATATCGTAAGAGAATTTACACCTCTCCCGCGTATAATTTTACCTGCTGAAACTTAGCGCGCTTTATTGCTGTCTATATTTTCTTTCAGACTCAGCAACGGTTGGGTCATCAAAATTGGGCGTGGCTTAGACTACTTTAAAGCGCCCAGTGGAAAGTTTGTGCTGGGCTCGTGTGACATGGAATTGAGACCTTGTTTGGAAACAACGGTAGACATATTTCACGAAAGTCATCTGAAAAATGACGTTACGTAGGCGATTATGTTGATTGCATTACGAATGAACAGAAGAATTGTCTTCGTGTGTTCATCGAATTGTTTTCGTTGACGCACAGCTTTTAAAAAAATTGAACGTTTAGTGTTATATTATACAGGTTTTTATTTACAGTTTTACTAAATAATGTATAAAGTACCTGACGTACCTACATAATATGACACAATATATTATTCTTGCAAATTATTCTTTTTCTTTCTCTTTTATTTATATCCAAATTAAGATTTCTAAATAGCCTTCTCGTTATGCAGCATAGTTCATGTCTATATATGTACATATGACAAAATTATTTCTCATATAAACGTATAATTCTCCTCTCGTACAACTGTATATACAGAATGGAGCGCCTAAAACGATCTGCTTGAATACCTCAAGGGGATCTGAACATATGAAAAAGTGTTGAAAGTCGGTTTTTCCATATTTCCAAACCGATCGATCTGCTTTTAAGTAGCCCACCTGATATAAACCTAAAATCGTGTTCTTTACAAGACGTTACGATACCACGTATATACAATTAAGTTTAAAGTGCCTTGTGTTGATCTTAACTCAAGGTACTGTAGTCGCTGGCTTTCGCGATGTCAATTTGTTTGGCGGCCCTCTTGCACGCTCTCCTCAAGGATTTCGTGTATCTCAGCAGCCCAGCCTCGATTTGCTCTTCGTCTTCGGCCAGTAGATCGTCCACCCTGCACGAGGGAAGGCAATCCGCGCCGCCCACCGCGACCACCTGCCTGGCGATCTCTGGATCTACGCAGAGTCTCGTGAGCGCCGCGGCGGCAGTGATCTCTAAACGCCTGTAGGCATCCTCCAAGCCCGGGGGTCTCATCCTGAGGAAGGAAACCAGCGCGATTGAAGCACGAGCTTCGGCCAGGTGCGGCCTAGCTTCGGGGATGCGGGCCAACTCGCTGATCAGGGCGGCCACTTGTTCCATCAACCAGACGTTCCTGCCGGTAGATTTCTTCACGCTCTTTAGCAACTTCCTAACCGTGTCCTGTTCCAGTATCACGGAGACGCATGTTCTGGACTTGGACAGGTGATTGAACGCGGCCGCGACTAGCAGCAACGTCTGCCCGCAGCTGGTGGTCTCGACTAAACGATTCAACGGGGGTATCAAATCGTTCGCGAAAGGTTCTAAGCAGGGGAGACCTAGTGCTTGGACCCACGGCGCTGTTATCTGCACGAGTAACGCTGTCGCTTCCATCTTCTCTTTTTCCGAAGAATTATCCGAGACCAGTAAATCGGTTACTATCTCGGGACCGCCGTCTTTAACGAATTGATCTATCGCCGCCGCGGAACAGCACACGCTCGCTAAGGCACGCAGAGAAGCTGCGACGAAGTCGTTGGAGGTTCTCCCGGCTGTGATCAGAGACGTAAGAAGCGCTCTAATTCCTGAACACCTGGTAATACTGTTCCCAGCTCGCAGTCCCGCCAGACCCAGGGCAGTCAAAGCCGCCAGGGCACCTCTAGCCACCGTGGTATCGTCCTTTGGCGCCTCTTCTAATCCTCTCACCACTCTCTGCAAAGAAATATTAACTTTAGCAACATATTACTCTGGATCCCTTCTTAATTCGCTCCATGGCGCGAAGGAATATCCCGCACCTCGATATAAAAGTCTAGACGAGTATTTACGGCTCCGTCTACGTGGTTCTTCATGCTCTCGAGTTGCGACAGTATCCCTTTCAGACTGCTTTGCTGGATTCTGCGAGGAGGCGGTGCACCCAGCTCAGACAGCACCGAGAAAGCATGGTCCTCGATCGCACGTAGAAGCTCCTTTTCAGATCTGCCGCCTTCTAGGTGCGCCACTTTACTGAAACACGGATGCGACGGTATTGTTAGCAAGTGAATCGTAGAACCAAGGCTTGAATAGGTTCCGAAAATAACTGTCTCAAACTGTTATAGAAAGGTTCTGAGTGAAAGAGTTTTATGAAGAACCTTTATTCTGAATAACCGTTATAAAGAACCTAAATATCAGACTATATAAGTTTAATTTACGGTTCCTATGTAGCTCTATAACTTTTATTTTTTAGGTTCTATATAAGTTCCTAAACGGTTATAGAACCGATTTAATAACTCGTATTTATTAGGTAGGAATTTTGCAGCTGTAAAATTCTGTACAACCATTACAAGAATCGGTTCTATAACCGTTTTGGAACTTATATAGAACCTAAAAAATAAGAGTTAATAAATCGGTTCTATAACCGTTTTGGAACTTATATAGAACTTAAAAAATAAAAGTTATAGGAACCGTAACTTAAACTTATATCGTCTGATATGCAGGTTCTTTATAACAGTTATTCAGAATAAAGGTTCTTCATAACTCTTTCAAGAACCGAAATCTTTATAATAACGGTTTCAAGCCTTGCGTAGAACAAACAGTAAATGTACATTGGCCCAGCTGGGCAATGAAGGTTTGCAGTTTGTAGAAGGGATTTTCCTATTTTAATTACTTCAAATACACTTACTCGAATATGTACTGATAATGCCGATCAAACTGTTCCGCCCTCATCAGCAGCTTGTTCGCAGCGGCGGTAGCCAAGGTGGACAGTGTCTTCAAGTCGTTCATCTCATCCTTCTCGGATAAGAACTCGCGGGCCTTCCTTCGAGGCAGAGCTTTGCTCTGGAGTGTATTCGTACACTCGCTTTCGGTTTCCATCTCGAGGCCGCCCAGCCATGCTCTCACCGACGACGATTGCCTGTACGACCTGGAGTGTAGAAGAGACCTGTAGGATGGCTCTGCCCCGGAGAAATTAGCCGCTATCGAGGAGTTCGCGCTCCTCGGCTCGTCTGCATCCTCGGGCGGTTCAGCCGCGTACAGGAAATCGCCCAAACACTCGCTATCCAGGGAGGCGGACAATGGAACTGTCGACGCATCTACTTGATCCTCTTCCGTTCTGCGAAACAGAAATTGCCGTCCCTCTAAGAATTGTCGAGTCAACAGTTTTGGAATAAATCAGGCGGCCGGCAAGTTCGCCCCATTTCTTTACAACAGATCTAAGTCTTAATATTTTAAAGTAACGTTACAGTAACCGAATAGCTATGAATCAGCATCGCTTAAAATTTATACAGATATCGAGGAAACGTTATTGCAACGCGTCCGTTTCTTATCTTAACAGTTATAATAGCGTGGGTAATTATATCCTAGGGCGCGCGCAGCATGAAATTTATGCAACACCGATTCGTCCCACAAATTGTTTTGGCCTCCTTATTACCAATTAACTCGTATCGTTAAGTCATCGAGCCGCGTTCCGCCAAGTTGACTCACGAGTATTTTGTATTTTGTCAACCACGAAAATATCAATATCAGCCGCTTGCGAGTCTTGCGACATCAATGACCATGGACAACTTTCCATCTGCCCTCTTTCTTCCAAGAAATAAACTTCGCCCCGGCAGAAACGGAATTTCCTTCCGTTCCACGCAGTCATTTTTTTATTTTTATCTCTTATCGCTTTTATTAAGTCTCCAACGCGTTGCAACAGCGCAGTGTCTGCCTTTTCGCCGCGTGAATCATTTCTCCTCATCTTTATCGGTGGACAGAGCGTTACGAATTTCAATTTCTAGCCATCATCCTCGTTAAACATCCTCAATCGTTGCTTTTACAGACAAAGCTGAGCGGAATTAGTGAACGAAGGGGACGTGCTGGCTAACAGGAACGTGTACCCCCTACGCACCCCCGAATTCGTCGGCCTCTTCGTTAGATTGCCCCGAGTGGGATCGATATAGGATGTCTACGGTACCTGAAACGTGCCATAACGAGACAGGAGTCTCGGCTACCGTCGCCGCGGCATAGTTGGGGCCTGACCACCGCCCGATTCCAGTCCGCATAACCAGGTGCACAACTATTCCCTTTCCGGCGCGATCGAGACCGATGTGAAACGTTGTGACGCGAAATGCTGACTAATCCGGCCGGCTCCGGAACTAGAATCGTTCTCTCACAACCGGGATGACTAATCCCAATTTCCTTGGCGACCAAGCTGCGTGCACGAGCGATCACCTGCGCAACGTGATCCATCCACGGCGGCACGAGATTCCTGGTAGGTTCGCTGTCGCCTGGTTACCCCTCGGCCAGGTTGACTCAAGCCTCCTCGCGTCTGCTCTTTCATTTACGTATTCCACGTGTGGCACGTTGCATTGAATCACGTACGATTGCGCGCGTGAATGTACAGGGTGTCGAGGAAAAAAAGCGTCGCCTCGCGTTCTCCGACCGGGAAGATCCCATTGTCCCGTGGATTAGAATCATGTAGCCACGCGCGGACACGGAGAACGAGGATTGCTTTCGGTTACTGTCTCCGCACGAAATATCGCCCGCATTGAACAGATAATAGCTTCTCAAATCTTCATTCACCAAGCCCGATTGCTTTCGGTATATCGGAGAGAGACGAGTCTACTCTTCTTCATCAGGAATGCAGATTGAAGGAATTGAAGAATTAAATGGAGAGGCAAATGGTTTTCTTCGCTGCTTCTTTGTAGTTGCTTGAAATTGTATTTACTGTGTAGATTATGTTTAACGGAACAGTCAGCGATGCTGATCTAGATCTAGATGCTGCTGGTTACTCGTATAGTTCAATTCACATTGTGAACGCTCGAACGTTCATTAATCGATGTTAATTGACGACATGGCACGGAATTTTCCTGCACGTTCCATTCGCGTTGTCTAGTCTGCGAACGAGTTTATAAGAAATATCGATACCGTGATTGGAGAACGCGTGGCGTGTAAATGATTTCTCTATCGACTTTCCTGAATATCAATGGCGCGATTTACATATAATAACGCATAAGCTGCGAAGAGTTAATTGCAGAAGTTGAGCAAACTCGATCTGAAACCCGTCCGGGCTCCAATGTTCCAATAAAAAATTAAAGATTCACGTCTATTTACTCCAAAAACATAGCCCTCTTCTTTTCCTTTACCTATTTAAACATTTCAAATATTTATATATTGTACCCAAAGGAAATAATAAAAAAGAAAAATATAATAAAATTATGGAGCACTACGAGAATCTAATTTCTTAGAGCGCGAATTAGTTTGATTGCGATGTAAATGCTAACGCGTGTTTAATATTCTCGGCGATGAATTGCGCTACTTCCAGTGCACCTGGAGAATGACGACCCGTCTACGTGCCGACCTATCGCGCAACCGCCCCACAGGGGTGTACCGAGTGTTTACGAAACACCAGGAGGACTATAAGCATGGGGGCATGGGAAGTGCTTTACGTGCTGCATTCCTATCGCTTGGCTCAGCACAGGGACATTATCGTGACGATTCATGTTCTTAAAACATACATGCTTTACACCTTATCGAGGTGTTGCAAGGTGCGGCTTAGTTTCAGAGATAATGCCGCCGTGCCTTTGAACGCTGAGAGACGCCTTAATTCCATGCCTTTAGCGACACAGCCATTATAAAAGTAAGATTATTTTGGAATGAAAGCAGTGGAAGGGACAGTACTGTTAACTGAGAACATTAATGACTCGTAGATTATACGTTTCCACCCATTTTAGACTTTTCTCTTTAACAATGCAACACTTTCGTAATATTCAATAACGAGCACAATACTCTTTGAAGAAGTAATACCCACAAGAGATAGTAATTTGAAAATCGCATACTTGAATGATTTCATTATTTAATAAAGTAATGAATACTGAACTCAAATATCTAAAAAAAAATACCACCACTTTCAAATAAAAGACAATGCCACAAGTAATAAGAATGATAAACGCTTGTAAATCGTAAATATAAATATAAGATTCAGAGATGAAATTCTATTCCTTTTCTGATATTTGACTACTTTCCTTAAATTTCTCAGATATGATCGTCCACGTGTTTCGACTAGTACATTTTCAGATCAGTCCACGTTACATTGCATCCGATCCGAATTATTCAGCCTCTACTGCTCTAATTAACTCGTTCGCGTTTAAGTTACCTTCGCGTTTTTGGCACAGTTTTCCGCGGTAGAATTCTGGAGTCCTTGGGCGTGGAAGTGTACGAAGGGCTCGGGAGAGCTTCGCCACCCAGCCAAAGGGAACCGATTCTCTGCTGCACTCCGTATAGCCGATCCTTCGCTCGTTTCCGCCTCCTTCGACGCCTCGGCGTCTCGTTCTCGTACACCTCGGAGCAGTTGGATCGTTCGGAATCGGAGAAACCGGAGTCCAGGCTGCGGAGGTCTTGGCTCATGGGACTGCAGGATCTGTTCGCCAAAACGACGTTGTTCTCGTCGTCCACTTTGTCATCGTCTTTTATTTCCATCGTGGCCCTGGGGGCAATACCAGAAACTGTTAGAAAATCCTCGTGCCTTCTTAAAACTACAGCACCAACACCGCTTGTTTGTACAAGTGCAATTAAATATCTAAGAGCAATAACGATCTTCGAATTATACACTCGTGCAGCGAAGACAACAGCGATCGAATCTACGTAAAAGTGAAAGTTTGCACAACTTCGTGGTGATAATTTCTAAGTAATTAGGATAGCGATACGTGAGTAGCATTCCATGTCACTGCGATAAGAGTAACAGCTTATAACGGACAAGCAAATGCATTCAACAGAAATTCAATGTCGCAGGTGCATTTGTCATGGCAAATAACTTCAAGTCTACTTACACTTGAGTCATTACATTATCGTCGGAAATCGTGGTGGCAACGGAATACAAGCCGTTCCGATCGCGATTCTCACTTGGACAGACGCGTATCGCCGTTATATTTCCATCGTCGATCGTGTCGCTCTCGTTGATACTGGAAGACCGTTCTTCCGCTTCCTCTTCCGCTATCGCCGACTCGCGGCAAGGATTCTGCCTGACCTTCGCGAAATCGTTCCGCACCGCGAAAGGTTCCAGGCTCTCTAGGTCCTGCGAGGCCATGTGGCCCCAGAACACTTTGCTCTGATGCCTCTTGAACGCGCTCATCTTCCGTTCGTTTCCTTCGACGCGTCTCGGCTCGATTGCACTTCAAGTTCCCGCTCCGAAGTCGTTAGAACCAAGCTGCGAAGCTTCACTGCCGATGCCAGCGACGAGGATCCACCTTGGAATAATACGCTGGGGTGGTTTCACAATTCAGCGGAGCGGAACGACCCTCCCACAGGTCGCGTGCCCGGAGGACCTTATGGTGTCCGCCGCAACCCCCATGGAGATCCAATCGTTCTTCCCATCAAAACATCCTCGGTTTCATACGACCCCAACACTTCACTTAAACGGACTATCCGTTTTCCCTCCGGATGGACTGTATTTCAAGTACGCTGGTGAGCACGTCAGAAGTTTATGTTTAAAAACGTCCACGAGATATATCAATCGGTTAAGTGGACTCCCAAATTCATTGATTCTCTATCGCATTCGTGCGCTATTTTATTTCTGTGCGTTTGATCGATGTGCGGACCGATCGAGCAGCATGCGTCTGCGGATCGATCGTTGTAAACGTATTGGTGCCTCGCGAACGACTGACTCGGATCGGGTCGCTTCCGACTTCCCACCGTAAGTCGCGCTCCTTCCCCGCCCCGAGCGCGTAAGCCAACTCGTATGAAAACAGAGCTCCTCCCCTTCTCTTTGCCCGGTGCCTTGGGGTGCATATTGCATACCACTGTGCGCCGGTACCCCCGTCCTACCCCTTGGCATGTGCGATCCATGTGTAACCGCCAAAGCGTAACTAGGTGCATTCTCCTGACGATCAGATGCAACGGCGTAAACTGGGAGCCTTTTTGATTGCTTCCCTTTAAAAAATCTTGTACCTGATAGTGAGAAAACAATTGATTATTTCGTTTTCCCTTCGTACAGGCTGTTTACAGTGTAATTAATAGTGTGCGTACAAACGCACGGTTGCGAGTTAATAGAATAGTAGGGTCACTGTACCTAATATCGCCACCCGCTATATCTCGCAAAGTAAGCTCTAAAATTGATCTGTTATGCACTGGATTAGTACCTAAATAAATGTAGGAAGACATACTGTAATTGCAGCGACATGTGATAAAAAATTATAGGAAAGGGACTTCATTTTAGTGAATCTTAATAGTGTAAAAACTTATTGGACTGCCACAATTTTACATCACATTCGGAGAAGGTGAGTCTAATAATTCCGTGAATGCAAGAGAATCTACTAGAAATACCTAATTAATGATGTGCTTAAGGAATGAAATCGATTCAAATATTTTTCGTAATGAAAATAGTGGTTTTCTTTAAGCAGAATGTGTGTTCCCAATACCGCCTACCGGAGAACAATGGCTTCGATGTAATGTTTGTTGCAGGTGGGGTCACGAAATGTGCCGAGCAACCGAAATAAACTTTATTCGTCCAATATGTTAATCCGAACGTAACAAACAAAATATTTTAAAAATCTATATTTTTAAATTTCTATATTTTTTTAATAAAAATAAAATCAAAGACGGATAAAAAAACATTTCTAGAGCAAGATATAATAAAAGCACATGTGAAAATGATTTTAAAAACTCATATATACATGAATTAATCAATATTTTTTAAGTTGGCGATGTTAGGTACACTTTTTGCAGGACCCGATTTTTGCATGTCTTACGATTTTTGAGTCCAAATTAAAAATTTGTAGGTTCCAACGATTCTAACTTAAGCTACATGAAAGATGAATAATTTCTCTTTACTTTGAAACGAACTGCATGCAAAAATATCAATTATTATTCAATTGACAGCGAATTAGCTTCTGCCTGGCGATATTAGGTACAGCGACCCTGTGTTAAACAGTGATATCCTTGAGGAATTGTTAGTATATACTACATGCACCACGAGAGACGTCACGAAATCACGCCAATGCTATTTCGGAGTGCCAGGTGTGACTCCAGTTCTTCCTATCGCTTCTCTGTGTGCACGTACACGCGTGGGGGTCGGGTTCCCCCTGTGGAACCGGGCCATAGAGGCATTTTTCCACCACCACCGGATCCAGGGGCACGCGCCGCTCTGGGACATCTGCGTGAAATGCTTCCAGTATGATGAGTGTTCCGCCCATATGTGTGTTGTGTGCGCGCGGATGATTCACTTTAACCCGCGCTCTTCTATGAATCGCCGATGCAGTTCGATCGACTAACGTGGCCGGAGGCAGCATTCAATAATTCCCTTTTCTCTTTAAGGAACGCGAATGGTAAATATATGGGCGTTTAATCTGCAACATTAATTACGCGTGAAGAAATATAAGAGTATAAAAGGGAACGATGAAAGCGGGAATTATATTTGCAACAGTATTAATAGTAGCCGTTAGTCGCGAGCTGTGCTTAACAGTTAACTGTACTAACTATCAACAGAGCGCGTGACAGATAATTGAGGATAATATATATTCAATTGCAAAAGTATTCGAAGTCTTGAGCGGTTGCAACGTTCGTGGCATTCCTTTCATTATTTAGTCCCGTTAACATATCATTAAACACTTACACGCGGCAGGTATTTAAATTGCATCGACGGATTCTCGTTTGCGGTCGCGATCAGCTCGCCCGGACAAAGGTTGCGCGTCGCGCTCTTCCCTCTCGGCTTCCCTTTAAACGCGATTCCGCAGATCGATGACTACGCGCGTCGGAATTTTCTTGGTAACAGATTCACGGACGCGAATCTTGGAATGTGGGATGCGAAGGAAGGCATCGCTTGAAAAGTCGCCTAGCACAATTAAACTTCTCACAGAATTCATTACGGAAATCTACTATTACCGATTGCAAGCGAAGCCTTATCGAGTTAAGCGACACGCGGAGAGTGAGATTTCACGTGAAACTGTGTCGAACGAAAGCGAGTACATCTACGATCATTGATTTGCATATGCGGCGCCCGTAGAGCGAGAAGCGTGTTTCTACGTAGACATTTACTGGGAAGGAAATGCTCGAAACGCGAAGACAGCGGGCCTTAGCAAAATGTCAAGGCTGATTTCGCGCGAGAAAACGAAGGGGCTGCAGACGCCTTCGGAGACGACGAAGAAACGATAATCAATATGTGTGGGTATGTACACCCGTTCATTACTGAAAGAATCCCAAGTCTTTGTATTCTGTAACGACTGGCCTCCCGTGTTATTGTCTCCGGACGCCGCATATATGCGCGGGAACGTCTGCAGTCGCATAAAAGCGTCAAGGGGTCTGTACGACCCCTATTGTGCGCAGAGATGCGGACGAAATGGGGGACAGCTGGGTGCAGACCGTTATTTAAAGGTGCGCGCGCGCGCGCTAACAGGCACGCGTCCGCCCAGATTGATCGGTGAAATTTAAATTCCCGAAGAGATTATCGATTTATCGTATCCAGCTGCAGCCTTCGGAAGCACCCGCGATTCTGCGGTGAGGAATATCAATATTTCACAATGCGATTATACGTTAATTGAAACGATAAAGATGTTTTTGAATATATAACTGCTGTACCTTCGTCCCTCGATGAGCCAAGTTACTGCATGAAGGAGTAGTTTCCATAAAATGCAATTACGGATGTAATAAACCGTGTAATCGAGTTAGATAGCTGGCAACACACCCAGCTGCGATAGCGGTATTGACGAACTTTCATAACGAAGCGCGTTTTCGAGCAAGCTTAACGCCTGGTAACTGGTAACTCGATATCCGTGTACTGCAAGTGGAGAGGAAGTGTTAATTTGAACGAACAGTACTCTCGATCGGAAATACTGTGTGTAGTAATACTTGAAAGTAAATTGGTGGAACTTAATTGATAATAAAGCTTGCCATTTCACTTGTACGAAAGTGAAGGATATAGGTATTTGAAAATATTATCAACAATGAGTTTTAAGAGTCAATCACCGTTTGAGAATTCGAAAGAAGTTAAAGATGGCGAATATCGAAAGTGTCGATGAGCAGATATTTCTGTTTAGAATCCTTCCTTTGTACAATATCTTCCGAGACACTGTTTAAACAGATAATTTATCATAATCGTAGCAATATTCCATATGTAGCAGTATTCCATAATACATACATTTGAATTTTAATAAAGAGACAGGTGTGCGCTAATCAATTCTATCTGTACTACCTCTTGCAGCCTTAAAAGGAATTAAATTCGGGATTGTAAGGATCGTGCGTTGAAATGATGCGCCATCTACGCGTGCACATTACAAAAGAAGGTTCTCGGTGTTTTCCCCTGAAACTCGATCACTAATGGTACATTCTACTTCCTAAGCATCCTCGGCTACTCGCTGATTCGTTCGAAGTGAACGCCATCATTTTCAGTAGCCAACCCGGAGACAGTCACAACGGAAACTGTTACAGAAGGTGTATGCTTCAAGTTCCAAGTGGGAACGCCATCTGTAGACCGATAATTTCTTGAAATTGTGCTTTCCTGTGGAGTCGAAGAAACGTTATCCGCCTACAATTGTGATCACTCGTTTTTACGGTGATTCAAAATGGTAATTAAGTTATTCTCTCTTCCCATTCTGTACCGTAGACTAATATCACCGTAATATCGTACGAAATCGAGAAATCGGAGTAACAACGGGCCGGGCGTCCATTGCCCGGTTTCGTATATGAACGTGTGACAAATGGCGCACGTGTGTCAATAGCAAGATTTTTCTATCGCGATCTGAATGCTACTTTCTTTGAGAGAAAAATCACATCCCAAAGTTACGTTTTCGCGGCCCGAAGGAACTGAATTATCTTACATACCAATAACTTCGTTGACCAGGCACTTTCAATTCCACATCGCGCTATGAAAATAATTCATTAAAAAAAACTGATACAAAAATGCAATGCAGTTAACGTCATGAATTACATATTTTAATAAAATTGATATATCCACCGAGTTCTAATTACGATTAGTAATACCGCTGATTATAGAAATTTAAATATGAACGCAGGTCTCCCTGAACCCTGTCAGAATCCTCAAGAACGATGCGGAAGAAGAGAAGGCAGAGATTGCCAGGCTCAGCCTGTTCGTAGGAGCGATAGCCATTGGAGACTTGGTCAAGTCGACGCTTGGGCCCAAGGGTATGGATAAGGTATTGGTGGCTCACGGGCGGACGGCAGGAGACGTTCAGGTCACTAACGATGGAGCGACTATTCTGAAAAACGTCGGCGTTGATAACCCTGCCGCTAAAATTTTGGTGGATATGTCCCGCGTGCAAGACGACGAAGTTGGAGACGGCACTACTTCTGTAACTGTCCTAGGTTTGTATATTATTATGAATTTACCCTTTAATTTAATGTACCTTAGGACAGAAGTTATCTTTTGTACCAGAAAGATTCGTCGATTAAGTGTAAAACTCCTGAAGATATTATTTCTAATTATAGCTTCCGAATTGTTACGAGAAGCGGAGAAATTAATCGATCAGAAGATTCATCCTCAGACTATAATCTCTGGTTGGAGGAGTGCAACTAACGTGGCACGCGAAGCTTTAAGAAACGCCGCGACCGATAATTCTGCGGATCCTGAACGTTTCCACGAAGATCTATTAAACATCGCGCGCACAACTTTGAGCTCAAAGATTTTGTCTCAACACAAAGAATATTTCAGTAAGCTGGCCGTGGATGCTGTACTACGCCTTAAAGGATCTGGCAATTTGTCGGCGATTCAAGTAATTAAGAAACGCGGAGGAACTTTAGCCCACTCTTTCCTCGATGATGGATTCCTGCTGGATAAAAAGCCTGGAGTCCATCAACCGCAAAAAATAACTGATGCTCGTATACTTATAGCCAACACTCCTATGGATACAGATAAAATCAAGGTAAGCAACGAAGATAATTATGTAGATTTGTAATGATAATTCGATAATAATAGTTACGCGTACGTTGGTCCTCAGGTATTTGGATCTAGAGTTCGAGTCGATTCAATGGCGAAAATTGCGGAGCTGGAATCAGCGGAAAAAGAGAAGATGAAGGTAACAGAGATTGTTAGAAACAGATGTAACATTCATGTATAATTATCAACGATTATAATACGATTGCATTTAATCCAGGATAAAGTTGACAAGATCATAAAGCACGGCTGCAACGTCTTTATCAATAGACAACTGATTTATAATTACCCGGAACAATTGTTTGCCGACGCTAACATCATGGCTATCGAGCACGCCGACTTCGAAGGTATCGAGAGACTTGCTCTCGTTACCGGCGGAGAAATAGTCAGTACTTTCGACAGCCCAGAAACGGTGAAACTTGGGAAATGTGATCACATCGAGCAGGTATGTCCACGAATTTAATACCGTTTCAACGCACGCTGGAACGTACTGATCTCGAGCGTCCTATACAATTTCCGCAGGTGATGATAGGCGAAGATACCCTGCTGAAATTCTCAGGGGTTCCTCTGGGTGAAGCGTGCACTGTAATAATCAGAGGAGCCACGCAGCAGATCATCGACGAGGCAGAGAGATCGCTGCACGATGCACTTTGCGTACTGTCGGCTACAGTCCGCGAATCGAAGATTGTTTACGGTGGTGGATGCAGCGAGATGGTGATGGCCTGCGCTGTTATGAAAGCAGCAGCTTCCACTCCTGGAAAAGAAGCGGTTGCGATGGAATCATTTGCTCGAGCCTTACAACAATTGCCTACCGTAATTGCCGATAACGCTGGCTACGATTCAGCTCAGCTGGTTAGCGAGCTTAGAGCCGCGCACAATTCCGGCGCGAGCACTATGGGTCTCGGTAAGTCTGTACATCATAGATGTCCCTCATTAATTCATAAAAATGCCAAACGATAAGTAATAAATTATTTCCGTCTCTGTTATTCTGATAGATATGGAACAAGGACGTACAGGATGCATGGAACGGTTAGGAATAACTGAGTCCTGGGCTGTGAAGAGGCAGGTTCTGCTTAGCGCTGCGGAAGCGGCAGAAATGATTTTACGCGTGGATGACATTTTGCGGGCGGCGCCCAGGAAGCGCGTCAAGGACCATGGACGTTGTTAATTAAACCGGCGTTTTTCCATTGCTTCAATTTTGTTTGCACCGCTTCTTCGTGATACGAATTATAATCAGATTATCGGCAACTTGGTCTCAAGCATCCATTCATTTCGCTAATACACGTGAATATTAATTGTTAGTTACAGATATCGATACACTAATTTCTCTTCGATTACTCCGATATATGCTTGTTATTTTATATATAAAAAAATCTTATATGTAATAACAATTAAACAGGAAGTGCGCTAGGGATTTGTAAAACAATCGGGACAACTTGCGATCTCCATTTTTTATAACAATACATTAGGTTTAACATGAATAAATGCTTTAACCTGTATACTGTTCTTCACTAAAGCTTTGCACTGGCAACATGTTTTATAAAAAATTAAAAACATTAATCAAAAGTTTATAACAATCGTATTTATAGCAAACATGGAATAATAAAATATAAATATTACTGTCTTTACGCCATAACGAGTAATTATTCTGCTGTGGACACCTCCCGTACGAATTGCAAGTTAAATGTTTCTTTAATGAATTCGAATATTTAAATCGAATACTGCTTTAAATGCTCTCAAATAAATTACTACTGCACGTATTCGGACAGGTTCCAAAGTGGCGCCACACAATTACTAAATACACGATCGTTCATAAATCGAATAAAGTGTATACGTGAGGAAGTTAAAGTGGCGTGTCTTGAATGAAACGACATACTAATAAGCCGAATGCAGTCTACGTTTCAATGCAACGGAAACTTTTGTTGCCTTTAATATGCAAATCGTAATTTCGAATCGTATCCAAGTTTATCAAGATTAGGATTACAAGCGAAATTGATCATCGGCGGTGGACCGCACATCAATACAATCGTATCAGACGACGGTGGGAACATATGTTTTTCTATCATTTCTGCGTTTATGTGCCCGGTGCTGTACGGCCAATTTTCACCGCTAGTATCCAACGTGTACCAGACTTTCAATTTCTCAGGATGGTCCTTCGCGATACCATCTAACTCATCTCGAAGCAGAATATCTTTCTCCGTTTGGTTGGCGAAGAGTAGAGAAACCTGTGTTTCATCTGTGGCGTCTTTTATAATAGCACGAATTAGTTGCAGCATTGGTGTGATACCCGTACCACCGGCTAACATTACAACCTGCGATAAACGCGAAAAATTATTAACTCTAAATTCCTATAAATGTGAAATAGATATTCACGAACATAAATCAATGTATTTACCTTCTTGGTGTCATAATCGACAGGTGGGTCTTTTCTTAAAATCTTTATGGAAAACTTTCCATGACCCTTATAAACGAGTCGACCTGATGGCCCCTTGAAATCGATACTATCTCCAATTTTCATGTTTTCTAGATGCTGAGACAGTTTCCCCCCCTCGGGGAATTTTGGATGTACACTTTTGAAATATACCTAGAGGTGAACGTTTAAGTTTCAATTGTTGCGTTAAAGTGCAGGTTCGTTGTGTTCTGTTGCATTTGTTACTTACTTTGATGACAAGATCTACGTAACCATGGTCGTCGTCGCTAGAAACAGGGGTGTAGGAACGTATAACAACATCTTCTCCAATTTTCGCTATTAAATGTACATGTTGACCAGTCGGTAACCCTAAGATGTGATCTGGTGTTGGCAAACCGAATCTAAACTTTCTTGTATCGTGGCTTATTATGTCTTTTTGAATTAATGGTAAGCTATATTTAACAACTGGGTCAACCAGCAAACTCGGAGACTTCTTTTTCTTTTCACTGCTCCATGATCTGTAAAGTTTCACTGCTAATCCTATTACAGCTATGGTTCCTACGGCAGCCAACACTGGCAAAACCTGCAAACAATCGCAAAGATTAAAAATTGATCACAGAAGGAATTTACCATTAGTTCGCGAAGCCAGAAAGTTTGTAAAGATATAAAATGCGTAACTGTTACAAATTATGCACCCTGATCGTGTGGATTTGAAAGCTACAAATCTTAAGATTTCCGAAGTACACATTAAACAGGTCAGTTTTCCATATGCGAAATGTAACAAATGTTAACGATTTCTACATAACAGCCCCAAGAATTAAATCGGCGAAAGAATTCAATCTCCTTTTTAATTGCCACTGACAACAGAATTTAGGTGCCCCAGAATACGTCTGCTTTAGAAATATAATCGAATTATGCGTGTCAGTTTACAAATCCTATTGCAATCTCTTGTAGAACAATTCCGCTTTGCTTAAATCTACCCAGAATTTAACGAAACTACTTTCTAATGTTAAATAATAATGCGTTATTTAGTTTGCGACGGTGATTTCAAGGAGGTTATACGTCAAAGTGGCCGACTAATGCTACATGTCGACAATTAATAAAGAAGAAATATTCGTTTAGATGCTCCTTTCTTCCCCATTCAGACAAACTTACCAGCGACCGTAAATTTGGCATCGTAAATCAAATCGCACGTGGTTAGAAGCTTCGCGGAAAGAATGCCGAGAACGAGGCTAAGGTCGTAACAGTATGGAGAAGCAGGTGGGGATTATGTGAAAAAAAGAAAGGATCTTAGGAAGAATGAGCACCAATCCCTATCGAGAATATCTTTACGGAAACGTCCTCGACTCGTTGCCGGCTTCGAAGGAATTTTTACGCGCACGCCTCGAGAAATCACCGGCGTCTACCATGGGGTCAGACACAGAGCGCTACCCTTTAAAATAGATTTTACTTCCCTCGATCTAGGAACAGTGCTAGTATTCCAACGTATTTATAGCTATATTACCAGAGGCATTATACGCGAAGTATGGAACGGCATGCCTTTCCGTCATTGTTACAGGGTACACAAGGAAATAATCAATCATACTGTTACTAATTCGATCACTCGTTATATTGGAAAGATATGTTACGAAATACTTTTAGTATCTGGGAAATAGTACTTGGTATATGATACTTTCGCGATGTTTAATACATTTCCATTACATCGCCTAATAACAATCACATTTCCGCTGGCCGAAGCAATTAACAGATACTTAATGAATAGCCTGTTACTCTTACATATTTATAAGAGCATTCAAACCGAAATAGTGTTGAATAAATTTGGTTCACTTTACTTTACTTCTTTTGAATGTGTTGTCGAATATAGAGGGTCAATCAAAATGACTATCTCGATTGGTGATTATTAGGGACTATCTCGATTGGTGATTATTAGGATGGGCTTCTCGAAACATCGAAGCTTCGAAACCTAAGGAAGTTTCGAGAATTCGAGACTTTGCACCTTTCTTCGTCATTCGAAACTCTCGAAAGCCGGTTAAGAAAAGTATAAAATCAATGAATAATTTTTATATTGTTATATTTTTGTTTCTATTTTGTGTAACTGTGGTCAATAGAGATTTATGCAAAACATTTGTTGACTTCAGTTCTCAAAGCGAGATATTCCACTCACAAAACAGAATCGGCAAACAGTTTCGTTTCGAGAGTTTCGAATTTCGAAAGTTTCGAAGCCTTACAATGTATCGGATTCGAATTTCGAGAATTTAAAAATTAGGTCCGAACCCACCTCTACTTTTGGGATACTCTATATACTCATTTAGATTAGGTCCTAAGAATCTTTTAATTATTCGCATTTACAACACGCCCTGAATAACAATTATAGATTGAGATTCTGTTTACTAAGTTGAGCATGAATATATCGAGCACTGAATTATATTAAAAGAATAGGTCCTTTGGTATGCAAAATGTACGCACGTGACAGCAGCTCGATGGTGTTACGTTCGTCTGTTCCGACATAACAGTTATTGTAATATTTACAACCCTACTTTCTTAAGTTTCAGGAACGTAGCGCCCGATAACCACCTGTTATTACGGTTAATTTAAGGATACGAACACTTATTGTTCATCTTAAAATGTTAACTTGCAGAAGTGCTATGCGAAACGCAACACAGAAAAATTTCAACGAGCACTCCGTGCCCAGAATCTGTTACTTGACTGGACGGTCGTATCTACAATGAGTCCGACTTCGGTATTTTTCTATCGGGTGATAAAATAGTCATGTCTCAGGTCTCAAGGTCATTGGTCACAGATAACGTGTACGCTTTTTTGCAATCTTACTAAACATTTCAAGCTAGGTACATTAGCGAAAAAAAACGGAGAAATTGAAATACTATGACCTTCAGATATTGTAAACAGTTTAGTATTGTGTCACAACTTCCAAACACGCCGGATTATTACTCAAAAGTGACATGCAAAATTTAGTATTGCGTAGTCTGCATGCACGCATTCCCTTTGTGCTAATTATAAGTTCAGATGTAAATGAGCATACCGGTAAAATTATAAAGTTGATTTTTTCTTAATTTTGTACGAGAGATCTATAGAAATCTACATATAAAATCGAATTTATTTATTCGAACTTTCGTATGAATAAATATGGTTTAAGGAACTATTGAAATATTTAAATAAAAATTTCAAACGATGTAAACAATAATCAATATACATATGATGTAACGAAATTTTGACGAATCAAATCTAATTTACATATACATTGTGCATGATTGCAAAGGGACAATGCACTTATGTTTAAAGATATATGCATCCAGTGTTGTGCAATGCTATTTATGCATATGTATTTCCTTAGCAAGTAGCGACACTAGCGACATCTTGAAAATTAATATATCTCGTAGGTTAGTCGGTACTAGAGGTTAAGTATAACAAGTGTTGATCAGTGTTGATGTAAACACATCGACGAATTTGCAATATGATCCTATAGTTCCGCGATCACGTTTAAACCCGTGATTTTCGACGCGTTTGAATTTATGTTCCGATGGCAGTTTTACACCGCGCACTATTTACATGGTTTAATATCTTGATTTTCCTTATTCTAATAATCTTGAAGCACGACCAAAAGATACAATGGAATTGGTTCATAGTTTTTATACCGATGTGGCTGTACGACCATATACTTCTCGTTTATGTAGTTTTTCATATGGTTTCTCATTGCAAAAACGGACGTGTTGGTAACTTACGCCGGGACGTAAGTTGATAAAAAAAAAAAAAAAAAAAAAGAGGGCAACTAGAGAGCAAGAGATGAACTCCCGACATTATATCCAGTTTCATCAAGAATTCATTTTCAAAGTTTCATTAAAGATTCTCCGTTTCACATAATTTATAAATTCTCCTGTTAATTTGCGAATAAAACTGTTGATTAAGAAAATGTTTAATAAAGTATCGACAAATGGCATACTGTAATTTGATGTATCTCATTTCCCAATAATGTTAATCACATTACTTTATATATTGAACCGATGCGCGTCTAAAATAGAGTATATTATATAATAAATAATATATAATATATTCATTTGAAATGGTTAATAAATTGTTTTTCAAGATATTCGAAAGGAAGTTGTAAATAAAAATTTTTCAATCCATTGCAATATATAAACTTGAAGCTTCCGAATTGTTGATACAACGAAGAATGTTGATGGAACTGGATATTAATTACACCTCACGAAAACTGAATACGATTTCCTTCTAGGCATGGCACATGACAGCTGTGTTTTTGAAACTAAGCGCCCAAATTTTGATATGTTTGAAACTGGAAGTACCTCAATGGTTCATATCGGCAAAAGTTGCCCTGGCGCCGTTTTGCATTCTTCTTCCAGCACTGGCAGTTGATGTTTTTGTACATCTGATACAACATTACCAGTACTGATGCCAGATTATAATTCATTTAAAAATATTGAAATAAGTATTTGTAACATTCACCATATTCTATATAAGTCTAATTTTCATGTTCACGGTATGAGATTTATACAAAGTTTCTAATTACCAGTAGTACTTTGTATTATCTTCACAATCTAATAACATCATCTGTAGAAAAGTCCAAGATTATGTGACTGGTAATCTCAGAATACATTGCAAAATGGAGGGATAATATTCTGTTGTGCCTCCTAACTCAGATGTATATATTACATAACGACAAACGGATAGAATGTATTAAATACTACCTTGACATTAGGGTTTGCCTTACATATCATTGTTTCTTCGATAGTTAAAATGGAAAGAAGGATATAGCATACTTTCAGATGGTATGGTAGTCACAAGATGCGAGTCTAGCATACTATAAATACTCTATTGCACAAGGATGAATAGGACAAAGATATAAATAAGTAACTGTACGGCAGCTTCATTATCAAAGCTTTTCTCATTAGTTCATAAGACTGTCATCATTTACAAACAGTGATTTTAATGCTACGTTATCAATTTACATCGGTGCATTTAAATATTAAAGTATAACACGAGAGCAGTGAGAGACCACATACAGTTACCTTCGCAATTATGCAATATGGTTCACTGACAAGTGCCTTCTGCCTGCATTGTGCGTAGAATAATTGTCGTAACAGCCATCTGCCGCGCTTAAAACCGGTTCTATGGTACTGATATTCATACCAGAAAGGTGATCAATGCAATTAGAATTATAATAGTTGTATAATAGAGCAAGATGTGCTAACAATACGAAGCATTATACTCTCGCTTAGTTGGTAGTAGGAGTTCTGTGCCACGGTTGCGTAGTATTTCTGCAGTTTCAGTACGATTTCAGTTTTGCTTGACTAAACACTTCAGTTTTAAGTGTGCAGAAGTAGCAAACGTATGATATTCGCGTAGTTACTGTAATTTGAAATAACAGCGATTTAACAGTGGCGCCTTTATATTCGGACGAGTGGAAACGAGTAATATGCAACAGGTAGAACTGTTAGAATCTATTTTTCGCTGCACCGAATTAGTATAAATTAAAAAACTGTTTAAATTAATAGGAAGTGAATCTAAATAGAAATTATATTGTGAAGATAATACTTAAGCTCGATGTTCAATGCTTATTCGTATTTGTTTATATCTGTGAATCTTGGTCGCTGTTTAAAATAATAATTCTTCGACTGTTCCAATCTTATTTTTCAGATGAACGTGAAATTTTTTAGATTCTTTAGTTTGTCGCTATTATTGCTAAACAATGGAATCATTAGTGAGGCAGTTACGGTGACAGAAGTTCCAGCTGGTCATTTAGCTGAACTTCCATGTCTGAGCAGTGATGATGATCATCGTTTTATGTTTTGGCAACTCACTGATGACAGACGTATTATTGGACCTGGGAATCTCATGGATGAAAACAAGTATAATTATGAAGTATTAACTGGAACACTTTTCATTAGGGTAACTAATAAATGTAAATATAAATAAACGAACGTGTAATGAATTCTTCCTTTTCACTAATACTTTTTTGCTAGGGTGTATCAACAGCCGAATCTGGCTTCTACAAGTGTGTTTCAAAGGGTATATCTGATCATTCTTCTATAAATATTCATGTTGTTGAGTTAATTGTTAAGAAAGATTGGGAAGATGTTTGGGAAAACGACTTCGAAGTATGTTGAAAACTATTTTAAAACGAATAAATATATGGTTCTTTTGTACATTAATTATACTTGTTTTTCTAGACAAATTTATTACGAGGAATGGCTGCAGTTATGGTAATAGTTGTTGGTATAGCGATTGCGCTTTTTATCATCACAGCAAAAAGGAGACGAAATCGTAAATTCTTCGGTATGTTCTTATGGATTACTTATTCTTGACTGATACGTAAATCGAACGATCACGTTAATACATTTCATTGGTACGTAATAATTATTACAGATCTAGAAGAGTCAAGAGAGAACTCTCCTGAAAAATATACGCCAAATATCAGTGGTGGCTCTACGTTGCCTACACCGATAATTGAAGAGACTGGCATCGATAATGAAGCCTTTGATGTCGATTTTCCCAGAGTATTTAAGCAAATGCAAAAATAATGGAGAGTTTTGTGAACTACTATACACAGCAATTTTTACATAGTAGATTACAAAATATCGCATCAAAAAGACATGGCATCGTATATCGTTTATCGACGCATGCATCGAACTTTCAATTTAGCCATTAAGACACGACGGGATGCGTGGACATCTCTCACTTAATAAAGTAATCGTAACTTGTACTTTTCAGATTAGAACTCATAATACGTTACTGTACATATAATTTATATTATATAAACAATGATTAAATTATTTCATCGAATGTTGCATTATTTTAACAAGTATAAAATAACATCATCTTTTACTTTATCTGTCACTTACGTTTCCAGCGTCTTTATTAGTCACAACTCGATCGTCTTTCGTGTGCGTAACTTCACTGAGGACTATTTGTTACTTCTCCGCGCGTGGTGTCCAACATATTCTCGTTAATTCCATCTTCCTCGTCCTCTTCGTCTTCCTCATCTTCAGGCTCCACTTCAGTTTCCAGTAATCTTATTTTCCTGTTGCTTTCATTTAAAACAGCAGCTACTTTCCGCGCACCACTAACTGCTATTCGTCTAGCACTAATGCCTTGAAAAGGACGTGGCCAACTGTTCCCCAACAGATCGGTTAAACTAATTACATTCCTATCTTGACGTTCGAAAATTCGGGATTGGACCAATGGTAACTGAATGAGAAACGACGCGTGGGTATGTTTGTTGAGTAACAATAAACTGAGGTACTCCTGGGAGTAAAACTGCAGATCAATTACAGTACCGTCCACATAGGCTTTCGAATAAGATTCTGTTAAATAAATGATTGTTATTATTAATATAAAAGTTATCGTTCGCTTTGCTACATGTTCCGAATAAATGGACAAACCTGATCTGTGATCCACGTCTATTGTACCCGATCGGAAGTTGAGCGAGCCAGATTCTGTACACGAACACTCGACTTTAAAAAGTCGTAACACTTTGTGATCTACGTCACACGTAGCCACCAGTAAGCCATCGTCGTTCGTTGCGATCTGAGAAGATGTAAATGGCGCGGACGGTGTCAACGAAATATTCGATATTGTGAAATGATTAACTAAGCCTTGATAAGCCTCGCCGAAAACGTTATGTACAGCGGTAATTAATTTTGCATGGGATTGCAATAAGGAGAAGTTGAGATCTTGTTTCACGATAAGCGGATGATCGCGCAGACAATGATTCTCGTCGAGTATGGCCGCCCACTCGCTTCCCTCGGGTGTTAAACATGTTTGTAAATTTTCACGTCGTAAATATTGCCCCAATTTTTCTAAATTCACTCCCTTCCTGCCTCCAACGCCTGCCTCGGTTTTATCGAAACCGCGTAGAAACTCGGCAATAAATGTTAATTCCTGTTGGCTAACGCGACTGACTTCGGACGGTATCCTTTCGCCTGTTAATCTCAGAATTACCACGTACAACCACCTTAAATAAAAAGAGTGTAATAATAAAGGCATCGTTGGCAGTGTCGTTAGCTTTTAAAAACATACCTGAAGAATGCTTTATAATCGCGCATACTGTGATCTATTACTTGTTGAATTTCTGAAGATTTCGCTAGAAAACCCTCGGAAGCATGAAGAGCATTAGTTATGATACTTTCATCGGTGAGCCCTAACAGCTCATAGGGGCCACCCAGTCTCACCATCCCCCTCATTTCAGATAACTGATACACCAATGCCATCCCAACGCTAGTTAAATTTTTTAGTACTAATTTCTATAAAACGACAACACATCATTATGGTAGTTTATGATTTTCGAAAAGAAAGTCTTTATAGAACGTACCTGTATATTACTGTAGCACATCTCAATACTGTGCCCCAATTTTTTCAACCCCTTCTCAGTCAAATCTCTCAGCAGAAAATTCTCCAAGTTCTGAGTCGGTATGCCAATCATTAACAGTTCCAGGAAATCTGCGGCGACTCCGCCAGGTGGATTTGTTTCTGCGTATCGTGCGAGCTTCTCGTCCATTTCCAACAAAATTGTTTCCCATGCTTCGGAGATTGCCATTAATGTGCGCGAAAGATAATCCATCAAGTACTCTATATTAGCTTGAGCTTGCGCTACCTCAGATTGAAATAAAAGCTTTGTAGAGATTTTACCCTAACTAAAAGCAACGTTGCGATCTTTGATATGCAACGAACCTTTAAAAATGCAGTGTTTTGCTCGAGCAACGGGCACCACAACCTGTTTGCTTTAATCCCACCGCTGTCTTTCCATGTGATCCACATTGGTTTACCAAACCCGCCACTAATTTCTAAGATTCGACCATGCCCGATCGAAATTGTGCCACAGTAGAACATTCCGAACACATACATCGCGACGTTTCCATCGTCTAAACCAAGCTGGGAACAATACAACCATTCATAATAACCATAATTTATCTTCAATTCCAATCTGCTCCATATATACGAATTTTAAAGAAACTTACGAAAAGTATATCTAAAGTTTGAGATAGGAACTCCTTGTGCTCAGGTTCCTGACCAAAACTTCTGTTTAGACTGGGCAAAGACGGAAGATATTCGCCCATCGGTAGCATGCTCGCTTTGTTACTCGAATTGTCATTTTCTAAATTCGTCAATGGCAACCACATCATGCACGTAATTCCGCTATGCAAGTTGAGTTTCGTTTTATGAATCACGTTCTTATTCTCTATATCAACAAGACACACCAATTTCGAAATTTCGTAACAGATAGCCAGAAGCTTTCCGTCCGGTCTCCAAGCTAGGTTCACTAACGTGTCAGATTCCTCTTGAGGGCTTAATAACCATACCCTTTGCCACGTTAATCTGTGAAGCGTAACTTCTCCTGCAACAGTTTCATCGCAAGTCAAATTGTCATTCTGATACATTAGCTTCTGGCAACGCTCGAACTATCGATTTCTATTGGTAAATCATTGATACGTGCTAAGCGCTTTCCGAAAACGTAAATAAAGAAAATCACGCGTCGGGGGTGAAAAAGATCAAATAATCCGAGTGTAGGAGCTGGTGTAAAATTCTAACCTTTCACATTAGCTATCGCTAAAAGGTCCATTTTCGGTGACCACTGCATTCTTGTTACTTCAGCTGGAAGCTGTCGTTCCTCCAGCTGCCTCATGCTGCCTGCCATTTTTGCAAATTTGATGGTACTTTAACTCACGGAAACATTTCATCGAACTACTCGAAATGGCAATTCTCAGGTTATGTTTCTCTCTGGCATCGTGCTCCTCCATCTATATATATATATATACAATGCATACAACACAAATTGACACAAATAACGTCAGAGACTGTACTTGCTTCGTGTCTATATCGATACAACGCAGGTGTTTCAAGAAACATGCATTCGTATCGATGTTTTTTAAAACTTTGCGCTTTGTTATTCGTAGTCTCATTAATCTTTACACTGAAAGATAATTTATTGTAAAAGAACGAAGAAGATAAAGTAACAGAAGGAAACTGGAATGTTGTCATCGCGTTGCCGCAAATGAAAAAAAGGGACAAGCAAAGAAAATTATTAGCGGAGATTGAATTTTCTGTATCAATGTGCGTTTGGGTTCCGCGGCCGAGAGACTCACGAATGAATGCAGAAGGCATGTGACGGTTAAACAAATTGCCAAAACGGTGCCAAAAGAGTTTAGCGGACACAGACGGTGGGGACTTGACAATTAAATATAAACGCCGTCACTAGCCTTTCAGCGCGCACGTGAGGTATCGAACACTATGAATAAAATGATTGAAATCATAAAATTTGCAAAATAGCTTTTATTGTATAATAGACCGACCCAGTGCGCCGATAACATTTATAATTTTTTTAAAAAAGTTTTTTTATCGAACACTATGGTCGAAAATTGAGCGGCCAAAGATTTCCGTTCGAAATATCGCAAGGGACAGCTGATTGTGCCAACGATAAACTATTGTGATGCACATAAGCGTGGTATATAAGCCTAACCCAGATGAAATGCGGTTTCTATCCTTTCGATGAATACAATTTGCCGGAGAAATTGGAGTAGAAGTAGTGAGACTGATACACAACAACGATAGAATCTATGTTACGATTACTAGACATTCAGAATCGTAAAAGAAATCCGTATCGAAAATAAGATGAGAAATTAATTTTCCGCAATGGTAAAGTAGAAACGTGCTGCATATAGGCAACAAGTAGAAACAGGCGAAAGCTACACAGACCGTCTGTTCAGCAACCGTATGAGTTCACTTCCACTAAACGCACGATAGACTTTGCATTCAATTCTCTCTAAAAGAAGCATTTATTCTATCCATCTTGTTATACGTTGCTCCAAGTTAATTTTAGTGTATATGTAATCCTATTCTTTCTGTTGTCTTTATTTCTTATAATTGAAAACTAAAGGGCAATATACCCGTGCAATAAAAAATAATAATAATAAAAATTCAGTATCGAACAAATCCTGTAAAAATCGTCGAAAGCTCCCCGAACCATTTAATTGACGATGCATCATAGAAAGCTGTTCAATCAATTACATCATTCTATCCTGCATACGTTTCCAACTTTCTTATTTAAGGCAAGCCGTCCCAAGTGCACCCAATGCACAATGAGCTAAACGAATAACGTCGCTTCGTCGCTCTTTGCAAGACCACCCAGAGTAAATAGAAATACCAAAATGAACGGCGATCGACTCGTAGACGAAACATCATCGAGTTCCAGAAGGTCTAGCGCGAGTGGCCCGCGATGATCGGCGCCGGCGAGCGTTAAAACTGGTTCACCCTAAAACCTCGATCGTCGGGACGCTGGCGGCGGCCACGTGGTTCTCAACCGCGCCGTCGACGGATCGCGTGGTCCTGCAGGTCGACGGGGATCGCGGCGGTCCGACGGGAGTACCGTGGATCGCCGATCCATAGTCGATATCGAGGCCGCGACCGGTTGGTGGCCGAGCAGCGTCGCGGCAGAGGAGGTGAGGTCGATCGAAGGTGGTTGGCCGCGAAGCGCGGGAGCAGGAGAGCGTCGAGGAACGCCACTGGCCACGTGACCCGCCAGGCAGAATCCGCGGCGTCCGCCGAAAATCTAAATCCGTCCGAGCCGAGAAGAAGAGGCAGCCGCCGCGGACGGTGGCCACCGGGACCCACGACGCTCGACAGCCACGAGCGCGATAGTCAATAATTGCCTCTAGGGTGCATCGGATCGGACCGCGGCCTGCGAGCGGACCAGCGTGATCGTGGGACGCGTGCAACGGACGCCCGACTAGCACCGAGGGAACGCGCAGCTTCGTCCCCCTTCTTCGGCCTGCACGGGGGAGGGTAGGAAAAGCAAAGGGACAGGATGATACGCGTCGATGAGACCGACCCGGTGGGCGGTAAGGGAGACCATATATCTCTGAGAAATCATGGAAACACCAGCTCGGGTGTGGGCCCAGCACCGTGGCAACTGGTGGAACGTTGGCCGTAGATGGTTGATCGATAGACGGTGGGAACGGGAGAGTCGCTCCTCTCGTCGAACTGGAGCCGCGATAAAAGTTACAGGGACGGCGAGGTACCGGAAGGGCATTTTGGTTCCGCGATTCCGTTCTGAGCTCGGGAAGCCACTGAGAACGTGGCCGCGCCTGGTGATTGAATTCTCGACGCGGGGGAGTGGCACGGTGCAGTGGTTGGATCGCGATTTTTCTTTAAATAAATGCAGTGGCTCGCTGGAATTTGGGACGGCGGAGAGGAGGGACGTTTCTTGTTTACCGATCCGACGTGCAGTTTCAATGAACCGCGAGAAGCTTTCCGTCTCGCCGTTTCGAACGGAGAGTGCCGTTCCGCCAGCTGTCTCGTGCAGAAGGGTGAAATGAGGTCGCGGTCGGCGCGAAACGACGAGTCCCGTCGCGATGACGAAGGGCCGCGTGGCGAAACGTGGCAAGGCTTCATCTCTGAATAGATGATCGAGCGGCTTCCCTTCCGATACCGGGGAATGCTTTCAGGCGAGGCTAATAAAAGTAATCCCTCTTCGCCTCTCCCGCGCCAGGATCCAACGATCAACTCTGATCGTCCAACAATTTGTTGGCGTTCCTGTTGCTATTGCGCCTCAGAGCTACGGCGAACCGGGCGAACGCTATAGGCTCGCGATGCCGGTTCGGATATTAAAGCCAATTCCCGCTCGAAAGACAAAAATCGCTAAATTTACACGCGACAGAATTCGGTACAACCGTGCTCAGCTTCCTGAATGTCAGAATTGAACGAGTTGGCGAGGTTCCCTCGTAACACAGGATCATCAAAAAATAGACGATTAACGAGGCGTTTGATTTCGCGTTTAAATTCAACGGAGAACGGTCATATTCGCGGTGAAATGCCGCGAGAAACGCGGACGATGCCGGAAATTGCCGCTCGTTAACGAAACCGCGGTCGAATTTCTGCGCGATCAGCTTCCGGCTCTGGCGACGGAGCTCTTCGCCCAGCACACGTGCCACGGAGCAGCTATGGGCATTCCTCTTATTGAAAATTCTCCCGTGTTTTCCAGAGATCGAGCCGAGCTTTCCCTATCGAGACGTGACGATACGCCGTGGCGTGGAATTCAAGGATAATTACGACATCCAATCAGAGATCGGACGGTGAGTGTCAAGCTCGACGATTGTTTTATACACGACGGCATTATTATTGTTGACAAACAACTCGACGAAGTTTTCGTGTCAAGGACGCGCTCGATCGTTCGTCGATCCGCGATCGACAGAGTCCTCGATCGATTGGCAAGATGATCTACGATCGCGCTGTACCCTCGCGATGGAACAACGCCGAGATATTCGCGCCCCGTGGCATTCTGGGACTGACAATCCTGTCCGTAGAAGCACCGAACCGTGGCTCGTGCACGATCATCGCAAATATCGCGGCTCGCCGCAGGCATTGGCCATGCTGTTTCTGAATTTGACATGATATGCGCGCAAGCATTGCGCAACGATTAAACAAGCTGCCATGAAATTCTAATACACTCCCCGGGCGGCGGGGAATGTAATGTACGCAGGACCCGGCGATCGTTGCTTCGAAACAGCAGCGCTCGGCAGAGCAAACCCGTAACATTGAACGATGTAAAGCGAGAAATCGAACGCAGATGAATTCTTTGTTTACGTCATTTAGTACCTGGCGCGTAACGTGGTACCGAGCAAAATCACAGAGCTAGAAGAATGGTTGTGTTAGTGACAGAGTATTAGACGATGATCGACGAAGGGGAGGGGGGAAGAGGAAAGGAATTTCGAAACCTTGACGTGTTTATTCCTTCCGGCCAGCGTAGTATTCCTGTCTTGTGTACATCGTAATCTTTCGGTAACTATGCGCGCCTGCCATTATGAATGAGACCCGAACTTGAATGATCTTCCTCGTGCAACGCAGCTGCTGGTAAACTTAACAAACAAACCGTCGAAATCCCTCGCGCTAGACGCAGCGAGCCTTGGGAAGAATAGGCGCTAGCACAGCTCGCACAATTACATTTCAGGATTGTGCGATTCGAAGGGTGGAGTTTATATTTTTAATCGAAGACCGAATTGCCGAGGCACGATACGGATCGCGTATCGGTATCACGGGCGAAGGTATTGACGAATGGACTGATGCCAGAGGTAAGATCTGAATGTCAATGACGAACTATTAGTGAACCATCGATTCTCAATGGCCACCCTCGACCGAACGAGACGCTCGATCTTCTTTCAATATCAATGCCACGCTTCTAGAAAAAATGATCGATCAGCTCCGTCGAACAGAAATTAATTAAGAATGGCCGTACGCAACGCGTCGTATCGTCGCCCGGAAGAATGACGGCTCTACTTGGGAATCCGCATTCTTGAGGAAGCGCCTCCAATTATGAATCATCGACGATCCTCTATCTCGCGGAACGCGCTGTTTTACTACACTCTCGTTTGAAACGTCCGCGGTCCAGAATCATTCATCGTTCCCAGTACGCTCGCGCACCCCCCCCCCCCCCAACTGATATTCGTGAATCATGTTTTCCAATTATCTCGAATCGCCTCCATTCTTCGCCAATCGCGTTATTCAATTGGCTGCTCTCCATCGTGACTTTGCGATTCCACGCGAGTCGCGTGCAGAAACGGAGACCCGTGGAGAGGAGCTTCCGATGAGACGATCGAAGACACGTCGATGATGCAGTATGCTGTTCTGCCAAGTTTTACATAGCCTCTACATTATACGCGTGATTAACGACTTTCCCGCCTCGACAGAAGGAGACGCGATAGAAATGAAATAAGAGGCAAGCTTTTTTGGGTCAGACAAGAAACGAGGATTTTGCAACAAGGGGGGCCCAGCTACATTTTTGATAGTTTTTGAGTTGTGACGTGTGATTTACGTAAAAAAAATTCTACGTCGTTCGGTGCACGTTTATTGTAAATTTTGAACCTGCATCCATTATTGTTTTGGGTAATATTTTTTTTGGGGCAGCTGCAGATTTAAAAAATTCACCAGAAATAGAAATAAAAACTTAACAATTGTGTGAAAATATATATTTTTCAATTAGGGGAGACCGGGGCTGATTGTCTCAAGGGGTAGGTTGACTAATTGTTAATAACTTTGCACCGACATATGCTCTACTGCGGAAACATTCACTGCAGAAAGAAGTCACTTCTACTATGCCATGCACTTTTGCCCGACCCCGCGATCGCACGTTTTTTAACAGTTATCAGCGTTTGTCGAAAAATTGACTACGTAAGTAAATATTTTTTCTTACAGATTTTATTTTTTCACGCTCTATATAGTTACAATAGAATAAATGTTAAGGGAATATTTTAAAGTTTGTTTATTAGACGATCTATTGACATAGTATTTTTGTTTATACATAAATATTTGAAGGTTATATAGATTATTGAAGACAAAATAATCGGCCAGGGCTGGTTGACTAATAAGGTTTAAATTGTTATTTTGTTATTCATAAAGTGATTTTTATTTTTTGTTTAAAGGGCCTAGCCGGGTAAGCATAGCGAAAACCACCAATTTTAGTATTCATGTGTACCAAATAATGCACTTTGCCTAAAAAAACACTCAGAGAAATTTCAGATCTCTACCGCCTTTCGTTAGGGTGATATGGTGATAATAACCCTAAACTTTACACTATGTTGTAAATACATTACAATTAATGTTTAAGGTGAAAAAAATTTCAGCTTATTATTAAAATATGAAAGAAAGAAATTCATATTTTATAATGAAACAACTCTTGTGACACTGAACACAAGTAAGATAAGTTACTAATAACATTTTCTTAACTGATTGTACCTACATACAGTCAACCTACCCCATACTGTAAGTCAACCAACCCCGATCATGCATGGTTGACCAGCATGGATGATGTTAGAAAAACATTAAAATACCTTAATTGTTGTCACATTGAGTCAGCATTAATAATTTAATGAGATAAAATTACTCACATAATTTATTAAAAATCAAAAACTGAAAAACTGGCTTACCAGCCCCGGTCTCCCCTAGTATTCTCTTTTTAGTGTTAAGAGGAAGCAATAATTTTATAAACAGTTTTCTCTAATTTACTCGGTAAAGATGGAGCTGCACTCGTTTCGCTGCAAGGTCCTCAAATGAACAGTCACGGGTCTGATAGAAATCCGAGGCTCGGAAATCCGAATACCTACCAATCCGACGCAGAACTGTTGATAACGTCGGAATGCAGCCACGTCGTTGCACGAGCCCTCGCCGTGTAATCAAGGTCTCCGCTCGTCTATAAATAATGCATTTTTCGCGGCGACTGACGTCCACGCGTCGAGCCGACGTAGCTACGTCGCTCGAACGCCGAGCGTCTCGACGCACTTGACACGCGGTTCGATCGAGCGTCGACACGCACTACTGGCTGAATCGCGCCTCGCACCCCTGGCCAGAGAACAGATCGCCGTTTCCATTAAAATCACCATTCTATTATCGATTTCTGTTCATCGACAAATTCCCTTTATTTTTCATTATGTAGAAGAGATTCTGTGTCGAAGTTCTGTATCAGACGAGACTTTAATTAATTTTCTCCACACAATAGCAATTTATCTCTTCCTAATTGATCTATTATGTGGATACTAGAGGCGCCTATATGCAGTTAGGTAATTAGTGGGTTCATGGTGAATGGTTTAAATTTACGGAGATATGCCAAGCGTTGGAATTCTTCTCGTATCATTGTACTTTGTTTAAAAACTTGTATTTCGAGCATTAAATTTTGTGGCTGCGTTAGGAAAGTTGGGTGTTCGAAATTGAAGCTGCTTGCACCATCTATGAGACATCGATGTCTGAGAGAATGGAGGAGACGTTGGAATTTTTTAGAGCCGTGCGTTTCAATTAGTGGAAAAAGAGTCTCGTTGTGGCGCTATGCTCTCTCTGGCAGATGCTCCATTTTGATAATTCGTTCTGCCGACCCTGTTGTCCGCGGTATGCTCTACTAACTCACTGACTCACTAACTTGGCTCCGTGACAACGGTGTCACAGGTTACACCACCGCGTTCTAGCGGGCAGGAGAACTCGAGGGGGTGTAGCTTGGCACTTCCTTCGGGGTTCTGCTCGGAATTTTTTTCTGGACTATAAAGATCCCCGCCGTCAAGGTCGAAAGCTGACGACGCGCCGGCCTTGCCATGTCAGAGCGTGATGCAAAAGAAAAAATTCGTCGCTCGAAGCAGAAAGGAAGGAAATAGGAAACCCGTTCTCCGTTGTTAACTCGTGTTTCTTTTACCGTGACGTTCGCAGCAAGATTTCACGCATTTGGACGGCGTTTTTGACTCTCGTGCTTGTCGCTTGGCATAACAAAGCATAATAAATTCGACGCAGCCGCGGCATTTGTTGTGTCAAAGTTGGAACGCGCGCTGCTCGGACCCAATTGTGTTGCATGTATCATGATTCATTTTGGGAGATCTGTGACATTTCCTGCTTCCACTTGCATCGTCCTTTTACGCTCTATCCCGTTTCCGTTTTCGCCTAGCCATCGAACTATCGAAAGCAATAAACCAAGATCCTCTACTTCCCGTCGCGCTTCGTCCCTCTAATCAAGAATGCCGGACATAAACATATCATCGCCTTGGTCGTAAAAGTCAAACGGAACGACAATGTTCTCTGTAATCAAACGGTGCGCCTTCCCTGGTTAACTAGCACCAGTAACAATTGATGCGTTCATAAATGTCGCGGAATTCTGTTCGGCGCACGTTTGCGCTGGGCGTGAAAGCAAACATCGTAGAAGGCTGCAACGGAGGTGAATTATAGACTGAGAACTCCGCTCGAATCATCGGGATACCGAGCAGCGTGTCCCCATAATTCGCCGAGTCGTTGGTTCGTCCGTTCGGAGATTGTTGAATTTGATACAATTGTCCAACGTTCGGGACTGTTCCGTGCCCCGGTGTACAGAGGCGAACGGCGCAAGCACGTGAAACGGGATCGTTACTATTTGCAGAGGAAAATTTGGCACCGTTTATCGATGTAAGGAGAAAGTGAGCGGTTTAATGCTCGCCGCGAAGGTGGTGAACACCTCGAAGAAGGAGGACAGACGGGCCGTGGAGAGGGAGGTGGAGATTATGCGGCGGCTCCAGCATCCCCGACTTATTCAGCTGTACGATGCCATCGACACGGGCAGACAGATATACGTCATCTTGGAATTGTAAGCCCCTAATGCCATAACTGCGCTGTATCCCCAGGCGATAGAATACGCCAGCTACAGCTATTTTCGTGTTCCCAGGATCGAAGGCGGTGAACTGTTCGAGAGGGTGATAGACGACGACTTCATGCTGACCGAGCGCAGTTGCGCCGTTTTCATGCGGCAAACCTGCGAGGGCATGGAATTCATTCACCGGCAGAACATTCTCCATCTCGATTTGAAGGTGAGGTATCGGCGTTCTTCCATGCACGCCAACTTCAATTCATGGGCGTCCGCAGGGGGGGGGGGGCAAAAGAGGCTGCCCATGGCTTTTGAGAAAAAATCGCTTATTTTTCAAGACTGATCTTTATTAAGTTTATACTAAAAAGGGAAATATTTTTAAATTTCGGTTTTAAATGTTTAATTAAATTGGCACTATAAAACGGGTTAAAAAAAGCAACAAGGGTATATTTTTCTTTACCATCATCCCAAAGTTGGCCCCCCCCCCCCCGGAAAAAAGTCTCCGGATGCCCCTGCTTCAATTTTCAATTACTGGGATCAGTAGCGCACCCATTGGGAACGCCCAAAGAAAAAGGAAAATGAGATTAATGTAACCACGTCTCAAGCAATTCAAGATCTTTGTAAAAATAAAAGAAACGTGGATTTCATTCTCTAAGTAAATTTTCTATAATCACCTAATGAATTTTATTGAATTTGCATTAAAAATATTTTTATTCGTTCAACTCGGCTCCCCCCCCCCCCCACCCCCACCCCCAGATTAAATCCTGAGTGCGCTACTGACTAGGGTACGATCTTCGATCGCTAAGTATTTTAAACCACATGCTGTGGAGTATCTGAGAGAGATGTTGCAATGTTTAGAGGCGCGTGTCTCTGTGGAGGATGAGATTTCAGATTAATGCAAGAGCCGGCATAAATACGGGGCGTTCGAGGTGCTTCTGAATTTTATGTGGCCAAACTCAGTGACCAAATGTTCTGCTTACAGCCCGAGAATATATTGTGCCTGACGAAGGAGGGTAACAGGATTAAAATTATAGACTTCGGCCTCGCGAGAGAGTACGACCCGAAGAAGAAGCTGCAAGTTCTATTTGGCACGCCGGAGTTCGTTGCACCGGAAGTCGTAAATTTCGATCAGATTGGTTTCGGTACCGACATGTGGAGTATAGGCGTCATCTGTTACGTGCTGTGAGTTCCCCTTCGGCATCCGATTTACCTAAGAATACGCCATTATTTCAAAGAATCAATTTTACATTAACCACCCATTCGCAATATATTATTCCGTATTCGTTGGATAAATTCGTGTTGGATAAAAGGGACGGAGCTTTTCCTTTTGCTCTGCGAAACGGTTGCTCGGAAATCTGCTTCTTCGAGTCTCGCTCTTATTTTAATATCCCCGCGACCGATTATTTCAGATTATCCGGCTTGTCTCCGTTCATGGGCGACACGGATATCGAGACAATGGCGAACGTCACCATCGCCAAGTACGACTTCGATCACGACGCGTTCGCCGACATATCGGAGGACGCGAAGGACTTCATCCGGTGTCTTCTGGTGAAAGACAAAGAGTACGTATGCGCTTGTTATTCTCGGTTAAGATTACAGGATGGAAAGGTGGCGACGTGGAGGAAGGTGGGCTTGTGCAAAAATATCCCCGCGCGTCATTAATTACGACGCGTCCCGGCGATCGACAGCAATCGAACGCGGGCGTCGATGGGTTTGCACAAGGCTAACGATTTAACGGCTCAGATAACGAAATAACAAGGATAAACGGGTACACGTTGCCAAGAAAATACCGACGCAGGTTACACGCGATGTCCCAATAACTTTTGTTTTGCTTTTGCTTTCTCGATCGATCAGCTCGTTTCATCTTCCAGACTAAATAACCCGACACACCGAGTCACTCGAGTTTCGTCAAACGACGTGGCGCGCAGTGTATAAACATGTCTCGCAGCGACGTAGAATCCCTTGTTTATGGCGAGTAATGTGAATCAAGCACGCAGAGATGCGTGGACTAGTAAGCAGGCCAGTAGCTGGACGGGGCCCAGCAGATGGACGAATCGTTGGTTAATCGTTAATATTGAAAGAGCTAGAGTTTTAATCTATATTATTGTTTTTTTATTTTGTAGAAAAAACGTTTGTTGCTTTATAAAATATTAACATATTTATCGAAAAAAAAAGTTTGTATGCGAAAAATGCATTTGTATGTACGATTTTACGCCACCATGCGCGAGTCACTTCATGCGTGAAACGTCTGGTCACATTAGGCTAGAGATAACCTCACTTTATTTGCGGCCTGTTGCACCGTTTTCTGCCAATGAAGACTCCATACGTTTTTAGTTTTGATGAAATAAACTATATTTTAATAAAAAAATAACTTAATCTAGGTACCTACTATAGCTAGTAAGTCTTTTATTCGTCTGGCCAGACATCCGTCCATCTATTCGTTTTGAACTGTCCATCTGCTAGCCCTATCGTCCATCTACTGGCAGTGGTGGGTAAAGACACGAAATTTCTATTTTATACACGACACGTGTCTTAAATATCGTAAACGTCGTAAATGTCGTAATTGTGTCGTAAATGTCGTATATCTGAAATGAAAACAACTAACGTATAATACATATTTCGTATAGGTTATGAAGAAGTGCCAATTTATTGATAATTATAATTCTGATTAAAAAAATTAAATTAAATTAAGTTACACTGACGAAAAATAGATATTGAAACCTTAGTAAAAGAAATGCATATTGGGAAACCAAGAATTTCGATACGCCAACTAGTGACAGAAAATTGAACTACTACAATAATTAACACCACGCTTTTGAATACTTTTTTGGGGTTAGGGAAGTGGCGATTATATCGACGTGCGTTACGAAAAGTAGCACGTCTCAATTTTCTTACGAAAACCAGCACGTTTTGGTTTTCGCTGCGAAAACTAGCACGTTTCGGTTTTCGCTGCGAAAACTAGCACGTTTGAGCAGTTTGCCACGAAAACTATCACGTTTCGGTTTCCGCAGCGAAAACTAGCACGTTTGGGCGGTTTGCCATGAAAAATAGCATGTTTCGTCTTTCGCTGCGAAAACTAAAACGTTTGAGTGATTTTTCACGAAAAGTAGTATGTACTTACCATTTGTAGCGATGAAAAGAAGCAAATTTGAATAGTTGGCTACAAAAAAAATTTATACCACAGCAACCGACACGATTGGATTTTTGCGGGCCCATATAAGTCAGGTATGATCGGATATGATCTAGTCAAAACTTTGTCCTGATCTGATCATAATATAGAAGACGAAAGTGAGAAATATTCAATATGAATGAAATAGATGGGAAAGGTAGCCGAAATATCGTTGATCACGAGTCCGAGATAACGCGGACACTTGCTACGTGGAAGCAGTGCCAGTCTGCAGTATAATCCAAAACGTGCTATTCTTTGTGGCCAAACCAGATAACGTGTTAGTTTTCGCTGCAAATTTCCAAATGTGCTCTTTTTCGTGGCGAAACAGTATAACGTGCTAGTTTTCGCCGCAACAGTACGAAATGTGCTATTCTTCGCGGCGGAAGACGAAACGTGCTAGTATTCGTCAGAAACGATGAAACGTGCTTCTTTTCGTGGCAAACCGAAACGTGCTAGTTTTCGTAAGAAAATTGAAACGTGCTACTTTTCGTAACGCACGTCTATATGTAGTTGTCGACGTATTCTACAGTATTCTATAGTATTCGCATGCAACCAACAAGCGAGTCAGAAAGAACTATACTTTTCTAACACTTTAATTGTTGAAACCTTAAAATAATCAATATTTCTATTTACGACATTTGCGACAAATGACACGTATGAAATGGGCTTAAAAACGACATATTTTACATACATCTGCGACATGTAAATGCATTTGCGACGCGGCGTAAAATACCGACCCACCACTGTCTACTGGTGATATGGGCTATGAGTAGAATTTTCATCATTTAATCCTTAAATACATTAATTTTTTACTTGCACTTATTTTTTCTTTAAATTTGTACATTTTTACGTGCAAAGCTTTTGATTTTTTTTAATACAACAGATATTTCTAAGAAACACCTTGATGTAAACTTGGGAATCAGCTAAACTGTCCATCTACTGGTCTGCTTACCCTATTTCGCGCACTTGCCGCTGTTACTAGAAAGAGGAATAGTAGGAAGTTTTCGATAAAGTTGCTTGTTAATGAGCACCGAGAATTGTTAATGGACATATTGGCGAATAAGCCCGAAACGGCACTAATCCTCTCGCCTTGCATAGAAATATCTCGAGAAAGTAATACAATTTTCTTGAAATAGTGTTCAGTTATCTGAGTAGTTGACGTTACACCTCTTCCACGGTGATTCTTCGACTTTCTCTCTCTCCCTCTGCGTCTGATTAACCCCAAGCATGCTTTCTTCATTCTCGGCACTCTGATTCTCGTTCGAGGTAACGCTATCTCAAAAAAGAGACACCGAATCGCTCGGGTCCTCGCAGCTTTTCATCACCGATTGAACGTATCGAATCGCCGAACTGGCAAGTGATCTTTTACGACGAAATTCGAAGCGCGTGGACAGGTGGGATAAAGTGTTCAATCGGAGTCACGTTCCCGCCCGATTTCGCCCAGTTCACGTACCGAGAGGGAATCGAATCGCTCTCGACGTGCGTTCACGAACAGTCCTTTCACGTTCGGCGACCTGCTGCCACGAACAGAATGCATCCCGGACACGAATGACGATAGAGGCGATCCGTCCTTTAATTTCCCTAGCACTTGAGACGCGCGTCTGGCTCGGATAGATCGGTTCAAGCCCCGATCCGTCGATCGTACGCTCCACGCGCATTTTTCCCATCTCCCCATTCGCTCGCTATTTCCTACCGTTGCTAAACAAGTATAGGGTGTTCCCCACAACGCGATCGAATCGAAACAATGCCCTTGCCTTTGAAGACACGAAGAAGTGTTCGTGAAAGAAATCGTTTGCGTCAATGGGGACGATGTTAGAATGCTTTTTCATACATAACTCAACAATCAGCTGCAATTAACGTAGCCAGATTGTTACCATCCAACAACGCTCAAGACACGTCCACGTCTGCATCGAAACTTCATACAGGACACTTGGAGCACTTCAGTTGATTACGCTCATGTGTCCCTTCATTTTCGTTTCCATAAATAGAGCTCATACCCAAAGCCTTAGCCAAACCCCTCGGAACACCCTGTACGCGCCTCTGTAAGAAGATCGCGAGAGGAGCTAGAAAAATGGGGGGAGAGAGAGAAAGTGAAAAGAGAAACATGAACTCGAGCCGGGATCACCTTCACGAAGGAGCTGTCGAATCTTTCAGAAAACGTATGTCAGCGACTCAGAGCAGGGAGCACCGTTGGCTGGCGAGAAAGTCAGCCAAGCAGCAGGTCGAGCAAAAGGTGATAGAAATCCCCACGATCTCCCAGGTGCGGGACACCAAGGCGGAGGAGCTGGACGTGGCCAAGGACAATTTGAGGCTGTTCGTGGAACGCTGGCGAGAGCACCCGGACAGTCCCTACCTGATCGATATCCCCCAGCGGAGCTTCTCGCGCCGCCACTCGACCCTCGATCACGACGAAGCTGTGTCGTTGATGGGGCAGAGCCCTTCACCCTGCGCCAGCATCTGCAGCAGCTCCTCGGAGACGGCTGGCAGTCCGTCGCAGGACAGCCAGGGCTTCTTGAAAGTTCCGAGCTTCGGCTTGAGCTTCGAGAGGCGAGCTTCGGAAGGCGTCACCACGGATAAGACAAGGTGCGACCAAGCCAACCAGATCGTCCTCGCCGAGGAAATAATCAAGCTGTCCGAGCACCTGCGCTCCATAGCCATGGGCACGTGCGTCAAGCCCAGCGAGGAGGACACCGGCTCCGCGGACAGTGTCCCGAGCAGAAAAACCGAGCCGTCGGGGGAGAAGGGCAAGAGCAATCGGAACGGTGTGCACTCGAGGAGCAACGGTCTGGCGACTGGGGAGAACGCCGAGTGCAACGAAATCGCCGAGAAACTGTCGAGCATAGCGCGACATAGGAAGCTGAATGGTACGACCTTTCACAGTAGCCGTAGTTTCGAGAAGTATACGGAGACGAATAACGACAACGTGTTCGCTTCGTTGAAGAAGGCCAGGCAGAATGTGGATGGGAACAAGCTCCCGAGCCAGCAGGATGATAGGACGTGTCAGGAGGGTAGTAAGAGCTTAGTTGTAGCTGGATCCTTGGAGCAGACGGATTGCTCCTCGGCGAGCAACGAGGTCCCTCGGATACCTGGCATAGTCGATTACGAGATGGACCTGACGCCGCCTTGGAGGCGTCCACGAGTGAAACGCGTGTTCGGGGAGACCAGTCGGGATGTGCCGCGGATCTCGGGGCTCCGTAATCTGCACAAAAGCTTGAACCTGGACGAGCCGACCAGCACGAAGGATCTGCTGCTTCATCTGCTAGAGGAATGGGACGAAGTTGCCACCAGACCGTCGGGCGTCGGACGCAAGTCCGTCAGCGTCGACTGGGGCGGAGAGGAGTCCATCGGCAGGAAGACGATGAACTCTTTGGCCGAGTACTTCCAATCGAAACAACAGAAACCGACGTCGCCCACCGCCAACTCGACGGAGCAGAACTCGATACATCGTTGAGATCCTTTCCGTTTCTGACTCGAGGGACTACGTCGGGCTTGTTCGCCATTGTTTCGTGACAGTGGATGCTGGGTCGCCATCGGCATGCTCTCAGGGCAACGTGGGGAAGCGTGATCGACGAACACGATAGTGTTGGATTGTTTGATATGCAGCGCTCTTTGCTTGCTACTTCTACATAGCGAAGTTGTTCCTGGTTATGAAACTGAAGGATATGCGGCGAAATTCAAATGATCCTCGTGTGAATTTATGTATTTGTGCTTTAAGCTCATTGTGACATGAAATTCGATAGAGTTAGTTGGAGGGGTACTTTGGTTTCTCTGTTAAAATTGAGTTGTACCTGCGGTGTGCTAAGTTATGCTTCCCTCCTCAAATTCTGACGGCACTTTATTATGATTTTAATATGAGATAGAGCAGACACGGTTAAGCAGCAGTTTGCGGGCTTCGGAGGCAGCAAAAGAAGGAGCATATCAAGCAACTGATTTTATTAGAAGTTCGAGCGCGGTATATCGGAGATTATACTTGTATTTATTCTGTATAATAAAGCCGCATGCGTATACTTTTAATATCTTATTTAGACGATAAGTTATGCTACAGATGCGTGTGGAGCAATCCTTTCATTAGATCCTGATACCGTCGCGTTCACACGTCCGCGCATATATCCCTGTTTTATTGTCTTATTTATACTATATATTTAATACAAAAGAACATGAAACCAAAACCTGTGGACTATTTCATTTCACGCGCACCCCCAGCCACAAAGATAATTTCCCTATGGATGTTTCGTGCAGCCTGCGCCTAATTCGCGTCATCAGTATGTATAGCGTTACTATGTAGCAAAGGGAGTTAAAATGGTCTTCAATGACTCTACAATTATAGATCACCGTGGTGATCTGAAAAGCCACTATCGCATCACAAGTTAGAAATATATTTGCAGGGAGGACACTCAACTGACTAAATGCCTCTGTCGAGATCCTACGATTTTTAGAGCACTGCTCTGACTAATTACATTCATAAACAGATCTTTTCCTTCTGACATTAAAGATAACGATAATAATTGCCTGCATGTCTACACACTTAATATAGCAAGGACTCAAAGCACGTATACAAAGGAATCTTTTGTTAAATATTTAACAGTGAAATAGTCCATCTTGTTTAGAAGCGATATTAGTTAAAGGCACTTAGAAGTCTTACTCGTTATTCTGCTCCAGGAACAGACCAACCGCGGGCCAACTCTTGGAGCACCGCTGGCTGGAGGTGGCTCTGGATAACCCGATCTGTAAAGTTCGATTAAAACGTTATGTCATCAAGAAGAGATGGGTTAAAGCGGTTAACACCATACTGGCGTTAAAGCGAATGGGCGCCCATCTGGATTTAGAATTAGTTTGATACTCTATCCTCAGCTAGTAAGTTAACACCCAGGCTAGACGCGTGACGAGTAGGTATACTAATGTAAAAAAAATAACGCGACGGTACAGTGAACATTCGAAGAACTACCTTCTTTCGCTATGAAGCGATAATTTAAACGCGCATACCCCATAATGGAATCGATGCGGAAGGTTTCCCTGATATTCCTTTTTCAATCAGACGAAATTTACAATCCAAAGTGTTCCGAGTTATAAACGTCGAGGCACCAATGCAGTGCCTCGGCTCATGTATACGATTATACGCAACAGTATTATGAAATTGGCACTGGCGAGGCCTGAGACTATGTCGATGTAAACTTCCATTGGAAATTCTTTAATAATAATGAGTACTTAGATATAGCGTGATTTTAGAGAAGTAAAAACTAGAGTTTAGCACGAATTCACTGTAGAATGATTTGCATAGTTAGATATATAATGTAATTAGCTAGAGCTACATTGACGTGATTGATGAGAAATGCATCGAGCTATATTATAAATCCTTAACCCGTACAGATAATCCCTATATTTTTCATATTTACTCTGAGAAATACTACGCAGACGTTACATCTTGTCGTTACGCTCGATTAACCAAATTTCTACTTTATAGTCTCCATTATCCGACGTATGAAAAATATAAATAACGATGGCGCGCTCTGGCAGCGCGCGATTACGTTACGTGTTACGTGGCGCTCGAAAAATACGATAATTCGAAATATATATCTCCCTAGACGCGAAGTTGATGGAATAAATAAATCGCGGTGTGTAAAGGAGCATATATGAAACAATTTTGTAAATAAATGTAATTTTAATAATTTCTCCGACAGCCTCCATTTATTTGCCATTTATTTTAATGCATAGCTTCAGATGTTTTAAAACTCCGAACGAAACTGCTCCCCTTCCTTTCGGTCTTTTTTCCAATCTAACCGAACAATCGCATCTGCGCCCGTGGCCAATTTATAACCCAACATTCCTGATACGCGCGGAGGCAACGCATTCGTCTTCAGCTATCCGACGCCAATAAATGCTGAAAGGTCGACATTGACGCCATCGTCGGCGAAATATACGCGCTCAGATCCGAGATTCTTGAAGCGGGCGCGGTATCGTGGATTTACGGGCCTCCCGCGCGATAGGAATTCGTATTATGTAAATACGCGCATGTAACGCGCCAGTCGTGCCTTTAAATAAAGTCTTCTACAGTGTCGTGCAGAAGACGAAACCGCGCGATGTTGTGTATTATATTAATAGCTATAGTTCCACCTGTTGTCTGACTTCTCTCGTTTCTAACCGCGTCCGTTCCTCTTCTATCTAGGCAAGGACGCGGAGTGGCCCAACTGCTAGATTCCAAAATTGGTTGAAATAATAATTCCCCGCCACATTCCCTAACCTATGCACGCGAGAAAATTAGATCTCCCGCTGTTTATTATAATGTAGAAAAGAACAGCTTGCAGGCAACTGCTGATCAATCTGATACTTAGGATTTTTATTTAGAATATGCAAACACCACTACTCCGTGGTTTAATAATAGTAGCGCGGCTCACGCGAACGTGTAGCAGGTCATATTATTTTTACGTTATGTCACACGTGCACATAAATTAGTCGGCACGATCTCTTGTAAAAATAAAATCCCGCCGGATAAGATTATTTCTTTTACAACACTTTAAAAAAAGAACGGCGAGTGTTGTTTCATATCGTCAATTGGATCTGTTACATTTTCAATTCGTGCACATTTCTGAGACTAAAGCTACGAAATACGAATTCTTTCTGCTTTTGGTAACGGAAATTTGTGCTCGCTGTTCAAATTGCTTTCGCAAAACTGCCTGAAGATGGCAGCATCGTGTAACGCGAAGCGCTTTGCCTGCGCTTTCGACTTAAGTCGTATCGATAACGTCGTGCCACTGTTTCTACGTTTTTTTCAAAATTGTTAGTCAATAACAATTAAAAATAGAATTCTAGTAAAAGTGTGCGATCGTATTTCGATGACAATCATTGTTAGCTGGAACTATTTGAACTTTCATTTCTGCGACAATGGTAAGCAAAAAACAATTTGTAAGAAAAATAGAAGCAATATTGTGGATGTGTGAGAGGAGTTTGAAATATAAAGTAATAATTTTGTATTGACTCAACCCTTGGTTATATGTTCATCCAATTTCAAAGGTTATGTTTTTAAGCCTTTTCCTAGAGTTCTGCGAAGGTACGTTATAATGAAATTCATTGTGCTTCGCTTTTAGACGGATCCGTTACAGAACTGGAGTCCATATGCCATAGAGTACGATCCTCTTAAAGCTGGCAGTATAGATGGTACCGACACAGAGCCGCACGATAAGGCTATTAGCCGTGCGATGCAGGCGCATTACGAGCCACCTCGTTCATTGAAATCGAAGCCAGAAAGAACACTGTACGTGGCTAGATTTGGTCCAAAAGTTACTAAATACGACTTAAAGGAGGTAGACATCCAGCCTTAACAATCTCAGCACAATCGTGCGCAATTATATACACTTTAAACATTAATAAGTTCAGTTCTTTTGTAGGTACGGGGACGTTCTGTCGGTGAAAGTTATAGTCGACGTTGTAACCGGTCTACCTCAAGGTTACGGGTTTGTAGAAATGAGAAGCGAAGATGATGCTAGGAGAGCCGTTAGACGTTCGATCGATGCGACGCTAAAGGGGTGCAGAATTTTTGTTGACTACGAGTGTGGGCGTAGCATGAAAGGCTGGAAGCCGAGAAGGCTTGGTAAGTTCGATAGAATTCTGAGTTGATCGGTGCTTTATATTTTACCTGTATATAGGATTTGTAATTTGTTGTAATGTTATAGGTGGCGGTTTCGGTGGCAAAAAGGAGTCGGGTCAGCTTAGGTTTGGTGGGAAAGATAGACCTTTCAAGAAACCGATTGTACCTAACATTATAAGACACCATAATTAAAGTAATTTAACTAATTAACAAAAGTTGACGAAAGACCTACTTTGCTACAAATAACGAGTGAAATGAAACAGTTTGAAATCTCCTATCAATAACGTTACATTTGTACAGATTACCCATAAAATATTTCCATTTTGACTTCGATCCAATACACATACTCGAGAATCATATTACTTGTGTGTCCTCCGAGCGCATTAGGCAGAACTGTTTACGTGTTATGAAACGTAGGGATATTACTGAATTTTTATTTCTGACTCGAAGTAACAATAATGCAAGAAGGCGCTTTTCTAAAATGACTATTATAAATATTGTAGTAATTTATCAACGTTAGTGTTTTAAGATATAATAAATTTTTTAAAGTCGAATGGAATGCTTATTGATTCTTACGAGCTTAATATTTTTAGCTCTTTCTTTCCCCTATCCTATATCCGAAGCCTCTTGATACATGACCCCAAGTTTCGCGTCGCTGATGTCGTGCAGAAAAATCTACTTATTTTTTTTTTTAGCATTGCATAAATCGTGGCCGGTGCCAAAATCCCCCCGGTGATTTATATCCCTGTATTCGTTTTCTAAAATTACAGAACATCGATGCTGAGGAAGATATTTATTCCCAGCTAGTCAGGCTGCATCGATGAAAAAGGAATCGGAAAAAATCAGCGACGATAGATTTCCAATGACAAATTATACCCTTCCGAGGAAGCTCACTAACTCAGGACTTGGGCGTCCGGAGGGGGGTGAAAAAGGGGCAGTTCCCCCCCCTGGCTTTTAAAAAAAGATCGCTTATTTTTAAAAACTGATCTTTATCAAGTTTATACTAAAAAAGTGAATATTTCTAAATTTCGGAGTTGAATTTTTAATCAATTTGGCACTACAAAATGAGTTCAAAAAAGCAAGCGGGCTACTCGTTTTTTCATTACTATATTTTTCTTTTTCTTCACCGTCACCTCAAAGTTGCCCCCTCCTGGAAAAACGTCTACGGCCGCCCTTAACTCAGAATCGATTCAAGCCATTCAATATCACATATCCTGCGCATTCAGAAATCCAGTTAACCATTCACACCGCTCGGCCCGAAATTAATTAACGCATTAGCGTTATAACCGATAGAATTTGATTAAACGAACACGTAGCCGATCTCGTGCCCGCAGCGGAATTAAAACGCTCCCTGATTGGATCGCGGTATTATCCAACGTCGATCCAGCTGCGTAATTACCGAACATTGTTCAAGAGTCGGAAGTTTAGGGGAGGTTGAATTACGTGAGCGTAAAAGTGCACGTTCGGAGTTGCCGAAGAGCGATTACCCTGCAATCATGAGAGAACGCGGAGGTGAGGTTTTTGTGGCGGTGTGAGCGGACGTGGCCGGCGTCGTGGAACTTTATACCCGTGCGTCGCGACGCCCTCTCCCCGGCGCGGCCCCCTCCATATAAGGAGCCGCCTCGTGGCCCGACGCCGACCACGCGGCCGAGGATTTCAGGTTCCAGGCTGCCTCTGATAAGGTAGCCACCTTCCTCGATGTCCCTCTCTCGTTCTACCTCCTCCAACCTCGCCAAGGTCTCCGAGGGCCAACCCACATTCGTTTATCGCGGCTCCTATTTCCTCGGCTCCGCGGCCGCTGCTCCCGTTTCCACGAACACACAACGCCTGTGCCCGTCGTGCTTTTTTTATTCACGGACACAGCTGCCCCGTGTAGCAGCAAGCTCCTACTCGGGGACCACTCGTCACGATTGCACGGGGATTTCCTCGTTCGAAGAGCCCTTCGCAACCCTTACCCTTGGATCCTTCAAAGGAGTGATTCACCGGAGACACACTCACCCTCCACTTCGCCCCATCCCTCGGCAGCTAATTCTCCATCTAATTCTCATCTCTTCTCGGTTGGCGAGGTCTGCGGCAACGGTTACCGTTGAGACGGAAAATCTGTCGAAGTGAACCAACGAGATACTCGGGAAATGTGCAGCGCTGTCAGCTCTAGAAATAGTGTTAAGACAGTGTGCCTCGCGTGAGAAGATAGAAGTGAGAAGGATCGGATGCCTAGAGCGATTAGAGTATCCGCGAATATATTATTGCTTGTTCGTGCGATCCAAATACTACCTACCGTGTAGATAATCACGCGGAGTGTCCTCAGTGGATTTAATTAAAGTAGCCGCTATTAGTAGGTTTTCTGCTGTCATTGATGGGGGGGGATAAATGTATTCGGTGCCGCGTTGGACGCGCGAGCAGCGAGCTGTCTACCAGCGGACGAACTTAAATACGAGATGGCTACGAGGCAGATATAATGTAGCTATATCAGCGTCGGAAATAGCTTGCCCGATGGAAAAATTCGCCTTTCCCTTTTGTTCCTGCATATCGAATTTTAGAAACGCCAGGCGACGTAACTCTGCTTCGCGCTATTTTTGATACCAGAACAGTCTATTTATGAATGAGTCAGCCGTACATCTCGGCAGAATTTTATGGCAAATGCAAGGCATATCTGGGATTCCGTCCCTACGGCCTATTCGAGAGAGCCGAGGCTCTTATCGCGGATAAGGCCGGGCGGATATCTCGCCGAGTTCATTTGAAAATATAGGCACTACACCCTCTCAACCCTCTCGAGAAGCGGGCGAGGATATTATACGAAAATGAAAGGAGAAAAAGCCTGGAGATGGAAGAATTTACCACTTTCCCGCCCCTCGGTATAAATAGCCATCCGTCGAATGACAATTCGCGAAACGTTTTACAAATTCGCGGCAATTTCCAGGCCCCCGTTCCTCGACACGGCCACAATTACGGGCTCGAGACTTCCTGCCCGACCATTAAAAATACACCTCCATTTTCTCCTTTCCTTGGCGCTGGCGGACTCTCGCCGGAAGGCATGTGAAAAGGAAATGCGAAAAGGTTACGCGAGTGGTTGGTACACTTTCGAATAAGCTGCTATTTCTAAATGGCTAAAATTACGCTCGGTACTCCGCTTTGCTTGCCCTCGAAGCTCTTATCGTCCAGTAGGGGAATTTCGTTCGAAGCGTTCGTGGTTTTGAGACTTCTAACATTTCCCACCGCAGAGTGTAGGAAACAATGGTGATCACCTGAAGGCTGGATGAAACCCCGACGAAAGTATCTATGAAACACTTGAGCTGGGAATGTAGCGAGGGTACGTGTAAGAGAGTAAATGGAGGAGGTGTTAATGATACCCACATTGTGTATAAAACACCAAAAATGCCGACGCGTCAGCTGTGAGGCGAGCCAGACGCGAAGGCAGGGTTGCGTGAAACTTAATAGTTCCCAAGAGGATCCAAGGCGATTCAATTGTACGGACTATATGATCCAAGTACTCTAATTAACTGCTACTAATTAAAGCCACTGCGACTCATTGAACCGTTAAGCAAGTTACTCGGGATACGGGAGCATCCACCTGCCCCTTCATCGCGCAGCAAGTTCCCGAAGTGGGAGTAATCTAAAGGGCGTTGGAAGATAGATACACCTACGAACCTCCTCCGAGCTGGGAAATAGTTAAAGCCAATTAACCAAAGCTTACGATCCTTGGGAAAGAGAAGATCTGGTACCGCAATTCCACTGATCGTTACTCTGACGATACTATGGATTCTTATAATCAGATTTAATTGCGACGATATGGTGACAGATAATGGGGATTTTACTATATCCACTGAATCGATCAGACCAAACGGCAGGTTGCTCTGCACGAGCCACTGGGTGAGCAGCTAGCGAGGATATTGAAAATTCTCCGATCCGTTCCAATTTGTCTCGAATCGATGATTCGTGTCGGACATGAGGTCTGCGGGGGCGGAACAGGCGAAAGGGGTCCACGGTAGAGCAGGCGGTCCACACGGGATCTAAGAAGGGACGAAAATAGTAGCGTGCCAGGATCGTATCACGCTCGCGGCCCCACGGACGCGTATCTGCCGTCTATTAATAGCGGGACGAAAGGGAGCGATCGACTCGGCCGAATCCCGAGTAGGCATCGTTCACCGAGTCTTGGTGCTGTCCAGAATCCGCTCGCAGGACTTCAGAGCCGCTCGAGCTGTCGCGGACTCCACATTCCACCAGCAAAAGCTCTTCGTGCGTGCCTGTTGGAAGCATCTGTTGCTCGGCTGGTGCCCCGAGGCGAACCCTCATACCACACATTACACACTCTCCCACCCACCCACACGTCCACACACATTGCCACACATTGACACCGTTCGAGTGTAAGTTCCTACTATTTTTCATTGTGTTCGACGTTGCGACATTGCCGTTCCACCTTCCGTAACGTATCGGTTGATTAGTGATAACTCTGAGTCGCGCCTCTCTGTTCGAACGGTGGTGTACCAGAAAACGTTCCCGGCACGAGTTCGATTAGTGAGCGAATCTTCCCATGCGTCGTCAGTGCGAGCGCCGCAGAGAGCATTGCCCGTCTTCGTTGCCGTTCCCGTGACAGAGCGTTCCACGGTTCCGAGTATACCGAGCGGAAGAGCAACCGGAAAGGAGGCCGAAGCAAGTGTGAAAGTGAAACGTCCGCAAAGAATCGGATACGCTTGTACATCGACGTCCCACGGAAGGTGGGGAGATCAACCTGCCGCGACCCGTGGATCAAGCTTTCCCGAGGACGATCGATGTTACCGTGGATCGCAGGGCTGAACAGGTTTGGAAGTGGTGCTAAAGCGTCGTGTAAATCACCGTCTACGACCGAAGGATCCGGCTCGCGAGGGATCTACGAGCGCCACCGACCAGCCGGAGTCCCAACGCGAGCGGTGTCCGACCATGCAACGACTTAATCTACTGAAACGTGAGGTGATCGGTCTCGGCGTCTCGGGCTGATCTCGCGGCGAAACTTCGGAGATCGGGAGGGAAAGTTCGTGCAAGGGATCGGACGAATATCCGCGCGGGGGGGGGGGGGGGGAGGGGGGGGGGTCGAGGGGGGAAAGCTTGAACAATGTACAGGAAACTTGTCGAGGCTGTGCAGGAGTTTGGCTTCCGTTGTTCGGGACGTCTTTCGCGGTGCGTTCCCGCGCCGGCAGCGACGGCCATGTGACGCGCTTAATCGGCCCGGAAATTTACGCCCGCAAAGTTCAGGACGACTTCGTTACCGTGAACGGCTTTTGGTTTAATAGCGCCGGCGAAGAACGACGGGGACAAGTATTCGATGTTTGACGCATTTAACGAGTGAACGAAGGGAATCGGCGAGCCGCCGCAGTTTCCAGAAGTTCGTAAGCGCTTGGGGTAGTTTGGAGTTGCCTCGCGACGAGTTTGAACGTATCTCCGTGGCAATGATTGTTACGAGCACATTTCTTTTTATGGTGATATCTTGTATCCGCAATTTCTGAAGATGTACAAGTACTTCGGTTCGAGTTTAACGCCCGAGTAACCGCGGGGCAAGCGAAATTGCTTCCATTTCCCAAATATGGCGGGTCAGTGGGTACCGATATAGAAACGGATCGCGTTGGCGCCGTGATAACTATAAACGCGCGTCCAATCTCCCGTTTCGGGGCATTCTAGGGTGGCGTGCACAATTATGTAATGTTGTTCCTGTTCGTGTGCAATGTCATACTATACGGCATTACGCGCGGTGGCGAGCGGTTGGTGGGATTTGAAACACGGCGGAGGATATTTTATATTCATCGAATCCCTTTCGATCCGGCGCTTTGGCGAATCGATTTGTGATATACAATCGACAGAAACTCACGATGCTCGGACGGCAATAGGGGCCTCCCCCTCGCACCATGGTGGAAAGAATCGACGAGGGAAAAGAGAAAAGTTGGTCCGAATCGACGGAGAGAAGTGTTATCCAATTCGATGGTTAATTTCTCCGCGAGGACAGGGAAGCTCGATGACGACGATGGTAACGGCAACGAAGACGGGATCGAGGAGGAGGTGGAGGGACTGCCATAGAGAGTGAGGGAGGCGAAAGAGAGAAAAAAGGGAGAGAGAGCGAGCGGTAGAGTCGGTTCTCTAAAATTAGAGCGACGAAGAAGAGAAGGGGATGGCTCCTTATAGAGCTTGCGACGTCGAGCTTGCGGCCAGGGTTAGCAAACTGGCACTCTCTTTCTCGTCTCAGAATATCAGATTACCTTTGCACCAGTGCATCGTCTCGCCCCTTCGACTTCCTTTCTTTTCCAGCTCTTCTTCTTTCTGGCGCCCGCAAGGTTCGATTTATGCTCGGCAACCACCGCCCTCGCCCTCTCGTCTCTCTTTCTCCACAGTTTCCTCTATTCCCTCTCGCCTTTCCCGGCTTGTTTATTTAAAATCCCCCGCGAGAGGTGCTCCGACGATCGCGCGTACCAAGCGAAAGGGACGGTCCGGATTGCTCCGCGCTCGGATTTATCAGATTTCTTTTTCGGGACTCTGCTCGCGAGTGCGCCGCTGTTATCCTCTCCCGCGAACGTAGGAGGAGAACCGTCGGGTTCCTCCTCTCCCCCGCCCTCGCGCCCCGTATAAATCCGAAGATCGCACCTGCACGTAGACGATTCGGTTCGTCCTTTCCGCCTCGCGAAATCGTGACGGGGTCGCAAGGATCGGTGTGAAACGGCGTTAGAAGGTAACCCCGATAAGAAGCTGTTCGTGCTAATCGGTGACCCGTTTGCCTGTTGCAGCACCTTAACCACCCGCAAACATGTCGGACGACGAGGACCAATACTCGTAAGTATTGAAACTGGCCACAAGAAATACCGACGAATAATGGACTCGAACCTCGGCATTCCCTGGCGTTTGATCCGCTCGAACTTCGAGATTTAACCGTCGAACGAAGCCGACTTCGTCGATAGAATGGAGCCGACCGCTGAAATAGGATCGCGGCTTCCGATAAAGCGGATTCGAGCTGCAAGTTACGTAAGACGGGCCCCCACGTGCGCGGGACAGGGGCTGAAAAATGATCGTAGCCGGGCGGTGAAATATCCATGAAATCGGAGCCACGGAGAGCGGCCTTGCGGCAGGGAATGTCGGGGATATTTCAGCGGAGCGTAACTTTTAAGTAAGAGATAGTGACGGTAGCCCAACGAAGCGTCGAAAGAAGTATGTCGTCGATAGATCACGCTCAGTGTTTCTCAGCGGTGATTTTCAGGGTAGCGAGAATCGCAGATTTCTAGTTACTTTGCTCGATGCGACTCTATCAGATCGCTACATAAGTCCAGGATAAACGAGATACCGTGTTGATCGTTGTCACGCTAGGAACGATATCCAAGAAAAACGAATAGCCTCCACGTAAGATCAGAAAGAAATCACCGTAATTGTCCGCCCCGATCGTGACCCTCCCCTGCTATTCGATTAGCTGTTATCGATTGTACATTCAGCCCCACACCACAACCCCAGCCCTACACTCTCGATTTTGTTGTGAAAGTAACACCCCCTTTCGTGCCCACTTGTATTTGCCTGGTTCGAAATGTAGTTATTGCACGACACCCTGATTAAGTCGCTCACTGAAATTGCCAAGAGAGTTGATTACGGCTGCGAACGCTGCGCGGACCAACGATGATTCATCTGGTTAGATCGACTTGGATCCATATTCAGTAAGATGGACGGATGGGTCCGAAAATGTCGTGACAGATCAAGAGCCGCATAGGTTATTATACTCTACGTTCCACTGATTTCCTAATTTCAAAGCTGTGCAAGGTAAATGTAGATAAATACGATGATCTTGGAGGGAAACAGTTTTAGTGTGCGATTAAATGAAAAGTACCCCATGAGTACGCCAATTTACCCCAGAGCCCATAGACCCCTCTATTTTTGTGTTCGTTTTTTTTTCCACGTTTGTTCGATAGCCCCCCCCCCCCCCCTTGTATACTACCTGTGCCCCGTTCACTAACCGATTTTGTTTTCCGTTTTCTGTTTTGCAGCAGCGAGGAGGAGGTGGTCGAGGAAACGTAAGTGTTGCCCTGGCATATCCCCGAATCCCATCGTGATACATTCCCAAAGATATTTCTAACGTCCACGTTCTCTCGTTTTCTCATTCCAGGAAGTAAGTTCCGGAGGCGTGTCTGCGTATAGACGTCTGCTACTACTGCGCAGAGTCAACCGCGGGATCTTTTAGCTCTCGTTTTTCCCCCCGATCTCAGTCATCTAGACTCTAGGCTCCTTTTGAGCAGCGCCCCGTAGTCGATCGGAGTTAGCTTGTCCCCCGTGTCGTTTCGCGCACGGCCGCTTTGGTTTCAAAATTGAAAAACAGACGTCCCCTTTTAGAGAAATTAGGATTCCCAGCCATCACTTCTGCCTTCCGAGAGAGATCGCTCTTCCGTTCCGTCCGCTCCGAATTCTGGCTGAATCAATCTTCCAGCCGCAGGCTTCGCTTCGTTTATTTGCAATCGGAGCCACCACCATCGGCGAATCTAGCCGTTCGAATTTAGCATATCGTTACGTTTACTGTCACCGACTCGGGTTACCGTCCCACGCGTTACACGCTTGTGCAACATTGTGATCATAGCCGCGCGACTCGGAGCATCGAACACTGCGCCCGTTCGCCTAATACGAACTCGGTTGGAATTAGAACGGACACGCTCCTTTTCACAGAAATAGGATACCGCGCTCGGCGCTGTCCCCGCGGCACCCTCGAGTATCCAGTTTGCACGCTTTTGAAAAAGGAGAATACATTACTAATCCCCGAAGTAGCTAGTAACGCGATACACGACGACGTTCGAGCGCGATAAAAAGACTTTTCACGCGAGCAAAGATTCTCGTAGCCGTTTGAGAACGTTCGTTGGGACCGCGGAGGGGAATTTCTCACGCGAATCGTGAAGAATTGCGTTTAGCGTCCTACCTAGAGCGATCTCTCTCGAGGAACCGTTAAAATTAGAACAGTGCTTCCCTCACGAAAATAGAGCAGACGAATGACACCGAATGTCTAGCCGCATAGTAATTTCACCGCTGAAACTTATCACCGGGCCCCAAAAATTACAGTCAGAATGTCTTTAAACGTGTCGTTCGTTTGCGCAAACACAACAGACCACGATTCAACATTTTTCTTCCGGCCGGACGGTCCCGCATCGTCACGTGAAAACAATTTAACGGGCAACGAAGTAAAATATTGAGTCGTCCCGAGCGAAACGAGCCGCCGAGAAATATCGCCGTCGACGGAGGCTGAAACGAGACTGAAACGAAACGATCCGATGGCAATCGTATCGACATTTTTCGCGGACGAGGCGATATTTCTCGGCGATTCCAGGGGTAGAAGAATTATAATTATCGACTGGCGGCCGATCCGTCGGCTGCCCGATAATAGAATCAAACCGGCTAGCCATTTTCTCTGACTTTGGTTTATGATCTCCGTTTCTCTTTTTTTTTGTCTATCTCTCTCTCTCTACCTTCCTACGCCTGAATCTCCACATACAATACACAAAAAAAAAAACCAACCAACCAACCAACCAACCAACCAATCAAAAACCACCAATCACCATCGACCAAACGACGAACGCGCGGCGCGTATCGAAAAATCCGAAAATCGAAGGCACACCGAGAGGAAGATCGAGTAAGTTTTTCCCCGACAAAAAAAAAAACGAATTGTAAAAATCGCCTGTTCGCAGTGTTCTTTTTCTTTCTCTATTTCTTTTTCTCGCTCTGTTTAATCGCCTAACCGTTGTACTGTCTTGTATCGATAAATATTGATTGTTCAAAGTATACATCCTGTACGCCCGCTATTTCGCTCTTAAATCTCTGTCTCTCACCGGTCGCTGTTCACGCAATGTATTCTTTCTCTTTTGTACAAACAATTAATTTCTATTTGTGAGACGTTCGCATTGTTTTCCTCTATCTCTCTCTTTCTCACTCTCTCTCTCTCTCTCTCTCTCTCTCTCTCTCTCTCTCTCTCTCTCTCTCTCTCTCTCTCTCTCTCTTTCTCTATCTATCTATCTATCTATCTCTCTCTCTACCCACTTCTCTCTCCTTCTCTCTCTCTCTCTCTCTTTCTGTCCCAGTCTCGCTACATCGTTTTTAGTCCGTAGTCATCGTCCTCTTTGTCGAGACACTCCGTTCTCTTTCCTCCGGCGAGTTATATCGTCTCTCCTCCATAATCGCCATCGCTGGTTCATTCTGGAGCGACACTTCCGTTCTGTCCCTGCCCCATTCTGCTGCGCCAGAGGCGAGCGTTGTACATAGCCGCGGCTAATTTCCGGGCAATTCGCGCGGAGAGAAAGATTCTTTTGCCGCGAGACAATTTCACCCGATCGTTCCGACGGACGGCTCGCGATGACGGCGCGCTTTGCGGCGCAAGGGCGGCGAGGATCGCTCCGAAGCTCGCACCACTCCCTCGCACCACGCCGCGCGGGCGAGCACCCCTTTTCAGCGGCCCTGTCCCGAGGTTTTGTTTTTTTCTTTTTTTTTTTTTTAATTTCACGGCAGATCCGCGAGAATCGCTTTCTCGCCCGGCTAGATGGATTTTTCGAGTCAAACGCTAAAGTAATCTGATATCGTTGGACCCCGTACACGGGCTCAGCATCCTGACAATGAAGAATCACCTCTTCCACTTTAGAGGCGGAACCCGTCGCGCCGGCGTCCACCCTGTTTTTCTTCTCCCGTTTTTTCTCGCCGGCACTTAAAAATATTGTCCGCGGAGCACGGTAACGCGCTGGGCGCGCCTAGTTTTTCACCCTCGCCCACACCCTTTTTAAAGAAGGAACTCCTTTTTTGTCCCTTGACTTTTTAACATTGCTGGCGTGAATATTTTTGAAATCCTTGCCGATCGATGACTCGATGGTTGGGAAGTTAATATTAGCGCGATGAAAGGAAAAGGGAAGCGACGAGGGCTGATTTTGTTACGCGCGCACTCGCTCGTGTACCTTTCTACTTCTGACGTCAATCTCCTGTTGGTCCGTCCGCTGTTATTCATGATTCTGTTGTTTTTCTTTACCTTTTTTTTTTTCTTCTTTTTTTGGTGCTGTGTCGCTGTTGTTGTGTCGATGGTTAAACAAATACGTCTATCGCTGCCACCCTGTCCCGTCTGATACACGTCCATGTACACGCCTCAGGTGTCCCTCGCTAAACAGTGTGATCCTTGGTCGTTTCGAACGGGACAGAGGCACACCTGCACGCGGTCACGCGTCTCTCAGCGAAACGCAGCCGATGGGAAAGTAATTGGTGATTCCAAGTCGCGTCTCCTCGGGATTAAAGGGAGATATCTCTCTCCTCTCGGCTTCATCCGTCGGCGTGTACGATCCCTTAGATATCAAAGCTCCGTTTCATCTATGTTCTCTCGTTTTCCATTTCTTCGACTTTCATCGACAACGAATCACTGTTACTTTTCGATCGAGCCGAGGGAATGCCGCCCGTCATCACACACCACAACACCTAACTCTCTCTCTCTCTCTGTCTCTTTGCGCATTATCTCTGTCGCATAATCGTCGTACTTTTCTCGCATTCCGTGCCGGGCGACTGGGAAATGTTTCGCGAGGAAGCTATATATAGGTGTGATCTCAGGATCCTCGAGACGAAAGTGACGGTAGGCTGCCTGTTCTCCACTTTTACGTCGTCTATAAAAAGCCAATCGAGATGCCCGCGAGCACGCGAGCATCCTACCCTGTTCCGCCTGTGGGCAAAACTTTTCTAACGATCACTCGTAAAGAAGGAAAGAATAAAACAAAAAAGAAAACGGACGAACGGATGGGTATAAAAGGGGATGGAACAGCGGCAGGCCGTCGTCGATTCTAACGATGCTTTCTTTCGTCCGATCGATGGACACTGGATTTAATCCCGTAACGGGAGGGATAATGAAACCGCGAAAGGCGAGCTCGATCGTACGATACCGCGGCTTTGTGCAGTCCCACGTTAAAAAGACACCAAAGACATTTGCCACTTGTTATTAATGTACCTTTCCTTTCTTTTTTTGTAGGGGTAGGGCGTCCCAAAAGTAAGTTGAATCTCTCGAGGTGTTTACACGTCAATAATACTTTCCTTTTCTTCTTCGGCCGCTCTCACACACTGCCCCACGCCCCCTAAAGTCCGCGCTTTCTTTCGAATTTTTGGCGGGAACGAGACCCACCGATGAGCGATAAACATTCGTTGCGCTATTATTGAAAGTGAATGGCGCTGCTGATCTGCCGAGTATCGGGAAGAAGGGGGGACGTTTTCGAAGTGATTTTTTCAAATTCAATGGCCCCACTACCATCACCTAAGACTTTCTACGTCCGATTGCTTCGAGATGGTGCCACAGTTTCAGGCTCGTTCGAAAGCTAGGGAATTTCTCTGGGTATAATTTCTGTTCGAGGTCCTTGACCGTATAACAAGAGCAATTAAAACGGGACGGTGCATAATCGCGGGGGCATTTACGAGCGACAAGGTTGTTTAGTCGAAAAGTTTTAAAGGCTTTTGACCGTATTATACGGGCTGCAGTTGCATAAGGGGTTCTGTGCAACTAACTATAACTTGCGTCGACTGGACCGTTGCCAAACGTTTCATAAATATGTGTAAGATAACGTAATGCGGTTTATTCTTATACCGAAGCCTCGGTGTCCGTTTGAAACGCTCCACGTTCTAAAGAGATGCAATCCGATTAATGAGTACACTGTGCTCGGTGGAAAGGCGCGACCATTGGAGCTCCGAAGGGTGTTGATAGTCGCGGTATCTCCAGGAAGAAGAATTTATAAAATCGAGGGGACGTTTATTCTCCGTTTCTAGGTCAAGGAATCTCTCAGCAGATACACCTTTTTGTAAATTTCAATACCTCGAAATTCCTTTTGTATTTTAACGTTACTCGTGTTCCCTGAAACACTGAACGTTGAACCTCGAGAGTCCTTTCGAACGTACTCTGTTTCTTTGTGCTGAAAAGTCTCCCCACGTGTGCACGTAAATTGTTTAATGTCAGATCGTTCGACGCGGCTGACGAATACCGTTACCTATTCAACCGTACAATCGACGTCTCGGTCCTGCCAAAAACCTGGAACAAGTCTAATAATTCGTGATCAATGCTCGAAGCAACCACCCACGCCCCAAAGCTCATGTTTCTCTCTGTCTCTTTCACCCCCACCCCGTTCTAGTGTTTTTTTACGTTTTGTCTCTCTATCTCTGTCTCTCTGTCTACATCTGATTAATCACGAATTAACGGCTCTGTACATAATTCCGTGTGCCACGTGCACGTACACGTAATCCGTTGTAAAAACGCATCGACGAGTCCATCCACGTTTTCGTTGATCTCGTTCAGCCAACCAGTTGGTGTCGTGTTTCGTGTTTATTTTTTCTTGTGTCCTGCGTTCCCAGGAGTCGTTTTTGTTTTTCTCCCTGCCAACATCGCGCCCTTCGTCCGCCACCCCCCCCCCCCCCCAACCTCCACCACCACCCCCCACCCCAACCAACCCTGTCTTTGTGACGTTCTGTTGTTAACGATGTTGACCTTGCGCCATAATCAATCGACCCGCAGCAATAATCGTCCACCAGCCAATTCTCCTCTGATTTTCGGTCTCTTTTGTCGCAGCAAGATCGGCTAAAGCGTTAGGGGAGGTCACTGAGTTCTTCGTGGAACCGCGGATTTCGAGTTTCTCGTTCAACAGAATCCGCCGGATTGTTTCGTAACATACGGTCGCGCAACACGTCGCGCTGCCAAGGATGTTAAACGTTGTTTATGATTTCAGGCGGACCTGACCAACGGCAAATTTTGGGAACGGTCCCAATCCCAAATTTCGGTCGGTCTCACTTGTGTGGTTTCTCGCGTTAGATTGAATCCCCCGGCTACGAGGAGGGATCTCGCGATTAATAGTTCGCGAACTATTCGGGTGATGCTGATACGCGATTGCGCGGGGTGGCTCAGTGATCTCCCGAGGTGACACGATCGTCCGGAACCTCAACTCTCGTGTAAACTGGCCAGCTCCTTGGCTTTCGACTGTTGCTTTCTTTCTCACGGCGTTGTGGATATTAATTGACAATAAGAATGACGACAGCGGCGACTGTGTGTTGCTTGCGTTCGGGTTGGGAGAGCAGAAGAAAATGTCTGACGAGAAGAAGAGTGAGTGCTTATTGTGCTCCATTTCTATCCCCGTTTTTCCATCATCATCAATCTATTTTTTTTTTTTTTTTTTTTTTTAATACCGTGAAGGATCGTGTGACTCGGTAAAGACCAATTCATTTATATCGCTTGATGCTCGGGTATTTTGTAAATTGTCATTAATATATTGTAGTGCTTTTAAAAGAACACCGAAGCTATTATTGGATCGCAGTATTTGTCGCCCCAATTTCGTTTCAGACACGACTATTCTTGTTCTCGTTGTACGCCGACCAGTTCTGTCGGATTTTCTCTTCGAACCTGCTAAATCGCTTCTGTAGAAATGCTTAATCGCTTGTTCACGAGCGGCTTTCTTCTGTATTATTTTTCTCAAACTAAACCCTAAACGAGCGTCCCCTATCGATCCTCACGATCCAAGAGTCGGGCAGCTCACTCACATCTTGCCGCCACGGAATCATCTTTAAAATTAGAGATCCTTACCCCAACGTCATCCTGGATTCGATCCACCTGATGCAATTTCAACTATCGCTAATTCAACATTTGAAGATCGTCCAAATTTCTGATAAACTAAATCCATCATGAGAATCTTCACTTTGTCTCGTTTCAACGTACAATATACCACCATTGCCTACATTTCAAAACATTCAGCTGCACTGAATCAGCGAAAAGACTCCCAGCCCCTCGGTTCACCACGAACCAAGCCTTGAGCCTCTTTCCTTGGAATTTCATGAAACGCGTCTACCCAAGAGGCAAGGCGGGATTAAAATTCAAACGACCGCGAAATCCTCTACGAAAGCCTTCATATTCCAAAACTCGTTAAAGTCTGCCCGCCTCCGCGCGCCCCCGCACACCTCCCAAGTACACGTATTATTCAGTTTTCTTTTCTCTTTTTTTTTCACGCTGCGCGCCTAATTGTCTTCTGTCCACGCGCTTCGTGCAAAACTTTACTCTCTGTCTGTCCGTGCGTCCGTCCGTGTGCGTGTGCCTGGCTGCGTGTGGTGAGACGAATGCGGGCAAAGGGGGGGGGGGGGGATGCAAAAGGGCGGGGATCAGGGAGACGTGCAGACGAAAGAGTTATTCGCCACGAGAGAGAATGGATGGGGGTGTAATAAATAATGGAAAGTGGAACGCGAGAGTGGCGTGACGGAGTTCTGGAGGATCTCTAGGAGATCCCTCCGGAGGACGAGCGGCAGCAACTAAAGAGAGTTACTTTTGTTTTCGCTCCGGCCTACATCAGGGACTCTGGGGAGAATCCTGAGTTTATGAAGGTGAGGATAGATCCGGCGGATCTCGTAGACACACGATATTCGCCGGTGATTCAACGTGCACGCGTATTTACGCTCTGTCTGTTTGGTTTCTTGGGCGGCCACAGAGGCAGGAACAGAAGAGAAGCGACTTAGACGAACAGCTCAAGGAATACATCGCAGAATGGCGGAAGCAGAGGGCCAAAGAGGAGGAGGAGCTGAAGAGATTGAAGGTTCGTATCTGCGGAACGGGATCATCCTCTACTCGACGGTGGATTTCATGGATCCGGCCGCGAATCCTTCATTGATTATTTGCTTTATTTGCCGGGCAACACAGGAGAAGCAAGCGAAGCGCAAGATCACTCGCGCGGACGAGGAGAAGAGATTGGCCCAGAAAAAGAAGGAGGAGGAAGAGCGCCGTCAACGCGAGATCGGTACGTCATGCGCTCTGTTTCTTCCCGGTACCGAGGCTGTGCCCGAGAACTGTGGCTTTTAACGTTCTTTGATATTTACAGAGGAGAAGAAACAACGTGACATCGAGGAGAAGAGAAGGTACGTTTACCCCCGCTCGCCCGGTGTCTTGTGTTTTGTGTTTAAAGGGAACTGAGATTTACGGAGAAAATCGTTTGCACAGGCGTCTCGAAGAGTCCGAAAAGAAACGCCAAGCTATGATGCAAGCGATGAAGGATCAGGCAAGCAAGAAAGGGCCCAATTTTACCATCACCAGGAAAGATCTGGCGGTTAGTATCGGTCGGCGACGCGGTTGAATAGCGAGCCACGTATCCGAGTTACTAATGCGTTTCCGCGCTCGATACAGGGGCAACTTACGTCGGCGCAAGTGGAGCGCAACAAGACGAAAGAACAGCTCGAAGAGGAGAAGAAAATCTCGCTGAGCATCCGCATCAAACCATTGGAAATCGATAACCTGTCCATCGAGAAGCTCCGATCCAAGGCCAACGAACTCTGGGACACCATAGTCAAGCTGGAGACCGAGAAATACGATCTTGAAGAGCGACAGAAACGCCAGGACTATGACGTCAGTGCCGTAACTGTAGCTAAATAACAATTAGAGACCTCGTTGGACAACGATCTATGTTCTGTTCCAGCTTAAAGAATTAAAGGAACGTCAGAAGCAGCAGTTGAGGCACAAGGCCTTGAAGAAAGGTCTCGATCCCGAAGCCCTCACCGGCAAGTACCCTGTAAGTGAATCGGCAAAATGATCTTCCAGATAAGCCCAATACCTTCGACGCTGTAAAACGATTTTTCTCGCTTACAGCCCAAGATCCAAGTCGCCTCCAAATACGAACGTCGCGTGGATACCAGGTCCTACGACGACAAGAAGAAGCTGTTCGAGGGCGTAAGTATACTTTCCTCTGATTAAATCAGTCGCTGATTCTTCGATTATACCACCGATCCAAAAACTTCGACGTACTTTGTACGTAATAATTTGGCTAAACGCGAGGCCCCAGAATCGCGTACTAATGAATCGAAAATGTGGATGCATAGGCATCATGATGGATTCAAAATTCCTGTAGTAGTATTGCTTTCGAATAAATGGATCTGTTGTAATAATAATTGTCACGGAGGCGGATATATGTTTGTCAGAGGCGTGCAAAAATTCCTGCGAAGTAAGGGGGGGGGGGGGGGGACAAAATAGAAAAGAATAAGCGACGTAGCTGGTTAGGCAGTAGTACTTTTAGAAGGGCGAGTGATCAGTGAAGAATGTCGATTGAATCGCAGGGCTATGACACGCTTTTAGCAGAGTACAACGAGAAACTGTGGAAACAGAAAACAGAACAGTTCATGAAGCGCAACAAAAGTGAGTCTTCTCGAGCACACCCTCTATATCTCTATGTGTCTCTCTGTATCTCTCTCTCTCTCTCTCCCACTGTTACTGTATCACCCCCGTTTGCTTGCGTTGCTGGTTGAAACCTCCCCTTTTGCCCACCCAAGCCCTAAGATCGTTACGACGATCGTGTTTCTAATTCCCGTTGGATCCGTGTTACTACTAAATAGTGGAACCAGAACACAATGGAGGCCACCGAAAGTGTACCGTGCCCAGGGCTTTGTTTCGTCCATAAAGCACAGTAATTACGTTCTGGCCTCTGATATTCGTCGTAATTCATTACCGTAACAAAGGTGAATACAATGCTCGCGAACACCTCTACACTATTTCATTTAATGCAGACCTTCGAGCCACAGACATACGATCATTCACGATTCCACTTATTACAGCTCCACTTCATACACGATCTCACGAACCCATGTATTAATTTCGCCATGTCTTTGAAGCGACCATCGAAGATGGAACCACATGCATTAAATCGATACGATCTTCGAATATACACCCGCACACTTTCTTCACCAGAAATCGTCACACCTCGACATCACTGTCAAGTGACTAACGTCCGCTCTGCGTAACAAGAGGGTACAAAGATTTGTGTTAAAAGAGTCCGTCATTAACAAGAATAGTGAGACAAGCTGACGGGTGTTTGGTTGATCGTGGTATGCCCACCCTTTATGTACCGTCCAATCGATTCGTTAGCCGGAAAAGCTGACCAAGCTCCAGCGGAATACGCTATATGGATTATGGAATAGGATCGATTACTTTCTTCTCCGTGACCCTTCAACCCCCTCGAGGACAGATTAGCACGTGATTGTCTCGAATACCGATGGTCCAGGCGAGTGACCCCCGTGTGACGATGTATCCTAGCATGCCATTTTGTCCGTTGGTGTTCCAGGGTCTGACCGAACAGCAGAAGGAAGTCATAGAGAAGCAGTGGACCCAGCAGAAGGAACAATTCCTTGGTCGCCAGAAGAGTACGTATTCTATGATCAATTGCGAGCAGACGCATATATGAAAATTGTCAATTGGACCAGATTGTAGATTCTGCGAGTTTTAAAAGAGGACACCGCGGAATGCTTAGCGGTTCGCGCGATTCGAGTAGCAACTTACCGTGCTCCCATTGTAAATACAGCGGGGAATTTTTTCGTTCAACAGGTTGTAAGTAGCTTCAGTGGTTTGTCGGCGGACAGCACGACGATAGCTGTGCGCACAGCCGCGAAAAGCGTTACGTTCTTTCTCGCGAGTTTATTATCTGACCGTGTAGCATCGTGTGCGTTTGCTCGAGTCGCGGGTCTCGGAGCCGAGATCGTACAGAACGTTATCTGGAAACTGGGTGAAACTGCAACGGCCGCAGAGAAGTTTATTTTCGCGGGCATCGAAGGCACGCCCGTCCGATGGACAGCGGGTGAAAAGTTTTCGCGAAATTGGAGCCGCGTGTCGATACTTTTTTTCACCCGCCGTTCGTTATTCATGGCGAGGTCAGCGTTTCGCGGATTCTCTACGTTTCGCATCCCTTTGATCCGTGAATGATAAATGTCAATCGAAGCGCAACGACTGTCCCGTTACGCTTGTGCAATCCGAGAACACGAGGTCAAGCTTTGACGAATGGGGTTCGCACGAAAATGGGGGTGAAACGTAGGGATCGACGAGCTTTGGTAATTTTCACAATATTTCGACTCGAGTATTAAATTTGAATTTACGCGATTTCTAACCTGCGAAAGATCGAGTTAAGAATCTCTCAAGGGATACCTCGTTCCTTCGGTTTTGTACTTCGTGAAACTGGCACGGAATCAAAGGAAAGGAATTGTTCTTTGGAGGATTTGCAACTCCGATCCCGCGATTGTGTTACTTGCAAGCCATTGAAATTCTAACGAAATTCATTAATCGAGTCAGCAACTATTTCACGCATTAGTGGATATTATTCGACGAGTTATCAATATTTTATTTTATTTTATTTTTATTCGTCGAGTTCAGCCCCGTTTCCATTAAAAAAAAAAGCTAGTCCAGCTAGACCAGGAATTTTCTACCTGGCGATAAGAAAACGTCTAAGATATCCTCGCTTCCATCGTACGAGATGTGGCCACGGCAGTAAAAGCCTCATTAAGAATCGATTGCCCCTAATAATTGAACACGTTTCTTTTCGAAAAACAGCGAAGTTGCCGAAGTGGTTCGGCGAGAGGCCAGGAAAGAAACCTGGAGACCCCGAGTCCCCGGAGGGCGAGGAAGACGTGAAGGCTGCGGCTGAGGACGAGGAGTTGGAGGAGCCACAATTCGAAGAAGAGGAAGAGGAGGAGGAGGAGGAGGAGGAGGAGGAGGAGGGAGGAGAAGGAAAGGACAAGGAGGAGGGCGACGAGGAGGAAGAGGAGGAGGAGGAGGAGGAGGAGGAGGAAGAGGAGGAGGAGGAGGAGGAGGAGGAGGAGGAGGAAGAGGAGGAATAAACAGCTCTTCTGGAGAACCGATACCTAACCGCAAATTCAAACGATCGATCATCAAGCAATCTCGAAAGCATCCTTCGAACCGACGAATATAGTCGTGGCGGCAGTAGAGGCAACAATGGCGCGCCTTTGTCCCAGAATCTCGTGGTTATAGGTGGCTTTTCGTTTCGTGCCTTACGCGACACCGAAACGGTCACGAGAGGACGACGCGGGAAGACGAGAGAAATCCGCGCGCTGTATCACACCGCGACCAACCTAACCTGTAATGCCGTGGATTCCGGCGAGATAAAACACGCTGTTACCACTTCCCAGCTGTTCTACTACTACTACTTCTCCTACTACTATTGTTCTACTATTACTTCTATTGCTACTATAATTATTATTATTATATTGTACAAAATACACGCACACACAATTATTAAAATAAAACGGTTTATCGTATAAAAGTCCTGGCAGCAATCTTCACCCGTCCCTAGAAGCAACCGCGATTCTTTAACCGCGAGGGTGTATTTAATATTCACGAAATTGACGAAAACAGCCTCGAATTTGGTTCGAGACTTTCGTCGTAGTCTCATTGGCGATCGATACATACTTAAATCGTGTAAATTTGCAAAATATAATATTGATTAGGGGGGGGGGTCTCGTTTTTTAATCTGTCGTTCGAGAGGAGGTTCAATAAACATTTGGCGCCATTTCAACTTAACCTTGCACACGTCACGTAAGAGAGGTAACCGTGAAATATGATTGCGTGCTAGTAATAAGAATAGTAACGACGTATTTATTATACCATTTACAACGATTAATGGGTAAAGTTTAGCAAGTGGTGGTATGAAACCTAACCCTAATCATCTTAATCGCGGAATTTCTATTTCATAATCTATTGTTAGTGTACTCACTTGGCCCGCTATCCAAGCGTTTATTCGACGGGAGTGCAATGCGCCGTTGGAAAATAATTCACGTTAGACATACCTATACGCGCTGCCGAAACTCGAAACACTACGTATCACTAATTAAAGACACATCCGTGGTCGCGTCGACTAAAAGCGGGACTGAATGTATATCGATCGATTTATGATCCTACCGTAAATACGCGGCGAACGCAATGACACCTAGGATTCGCGCCAAAACTTATAAACAGGTACAAGGCGTGGAAGTGTTGCCAACAAACGTATCCTCGTCAAAACAAGCAATGCGATCGCGGCGTCTAACGATAGCTGTCGCGCGAATTTTAGTACCTTGGATTTCGCGCCCAAAAGAAATATTTTGCAACCGGAGAACTTAAATAAGTAAACAGCGATCGGTTAGTTCCACCGAGGAAGCAGAATTGAGAGTCGTATAACTATAATAATTGGTGTCCGCTTCGGTCTCGTATATCGTCTTCCGCAGTGATTGGTTAGGAACGCAGTTAAGAACTGAAGATTTACAAATATTCGGATAATCGTAAGGTAATCTATTATCTTCTTTAACATTTTTAGACATAAGAAAGAGATTGTTATTTTTGGAGTATACTCGAAGCTAATGCCCAAACTGGTGATTTCATTTAAATCAGAATCGGTGCTGTTGTTGAATAGCGATTGCAAATGCAAATTTATGAGAAATTTTCAACGGTATCGCAGTCGTACGAGTGCGTTTTATTTATGAACATTTCCACTGTCTCGATTCGTTAGGTACTGTAAAATTAGTTATTGCCATCTGTCGAAATGAAATAATGCAAATTTACAACGTTTGGGCCGCAGTTCGTTAAAATTCAAGGCAGGCTTCAGTGACGGAACAGTGACGCGAATAATGAAGGTGGAGCGAGTAAGAGACAGTCTTCCGTTTCTGTCTCTCTTCCACTCGCACGCATACTTCCGTCGACGTTTCCTCTTTCTCTCCCCCTTCGAACTCATCTCTGCCTGGCTGACCCAGTCGCCAGTAATGGGAGTGACACGATACTGAACGTTATCAAACAACTCGAGAGCACATTTCACACACTTTCAATCACGCGCACCTTCTCCGCTAGCTTATCCCCCCAGTGGTGGGCCTAGCTATGCTCCAAATCATTTCGAACACAGAACAGATTTGAATCGCTTTGAATGTTTTCCGAAAGAGTAAAAACTTTTCATAGAACGAGGAACAACAGACTCGTAGACACCTCCAAAATATTCATCAACCTTTCGAAACCCACGGGACTCTACCAGACTCGTAAAATGCAAAGTGATTCAAATAGCCATTACTACTCCGAAAGGAATGAAATTGGCGGTATCTACAGTCGTTCCACCTGGCGGACGAGAGAGTATTACTCCCATCGCTATCGTACAGTCGCTACTATTTATAATGGGCAACCGCCGCTGGCTCGACTCGTATATTTCACCTCTCTTTTACACGTAATCCTTCTCTGTTTCTGGCCGTGTCTCTATCCCGTTCCTTTCCGCTGTTCAGGTCCGTGCAGAGTGGACGTTCCTTAAGCTCGGTTAATAGTGTCGCCGAGCACTCGCTCGAGCCAGACTCCGGCTGTCCCTCTTCTCCTACCTAAGGGGACCGAAATAGAGTGGCGGCGAGAGAGAGACCGACGCTACCGACGCTACCAACGCCGTAGGTGTCGTGACCGAACAATAAACAATAACACCGGTCGGGGTCGCGTGTCACGGGACTAACGAGCGGCTCCGCGACCTGTTGCCGGTCGCCGAAAAAAGAAGCCAGTACGTAGTCGCACATGTGCGTGGTGAGATCGTGAGATGTTTGCCGCGGAGCTGGTGGAAGCCACGGGAATGGAATACAATCGTGTGTCATGGCGGTGATCGCCGCGCGGAACGGCCACGTTCGCACACGCATGGCTACGATGCTGGTCGCCGCGAAGGAGCGAAAGAGGGGAAGGATGAGGAGCTGACTACGAAGAAGTGGCTCGACCACGTGGAAACCACTCCCGATGAGGTAAGCGGACGTAGAATAATTCGGCCGTGACGGGCGACAAACTAATGACAGACGCCGCGTTGAAGGAGATCGGCTGCAACTGTCACGTCACGTCACTCCCGTGCCGTTTGCACGACGCTTGGCGAGTGCCGCGCGAGGACACGCTTCGCGGTTGCCGGGGCCGACGGTTGCTCGCGCGACGCGCCCGGAACTCCACGGAAATTGACGATTTCTGTCGAGGGACGTGCGAAGCCGGGCCTCGCGATGCTTCGTGCTAATTCGCGATTCCCCGATATACGGCGGGGGAGCACGCGATAAGAACGATTGCGAAATCGCTCGCGGCGAAACGTGAGGATCATTCGTACCTACCGCGGCGCGTATAGGAATGAAAGGGCGGATATGCGTGCTTCTTTTCAATTTCCCGCTCGTAAATGAGTTTTCAGTGGCGATACCTCGGAGCGCTGAGCAACGAAGGCCACGCGAGGCTGGTCATTTATCATACCTTTGGTTCCCTCGGTTTTGATTCGAACCAAACCCAGGTAGATGACGCTTTACGGAAAAGCGGTGGGAAGTTGGTGAAGCAACTCGGATCGCTCGCCAGCGTGTCGAAACTCTAGATTTCAGATGTTTGACGTCGATAGCGGGATCCGCTGTATTTTTCGCGTAGGAATATCAGATAAATTGAATTTAATGTGGCAGTGGTGTCCTTGGCACCGTCTTTACATTCACTTTTCAGCACTGAACCAAGGTTAAGTGAACAGGCGTTGGAATCCTTTGTATCGTTTCACGTTAAAATTCTCCTTTTCCCATTTACTTTAGTTCATTAGTTAATATACGAAAGCACGAACAGATTCATTGGTATACTTCACTCATCGGCCTCCCTTTAGGTTAGATACATCCAGGCTGAATCGATTTAATAGGTTGTACACGAGTAATTAAAGACATCTGCAATTCCCGGCTTCTTGACCGAGACAATTGTTTACATTTGAATACTTGATCGAAGTTATTTATAAGACAGTACCTTTAAATATAAAACAGCACCGTCTCGCGTGCCAGTGATAACACTTTAATCTGTAATTGTCCTCGTAAGGCTGGTGCGTAACATTTGGCAGGTAGGCGATTGCAGGCAATTACGTGGTAATAACGAGAAGGCCACGCTTCCATTACAGGCAGTTATGGTCACCGCGGAGTCACTTTGTTATTTTTTACACGTAGACAGAAGTAGTTATAATTGCCGTACCGAAGTGGCAGTTTTAACAGGCAAGACGGTATGCAAACGTAACGTACTTTAATAAAGTTGCGACCATTCTACAATTCCAATTCCGCGACGAATTTAAATATCGTTCAGGTGTTTGAAAATTCCTTGCATGGTTGAAACGAGCGATCCGTTTTTAATTAAACATTTTCCGTCACGTTGGATTCAAGGACATATTCTTGGATGAAAAGATTCTTGTACTTTCCATAGATGTAGAAACTTTTACGTAGACGTAGAATATCATATGTTCTTCAACAACGCTCGTGCCCGATTGGAAAATAATTCAACACATATGTGCGCATTTTTCACAAATCCTCCTTTATTTCCTTCGAGCATTCTTTCTATTCGCATCGTCCCCGTATTATGCTCCTTTCTTATTCCAGATGAAAGTAGATCCTTGATCTGCGCGGTACAGTAGGCGACTCTGCATCGAAGCTTGCGTTATGTTGTGTTGCGCTGCTTTCCAGTTGAGGTCGGGATAAAAGCTTTTATCACAGATTAGCATCCGCGGGATGCTTTTATATTCTCAATTCCCGCGCTCTTCTGTATTTATCGTTGCTCCATACTATTTCGCCGTCAGACTTTTTAATCTAACGCAGAACGTAACGAATGTTGTCTAGTATCCTTAAAATGAATTTTACGCGAAGGAATTGCACGAAGACGCCTGGAAAAAGTATCGCTTCATCTTTCAACATCCTTACATGAACACGAAAGTAACTGCGCTAGGAAAAACAATGTGAGATACATTATAATTTATTTCAGTTGGGTAATATAGTGTTAAACTGATGCTTATAAATTACAGTTATCGTAAATTTCATAATGGGTGTTTAAAAGTCTCTAGGGACGACGAATCCGGTCGTATTTTCGGTGAAATATGCAAGTCGATTTATGTATGAAGGATTAAATTTAATGTAAACGGTGCGCTGCACCACCGCGCGGTGTAAACGATTCGAGATTGCCCACGATGGCCCATATAGGTATGTATAGGTTGCGGATTGTTGCGTAATAATGCATAAGAGCGGTGAATACGTATTTCCTGCTATTGCGGGTTCGCGAGTGAACAAAGGCTGGTAACGCCTAGAACGCAAACGTTCCGTTCAAATTACAGGGATACTTTATTGCGTGTTCGAGTGCATGGCTCGTCGTAATTGCACAGACGAGCGACACGCAACTTGTGATTTCTCTATAAGAAACGATCTCAGAAATGTCCTGGCAATACCATATTTCAAACGGTACAATTTCTCGCGACGCCTAGATGGGTATTTGCTAATGAATTCTTTCGGCAACAGTTCGATCGAATAAACTGACGTTCGAGCAGAAATTGCATTCGTCAGTTGGCGTTAATTACCTGTTATTCATTGCTCGCGGCAAAAAGTTTTCGTCTTTGTTAACGCCTGCTCGAAGGACGTTTGCATATTATCAGTGGCGGAGTGTTAAGCAGGCGGTGCTGTTATTCACACAGGAAATTAAACAAGAATGCATCAGTTGTCTGTGGTGTATCGGAAGTCGCTTAGGCGACGGTTCGTTACATTTTCACAATAGCCGCGATTCAGGGCTACTCCAGGCGAATGTATAAAGCCGAAGTCAGCGAGGTGCATTCGCATAAGAGAGATGGTCGCGCATGCTGCACATAGCGAAGTGAATAGGGGCTCTTCTGTGTTACCCAGAGTCCCTTCAGTCTTCACCGTTATGCACGCGTAATACGGAAACTGCCGTTTATTATGGTGACAGTGAGAGTGATGAGGTCACACCTTCCCGTCATTTCGCCAATAAATAATAGCTTGAGGAAATGGTAAAAGAACGTAAGGTACATATATACATTTGTGAGCTGTGGCTTGGCGTAAGCAGAAGTTTGCTCCAGCATCTACTTAATTTCATATAAATAACTTGGGAGTGCCGAATTATTATTTTACCAACGCGTGCTTCTTGTCCCTCCTAATGTATTTTAAACAGAATTGTTTTGATGGCGCTGCAATAATTACGACACTGTAGTCTTTTATAATGACGCAAATAAACTCAACCAAAGCTGCATTGATTTACCCCACAGTTCCAAATTAAGCCTGTAAAACTGCTTACACATTCATGGAAGCAACCCCACGAATAGTATCGATCTATTCGTAGCTCCATTAACTCGTTTAGGAACGCAGGAAACTCGGTCGGGAACAATTGGATTCTTTATAGTTTAAATGAAAAGACCAAAGCTAAATTATTCTGCCACATTTTCCATAATTTCGAGCGATGAATCAAACAGTCATCTTGGGCTACATAAATTCTCTGGACATTCTATTAATCTAGATGTAAATAAATCCAACACAACTCAACTGGAATGGATTCGGACTCCTGTCACTTACCCGCACTCATCTAATTTCGTTCATCGTTACATCAAATTTTATGCCGAAGTCGGAGGTTTTGTCTAACATTTAAAGAATATTATTTCATCTTGTTAGTACGATTCTACTTGGCTTTGCATAAAGCTACATGATGTCCTATTGAATGCACCTGTTCCTTTCTGTTCCATCCGAATTGCGACTGCTCCAAGTGGCTGGTAATATACCAGAAATAACTATACAATCTTTGGCAGAAGCCACACCACTGCACACAGTATTCCACCACACAGTAATTAGTTTTGGTCAGTGTCCAGACTAGTCTAAACACCGTCAAGTAAACCTGCTTCCACGTGACTTCAGACGTATCGACTTACATCTAATTGATTTCGAATTGGATGCAAATTGGCAGTGTACCCTATGCTTGGGCGATTTTCGGAAGGTGGTGTAACAGGTCAACGATGCTCGATCGTCGATCAGTTAAGCAAACGATGCACTTAACACAATTCACAGAACCTGGTCTCCGTTGCTGATAGATTTACTTGCACACTTAATCTACCCGTTACCCTGCAGCGCTCGCGTAATTAATCCTCCACACTAGCAAATGTCATAATATTGTAGCAGTTAGTACTAAAGATAAAAGATCGAACTTTCAGTATTCCTGTCGTGCACGTCCGTGCACTTGCGAGTGGAATACGAGCTGTTTGCCCGCTCCTCTTCGCCGTCAGGCGTGTACGTGCCAGTTTCGCGGCTCTGTGTAATCAGGCGCAAGTACGCAATCTTTTCAGCTAACGATGGACGCAAATGAAAGTGAGATTACGCGGTTATTGCTGTACTAGTTCCTGCAAAATTACCTAACACTATCTTATCTTGAATGTTTGCCTCAATGCAAGAAGTACTACGGCAGCGGCATCTCAAGGCCACCATTTCGCTATCACCAAAGATAACTGTAAAATTCGCGGTCAGAAAGTTGCATCAGAGCAGCCCGAGTGCTTTCTCCATAGTCAGACCAGCGAAGCTTTTTAATCTTCTTCCGAAAATAATTCTCTAACCGTCGACGTATATTGAGATGTCGACAGGCATCCCTTTAACGTTTCTATATGGACAGGATTAAAATGTCATTTCGTTTCAGAGGAAGCCTGTCTTCAGACGAAATCCCTTTCATTTTTCCGAATTTCTGCCCGAGCCTCCGAAGGGACGTTAACAGCTTTCCTGCGCGGATTACTGTCTTCCCCGGTTCCGTCGCGGAGGATGTATCCGGCGGGAGCGGAGTATGTGCGGGTAATCCGATGTTTCCTATCGTCCGTAAAAAGATTCGTAATGATAGCCGGTGGTTCGTTCCCGGATTGGCATTATGCTGAACGTAAAGTACCTATCCAGCGCGTTCAGCGTGCTAAGCGCTAGAAATTACGGATCTTCTTTGCCGGAACCGGCTTAGAATTAAGTCCCCTGGCCTGGTTCCGCTCCGAGCTCGCGATTTTCCATCGCGGACCATCAATCCCCCGTCGTTTTTCTTCGTCTGTGACACACCGCGCGCGGGAAATACACGCGATATAGGATATCCCTAATGGCATTATGGCATTACACAAAATAGAATTGGGTGCTTGCGGGATTTCAGAAGCCGTAACAGTTAACGATGCCTTGAGCTAGTTCGTGCGAGCCAGTTGAAAATTTGATAGTGAGTCCAGGTGGTGTTCAGCCCTCGATTCGCGCGTTCGTCTCTGTTTCTTTGATCGCCGTGCGGCAAGCCAGTCGTTTAAAATCATCGCCGACGAGCGGTCAAGCTGTTTCGATGCTTCCGTGATGACCCGCTCGGAGGAATAGCCAGCCCTTCTGGAGATTGGTAAACGAGAAGCGGTCGGCGAGCCATGGCGGACGAGGAGAATAAAGAGGAAACGGAGCGGGACGTGGATAACGAGGGGTGAGGATCGTGCAATTTCATTCCTAAACGACCGTGTGGAGCTTCCTCCTTCTTTTCTTTAATTTTCGAGGGAATTCGATGGGCGAAATTAGCTGCACGAGATTACTGACTATCCTAGACGAATAGCTTAAACCCTTCGAGTCCACATTGCTGGATAATACCTACTCGTCGCGTGTTTCCCGCTCGTTGATAATTAAATAGCATCTGAATGCCTCGTTGCCTAGATCAGTGGTGGAGAGATGAAATGATGTTTCTGAATTCGGTGGCAACTGTTCACGCAGTGCTCCGCAAGATTCCATGAGAAATGCGTTTGCATTTTATTCTTCAGTTGTTTCTCGGTAAATAAGTCCAGGTGTGTTTGTATCGTGGCATTTCTTCTGTCCTTCACCTGGCTCTCGCAGAACGAAAGTTACAGCGTCGTAGCAAGCGGTGTTCATGGATAAATGCGAAGCTCTCGGACCTGATCGACTCCGAAGCCCCTGGATCGAAGTCCCAGCGACATTTTACCTCTCGCCACCATATTTCTCCGAGTTGTCTCTCAGATCCAGCTCGCTTCGCTCTCGATCCCATTACAACGAGGTATTCTCGGTCGAGCTTCGAGGGTTATTCCCACCCCAGCTCCTTTCTTCTCCTCGCTTTTCTCTCAGCCCTTCCATCTGCCCGTTAGCTACATTTTTATTTCCTTCTTAACGAAGTTCCACTTTCAGTGGAATTAAAAGGCGACCCCTTCCAGGGCGTTTGAAACGAACTCGACGGTAAACTCTCCTTAGGCGTCGCGATGCTGTTACGTGTTTATAATTCAATCCCACGGTGGAAAGAGTTCCACTTTTCCCCCGGTTCCCGCGTGCGACAGAGATGCTCGAATGGAAGCTGGAAATTCAAAGGAGGAAATCAACTTTCTTCGACCGGGGGACGATGCTCGGCGTACTGTAAACGGCGTAAAGTTGCGACGACAGATACTGCTCAAACTATATAATTGGAGGATCGCCCATTATAATATTTTCAAAGCTTCCACGTTCTATATTAAGTAGACCATTCTAGGAATTCTTTTGGGCAGAAGTGATCTGCATATTTAATATTGTGTATTCCACAACTCTGATATTTCGGGAGTCGATGATCGTATCGATGGCTTAGGGCAAAAATGTATGTCGACTTTTTGTGAAATTTCAATTTTTATATGCAACAAATAGTTCTTCACTGTTTCTTTATGCTGTATAAAAATCACATTTATATCCACTTCATAAATTTTGTCAACAGTAATAATTTCATTATTTTTATATACACACTTAAACCTGCTTCTCTCGAAAACACTAAAAGTGGGCGTACAATATTTGTCCACTAAGCCATCGATATTATCCTATTAGTAGCAGAACTTTTTTTCTTCGCTCTTAAAACTAGCATAGGTATATCCCATGTAATATTGAAATGCATGATTCAGGAGGACAATCGTCCAGTTCCACATGCAACGCGGGACTTCGTCTAAAGGGTTCCCCTGGGCTATTCCAGCGACCCGAGGAATTGCTCGATTACAGGACGGTTGCACGGTTCCTTCGAGCCGTTGTTATTACACATTTACAATACACTTCCTGTTTCAGACGTGTCGGTACGTGCCTCGCCATTTGCTTACGTTCGCCCTGTGGTATTGGCGAGTCCTTGAACGTCTGAAATCGAGCTGACGCCGTAAAATGCAAAAACCGTCGCGGTTGAGTCTTGTGTAAAAGGCCCGCGTGGAAATTTATTGTCTTTCCTCCGTGGAAAACGGCCATCGTCACCTATGATCCACGATCATCCGTTCAACATTCATTATTCAGGCATTAAAGCCGGTCTCGCGCATCGATCATCGATTTCTTTCGCCAAGAAACAACTTCTGATACTTTACTCTCCCGAATTAAGTTAAATTCTTATCAGACACAGTGTAAAAAGTTTCATTGACCAAATTGGCTGAAAATTTGCATTAGGTCAGTGCTCATTTCATGAACCAATCAACTTCAGAGTCTTGCCTCTCAGCTGGTATTCACGTTCCTGTGATAATTTTATAATTGAATCGCGCTTGTAAAAAGCTCTAAGTGCCGATATTAAAAGAAAAATTTCATCAGGAAGTGTTCTACGTGCCAAAATTTGATTTTTCTTTTCAATTATTAGTGATCCAGGACACGAAACTCTTCGCACTAGATTTTCCTGCGAATAATTGAACAACACTGCATTGACCTACATTTAGAATTCTTAAGGGCGCTCAAGAACACTCTGGTCAGTTATGCAATCATTAATACCTACCGAGAGATCTTGTAGACAGTTCTAGGTGCTACGCGAGTATAGATATGAAAGGGAACGGTGGAGTATGTGGGAATCGATTATGAAAATATAAAAATGGCCCTCGGACTGTAGGTATTCACGGCGCTTAATGAATGTGTTCCAGCCGGCTTACGTTGGCCACATCCGTTTGCCTGTTCATCGACCTTGGGATTGTTAATAAATAACTCGGTGAACCTGGCCAAAGCTATTTCAATACAATGGGCTATTCGCGACGGTCATTATTCGAGGCGGTAAACTGCACATTCTGTGTTCCGTCCAGAATCAGAGATTCAGCGGTTACGATTCCCTTCCCTTTCGTTCCGTGATTTTCCGGCGGAATCGTCGCTCGTTGAATATTTGAAAACGTGTATACCGATACTGCTGCACCCCGGGAATCAGAAAGGATGGTTTCAGCGTTTACCCCGTACTATTACGTGCAGCGGTAGCAAACAAATCCGGTGACATCGAACGAGAATGAATCATGTAGCAAGGCGCATGCATATTCATGCGGCCCGCCGAAATTAAATGGATTTTGCTGGCGGGATCGTTTAAAATGCTGATTTTATACCAGCCGCGTTGAATGCAGACAGTTAATTAAGAAAATTGGGGGAAAAACAGGGATGATCCGTATTCGGCGGGGATAGTCGATCGACGTGCAAGTTAATTAACAACGATGTCGGCACTGTGATCAACAGCGTTTCCAGCCTGGCGAAACGTGTAATCGAACTTCCCTCGAATCAGAACTTACGAAGGGAACTTTGCCACTCTGCATACTGCGAATATTACGAAACGGAAGGCACGGTTTAGAAATTATGATTTTCTTTCTGGATCAATAGGCGTTCGTAATTAAATCTCTTCACCTCGGCCACCTTTGTGCTCATTCAGGTACGTTTATATCTATCGGATTATCTTGAATTTTTCTCGGCTTTTCAATCAGTCCCACGTGCTTTTTCTCTTCACATAAAGTTACCACTGCATCAGAAGCTAAAAGTTGCGTGCCCGAGGAAAATGTCTCCTTTCGCGTTCGCCGTACATTCGCCCAGTTAAGTAAGTTTCAGGAAATATCGACATTCCCGCGACTTCACGCTCGCCAGACATCATCTTCCTGGCCACGTCAATTCGAGATTTTATATTTCACCTGGAACAGCTTGCGCCGTCGGCTGGAAGGCAATTAGTGGAGTTAAATACTTTGCTGGCATTTAGTTCCTGGGAATGCTTCTCGCAAGATGGGGTCGCGACGACGAGGAAAACTCTTAAAAGTTCTCTTACTTCTCGGTCTAGAAGAAACAACCTTTGTTTGGAAAACATTTACAATTTCATTCAAATAATTTATGATTCAATTAAACAATAATTCGATAGAGAATCGAGTCTATTATGCCGTTGAAGCTTCATCATAACAAGTTTACATTTTAGGGGGGAACACCACTGTGACGGCCGGGAAAGTAAGTCATTTTTAAGAATTTTTTTCAGGAATAATTTACAGTTTTCATAGAAAATTTTTATTACCTATCTTTAATACGCTGTCTTAAGAGAATATACAAAAAAATAAATAGAAAAACATCCATAAATTTTAATGTATTAATTAATCTTCTAGACCTCCCCACGCGAGGTGGTCGAATGTGTAACTATGGAACAGCCGGTCCGAAATCAAATTTAATTTTTTTTTTTATAAACTATATGAGTGTAGTTTCCGTTGTACGTACGCATTTTTTTATTGAAAACAAATTCTTTTAAATACGCTCGAAAAACTGTCCATCTTATTCGCTGATTTTCGAAGCTTTTCTTCTAAAGCGCACCATTTTTACAAAAATAATATGTTTAAGAAATCGGTACGCACAACGGAAACTACACTCATATAGGTAGATTATAAAAAAAAAAGAAATTTTATTTCAGACTTGCTGTTCTATAGTTACACATTCTAGAAGATTAATTAATACATTAAAATTTATGGATGTTTTTCTATTTATTTTTTTGTATAGTCTCTTAAGACAGCGTACTAAAGATAGGTAATAAAAATTTGCTATGCAAAATGTAAATTATTGCTGAAAAAAATTCTTAAAAATGGTTTACTTTTCCGGCCGTCACAGTGGTGTTCCCCCTTGAATCCACAATGTGTGGTCGAAAATAGGAGGGTATAGGGGAGAGTTGCCAATATCGTACTGGTCATCTAAATCGTACCTCATCAATTTCTCAGTAATTAATGAATATAAACGACATCTGATGATAAAAATATCAAGTAAATGCGAAATAAGAAATAGAAACAAAACCTTTGGAGCTTATATCCTATTTTGTGCGTGCTATAAACATTTTAAAAAATCAGGTATGATTGATGTAACTTTTTACTAGTTTATTTTAGCTGATAATAATCAAACAATGCAATTTTGTCCTGTATTTTTGTATTTTTCTAAAAGCGGGTTTAATATAGAATATTTTACATTCATTTTAAGTACATATTACATTCATTATAAAGTTTAAATTGATATTTATAAATATATTGTTCACGTTTCCTAAATCGTACCAGTAGGATTTGGCAACTCGTATGTTATATAGGTTATGCACATATATCATAGTCATAGGTTATTGCGGCCTGTGTGTGGTCCATATACATACGTATATATAACTATATAATAATCATTACTTTATGTTGAATATTTTCCACTCTATTTGTTATTGATACTATTTTTAGTGGAGGTACGATTTAGGAGAACTATTGCCTAAATCCTACCTTTTACAGTATGTGACAAAACGATTAATAACAAATTAATTTGTTCTGAACAAAAGGTTAAGCGTATAATAGTAGGTGCCTAAAAGATCAAGCTACAATATCCAATAGTGATTTGCGTTGAAATTAGTACCAAATATGAAATATAACGTAAAATGTCTTAAGTGGTACGATATAGGCAATCCACCCCTACCAAATAACGAGCAAAATATCTAAATACCTAAGAAGTCTCTTTGTTATTCGAACTAATTAAAACCTGCGCTTAGCTTCAATCTATGTCTCCATCCCACTTGCAACGATCGCCATCGATGCAGCGGAGAAAAACGCTTGCATCTCGAATCGACGTTGTCGGATAAGTTACAGGAGGTTACGTGATCACAACACCATCCATGGTAATCGGCTTCGATCATCCTTAGCCTAGCTATTAGCAGAGTTGACGCAGCTGTTAAGAATCGCGCGCGTGCAAATTCCATGTCGAAATAAACTTGCCCATGAAACAACAAAATTCTGTATAAGAAGGGGTCTCCAGTGGCCTCTCTGGATTTCTTAATATTTTTTAGACATAGCGCAACACCACCGGCTGGTTTAGGCGTCCGCCATATTCTAGAAGTCCTGCAAGCAAATCTGTCAACTATAAAGGTTGCACCGAATGAACATTTAACAGATTTCTCGAAGATCGTGATAGGTCTTCCGAGATCGCAATCGAGGTGGAATTCAATTCACCCTTCCGGACCGATTGCACACGGCGAAGATCGCGCTGGAATCGGCCGATTCCATACCGGTAGCTCCTGTTTATATAGCCGTCGGAGGGAGAGGGAGAAGCCACGCGGGAGACAGAAACTGTGTAGGAGACAACAGACGAGAAAGAAAGACGAAAAGCACATTATAGTGCTCCTTCTGAAGCCTTCGAACGCAGTACGCCGCGCGTTATCGATATCCGTGGACGGTGCACCTCTGGCGATCGAACGCTGCCGGATCGTGACCGGTCGTCGCTCAGAAATGCTTGCTAAACGTTTATGCCCAAGTGGCTGACACATCACGCGCACAGTTGCCGGCTAGTGGGAAGAACAGTGGAAAAGTATGCGGCAAATTGAATTCGCTCCGTTTGAGTAGACGTCGCCGGGACGTCCTTTGTGCCGCTCCAAGTCCGCTCCCTGATATTCGCCGGATATTAACGTCAATTTGGGGAGAGCCGAGCCTGGAATGTATTTAGATTGGAATTCCACGGATCCTTAGTATCCTTAAAGAAATATCGAGGTTACCTTATTTCGCTTAGTTTACAATTGAATCCCACTGCTCCGCGTGCTGCTTCGACTTCTGCTGGTTCGCTGCAACATTTCGAATATCATCATGTTTTTACGGGATTCCCGATTCGCTCCGCGAAACAGGTTTCACGGTTTTGGGTACATCTCGCGGGATAGATCTTGGAAATTGAATACGCTGGTGGCAGATAAAATAGCGCGTTGGCGGGAGATATGCGCGGTAGAATGACTGTTTCCATTATCCGCGTGGTAGGTATTGACGATCTTACGTGCTTCAGAGAAGTGGTTTTAAATGATGCACAAATGGCGACTCCCCGACCGGGGATGAGATTGCTGGATTATAAACGGCACCTTTGCTAATACAACTTAAGTACCTTCTGCGGTAATCCGAGGATTTTCTATGAAAGCAGGCGTCTCTGAGAATCTCAAGCTGTCGAGGATCAGGAAATTCTTACAAGGAGGTCGGGGGTTCTTCTGTTTCACTTTCTCCAAACGAAATTTAAATTTAAATAATCGCGATGCAGTTGCACGCTAAAAGTAGAAGCCCATTTCTAGCAGTCCTTCGAATAAACTCCATTCAAAGCAATTCAAAATCACTCAAAGCTAAAAGTCGACCGAGCATTTTTCCCAAATTGTACTTCAACCTTTTTCTCTCGCTTCCAGCTGCTTTTTACCCTAATAACGGTAGCCAAAAAATCTGCCCATTGCGAAGTCCTTTCATTAAAAAAAGAACCTTGAAAAAGAAACGCAGGTCCACTTCGAGCTGAGAACGTACCCAAACGCGGCCCCTTTCATCTCGTTCACATCGTTCCGCTGTATTTCACGATTTCGACGGGTGTCCGGTGGTTTTCAATGAATATTTTTAAATGGCCCCCGTGCCTGGGGTACCGGCCACGCACGAAACGCATCCTCTCGCAAGGAATTACACCCTCGGTTTCGATAGCTCTGCATGAACGCGTCGCGTTCTCGCTGTAATTGAAACGTATCGGTGCTCGAACGCAGGGGGCTAACGACTCGCAGAGAATGCCTCGAGGGCTGGGATCGTAATTGAATTTTTGCCCTGAGGGGAGGTGGCACACGTGACCGTGTAATACACCTCCAACGAATTCGATAAATTCGCCTTTGACCGGGCTCGGGTCGCGCTCGCCGGAAAATTTAAAGGAACCGTGCGACAGCGTGGTCGAATTAACCGACCATTTACACATCTCCAGGATGCAACTGTGCTACATTCGTTCGTCCCTCGTGTTCCCCTTTAAAGCGTTCACGAAACCGTTCAATCGAGTTCGTTAATTAACCCCGCATTGGTTCCAAAGCCACTCAGAATTGCTCCAGCCGAATTTTCACTCGTCATTCGTACCCTTGCATACGCGTTCTAGGCGAGCATGTTCACCGGCAATCAAACGTTTTTATCGTCTGGTCGGACAACTGTGTGGATTCGATTCTTCCGTGCTCGCAATTTGTCGCGACTCCCAGTGTCTTGTTTGCACAGAATTGGCGCCGTCAAGGTTTAGTTCCTCGCCCTACTATCGCGTTGATCGAACTACTATTAAAGTGGCGTGCGTTCGACGGGCATGCAATTGTTTCTTGCCGAAGAGTAAAGGAATAAATGATTTTCTCTTGAATTTCAGGTGTGGGAAATTGTGAAAGAATTCTTTTGTTAGAGAAAGAATTCTTTTGTTTTTTTTACTGACGTGTTAAGGTCGAGCTGACGTTAGAATGTCGTCAGATATCATAATGTTAAATTACAGTCTGTTATCTGCATAATTTTACGTTACAAGCCACGTAACGCAGTAACCCACGCGTGGCAAATGGAAATTAGAGAACACTTCATTCTGGTTATATTCACCGCGGTTGCGTTGTTTTATATTTTATTCACGTTCTGTTCGGCACGTTTCAATCGCAAGCTTTTAAGGGGACTACTTAGGGAGTTAAATCGCTCGAAGATGAAGTATTTTTTTGCGAATTAATTACAAGGAGACGAATACAAATTGTGACTAGTACTTTTTGGTAATGTTTATTAATACTATAAACTGTAACAATTTTTAAAAAAAAAATATATACATGTATATGACGGCGCTACAGCGTGTAGGCGGTTTTGCCCTGATTGCGAAAAAAACGCGGTTCGGATGGACTTTGAATTTTTACAGCATGATCAATATATATTCCATTTTGGAGTGTACCTCAGCGTAAAGTATGAAAGGTCTAATTTTCGAGATAAAAAAACAGCCATCTGTGCACCCCGAAAATCGACATTTTTCGTACAAATCGCCTTCTCCTATCCGCTATTTTAATAATTTTGGTTCAATCCTTTTTTCAGAGGTTCAGGCCGAAATTATTGGTTCGAGGAGAAACATATTCCAAGAAAACCGTTGTATCTTTATTTTTTAACTGAATATCAGGGCAAACTTAAATATACTTTTTCTAAAACACTGTCTAATCAACCTCGTGTGGCGTCTTTTGTAAAATAGATATGTAGACAAAAATTTTTTTTTACTCTATATGATATTAATAGACATTCTGTAAAAGGAAAAGTCTTTGCTTGCTTTCATCTCCTTGTAATTAATGTCGCAAGAAATATTTGATTTTCGAGCGATTTGACTGCCCAATTAACGCAATTACGTTTATTCTGCACAGACGTGGGGAAATCTCAAGTTTCCTAAGTAACACGCCTTCGAGCGATTATTACAGAAGTGGCACTTGGTTTTTTGTGTGAGTCTGATTATGTGGCATATTTTATAACTCGATGAATAATAAATTTCCTGCGTGCCTCTTTTTCCCGTACGATAATCGTTCTTCAACGTTCGCGTTGCAAAATAGTGACGTCCCAGTTACTTGTACTCGTATTGGTCAGAAATCAATGCATCTTTAATCAGTCGACGAAGTTAATCACTGAAATGTACAAAGTCGAAAGCGTTTATTGAAAGTTTGGCCAGCAAGTGCTCGGGACAATCGAGTAGTAAATCCAAGTCCAGCTGTATTACGCGATTCGTAGCAGCCTTCTGTGCGAAACATACTTCATATTGACACGACGTACCCAAACAAATGTACGACCGTAAACTTCTTATACGTCGCGAAAGACACCTTGACATTCCAGTCTGTCGGTATTCGTGGCTGCAAGAACACCATGTTTTAAAGTAAAACTTCCTCCAGTTATTATTCAACAAGTTTCTCATTAAATTTCGTCGTGGCTCGGTGGATTAGATACTCGTTGCAACTTGCCAACTAAGTCATACACACAGTTCCGAATTACACACGGGATTCGCATAATTCATTCAGCAAGTTTGCGACTAACCATCACGGCGAATGTAATACGCACCAGGAATGTTTGAATTGCATTGGACCTCGCGTGTTGACTTCAGGAAAGACTTAGAAGAAATAAAACGAACGAGTTACGTGATCGGGATTGTAAAAACTATATTTTTCTGTGTTACTTTTATCACGATCGTCAGTGATATAATATTCCACGGCCAATCTGTGCCGGACAGTTGGCGCGCTCAGGTGACAGAGTTTCGGAGAAATCTCGCGATTCCTAGCGGGCGATCAAGGCGAACAAGTGGAGGATCTGAAAAGTGATCCACTTAATGGTGACTCGCGTCCAGGCGACATAATATAAAAGTGTTGAGGCGAAACGGTGCCTCAGTGATATAACGCCTCGGTAAGAACCTGGATAACACCGGCAGGCACTTCCAGTGAAACTGCGACACGGAAGGAGATTAAAAAGGAAAGTGCATAAGTGCATCAGTGGGCGATGCAGACGGGCTTGGAGGCAGGAGTTATCGTCTTGTGTCATTTCTCGTGGAGATTCCTGAAAATGTTAATCGAGTCCTGTTTCGGGTGTCTCAAGTGCCAGTGGGCCTGCCAGGAATCCAGCAGAGTTTATGGGTTGAGTTATAAGTGAGTGCCCTCTTATTTCTCGTCTTAATTGATAAACCCAGAGATCGAGAAATTCGCCCGCGAGTGGCGAAGTTTCGCTTCAAGGTTAACCAGTCGTCCTGCATTCAGCAGAACCATTATCCTCGGCCTCGATACACCTTGCAATAATTGTGTCGCGTTATTGAATTGTATGAATAATAATCATCTTCATATTCCTCGTTCGATTTCCAGGGGTAATTTATGCGATAATGATGGTTGGGTTTGTGCTTGGAGAATAATTTCTCAATTGATAAAAATCTTAGAAATGTATTCTCGACTATATTTCTCTCTTTTTTTAATTTAATTACTTCTGTAATTTTGCGACAGCTGAATTTTTAATCTTCTCTCAAGAAAACGTACCCCGTTAAAGGACCTCTACTGGGATTTTTAAAGAGTGATAACTGAAACCCTGCTGTGTACATTGACTCTAAGGTGACAATTTTTTTTTCCCCCTTAAAACTATAAAACTTTCAGTGATATGGACGGCAAGCGGACGTGAACCAGCCCGAATAAATTTCCATGAATTGCGCGTAGTCAATTTGCAATACGTACCGTTGACGATTTCATTTGAATAATGGCGTACGCCTCGAATTCTCATGTGAAACGTGCCTCGGATTTCTCTCGTTTAAATCCCAGTGCAACTAATTCCTTGGTCCAGAATTAAGAACAGAGGGGGCATCCTGTGATTCACGTCGAATACGTTTTGTCATGCCATCTTTCGTGGAAACGGAAATTCCATGGCTCCTAACACAATACTCTCGCAGTTTTCTCCCAGCGTCTATAAATTAATCGTACGAAATCGCATTCAGAGATGTCAGCGTGCTGTGAACTGCTAATGACGTCTCCGCCGGCAGCAGAATTCCCAGAAAACAAATAACGCCGCACGGACTCGCGGCATTTCTCGTGTTTTCACACCGCATTAGCAGATTCTTGTAATTCAAACTTCGCCAATGCTCATTGCGAACTGTACTCCGGCCAGAATCACCTCGAAAATTGAGAAAAACTGGATGCACCTCGCAGTCTTCGACGGATAAAGTAGACAGAAGCAGGTACAGCGGTACGCTCTATTTTCGTTGCTCTCCGGGCGACGAAAACCTAATGCACCCTCGAATTTGTAGTCAGACGGAATTATGTAAAGCGTATGATAATTCTGATGGGAAGCTCACGGTCGCTGCTGAAACTTTCACGCTCTGAAATCAGGGCGGGCGCTCTTGCTGTACTCGAAATTTGATGAGTTGGACGCATTTGCTATTCTTACTTACGATGGATCCTACGGGGAGTCCCGCGGGGTAACTGACAAGTTTTTGTACCCTGTTTGCCAGGTGATTCTGAACCGGGAAGATTGTATAAATCTGCGGGACTCGTTCCATCCATTCTTAAAATAAATGTTGTCCAGGCGCTTGAAGCCTGACGCGATAACTGCGAGTGGGCAGAAAATATTCATCAATTACCCTGACTCCTCTCCAATTAGCAAAGGAAAGCGGTAAGAAAAATGGTGGTTGCCGTTAATACCAGTGAGGGTGAACCGAGCTACATCTACCAACTCGTTTGGGCTTCCACTTCGTAACCCGAAGTATAGATCGCGAGCTTATTTTGGCCACGGTTTCCGTGCCTTCCGTGTCTTCCGTGTCTTCCGTGTATCGGCGTCGTCCTGAATTCAATATCTAATAGCATTCGATTTCCTATACAACTTGTATTCTCTCCGTTACCCCACGGTGGCACTATCGAGGGATTAGTAGGGGAGAGCGGAGACAAACGTAACACTTTTTACATTTGGCTAAGCTGCCAATTACCTCTTACAGATATAAAAACGAAATTTATGCCTTAAGATAGTGTGTTTTTTGGTCTATCATTTGACAACAAATTCAGCCTTCCATGATAAGTAGTTAAGGAGTTATGGCAATTTTCCGCAGTGACTGTCATTGTTACTTTTGTCCATACCATGGAGACGAAAGTAACACTAATTATTATGAGGAGAATTAAGTAAAAACAGTTCTTCCAAAGCAAAATAGGATTTTTATTATCAGAAACGATAGAAACAAACATTTAAATAAAAATATTTTAAGTAGGTAACGATAAAAAAGCATAACCAGCTTCAAACATTCATTCGATACTGTGTATTTGATTTAATATGGAATCTCGTGTAATGGCCCCAAAAGTAACTAATATTTATGATTTTTTTTTTAAAAACTATTGTTAATATTGGATTTAATTTGTCTCCGTAATGACGTGTTACTTTTGTCCCCAGCCATGTTTTTCAGCATAGAACTTTTATAACGTACAAACTAGGTATACAAGATTTATTGAAATCAAATCTATGGTTTAATTATGAATATTAACAAAAAAACTAACAGAGGAGACACTTACCTGAATGATCGAAATAACGAAATCAGCTTGCCCACGGTATTGGGAAACTTAGAATTTCGATACGCCAACTGGTGACAGAAACGTGAACTACTGTGAGTAGGCCGAAATCCGTCGAAGTACATATGATTATCAGTGTACATCAGGGTGGCTCTTATTTACAACTTTTGAATTTTCTTCGGGACACCTTCCAGAATAGTTCCAAATAATTAAAAAAAAATCCGTGTAAAGCTTGAGCTCGATCGGATAACGGGAAAGGGGGCCCTTGAACATTTCAAATAATTATTCAAACAGCTCGCAAAGTCGCAGTTGTATAATATCCTCCGAGTTATTGATTAAATAAAAAAATATATCAAACAAAAGTTGTAGATCCGGACAAGGAGCATCTTTTATGTTCCATTACTTTTTCTCGTGCGACAAACGGTTTTCGAAAAAAGTCCGAAAAACTAAAAAAAAAAATTTTTTTCCTCAAATTTTGAAAGTTTCTGGAACACTTTTTATTTACGAAGACGAACAGAAAAATGAAATTTTCATTTTCGAGGACTATTTTTTAAACATTTAAGAGGGAGGCATATACCGAAATATGCGAAAAAGATTACAATTTTTTTTACTTATTTCCAGTCTTTGATATGTCTTGAATGTTTCCTGAAAGTTTGGGACCGAAATTTGCAAAAATATCGAAGATGTAGACTATATTTTCGATATTTTTGCGAATTTCGGTCCTAAATTTGAGTCTATATCTTTGATATTTTTGCGAATTTCGGTCCCAAACTTTCAGGAAACATTCAAGACATCAAACACTGAAAATATGTAAAAAAATTTTTTTTATCTTTTTCGCATATTTCGGTATATGCTTCCCTCATGAGGATGATCTCTTAAATTTGCACTTTGTATACAAAATGCAATAATTTGGACAACATCATTGTTATCTTCTTCATTCACTTTTCCACAATTCAACAGGTGACCACTATTAATTATATTTTCACCACCAATAAAATTTTTGCTCTGAGGTGTAGCACACGCGAATTTACAAATTTCCTGAATAGAAATTCACTTTTTTTTTTAATTAAGAGAACTTTAAATTGTTAAAAGCTATTACTGCTGAATACTTATTCGGAATGTTTGCTGGGATCTGAGCCTACTTTCAATAGTTTGCCAACTGACCACCAGAGCGCTGAAATCTAAGCCACGCCTCCTCTAAGTTTCCCAATACGAATCATCGTATTGCTCAGCGTCACTCCGTGGAATAAAAGAAACATTAAACACGCGTAACTATGTAAAGCAAACGTTTTGGAAACTTTTGTGGAAGGCGGGAGAAGGCGTGTCACTTTCATGACGCCGTTACGTTTGTCCCCACTCTCCCCTATCGATATTGTAGCTGCAGACTTGGATAGCTCCTTGGTTTACGTCGTTTACAAACACAATTGTCGATTCTAGCTGGTTGCGCTTATTAGAGTTTCTAATACTTTCCTCCACCGAAAGGCACCTCCATCGAAATTTCGCCATCCTATTTAGAGAGACAGAGGGAACTCATTCGGTGATGACTTTGCCTGAGGACGAAGGTGCTGAAGCGAGGTCCATCAGATGCTCGCAAATAACGACGAGGCAGGCAGAAAAGCACGGCTACGAATCCCTAAATGGGTCGCAGCTTTTTGATTGAGCTTTCAGTCCTTCAACGGGGGAGAGCGCTCGGTTTGCTCCCCCTTCATACCTCCTTTCACGCTTCCTCATTGTGATACCTTTGGGGGTGAAAATGATTCCTTAGCCGGACCTGTACAATGAGAATCAAGCGGGCATTCCTTTACTCCCCTCCTATTTCATTTAAGCCTGCTCCCGTCCCGCAATTAATCTTATCGAGATCTGCCTTTCTTAGAGAACCCTTATTTCTCACTTCGACTCGCTCGAACGTACAGAACAGTTTTTCCGCTTTATCTCCTTCGGGACTCCTCCGGACGATCCAACGATTATGAAATCGAGCCGTGCAACAGTTTCTACAGAAAACGTAAGTGAACGACGGGCTAGCACGTGATGGGTGATTTAGGGCAGATTAATTCCACGTAAAAGCAGATAGATCGATCCGAGGCACGGCTGGTTATGTCACCAGCACTACAATCATTAATGGATTCTTTTCGTTGAAAGCGGAAACTCCTCGTTGGAGAGAACGAAGAGGAGGAAGGAGGGCTCCCTCATGGTCGGCTGTTTCTCTTTCCGTTTGAGTTTCGCGGCGTCTTCGTTTCACTATCTCGCCCGATTAAATTCCATTAGAAGATCCCGCGTAATCGCCACCCTGTATACACATTTATATAGCTCGCTCCTTCCCCTCTCTCTCTCTCTCTCTCTCTCTCTCTCTCTCTCTCTCTCTCTCTCTCTCTCTCTCTCTCTCTCTCTCTCTCTCTCTCTCTCTCTCTCCTCCTTTTTTCTTCACGCTCGACACCGAAACGAGCGGTCTTCCTTGACCTCCATTCATAATGGAATTAAACTGACTCTTTTCGGTGGATACACCCGCGGCCCTGGTCGAAAGGTCAGGGGTCGAAGCACAGGGCGCTCTCGCGAGTTGTTTCGTTCCCACGGCAATATCTTAATTGCGACGCTTTACGAATTAATTAGCAATTAAGCGAGACAAAGTGCAGAGACGTAATGATTTTCAACAAGTCGCCTGCGGTCAGTTGTCGAGTCTCGGATTTCTGAAATATGGCCGGGGCGTTGGCGATGATTCGCGAACGCGGGTCACTGGATTATTCCGGTGAATGAAGTGAATGAAGTGAATGAAGTGAATGAAATGAATTTCAGGGGGTGAAAAGAACACTGCGTATTTAACGCGATACCACTGGCTTCCATCAAACACTGGACGATGTAATACAGAACCATTTTCACTGTACCTACGTATATTTAAGTTCAGAGCTTTCGAGGTATTGGATACCTTAATGACGCTTCTTGTTGAAGTGAATTCAGAATTTTCTGTGCAGGGAGAATACGCTGGTAATTTTCTTAATTGTTCGAAGCTTCCTACTCTATCTGAAGCGCAGTCAAATGAGCATTTGAAATGATCGCGTAGAGTGCCTTCGCTACGTCGTCTCCCTTATTACACGCCTCTACTACTGTAATCGGAACAAAATCGACTGGCCACTTGAAATCACTTCCTTCAGCGCTCGCTTTCGAAATTCACACTCAGCTAGCGTCTTTTTTCACAGCTTATGGTGGGGTAGACATTCAGAGAAACAATGAGAACAATTAAACCCTGGAAATAATTCTGGGAAACGAACCACATAGAAAAGTATAAAAGATATATAAAAAAAAAAATTTATGTTAAACGATTTTATTCAAAATGCACAAAAAACTAAAAAATAATTATTTTCTTGTACTGCAATTTCGATGGTGTTTTTTTCAGTTTAAATAAAATCGTGGAGCAGGGTACCTCATAACAAATTCATTTGGACGCTTGATGCTGTATTAAATTGATTCATATTCTGTTATGAAAAATCCTGCTCTACGATTTTATTTAAACTGAAAAAACACCATTGAAATTGCAGTACAAGAAAAGAATTATTTTTTAGTTTTTTGTGCATTTTGAATAAAATCGTTTAACATAAAATTTTTTTTTTATATATATTTATTTTCTAGTTTTTAGTGTTTATGGATTTACATTTCGCAGCTCTGACTTCTTTATAAATATCTGTTATTTAATTTCAAATCGCGATGCGACTAAGCCGAACGCAGCGGCTTTTTGTCGTTTTCGTAAAGAACGCGAGTGGTTGATTTCAAGTGGCTCGGAGTTGTAGTTATGGGTTATATTTAACGACGACTGGGTAATTTTTTCACCCGCTCGGGGTTAATTTATTTTTAAATATTGTATTTTCATCCAAACTACGCAGGCCTGCAAAGTTTCAAGACAATTGGATAGTTGGAAGTGGGTTAAATTTGAGTTGCCAGATTTGAACCATACATACAAACAAACAAACAAACAAACAGAGGATCGAAGCTGAATAAAATCGTTTAATAAAAACGAAAGAGTCGTTTCAACAAATATCAGATTTATCTAGTGCACCTAGGGTTTTTAATAATTACACACCACCTCGAGGGAGGAAGTCACTGAAGTGGACAATTCTTCCATCCTGTTCATCCCACAAACTATACTGTTTTCTTCATTCAGGCCTAAAGCTCACTCTCGCCAAGCGAATTCTAATTTCTCGTGCCCGTACTGTGCCGCTAATTGCTTGACTCGCCAGATCTCGCGGCCGATACATAAGCTAATTTCCCACCGCTGAAAAATATCGCCGCTTTCGCTGCGCCATTCCACGTTTTTGCATGTTTATTGAATAACAACGAGGATGGCCAGTCCCCACGCGTTAATTCGAATGAATATTCAAGAGCTGGAAAAGTCATAGTGGGCGGGGAACACGGTATTCTGCGATCGTTGAAATCCCGCTTCGGCCGTTATCGGCTTATGAAACTCCTCTTCTGCGTTTTTTCGACTTCGTGGCATGAATTCGAGTGATTGTCTTGGACCAAACAGCGACGGATATAAGCGCGACTCGATTTACGGACCTTATTTTATAGATTTTATAGACCTACAATGTACACGAGTAACGCACTCCGGGGTAACTTTACGCCGCTAGTTTTATCGCCCTCGTGTTCGATTCATCATCCGCGGACATATTTCCGAGATACGTGGAAGCAAACTTCCCCGTCATATATCTCGGACAATAGTGATTTATGCAGTCGCTTGTTAATTAATGGCGACGAAACGCCCGGAAACTTTACAATGGCCATTCGAGTAACTCTTCGTTATTAAATTTTGGATAGCGATAAAAGGAAGGATCCTACGTGGCACGATGGTTCTTTTGGTTCGTAGACGGCGAAGTGAATATTCAGCTTTCAGCGTGATCGATGGGGTAGTTTTTTATATTTGGACTGTTTGGGTGGATTTTAACATAAATTGAAATAAATTAGGATTGGTATTTTGTCGATGAAATATGTGTTGTCTGAGATCCAGTGTCTCTGAATCGGGAGCGAAAGGGTTCGCCATGATTTTTCTGCATGTAGATGTTTTGTCCGTGCATATTTGTACAGTAATGTGTAATTTTCTGTTTGCCCCTGCTTTTTACGTACCCTGCAGCATCATCCGCGAAATTTGTACTTACCATTTACTCCACTTTCTTTGTTTTAAGTGCTACGAGGGAGGGGGCACACATTCTTGAACCGACTGTCGCGAGATTTTCACGAGTCGTACAATTGCCACGCACACAATGGTCCTTTTCTCACTATGCACACAGATGCATCCGCGTTTCAATTCCACGGTCGAGGTAATGTTTTTGCGCCATCGCAGTCGAAATTTTTCAACAACCACGGCTTTTCCTCCATCCTTCTTGTATCGGATGGTTTTCACTTCGCACTTCGCTTTTCCAAACTGACGTGGCACGCCCGAGTCACGTAACGTCCTTTATTCACCCACTCATTCTTTCTTTTTACCCTAGCCAGCTAACTTTCATTAATATATAATACACCTTTTCTCCCGTGTGTGCTAACCGCAATTCCTTGCAGGACTATACTTGGAAGAAAATTAGTTTCGCATTGGTTAACGCACTCTTCCGTTTCGAAACACAGTCTTCTGTTCTATTTCTCATTTCTTCGCGAAGGTTTTCGATGATTATACTATCCGCGTTTCTCGAGCAAAGGGGCAAGTTGAGGTGACTTGAAACTCTTAAAAGTATAGTGGGGTGGAAGGAATCTAATAGAGAATTATAATACTCGGAGCAATCGCAAGACAGTGTTCTAAAATGACAGCTCACCTTGATACGTTCAGGTCATTGATCTATTGCTACCGAAAAACTATTTCCACCGATTGATCAGTTGCCTTTGTTCCAATTATAGCCACGCGAAATTGTCAATCATGCTCGACCTAGGCTAGCGTAAACGAATAGTACAAGCGTTCCCATACTTTACGACACAGCAATAATACTATCGATGGTATCACGGTTTCGTCTCTTCGCTCTATCCGACGATACTCGTCGCGTCATCACGCGAGGCTGCTCCAACGTTTGCACATCGATCGACGAGGTACCGGCGATCGTGATTCGCCCGCGAAACGTGGAGCGATTCGTCTCGGGTGTTTAGCGACGAGAGGAAAGAGAGAAAGGGGGATAACGAACGATGTCGAGCGAAAACCAGATACCTCTCTGCTCTAATCGTATCAGATTCACGCTGAACGTTAGTACGCACGGTTTTCCATCGATATCCTTTGGTTCCGCTTAAATTACCCACCTACCCCGGCTCTCTGCGGATTCCAGCGACCACAACCGTGCGATCGAGGCAGACACCGGTTTTCCAATTGTCTCATTCCCTCGGAATCTCCATTCCACGTAATCGTGGTATCGATTTTTATCTGGGCCAACAGATGCCTCCTTCTTTTCCCTTCACCTCTCTCTGGCCCGCTACGAGCAAGCGCCGACGCCTTAATCGCTTGCCCAGTCACTTGGGAACGAAATACATTAAGGGATGAACCGATGGGACGTTTCAGAATCGAAAGCTTCGGTTGTTCCGTGCTTGACGGAATAGAGAACGAACGGCGACACATAGCTTTGCGCCGTTATTCGCGCTTCAGAATGTCAGAGCGACGACGCAATATGATTTTCGAGTGGCGTATATCGAGGGACACGTACGTGCCACGTCTACTTACTTCTATCGAAGCAACTCTGTTTAGTAACGCGCAAGATTCTCACGCGCGAGCGGTATCCTTTCCGAGCTTTCTCCTGTATCGTGGCTAGGTATCAGTTCCTTCACAAACGGTGTACTTTTCTAAAGATCGCAACTTAATTGCGATCGCTGGAAACTATCTCGTCAAACCGTTCAATACCTGAACGTTAGGTACATGGATGTCGTGTCTTCTTTGCTCAGCTTTGCAGTCTACATCTCCCCTCCCTTTCCAAGGTAACGATCTTCCCAAACGATGTCTTCCAAAAGGGCACAGTTGACATCCCCAGGCAGTATTGGCTACGAGAGCACTCGACGAAGTCTTCGCTCTTCTCCGTGCTTCCTCCATTTGGCTGCAGAACAAGAGCACCGTGCCCGCCTGTTTCCGAGGCTCCCATCGTCGATACAATCGCCTAAATCGTTTTGAATAGCCGGCGACCGGTTCGGGGTTCCCCTCTTACCAACCCTCTCTGTCCACCGTCTTAACGCTCGTCGATTGCGCGCGGATACGATATTTAGGATTAGCTTGGGTTGCCTCCGCGCGATTTAAACGAAACGAGCAGCAATCGCGAAAGGTTGTGTGCCCCCGTCCCTGGAGGGCAGCCAGGCCCTTTTTTGAGATCGTATACCACCATCTCGGTGTTTCTCGTGTGCATTGTAGGTTGCTCGGATTGTCGCCGGAACTAGGACAGCGGGTGCATTTCGCAGAGGGCACGAACTTACGGTGCCGCGAAGATAAGAAACCGTCCGATGATTCGGAGGAAAGGTTGGCTATGAGCGGGGCGAACCAGATAGGAACGACTGGCTGGGAGCGAAAGCTGCGCGCGGGGCGGACCGATAAAGCTCTGGGCTGTTGATAGACGGAGCGGAGAGGAGAGATAGAGTCGCTTAGACGCTCGAGCGTAGGTGTGCCGAGCAATAGTGAGGCTTTCGGGAGGAGTTAACGAGAGATGGCCGGGAGACAAAGGTGGCTTTGATCGTGGGCCAGCTCGCAGTGGCAGCGCCCACGCTGCTATCGCAGATAGCCTGGCAGACTTTCAATCTATTCATGGCCAGTCTTACAGAATGCACGAGGGGTTTTCACGGGTACAGAAATCGGGCGCATGCTCATTCGAGACCTCGCTATTGCTAGGCTCGCCTAGACACGTGGCTATGAAGGATAGAGTCCCATCGACGATTATCCACGGCCCCACCGTGTTCCGCGGTATTGCAACTCGATCGGTCGATTGCTCTGGCCGTTAGCGAACCTACGCGTCGTTGGGCGGAGGGCGGAGGGCGCAACCGATGCTTTATCAACGAGGGGAAATGGAAGAATTGTATGCGTGAAGCGGAAGAGGAAGGGGAGATTGAATTATTGATTGCCGCGATATCGAGGGATTTTCGATTGTGATGTACAACGGCGGGTGAGTGCATTTTGGTGGGTTGATGAAAGGCGATATGGGTTATAAAAATCGCTGTGGACGTTCTGGGTATTGCGGAGGCACACGCTCGTGGGCGCATAGAGAGCAACGACGGGCGGATAATGGGGGAATTATGCTGTAAAATTCATCGCGACCTTGAAATCCAAGATCCATTTATTCTATTTCTACATTTGCTTCAAGAATCCTTGAAACACATTCGTGTAGTCTAATCACTCTTTACCACTGATTCAAAGGAGTACTGTCATCCTTCATTGTACTAAGTAGTTTTTTATATAATTTTTTCCTAACCAGCACAATTACAATTGTCAGAATTTACGAATATCCAGACGTGCGCGCGAACGTTACAAATAATATAAAAAAAAAACTATAGTGCATTTAGAGTGGTTTCTGGGGAAGGGGGGCTTTAGCGTTGCTCTACAGTTTGCTATTATCACAGATTTAAATTGGCGCTTCGAAAATCAAATAGACACAGAGGATCCTTGTACAACCAGAATCAATTGGAACTGGCAGCTCCGATCAAACATCCGACAAAGGGACGGAAATTACTGTAGTTTTCGAGGATCGATCGATTTCACATTGTAATTTCGCGATTGCTGACAGAAACTTGCAATCGTGTCACGAGGTCTCACGAGCCTGATGATTAGTTTCGATTAAAATTACACACGCTTGCTCATTAAGCTTCCGTTTAAAGCGCGACAGTAGCATTCCCGTTTTTATCGTCACATTGTAATTAAACTAAATTAATCAATCTGAATTGCCGCGTACACCTAAAATTACATTAAAAGACGTTGCATCCTCGATTAAATATTATTTCCGGCCGAATCAAGCGTTAATTAATCTGCCACTTCCCTTTTACATTCTTTTGTGGATCTTTGCGCGAGGAAGGTGGCTAAAAAGGATGGAGGGCAGGCGTTCTACTTTACGAGAGGACTATCACGAATTGTTCCAATTAACCCGTACAATGGGACGGGTTCGCTGCGGAAATTCCTAAATTGCGACTGTCAGTTTCTCGTTAAATTATTTCAAGGGATTCGGCTGAAATGGAGAAGCCGCGCGCTGACATTTCAAATTTAATCGTTCGGGCGAGCTTTTATTGTGCCGCTACCCCTGTTCAACCGGCAAATCGAGATTAACTAATAGGATAAACATAATACGGGCCGCCACGTACAAATGGGACATTGAATGGGCCCCCTCTTGCGTATCTTTTAACCGGCTATGGCGTAATTTTTGTTAATTTCACAGTATACCGCGATAGTACTGCCTGCATGGACGAATTATTTCAACTCTATTCCCGAAAAAAATACATGGATATTTAGTTGAAATGAAAGACTAACAAGGGAATACCGCGAACCCGGACTGACCGATTGGAATGCAACTTTGTGGGTTTTTAGAGTGACTCAAAACAAGAACAACGGTGTGTTTCATTTGGGCCCTATCGCTCGTTAAGGGGGTATAAACTAACCTCAAAGTAAAATTGGCACTTCTACTTTTTCGCGTATAACTCTCAAAGTACAACAAACAGAAAAAATGTTTCAAACAAAAGTTTAATGGTGCAATAAGCGCTGCAAACTTGCGTTAACAAAGGAAAGGAAAAAAATTTTTTTCGTTCAGGTATTTTTTTTTTAAACTCTTCAAAATTTTGTTAACGCAAGTTTGTAGCGCTTATTGCACCATTAAACTTTTGTTTGAAACATTTTTTTCTGTCTGTTGTACTTTGAGAGTTATACGCGAAATAGTGGAAGTACCAATTTGACTTTGAGGTTAGTTTTCATCCCCTTAAGGGAGTGTCCTGCTTTACATACTCCAAAAAATGATTTTTTCGCGAATTTTTTTGAAAGGGAATTAACAATTGATCTTCGTAAACTTTTAGGTATATTTAAACATATGTTCGATGAGTACAAAAAAAAAAATTTCTCATAAAATTATAAAATATGGCAGATTCATCAGCCGATTCTCGAAGCGCTTTGCCACTGTAGTCTCTAATTGGCGGGAAGGATTCTGGTTGTAATTCTTGTCTGAAGTGAAAAAATCAAAATGGTTTTTAATGCTCATATATTTTTCTTCTGGGTAAACTAAGAAAAATCAGAAAAAAGCGCGAAATCATAAATTTTTTTAGTTTGATAAGAAGAATGTCTATTTTTTAAAAACAACATTTGACTTTAACGTGCTATAAAAATTATTTAAAAAGAATTTTTTAACAATCTTTTCATTTCACATAGAAAAGAATTTAATACTGAAGAGCATAAGCTTTGGTTTAATTCAATAGGCCGCATAGTTTTTTTGCTGCCCCCCCCCCCCCCCACCAATTTTAAAGAATCGTAAAAATGAAAACTGGAGAAATCGCGCTTTAAAGTTTTCGGTAGGAGAAAATATTAATTATTGGTTACTTACACCAGTGATCTGCTAATCAGCCATTAATCTACGACTATTCTGTACTATTACTTTGCACAACTCTGCCGTTTCGATTGTCTTTATAAAAGTAATGATCGACGAATGGGGACGCGTCAAAGGGTGAAGCACGCGCCCGTGTCCGGTCGAGCGCTCGCACATATGCTCGCCGCTTACCTGCTCTCGGTTCTGTATCTCTAAAAATACTTCAAATTGGCCGCCATAACTTTGTGAATACATTCTTGGATAGTTTATCTATCGATTTGGGCAATAAAAAAAAAATCGATTTTTTGGACCTTAAAGCAGGACACTCCCTTAAAAGGCGATAGGGCCCGAATGAAACACACCATTCTTCTTGTTTTGAGTCACTCTATAAACCCACAAAGTTGCGTTCCAATCGGTGAGTCCGGGTTCGCGGTGTTCCCTTGTAAGTCGTTTATATCAAACAATACACAATATTGCAAATTTCGTAGGTGAAAATTGTACCTACTGCTTTGAATGCGAGTTCATCTGTTGATCGAAGAAGACGTCGCGAAAATATTCCCTTTAACTTCATCCCGTTGGGCCATCCACCGCAATCATCGTTACGAATTCAGGGTAAACTGAATTTTACGATCAGTATGCTGCGGCCGTGTTATGCATGCTTCGCGTACAACGTTTGTTAGCCTCGTTTCATGACGGAGCACCGTTAAACAGCCTGATTTAGGCGACTCTGGATGCTTACGAAGTTGCTTCGAAAATTCACCCTCAGAGATACATTCGGATTCTGTTTGAAGCGTTCTGCGTTCCATCACACTTGTCCTCCCTTCGCATTCGTAGCAACCACGAAGGCAAGTAAATAATATACTACTTTAACAGGGTTGGTTTCGTAGGCCTGTATTCATTGGACATCGTTCATCCACTTTTATGAGAATTGTATCCCCTTAGATTCATCAATCCCTTTACATCATTCCTGTGTAGCATCCACCTTACTTACTGCCACCTTACCCTCCACCCCGTTCACCCTAGATCATCCCCTAAAGAACCATATCGCTCTTATGCTTTCACCTACGCTTTGTGCACAAATCAGGATGAAAAAGCCCGAGGAGCCAGAGTTTAATTCCACGGGGAGTACACCCTTTCCACCGTCGTCTCGTGAAAAATCGACTGCGGAAAGATATTTCCCGCTGGCATTAGCGTCCGCCCCGCGGCTCCGCCGCGATATCGATTCCGTCTCATCTCGTCCGCGGCTCGCCGCGAACTTTAATCGTTCCTAAAACGTGTCCCGCAACCGGGCGGGCACACTCTGTATTATGCATATGTGCGTGGAGCGTATTTACGCGCGAGGCACGCGCGCTGCCCGTGCAGCTACTTAATGTATTCGCGTGCGTGAGGATTAAACAGGGCGGCATGTAAAACAGGTGAACCGCCGGCGTGGCGGGCGGGAATAAAGAATCGTGCAGATATAACTTCGGTGTACCTACACATTACGTATGCGCATAATTTACGGCAGCCAGCCTCGACATTTTTGCAAATATAAATCCGTGACTTCTCGGCGGAGCTCGCGTGCCCCGTGATTTGTGGATCGCTTCGAGTGCTACGCGGCCATTGTTGACTCACTCGCCGGGGGGGGGGAGGGGGGGGGGGGGGGTGGGATGAAGTGAAAAAGACAGGAGGTACCCGAAAGGGAGGGTTCGAAATAGGCATCGTAATTCCACGGCGGGTGGGCTCATGCATCGCGCGATTTTCATCGAGTATATGCTGCTCGGAACGTACGACAAATGCTTTGGTAGAAAATGGCTCAAGATAGATATCCCCGTAGGGAATGAAAAAGTTCGCGGTAAACGTGACTTTAGAATTTTCATTCAACCCCAATTTGAATACCATTGTGACTCGCTTCGGTTTCTTCGCGTTCACTTAGCAGACGTTGGAACTCTGAAGGCGCAACGATATTTTACGTATCGATGGCCACTTTCTTCTTGGCTTTTTTCGCCGTAGTAACTCGTTTTCAAGGCTTATCGATCTACTTCCCCGCAGTTGTTCTTGGTGTAGTTCGATACCGGCCACCTTTCGAACACCAACAACGCCTAACCTGTGATTTTATCGCTAGCAACGTAACACGAGAGAGGAAAGTCTGTTGTAACCGGAGACACGGTAAGCTTTTCACTTTTGGAAGATCGAAGCAAATTAGGAAACCGTGGTGTTTCATCCAATTAAAACGACTCTAAGCGGAGGATGGTCTTATCGGTGCTTGGAAATCGAGGGAAGTTGATGGAAATTCCTTGTTGAATATAATTAGGGGCGCCAACATTACGATACACCGTTCAAATATCCACGTAGGTACCAAGAATCGGCAATTAGACGCCATGGTTACAAAGGTTCGTGTTCATGCAAAATTATGTGAACAGCAGTAGGGTGGAAGGGCGGATTAATTTATTTATTCCGCGTGGTCTACGTTATTAATCAGAGCAGATTTTGTGAAGTGGGCGACAGTTTAACATTCGACGTTGTAAAAAGAATTCAAGGTCCGTTGCATGTTACTCCAAAGCTACTCATAAAAATATTATCGAAAGATCGAACGATAAACTCAGACTATAGCTATTCTCCCCAATGAAAATCTAATTAGAAGAGTGTAGAATGATTATCTGGAGATCTCATTTGAGGAGTACGACAGACTGCGCAATGTTTCTGTTTTCCAACTAAAAATGCCCGGTAGTACTAATCGGTCATATCGATTATTCCGTGTAGAAGTGGGGCTACAACTTTATGCCTTGAATAATGCAGGTGGGCAAAAGGCGAAACTAATCTCGTGCATAAATACTGCAGTGACTATTAATCGATATCAGTTATTATTCAACGACTTCCTTTCGCGAGACTCCGGAAGCCTTTTTGTTTACTCCATAGAGAGATTGCCGGTAGTACCGCGCACACCACTTTTCCCGTTCTTTTCCACCTGAAACTTATGATAGGTAATATTACCTGCTCGATCACGAATGATCGATGAATTCGAGGAATTCGTATGCTCGAAATGTTTCCTGGCACGAACGACCTGTCTTGATTACGAACGACCTATGCTTACCATCTATTCTTCGTCGGTAGTAATTGCCACAGAAAATAATCTCGAGTGCCTTCCGAAAATTTGCCGTCCACGTTATCGCTTTCACCTATTTCAATATTGACAAGCGTTAATGAACCCAGGACGAAGAGAACGAAAGAACATTGCCCGGCCAACCAAGAATATCCAACCGCTCCACAGTGGTTCGAGTATACTACATGCTAGCTGGACCAAATTATTTTTTCGCGGGTTTGGGTTCATATGGGTTTCACATTGTTAGAAAACAAACCTGATTCGTATTACAGTTTATTATTTCACTAAAAATATCAATAAAATAAAAATATGACTAATTCAATAAAGGAATAAGAACAAAACGACAGTATTGTACTTTAACTATAATTATCAGTTATAAAATTATGTCTATTCCTGTAATTTCTGAGTTATGAAGTTTAAAATCTGGTTTTGAAATCAGTTTTCTCTGCATCGCTATTAAAATGGTGTTTTACTATATGTTCCACGTCGTTCGACGCGACAAGGGTTGAATGTACGGAAAGTAGAGACTTTCTAGTTTTTTTTAAGGATGTATCGGACGTACAATATCAGACAAAAGTATATGAAATTCGAAATACTTGAATATCTACGTCTTACGCATAGTAAATCTAGATGTACGGAATTCGAACGACAGTTGGAGTCTTATTTTTAATCCTACCAAAGTATTTTTCACTTTACAAATGCTTTCTCAAGAATTATTTGCTAAATTTTTGGCAGTGAAAATGCCCAGAATTCACAATTTTCTCAAGGTATAATTTATTTCTTTAAAACGGTGTAGTGAAAACAATTGAAACTCGGCAGATATTTTCATCTACCCATATACTGCATGTACAAAAAAATTGAAAACGTTGGCACTATTTCTTCAACATTTTTTCGGATGGTTTATCCGTCAAGATCATCTCTTTCCATAAGAGTGCGTGTAAAATCAGTGAAAATTAAAATCGTTATAACTCAGTAACCGTTTAGTGAATTCGTTAAAAATTTTTGGAGCATATCAGGAAGATTAAAGAGTACAATCTCACAAATTTTCATCAACTTGGCACTATTTTGAAAATAGGTCCAATACATCCTTAATCAAATATGTCGATATGTTTTGTGAATTGTTTTCGAGTGCGACGCTCGGTAGCCGAGCGAGCGCTCAGTGGTTCGAGTATACTAATACATGCTAGCTGGACAAACTTATTTTTTCGCGGTATTGGGTTTATATGGGGTTAAAATTGTTAGAAAACAAACCTGATTCATATCACAGTTTATTATATCACTAAAAATCTCTCCTGCCGAGCGTCGCACCCGAAGACAATTCACAAAACGTAGTTTTGCAAATTTTTGCAGATCGATCATTTGATTAAAAAAAACTAGAAAGTCTCTACTTTCTGTACATTCAACCCTTGTCGCGTGGAACGACGTGGAACATATAGTAAAACACTACTTTAATAGCGATGCAGAGAAAAGTGACTTCAAAAACTAGGTTTTAAACTTCAAAATTCAGAAATTACAGGAATTAATAGACATAATGTTATAGGGTAAGTCCGGGAGAGTTCGACCACCGTGAGAGTCCGGCCAGTGTTGATATTTTAAGACTGACGCAAGACAGGGCACTGTGTGTCGTTGACACAAAAGAAATTAAGGCGCTTGTTGTTTATCTCACATTGACCGTTGACACAAATCCATATTTGAATTATAAGATACAGTTAAGACTTTATGCGAGGCTGAAAGTTTTTAGACCAAGTTACAGTGGTGGTGATATTTGAAAAACAGGTAAGTTTATTTACACTCTTCCGATATTGGGGATATAATATGCATATAACTACAGTGTAACACCAACAATACGTATGTATTCGTTTTTAATTTTTTTTGATAAGGTGGTCGATCGCTCCCTTGATTACCCGTAGTGGGTGGACGGTCTAACCCCGACATGCGGGTGAGACCAACCAGTTGCAGTGCCAATGCTTTTCGTTGAAAATGAAAATAAATATTTGAAATTATCGCGCACTATAATTTATATATACTCTAAATTGCTTGGGCTTTGCTTTAATGTGCATAAAACGACAAAAATGTGAAAAACAACGATGCTACAATTTCTTTTCTAAAAAGTGGTCGGACTCTCCCGGACTTACAATAACTGATAATTATAGTTAAAATACAACACTGTCGTTTTGTTCTTTTTCCTTTATTGAATTAGTTATATTTTTATTTTATTGATATTTTTAAGTAAAATAATAAACTGTAATACGAATCAGGTTTGTTTTCTAACAATTTAAACCCCATATAAACCCAAACCCGCGAAAAAATAATTTTGTCCAGCTACCACGTAGTATACTCGAACGGCTGTGCGCTCGGTCGCGAAACCGCCATGTGTTACCCAAATGCGCATGGCGGCGGCGTAACAAAGTTACAGGCAATCAAACATCTGCAAACTTAACCCTTTGCCCTCCAACATACTCCCTCGCCGATCGACCAGAGACATTCCGGCCTCACGCTACATTAACTTAATACGGAACTCTGAAATCGAAATCAGTACCGCTAACGTACTCTGAAACCTTCGAATTCACTGAATCGACTTAACACTATGAATTACCAATCGCTCGAATCCCTCCACCGCCCCGAGCACACAATAAAATCACTGTATGCCAATTAAGCGCCAATGTATAATACCTGAGACGCACCCTTGAAGTGGAGATGCCTGGAACTCGATTCCCCAACGATCCCCTGATCGCCTCGACCTGCGAGGGGTGGAAGATCGCCAAGTTCCAGAAGACTTCCGGTCCGCGTCTCAGAAATTCTTTCGGCCGTACCCTCATTCTCGTCGGACAAAAACACGCTCGCCAACGGTCAGGGGGTGGGAGGCGGGAAGGGGGTGGGGTGGAAAGGGAAAAAAAGGGAAGAGATGGGATGCGAAAGACGACGGGGGCGGCGGTGTATCTGGACGGGTAGCAGAGGGCGAGCGGAGAATGCTCCACACGTGTCTGCCCTTCCTGCGTCACACGTTTCGCCGATAGTGGGCCACGTAGCGCAATCTCCAATTCGTCGTTCCGCGGCATCGGTGTTCCTCATTCGCGGCCGTCCGTGTGCACGTTCACAGATGGAATCCGGTCGGAGGGCGCATGTCTGACCGACGACGGCTGCGAGGGCGCGAGCAAGAGGGCGACGCGAGGGTTAGAGGGAGACGGGAGGCCCCCAGTGTTAGCCCCCACTTTGCCTCTCGTGGCATCCGCCACTGCCGAGCCCTGGTCACTAGTCCGACCAGTCTACCCTGTCACGGCACCTTACGCGTACGCTCGTTGGCCGTAGGGCCGCTTCAACCGTCTCTCCCTGTCGCCACTCTCGTGGGCGGGCGACAACAGAGAAACCATCACGGGAAAAGAATTTCAACGTTCGGCGCACACCGCGGGGGTGGGGGCCGATACAGGCGATAAACGTCCGTCGGGAGACGCGCTCGGCGCGCACGAGGAACGGTGCACGTTGATCAGAGGGTGTCCCTTTCATCCGATCTGCGGAACGTTGATTGGTGCTGCGATGTTTACATAGGGAGGATCGCCGAAGGGAACACGCGCCGGGGATTCTCGAGCCTCGCTCGCGGGTCTGAGATTCGGGAGGGTGGCAACTGGGCTGCATCCGATCTGACGGCTAGGATCGGTGATTCCGATCGTTCGATGGAGAAGCGAACGTGACGTTCGACCCTTCTGGCTGCCCGAAGCTCCTGTGCCATCGGATACGTAGAACGTCGCGATGCTCCACGGTGCTGGCGTGAATTTCGCTGTCACGCGGTCGGGACATTGAATCGAGGGTAAACGAGAGCCAGCCGGCGCCGTCCCCGTGGTTCCGCGGCGACCGCTGAGATGGAGATAACCTGAGCACGAGCGTGGGTTCCTCCGACGCAGCCACGATCACCTTGACACGCGTGCCCGACGGCGTGTTTCCATGGGATCTCCAATGGCGAGATAACCATTGCCGTCGCACGGAAATTAAGTTACGGGGCTGGAAAGCCTGCCGATCGATGCTGCTAGTCACTCGAGAGCAGCGAGTCTCGACGAAGCGAGGGTGAAACGCGCTGGCAGAGAGAATAGCAGGGGGGCCAGAGCTAGTGGAGGTGTTTGGCGACGGGCTCACGTGCTGCGAGGTTCGCCGAGGTCGTCGGCGGTTCCTGGCGGACGCGTGACCTTCGATTATGGTTCACGCGTCGGTGGCCAGTGCACCCGTCGCTGGTTTATCAACCCTCCAAGACACACGGCAGAGCGTTGGTCCGTGTCACTACCTGGTGGGACTTTAGGGGAGGGATAACTGTCAGACTTTTAACCGTCGTTAACAGAACGACGAGATCGCGGGACAAAGTGCCACTGTGTGTTGGTTCAGGGACTTTGAGAAGGAATCGATTGGCTCGGTCCAGTCGAACAGACGTTGACTGATCTTTCAGATGTCCTTTGAATAGAGGAGCGCTTAACGCGTGTCTTTGTATCGGGGGTAGATTAACTCTCGTGCCTGACTCATCTAAACTCGGAGGAGGAGTTTCGATTATCAATGAGTTTGATTTGTTTAGCATCGAGCACTGGAGATCGAGGAGGAAGTCCTCCAGCCTCAGGGCCATCCTGGCGGAAACGATCGGTGTATTCTCTGGTGCCAATCTGTTCGTGGTATTTAAAGACCGAGAGGATTCGTGGTTCTACTGTTCGCCTTTGAGGGGCCTTGTGGTGAAGCGCGGCGAAGAGAATAATTGCTGCAGTGCTGGATTGTTGTCGATGATACCGGCTCTTTCCTGTCTATGAGGTGCAAGTAAAAAACCTCGGTGAAGCAATTGTTCTCGGGCGAAGAAGAACAACGAGGCGTGAAGACTAGTCGATTCGGCTACGCGAATTTCGGTTCGTCGGATACAATGACGTTATTGGAGAGTATTTACGATGGTGATTTCAATGGAACAATGACTCGACGAATGTCCAGACTCTGATTGAAATATTCGTCGATTTGATTTAAAAAAAAAAAAACACACACACACCGAACATCCTCATTGATTAATTGTGCGAGGGCGACTTTTCTGCCTCCACGTGTTTAAACGACTCGAGGGGGGATGAATAGGTTGGAATAAAGTTCATCTTTCCGTGCGCCGCAGGTGGAGCGTTTAATTCGAGAAAGTGTGATCATTGGAAGCGGTGATGAGGAAATTCCATCGGCTGGGGAAAGGAGGTTAAATTGCAAGTGCTGACGGTCGAGGACGTCGTTTCCACGTGGCGTCGGGTGTGTGTCCCGGATCGGAATGTAATTTTAGCGAATGAGGATCCCAGCCCCATGTTGATGGGAAACCACGTAAGACCTTGTAACTCCCGTCTACGTCAAGACACGAAGATTACATGCATTAATTAATCGACCACTCTGTAAGACCAACCTGAAAGTTAATCATCGCGTAAATGAATATTAATCGGCTAAAAGCAATCGCGTAAACGCAAGGTGTATTAACCACTATTAATTCTTAAGACTCATTAGTGATTACGCGAGAAGTAGTCATTGAACTCATACCGAGGACATTAAATACAGTTAACCAGAAACACGCGACCAAGGAAACAGGGTAGACCATCGTTCTTCCTGAACCAGCTAGACAGTGCTTAGGAACGTCAGTGCTAACGACTCGGGAAGACGAAAGGCGGCTACTTTTAATCGTTAAGCAGTAGACAATCTTACGGACGCGACGCGAGACCAACGTATGGATTATGCAGTAAATCAAGTCCACCTTAACTGTTGCTCTAAGCGAGAACCTCTGTCGGGACGTTGAAACGAGCGTGTCGAGGCCAGCATACCAAGCGAGGGGAAGAAAAAAAGTTGTTAAGAAGATTTAGCGAAGGAAGCCGATATCTTAACCAGCAGGGATCTTGATAAATCGACAGGCGTAGGAGCCGAGGTGGAACGTCGAGGTCACTTATGATGGGCTGCAGACCGGCAGCTAAGTCGAAGGTGGAGGAAGGGTGCGGTCGCGGGCAGCTCGAGGCGACCAGCTCGTCGCCGAGGTGTACCGAGGTCATCGAGCTTCCCACCGAGACGAGGATCGTTCAGAAACGAGAGGATCGCGACACGAGCGGCGCCGGAGGAACCGACGACGAAGAGGAGGAGGAGGAGCTGGGAGAAGTGGGACCTCAGTGGACGCGGCGGTACGGCCTGTCCATCGGCGCGAGCGAGCCGAAGACACACTATCTTAGCAGATAGCTGCCAAGTGAGGATGCAGAGGCTGCGCTCGACCTTTAAGAGGTCGCGCACCCCGACGGGAGCGGAGATGAAGTCGCAGTCGAGCCTCGAGGTGCCGAAGCAGGTCAGATCGGCCTCCTTCGACGAGATCCAGTTGGAAGCGAAACGCCACGACGACGTCAGGGACTGCAGGTCCGCGAGGACCACCTCTTCATCGTCGTCCTCCTGTTCCCCAGCCAGGTCCCAGGACTCGATGCGCGGTAGGAGAGCATCCATGCTGAGGGTGCCGCAATTGCAGAGCGGCCAACGATCCAAGAGCTTCGACGTATGCGAGAGAGGCTACAGCTCGTCCTCCAGCCAGCAACCCCTCGCCGGCGTACGACGCCCGGAAACGCCGACGATTCAAGTCTCTGGTTGCTACCACTGTGCCTGCGTCGAGGAGTACAAGAACCTTTACTCGAGCAGGGACGACGACGAGCCGTCGTCCAGAGAAGACGACGATGTCGACGACGTGGGCGAGGATACGTCCGACGACGATGACTCCGAGCTGGAGCACAGAAGCGATGGTGGCAGCCCCGAGATCAGAGTCACCCTTACGACCTTCACCGAGAAGGCAGCCGACGATCAAGAATCCACTGTCGAGCAGACGGCCGCCGCGGCGTCCCCGGAAATCGTGCCAGGAGTGCCGCACGACGAGCCAGATAACAACGACATCAGAGGCGGATTATTTCCGGAGAGGCAGCGCAGAAGGTCGGTCGCCTCGCCGAAACTCGCTCGGCAGGAGGCTCTGACCTCGTATTCCGTCGAGCTGCCGACGGAGGACGAGGAGAAGCCGGACGACGATGACTCGAGCAAGTGCAAGCTAGTCGTCAGGGACATCTTTCTAACGGTCCCGGGCCTGAAACGGGACCGTGCCGCATCCGTGGACTCTTGCTTCAATAACAAGAACGGGAACGTGGACGCGGACGACGGGAGCGAGGACGCGGACACGCTCGCCGTCCCTCATCAGGGCATACGGTCGAAGAGCGTCGATATCGTGCTGCCCACCAAGGCGCAGACGAGGTACACGGCTCTACTGCCTGGGAACGAGGCTCGACCTCCAAGAGGGTGGGTACGTCTGGTGAAGGGAACAATTCTCCTTGTTCCGAATACTTTGAATTCTCTAAATGTTCTTCACGATCGGCCTCTCGCGCAATGGTGGAACGCGACCTGGACGAGTGCCTCTCGCGTGGAGCCTGGCTTGATACGTGGGAGCCACTGAGCATGGATAATTCATAAAATATTAGTCGCTAATGATCGACTGTTTTTGTAACGAATGGTTTCAAATATTACACTTGAAAGTCGTGTTATGGAGTTTCTTAAAATCTCAGTCGTTTTCAACTGGCAGGGGCAAAGTGTCCCTGATTGTAGGAAAGCTTCTTCCTTCGATTTCATGTCATTTTGTGTGAACTGTAAGGTTTTAAAGAAGAATAAGATAACAGAGAATAATACTTACAAGAATCGCATTCTGATCCTTTGAGATTGTAATTCAAACTCATGCCGGTATTGTGCTACTAGGAAAGCAATTCACTGGTAACGAAATATATGAGACGACTTGGAAATGTAATGTTTGATGCCACTGTCTTCAGGAAGACAGTTCACCATTAGCGGTTAACACTCCGCGAGTTGTCGGCGTTTATTTGCTCTCACTATCTAAGCCCGAGTTAATGTAAATGGGGCTCAGCCAGATCGTGATATTTCCTTTGTTAATATTGCTCGATTCTACTTGGTAAGCTTTCTCGCCCGAATTATTCTGCCTGGTCAATGTTTCGTTGTGCCGTTTATGTGTCTCTGTTGTTGTTGTTGTTGTTGTTGCGTGCTGTTTACACTCCACACATATACTCGACGTTGTAGTAATAGAATACTAATTTGATACACAGAGTTTCACACAGAGCTGATACCCAAGATTTTCCCAGTGACAAATTCTGTGTTCTAATTGATAAAATTTAGGAAAATTCTATATACTAATTATATCGACTGGAGACGTGATTAATTTTAACACGATTCAAGACATCAAGATACTAACTGAGGGAAAGTTTAATACACCCTCTTTGGATTTTCAATTATTTCAGCAGGGTAGTGGCGTACAGTTTCTGTTTGAGAAGCGTTTCAAACGATTAATAATTCAATAGCCACCCACCTTGTGTAGGAAAAGCTATATTAATAAAATACGCGACAAGACACGTTATTGCCTCTTCGACTACCATTCTCTAAACTCACAAGGGGACCTTCAGATTTGGCAATTTCTGATAATTTTGATACTTAGTGTACGTCAAGGTCTTCACTCTGACATTAATTTCCCAAAGCAGTAAGACGCGCTTATCAGCTAAATTCGAGAAAATCGTCTTTGAAAAATTCTGTGTTCCCTTATATACAAGGTGTTCCTCTACCTGTGGTGAATACTCTAGGGGGTGATCATACAGACAAAAATAAGACGAAAATCAAGAGTGACGAAATTGCGGTAAAGGCTTCGTTTTCGAGAAAATTGACTTTGAATTTCACCTAAATAAGCGTGCATCGTAAGCGCGTGCCCCTCAAGCGCGTGCCCCTCCAGCGCCTGCCCCTCCAGCGCCTACAATGCACGCGTATTTAGGTGAGAATCAAAGTAAATTTTCTCGAAAACGAAGCCTTTATCGCAATTTCGTCACTCTTAATTTTCATCTTATTTTTGCCTGTATAATCATCCCCTAGAGTATTGACCATAGGTAGAAGAACACCCTGCATATAAAGAAACTCAGAATTTTACAAAGTCGATTTTCTCGAATTTAGGTGAAAAGCGCATCATACTGCTTTGAGACATTAATGTCCGAGTGAATGTCTTCACGTACACTGAGTATCAAAATTTTCTGAAATTGCCAAACCTGAAGGTCCCCTTGTCAGATTAAAGCTACAAGCAACCCGTCCAATCCACTCCTCCCAAGTACGCGAACCAGTACCACGCAAATTCTGTCATCTAGCCGCCCCAATTTATTTCCCCGATAAAACGCAGCGGCAGACAATCGCCAGGTTTCGCTCATAAAACCAGGCGTGTTCTAGCGCCGTGAAAGTTCGTGCGCGGTGTTCAATCGTATTGAATTCGATTTCAGTGCCGTCGCGTTCGCGCCCAGTCCGTTTATCGGCGTCCTCTCAGTCCTCTGTGACCCAGGGCAACAAGCTCTCCGGCCTCTTCTATTTCGGGAAGATTAAGATGTCAATGATTCACGAGAGAAGAGTTGATTACGAGAGCGACGCGGCTAATTGAAGCGCGCGCGCGCGCGCGCGCCCGATTCCGAGAGTTCATTGTGGCTGGGTCGGGGTGAAGTTAGTTAAACGTTAAGCGCTCTAAAACGAAAGTTCGCCGTGCTTTCTGCGAGTCGGCGGCAGCTCGGATAACGAGATTTTTATCACTTTTGTTAGCTCCGCGACAGCGGTGTAGGGATGAAACACTACCGCCTCCAATTCTGTAAAAATCACTCCATAATCACCGTTTCGTGCTCATTTTTCCAACGAGAGAGCAAGTTTTTTCTCTCGTTGCCGATAGGTTGCTCATCTCGTAGCCCATTTCCGATACTTACATCGCCGCGCGACGCAAATGCCAGCAAGTTCTAATCTTACAATTTTATAAGCCCCTGGCTATGCAAACGAACGCTTACATCCGTCGCGAAATGGCGCGCGACGGCGACGCTACTCCTGTAACTACCCTCGGCCTCCGGAGAATTTCGTTTAACGATTCTTTCCCCGCGAAGGCGGAAGGGAAATAAAGTGAGTTAATTATTGTCATCTTGGCCTTATCAGAACCCCGTGCCGCGCAACTTTTATCCAGACCGTTGATGATGTGCTAACTTGCCAGATACTTTTACGAGATCCTTTCACCCCCCCCCCCCGCCCCCCCCCCCCCAGTACGGGGAATAATAGATGGCCCGTTTGTATTGTTGCTCCTGATTGATGGAAGGACTCGTTGAAACGTACCATTAAACTGTACGATACGAATTCCTGATTTGGAGAATTCTTTTTCATCTATACTCAATCGTCGACGGATTATAGAGGGTCGTTGGAGGGAGCAAGGAGGGAAAATCGATACGCTGCAGAGGCTGGGCTCTTGAGACGATTTATGTTATTTCTGTGCCACCTTCTATTGCTCAGGAAAAGAAAGTATTAACGAAATATTGACTGACTGACAATTCCACGATTTATGTTACCTACATCTAGGTAATTCCTCGCAATCTTGGTTAGAAATCTACGCCAGAGGCAGACGCGCTATTGATTTCGGTGTTCCCTAGCGAGCAATTTGGATCGCCTTGCATTATACTTTGCTACCTAGTAACCGGGCGATGAAAGTCAAATCACGGCTAATCGTTTCGAAATCCACATCCCCGTTGGGACTCGTCCAGGTCTGCCGCGCGGATGAAATTTCGGCCAAACTTGGAAACTTGGCGGTCCCGTCGATTTTAATTCGGCCCAGGGTCGCGCGCCAGCGAACTTCTCGCAATTACCTCGCCCCCTTCTGTTCCTCGCCCAAAGTCCTCTGCGAAAAGAAGCATCTCAGTGTCCTGGAAGCCTGGTCCTCCGCGGTCTCGTTAAAAAGACGTCCCTTTCGACTTGTTCTTCGAGTTAACGGGAACCAAACCGGCGAATGCAATATTTGGTCGCGCGAAAAATTGATGTCGCTTGTGGTGTGCTTAAACGGCCCCCGCCGTTGTTCGCCCGTTTTTTTTTTCCCCCCGGCAAATGAGCCGCTCGACTCGCGCGAATAAATTCAACGGCGACGCACCTTTTTTCTTTCGCCCTCCTCTTCTCTTTTTCTGTAGTCGCTCGACTATTTCTCGAACGATAAAAATCGCCCATTTATTCGCGAAAATGATGGATCACCGCGGCGGGAAAGGCGACGCAATTGAAACGCCCTCGGAACCGCGGGGCCTTTACATCGGGCGGGCAGAAAATGCAGTGGCAGTTTTACGCCTTCGATCGGGGCTATTTCCTCGGATAACGAACACTCGCAATCGAATTACGGGACTCGGCGAAACGAGCGGCGGAGCGCGGTACGGGGCTTCGTACGGGATCGTCGTGGCTGAAGTGCCGTATTTTCGAGAAATTACATCGAACCGTACCGGCGATGCTTGGCTGCCGGATCGATCGCTCTTGAACCGTTCTCTACACGCTCGCGAAAGATCGCGTCCGGTAGTCCCCCATTTTTTTTTTTATTCAACAGATCGGCCGCCCGTACGTTTACTCAACAGTTTCCAATCAACGCGGCGTATGCATTTGTTGGCGGCTCTCGTGTTTGTCGCCATTTCCGCGACGAATAAGCCCCTTACCCATTAATTCCCGTCGTTATCCGCGTTTCCTCAATCATTTCGCGCTCAGGCGAATTTTATGAAGCCCGGAATAGATGCATATTTTAGGAAAGGAGTCACCTTGCGCGTGCGGGGCGAATTTCAGGAGGAAAGCTGCTGGAAATTCCGTCTTTTTTCCCGAACACGTCGTCATATTGCTACTGGCGTGATAAACGAATCGTTGGAATTAAAGGCAGCCTCGGGGAAAGTATATTTTTGCCGCTTCTCTCGAAGCTGGATAACGTGACGAGGTATTATGAGAACTCGGAGTCAGAGGTAAATAAGAAAGGTGGAGATATCGCATCCCCCGAGGCGAGCCTTTTAATACGTCCAAGTTGCATTGCGATAATTTTGCCGTTTTTCGTCGCGACGCGTCGCTACGATACCAAGGAAACCGTTTCTTTCCTCACGGGCTAATGATGATAAACGTCCACTTGCTACCGCCATTCATTGGGGGGTTCGTTGCAACTCGTTGATTATTATTCGCCGCGCGCTGCTCGGTGTCGATACGAGAGCAATATGGCACTTACGTCGTAGACGTAAAAGGGAATGTTTGCGCCAATTTTCCCGCGCTCCAGTTTCGCATCCTACTTGATACTGTTTGTTGCGAACTGTCGATACTCTTATCCATTTTGCGCGTTATAAAAAGGCCGGGAGAGCGCTCGTAAACCAGGGCACCGAACACGTTTCATCGATAAAGTAGAATTTTCAAGCGGCCCCTGCGCCGCGTCCAATTCCACGGGTTCGATTACTCGTTTCGAGGATTTTTTCCCGCCGTCCGCCCGGCCGGCCACGAAGCTCCAGATCCGTTAAAAAATAGACGGTAACACGGATGATCGATGGCGAGATTTCCTTTGAAAGTCCTCGGCCGTGACATGGAACGACGTTGATGTAAAGAAGATAGCGACGATCTATCGGCGCAGATGCCCTCCAGCTTCCTAAAGAATTAAACGTGGAAAAGATGAGTTGCGACGTTAATGTAACGGGAGACTGTGCCCCATTCCAATTGCAGCGAAATTTTCCTCTCGTCCCAGGCGATCAAAGAGGGCTGTCCGCGTCTCAGAAGTCAATTGCAGATGCGATCAATAATACGCAGGGCTTTAGCAGATTTACTCTTCATTTCGCGTGGCTCGATTAATCAGGGAGGCTCCGCGTGCATTAATTAAATGCAGATGATAATTTATCGTCGGCTCTGTCGGCTGTCCGTCGCGTATGAATATTGCAGCGTGCATCTTAAATATCGATTAACACAATGCCGATGAAGCTAATTACTTCCATGCGTTCTGGCGGTGGCTAAAAAATGAAATGCATCGCGCGGGCGTGCTCCGTTTGTGCGATCGTTACCTTCCCACGATAAATCGTCAATTTGTTATAGCTCTGTCTAGAGGTGCGGGGAACAGCTACAGTTAAGATAAGAGAGATACTTCAATTCAATAAGATGATAATGCCTGAGAGCTCGCCTTGCACCCGAATGAATAATTTTCAATTTATCTACCGAAAGCAGGTTACTTATCGTTCTTTAACGTCGAGGTCTGTTAAAATGCTGCTTTTCGTTCCATAATAGTTAAGAAGTCCATCCACTGATCGTCTCGACGACAGATTTCAGGAACGAGGCTGATTCCAGTAGGGAGATGGCTGTGGAATCGACTTTTGAATATTGAGAGGTCTCGAAAGGGCCATAGACTGCGCGGACCGTGGCACGGTCTATTGGCAAATGAAATTTTCAAGCACGGTATTACGGCCGCATATCCTCGAGGGATGCTCGTGAATCATTAAAGACGGCGAAGCGTTCATTATTAAGGAACTAATTCTACATAACGTACCGTTCCGCGGCGGTCTTCCTTTATATTTAGAATTTATCTGCGAGGACAAGTACACGTGCTCCTCCGCCCCACCCCCCCCTCCCTCTTTTAATCCTGCAGCTTTGCTTTTGGCTACATAGTTTCATTGTTTTCAGTGGATAATGTTTGATCAAATCGGAATTCACGCGGACAGAATTATTTGTACCTACTGCATGTTCCATACGAAGATGTGGTCTCATTGTTTGATTATCGCGTTGGATAATATGAATGTATAGGTGTTTACAATCGACGCTGGCACGGGAATTGTGAAAGAATTATTCGGGTGTAAACTCGGCTCTGCTGTATGCCAAGTTCACATTTGATTTTCTTTATTGCCGAGTAATGAAAAAGCGAAGGGCCGTTCTTCCTTCCTGAAATGTATTTGCACAGTTTGATACGACGTATGCAATGTTTCGCGCGTAATTAATGCAATGCATGTATACGCGTGGTGCATTAACGAGGCAGATATAGAGGTAATATTTATGCACATCGCCGGACGGCTGTTGATTTTTGATAGGCGAATTTTCATCCCTAATATGATCGAGATTCCCAGAATTAGTTACTAAGAGCCTTCTAATATTTTACTACCTGCGACACGTTAAACAAAATTCCTAAGAATCGAGATCGATTTATCGGCACTTTTACAGCATCACGCGCATGCACTTTTAATGCAGCGGGTTTAGTCGATAATGTTTGGCTTCGCCAGTTTTAGTAACCGGTACACTCAGTTATGCCATTAACAGTTTCGTTGTTAATTGCAGGTATCGCAAAGAGGTGCTCGCGCATGCTTTAACTTGATTACTTGCAAATTTGATTGCCATACTTTCCACGAATTCGATTAACCCCCTCGCAGTAACGAGTTTGATGAGCTTCCACCGTGGCATTCTTGATTCCGTGGAAATTAATTTCTGAATATCGTAAAAGAGCGTTGCACATACGATCCCTGAATGGCAGATCTCAGTGTCGCGATACACGATTGCGATTAAATGTTCCCCCCCATTTCAATGAAAATGCATCAAGACGAAAGTGGTCTCAATCCCACTTACCCTCGCCGTAGTTCCCCAGAATCCCATGACTTCTGATGCTCGCAGGATTCGATACAAGGCAGATATCCCCGGGCTAGGGAACTTGGCATGCAGAAGCAAGCGTCATTCCGTGTTCCGTCCTGCTGTCTCGCGTTTGACCCAGATACCGCGGTAATTTCCGCATGCTAATTATGCAGAAAGCGGCTACAAAGCTTTGCCGACGCAACCTAAAATTTTTATGTAATCGTCCAAAGGGACTCGAAGCCAGTAGATGACTTTTTGCCATTAAAGTTGCACGCCGCGGCGCACATTATGTTCCGCTCGCGTCTCGGAAATTTAAAGTGCCCTTGAATCTTTCACGAGGCTCCGGCTCCTTGGGGACTGCCGGATAGCATTAAGTCCTCTTTCGGCCGTCATATCGTCGAAAATACTGAGCCACGTCCGCTTCAACTTGGACGTTTCGTTGCCCTTCCTTCGGCAAGTAATCCTTTAAAATAGAATACTGGAATAGAAACCGGCGGACCTTCTAATAACTTCGATATCAACAAATGATAACCACTGTTTATGATAGCATTCAATGGGGCGAAGGCGCGCATGCGACTACAAGCATTCAAGTAAGATAGAGTCTCGAGTCTCTGGCCAATCATACTTTCACAGAAATCAATTAGTCGCTTCTAACAGAATCATAATTGTGTGCAATCAAGCATGGGCAAGTACCAGCGAGGTCACAGAGCTAGTGATCGCTATTAACTTTATTATGATCCTCGGGTCTTCACCGACCCAATCACGCTTTCATCTCAAAGCTTTTCCAAATTCGGGAATGACATAAAAAAGTTGTCAGCATTTGACATTATTTATAGTAAAATGTATCCTGCTCGACAGTATTTTTTGCCGAATATATGATTGATTGAAACAAATGCGCAAGAAAAGGCATATACAATCTTTTTCAAAATCATGTAAGAAGTAAGAAATTTACATCTACAACTTTAGAAAACTTCTAACGGGGGTTAATTTATTGCGACACATTTTTTTGACGATCAACTTTGTCCCTTTGAATCGTCACTGATTTATTGATTCTTAAATTTGAAACAATACGCCATATTCTTTTAACTAATAATTGATAATTTAAAATAATGTCATCTATGTACCAAATGATACACTATTTACTTTACATGAGTTTCGTTTAACTTTTCGCGTGACCGATGGCAAAAAATAATGTCCAGCAGTATATACAATGGCGTGCAAAAGTATTCGGCCACCCTTCAAAATCGCATAACCTTTTTCAAATTAATCCAAACGACTTGAATTTTTTTGAGAAGCTAGCGGGATTAGTTTGCTAAATGATGTGATTCGTCGGTTTGAAAAAAAGCACTTGGTCGGAATAGCAAAAAAAAAATAGTAAAGGTCGTTTTTAAACTTTTGTTTGTGAGCCTTTAATGGAAATTCAAAAAATCGCTGATTTCGGGAATTTTGCGATTTTCGACCTTATTCTGCGATCTTTAAGCGTTCATAGCTCAGAGCAACGTTAACCTATTTTGATGAAATTTTAGACACGTACATAACTTACTGAAATCTACAAACGGGTTTTTTGAATTTCCATTAAGGGCTCACAAAAAAAAGTTTAAAAAACGACCTTTACTATTTTTTTTGCTATTCCGATCAATTGCATTTTTTTCAAACCGACGGATCGCATCATTTAGCAAACTAATCCCACTAGCTTCTAAAAATAACTCAAGCCGTTTGGATTAATTTTAAAAAAGTTATGCGATTTTAAACGGTGGCCGAATACTTTTGCACGCCATTGTAGATGAGTACCGTGGCAGGGTTAAAATACCGATTTCAGTGCCGACCAACAGCTTTGTTCGACGAGTCGATGTGCAGTTATGTCTAGATGTTGCTTTGCAGTTTCAATTAACGATCAACAATCGCCGCGATGCGTACGGTGGGATCCAGTTTCGGAACGTCTCTGATCGACAGTTCGTTACTATTCTTGCCAGCGGACGCATTGTAGGCGTCGAAATTGAATTCCGTTAGAGGAATTAACGTCAGGTGCAAGAACGCGCCATCGATATCGAAGTGTCACCCCGTAATCGAGTGTCTTGCGGTTTCAGAGGGAGAGAGGAGGGTGGCACGAGTGGCGGTCACCGTGAACCACGATCGACGCCCGATTGGGGACCTGGTGCGCTTAATGGCGAACATCTTTGGGTGCCGACGTCGGCTTCCGGTGATTTCTGTTACGTCAACGATTGCTCGGTAAGTTTCATATCCGTTGCACCATATTGAACGCAGCTGTGTTTGGACGCCACAGTTGGGGAATAACTCCTCGGCTACCCGCATAGTTCAATCGATAGAACAGCCGTCAGGTGGAACCAGGGATTTGGCTGTAAATTTTGGAACAGCAATCTGATCTCTCCGTTCCCTACACTTCTTCGAGATTCAATTCGTTCTGACTCCGTCGCACTATGTTTTCGTGTTACCTATTTCTCATTTCGAGTGTCGCCCGTGGGCGCAGCTGATCTTTTCTTCGGTGGATTCAGTATTAGGTGGTGGACACTTTCTAATATTAAACTTGGAGAGGAGGTGGATCATTGGTTAACTGAATAGTTCGATCAGTAGTGGACCGAAGTCTACTTGGAATTTTCAGTTGCGTGGGTGATGGAATAAATGGCGAGTACTGTTATGTGCCAGACTCAGGAAGGAGGAATCTGCGCCTAGATCTTGTTTGCAACACTCCCGCAAGTTAAACTCCTGTTTGGAGGAACTAACGTCATATTCTACAATTACGAACATTTGCTTCCGAGTTCTCTCCGCGATGTGTTTAAAGGTGGGATTCCGCTGAGGCAACTTTTTGGCAACCGGCAACCGGCAAACATCGTCGCATCTTTTTTTCGCATGCAACACAAGCAATCATTGTCGCACACATCGCATGCGACATGTTGCCTTGCGTTGCCTCAGTGGAATTCCACCTTAAGGGGGGAGACCACTGTAAAAAATCTGAAAAATCGATCTTTCTTTTTTACATTTTCCGAAAGACGTACGTTTCAAGAATGCTCTCTCCAAATTTTATGAAGAAATTCGCAAAATTGACGGAGATATGGTGTTTTTCGTGAAGCGGTGTCAAACGCGCGACTGAGCCGCGTGGAACATTGAACGCGTTTTCCTCAGAATGACATTTTTCAACCGCGTTGACAGTCTACAGAGAAAACTATACGTCCAATTAACATGAGCAAGAACATTTATTTTACGGAAAACCCGTCGCTATTGCGTGACGATCAGTTTTTTCAATTTTCAACCTGCTTCTATTTTTTTATTATTAACATTTCCCCAATTTTGTATCCCGAAAACATGATTTTTATTTCAGTGGTCCGCCATTTTGTAATTTTTTACAATTTTGACTTTTTTTGATCGTCCCCTTAAGACAACCGCCGAGCAAAGTATCCAATTCATATTCCAAGTCGTTACGGCCTATACAGCACACTCTCGTTGCAGCAAAGTTGCAGGATCGTTGCAGTGCAAGATTGAAATGTTGCACTGCAACGTTGCAGCAGTATTGCTATGTCCGCCTCCTGCAACGTTTCGGGCAGTGGGTCCAAAAATATAAATAACGTCCGTGACGATATTGAATGTGTACAGAATCATAGAAGTACAAAGCCCGTAATTACTTTTACTCACAGAAAATTGTTTTCCCCCAAAGGGGATTCGACCGGCGCGACCTGTAGCGTCGTAGGCGAACACTTTACCGCCGCAGCTACAACCACCGATTGATAAGACTAAGACTTCTAACTTATTCGAACTTATACTCCTACCGGGCAAAACTTTAAACTCAAATTATTCAAAAACCAAGGTTCATTTTGACAAACTCCATTAGGGTTTTGTAACATTATAGGTATGTGCTACAACTTCCACCCTGTGTCATTCTACACATTAAAATGTACAGGGTGAGTCACCTAACATTTAAGCTTAAAATATCTCCGTTGTTTTTAATGATACGAGAAAATATCTCAGGAAAAAAATGATTGCTAGACAAAAGGGACAACATATTATACATGGTTGAATTTGTATTTTTATTGGCTATAACGTTACAGTAATGAAAATACATCATCCCGTTAAAAAAAACCATTGATGATCTTGAAATTTCGGGAAATATAACCTTGAGAATAAAAATCGTCTCCGGCAGAATAATTGTCTCCCTGAAGCAAACATTTTTGTCCTCAGACATTTTCTCCTATCGTTAAAAACAACAGAAATATTTTAGGTTTAAATATTTTAGGTTAAGCAACGTTGCGCAACATTGCAGGATCATTGCAGCAACATTACAGGAAAGTTTCGGCAACATTGCAGGAACGTTGCCGCAATATTGGCGCAACGTTGCATCAACATTGTGGAAACGTTGCCAAATGTTGCCGTAACGTTGCAGAAATATTGCAGGAACGTTGCCGTGCAATATTGCAACGCAAAATTGATGCAACTATGCAGCAATAATTCTATGTCCGCCCCGTGCAATGTTGTACGGCAACGTTGCAGCAACGTTACATCGACATTGCGCTGCGACCATGCAACACTGCAAGGTTACTGCAACGATCCTGCAACGTTGCCGCCACGAAGTGTGCTGTATGGGGGGTAGTTAGAAGGTATCAATTATTGGATTCGTTAGAGAGATAATTACATCTACACACGGAGGTAACATCTCAGCTGATACGGACTGCAATTTATATACCTCGTTTTTTTTCTAGAGCAAACGTTACGACGGTGCAGAAGTAACCTGACGTGGAAGCAATTAATTACGAATGAATTGCGTAAGAATTATTTGACGACCTGCACCCGCCGAGAAAAGCACGTAACGCGGAGAAAACAAAGGTCGTTATCGTTGCGCAAGAATAATAAAGATTTCCCAAGAACAAAAAGACATTGTTAACGATAGCAGAGCGCTCCGAACGTTTGTCAAAGTGTTTCAGTTATCACGGGTAACAACGCAACGCGCACAGCCACGCGCCATGGAGGATGCATCGTTACCAAAACGGGCAGCCGCGCTCTGTTAAAACTTGAAACGGAACGCTTTGGCTGGCTGAAAATATTTCCAGCAATCGTTAACTCGACGGAAATACTGCGCCACTGTTTCCCAGTTATTCCTTCAGGCGCCGCTTCTTTTTATTCGCAGACGCGCCTCCGCCTTAAGTCCCTTGAAATTGAGTTTCCTTCCGTTCAGATTGAAATGCAGCCCGACGGAAACCGCTGTCATTTTTGCGTGCAATTACAAACAGATGTCTGGAGTTTCAATAGGAAAAATTGATTCCTCCGCGATGCTCGCGTCGCCGGGGCGGACGCCGGTAAACGAGGCTTTACAAAGGACTTATATAGGAGCCGAATGGTGTCACCGAAACAGGAAATTAACTAGCCGGTTGAATACACTCGCACGGAGTAGCACGTTCATTGTCTTTCTGGTATTGTCATTTTCGCTACTGGGTTTGTTTGGCTGTAGGGGAGACCGGGTATGGTTGTCTCAATTTTTTATTTTGATTTTTTTACGGGTCATAGCTGCAGGGAAGTTTGTTTAAACTTAGATTAATATAAACTACGTATGTCCGACTTTATAAAAAAAATTGGTCCTGTGGATTTTGTCAACCAGATTACGAGCTAATTCATATTATTTGCAGGAACTATTTTGTGACAACGTACCCCGAGGCCGGGTTGGTTGTCACAGTATCTGGGGTTGATTGTCACACATTTGGATAGCTAAGTTTATGAATAAAAAGTCGATTCAATTAAGAAAGTAATATCATTTTTTTATTACAATTATAAATACTATACTTTTGAACAAAAAATTAAACTTATAAACATTATTAAAAAACAGTTTCTATTATAGAAACATATTCTGAACAATCATTAAAATCAAATTAAATGTAATTTTAACAAAAACTTATTAATCTTCTTCTTAAAAGTTCGCGGCATTATTATTGAGAACTGTTGCCAAACAAACAAGAAAATAATATCTCATGATAGGTACAGCAAGTTACAGCGGGATTAGTTGTCACATGCGGCAAATACCTAACCCCAAATGTTCTGTGACAACTTGCCCCAAACCGTTAAACAATTTCGCCTCGCTATTCATGTATTAAAAAGTTTAAAAAATGTAAAAAAATCAATACAATAAGTTAGAAAAAACTCTAAACTACGAGAATAATCCAAAAATGTTATAGTCAATTCTAAGAAACAACCTATACTTACTTGAAGGTAAATGCCGCAAAATTTACTTCGAGCGCACGAAAACAAACAATGGTACATTGTGTCTCCATGGGACTCCACAACGACTTGTGGGATGGAGGGGGAGGCGGCGATATGCTTACGCATCGCCATGGATTATTAGTACATTCCTATTGTTTATAGTTTCTTTATTATAACGGTTGTGACAACCAACCCGTGTGACAACCAGACCCGGTCTCCCCTACTTCCGAATGGCCCCAGTGGCCGATCGACACGAGGTTTGGGGGGAAGGGTGGGGAGGGGGTGTGGACCCTAAATCCAAAATTGTTTCTTCGGGTATTTATTAGTTTCCGAAATATTAATAAAAAATTGTTCATTTTTGTGGAAAATTTTTTTGGAAATTTTTTTTCGTTTTTGAAATTTTGTAACCACGGTCTCGTTTTTGGCATCGCCGAACTCACATCGGTTCGCTGTCGTGCTTTCCGCGCCTCACTCACTGGTCGAACCCCAACCGGGGCCGATCGAGATGAAACTTAGTGGGTAATACGAGGGGTGTGGACCGACCCCAAATATAAAATTTTACCTTCAGCAATTAATGCGTTCAAAAAGTACAGAAATAATTGTGCATAAAAGGGTACACCTTACCGATTTTTTTTAATCACTTTACCACGGTCCCCCCTCTTAACAATATTTCTGTTGACTTATACCGACATAACACATTCCACTTTCCAACTTGTTCCGGGTTTTAGTATTGGTTTGGGTTAGATTGGCGCGGGGGGCGCGCGCCCGTATTCGTTGATCTCGTTTCGTTTAATTCCACTAGTGTTTAAAAACACATTCTGCACAGGTATGAATAAAACATGGCCTCTAATTTCCCCTTGCGCCCTCGTCGTTATGCAAATTAGCTCCCGATGCATCTTTAGCTATCTAAACTGGCGAGAAGGCTTCCGGAGGGGGGTATCGGCGAAGTCGGGGATGGAAATCGAATGGAATGAAATTGTGAAAGCCAGAAGGAACGTGGAAAACATGCGATACGCGTTATCGAGCAATCAATCATATCGAGCCGTTCGTATGAGGATACTGTGCCACTGAATAGGCACGCACAGCTGTATCGCAAGGACGATGCCACAAGTTATGCTGCACATCAAATTTTACGGCAATTGTTTCCTCGTTAGGGCAATAAATGGTCGTTCATACGGTAACGAGTAAATAATTATCGCGTATAAACTCTATTCGCTGACGGCTGCAATATGTGCCCGTTCGTTTAGCTGCTGATCTGCTCGCGCACTTGCCGCTATCAGCTCTTTTTGCTCAACATGCAACAATAAGTAACTATTCAGACACATAGAAGAACGCAACCGGGTTATATTCAAAATTCGTTTGCAAAATTCCTGGAGCTATCCAATTAGGCGCAAACCTACACATTACGAATCATTTACCATAGATTCACCGAAATTACCCAGGTTGCCACAGCCAACCACGGTCGTAATTTCTCTCATTAAACTATGTATTAGTCTACTTGAATTCCCGTTAGTGCAGATATCGAGCGATTGAATCGTAGAACGTTCCGCAGAAATAACTAGGTTCGTAGTGGACGGATCCTACGTAGGAAAAAGACCTCTGATTTTTCGTCTTCGCGTTCAGAGATTCTATATAGTTTCGCCAATTCCCAGTGGAACTTAAGGGGGGGGGGGGGGGGGGGGGGCTACTTAGGACGCTAGGATTAAGGTGATTCTTTAGAATTTTTTTTCTAAGATACTGTTAAGCGGATCTTTTCCAAACTTTCAAGATATTTTAATTCATATTCAAACAATAAAAATTAATTTTTACATTACAAAGTATTCGGTAGAAATGAACAACTCGCGCGCCGGAGTTGCAAATTGGCGATTGTAATGGTGGCCCCATTTCTTCCCTGAAATAAAAAAAGCAAGGAGTTTCTTATTTCTAGTATAATTACATTGTCAACGAACTTAACTAACGAAAAAAAAAATTAAAAGTTGGCAAATTGGTGGGACTTCAAAGAAAAATTTACGATTCTGCCCCAAGATATTTCGTACTATTTATGGAAGAAGAGTTGTTCCATTAAATTTATTTATCAATGTCTTAGGTTCACCGACAATGTAATTATACTAGAAATAAGAAACTCCTTGGGTTTTTTTATTTCAGGGAAGAAATGGGGCCACCATTATAATTCGCCAATTTGCAATTTCGGCGCGCGAGTCCTAACGAACGTGTTCATATATCTTCATTTCTACCGAACACTTTGTAACGTAAAAATTCATTCTTATTGTTTGAATGTGAACTGAAATACCCTGAAAGTTTGGAACAGATCCGCTCAACAGTTTCTCAGAAAAAAATTCCCAAGAATCACCTTATTCCTAGCGTCCTAAATACGGCTCCCCACTTAACTATGTGAAAAAGGGGCGAAGTAAGGCGTAAAAACGATTTTTAATTACTTTTTCAGCACTCTGTTTTTACAGGGGGACAGGGCGCTTTACGAAGTACGCGAGCTATTTTATCACACTTTACCGCCGCGCTCGCGCGACACTTCCAACTACGATTCCTTCATATTTGTTGAACTTCTAATTACTGTTTAATTCAGAAACACGAAGCCGCCCCCGTCGCCTCGTTGCCAATTATGCTTCCTGCTTTCCCGTTGTTTTTCATTTTCCTCCACTGTCACCGTTTCTTCTCGCCAAAGGACTACACTGTCCAACAAAATTGAACTTTTTTTCTGTTCTGTAATATTCAATAGCCGTTTCTTATAGGCTTTTGTGCGCTGAAAACGAAACCGCAACCCGTTTGCCGCCATCACCCTCAGTTTTCTAGAAATTCGATTTTGAAAAAAAAATGCAAATTTTCAAATTTGAACATCTTATGTGTTCAAACAGTAATAGTTATTCGGTTGCTTGTTCCGTCAAATTATTCTACGAACCCTCGCGAACACAACGAATTATTGAATTATAAACATTTTCGGCGCCGCACATTTTGCCAAACACTTTCGTTTTTGTATTTTAAACAAAAGGTGTTTTACCACTTCTGTTGATGGGTTCCGGAGGAAAAATGTCTGCTGCATCGCGTGGAGTAGTTATATTTTCTCCTAGACCATTTGTTTTTTTAAATATATAGAAATATAGCTGCAATAATTGGTGTATTTCGGGTGTCCTTTTTCCTTTGATCGTTGTTTAAACATATTTAAATGTATATAATTCAGTAATAACTTATAACGTTGTGTTCGCGAGGGTTCAAAGAATAATTTGACGGAACAAGCAACCGAATAACTACTACTGTCTGAACACAAAAGATGTTCAAAATTGAAAATTTGCATTTTTTCCAGAATCGAATTTCTCGAAACCCGAGGGCGATGACGAAGAATGTTTTGCGGATTCGTTTTCAGCGCACAAGAGGCTATAAGAAGCGGCTATTGAATGTTACAGATCAAAATGGCTGTTGGACCGTGCTATTAGTCTTGGGACGTTACGATACGCGTTAGTTTCCATTAATTCGAAGCGTCTCCATTCTCGCGCGCAAATATTAAAATGGCATCGCAATTTATTCGACGCGATGTTCCCTTGTTCGATGGTTACGTGGGTGCACCTTCTGAGAGAAGAGTTAACACTGGAGCTCTACTTTAAGTGAATAAAAAAAAAACGGGGACGGTGGTCGTAAAGGTACTTTACATCAAAGATTTAATAAACAGAACACACTGCTGAAAACACATCGCGTACTGTAAATAACATTTGATATCTCGAATCAAATGTTTGCAAAGTGGTTGAATTGCGGGCGTTCCTGCTATCCCTCGGAGCCAAGTGAACTTAATATAATCAAAGGATAATTTCAGAATGGGCGCTGCAAACCCCATTCTGGATTCATCAGGGGAGTCGTATTCACTCCATTCCTCTGCTTTTACCTCTACGCGGTGCTTCCTCGCGTTCTCCATTAATCCTTTACGGGTAGCATTGTAAAGAAAACAGTTTCAAACACACGGTATTATAGCACGAGGACCGTATAATCGTAAAAAGCGGAATATAAAAACGTGGAAGAAAGTGCTTCACAAATGTGCATCCGTGAAGGATGTTCTTCACTGATACGTACTGTTTGGAGCACGAAAGGAAACACAATGTCGTTCGGGATGAAAAACTGCGTCTGTCAGGCGGCGATAAATACTTGAGAGGGAAGAAACGAGACACTCTTGCTACGTACTAAAAATACTTTCCCAGAATATCGCTCGGCGTTGTGCATTTTTCATTAGCAAGATCAAAATGATATTTCGGGGCACGTTCTTGCGCGGTGATCTATCGGTCGCTTTCTAAGTTCGTTTCTTTCGACCGAATTTTTATTCCGACATCCCCGGGCGGTTACGAAGGCCTTCGAAATTAATCATTGGGCACAGACAGGATTATCGCTGAAAGGGAGTCCTTTTACACGATCCATGGTTATTTCGCGAGACCGTTTTTTTCATTTCGCCTGCTGCAATTTTTTATTTACACCCAGAACCGCTGCGTCAAATGGAACATCCATGTGTAGGTACAATACCGTGCCGGCGATGTCGAAAAAATTGGGTCAGAGGTTTAAAAAGTTTATCCGTACATGGAGACACAATTCCTATTCAAAGTAATTTATCTGTTGAAGCAACCCAACAGCGCGGAGAAGGAGTAATTTATTTAGGAGGCAACGGAAATTATTCGTTATTTTGTATTCGAACCGAAAAAAAATTAATTACGCGCCCTTTTAATTAAATCCGACGTACATTTCTATTCCGCAGTTGAGTCGAGTGAAATAATTAATTATGTGGCACGTTCCTGATTGAATTCCTTCGAGTTCTGGAGTATACATATACCGCCCATGAGATTCGCAGCTGAAATTACTTAGGAGTGGATTTAATTAGAAGAACTTCGGCGGATCATTCTCATGTCACTGTTATTTTACTTTCTTTTTATAGACACGGGGGCCATTTAATTAAGAACTTGTTGATATCATTTCAACGTGAAATATCTATCTCTGTCGGAAATACCTGCGATCGTTACGTAATTATCGGAATGGCGAGAGAATTTTCTTGCCTATTGGAGAGATAAATTTTCTTTATTATTACGGTAGACTGGTTCGCATGGGCACATGTTCGAATTCCTTCGCTTCTCGTTTCCATCGAAACACGCCGTCTCATTAATGTAACAAGGCTCATGATTTGTCGCCTTTCTATCCAGCCAATTATAGGGTATCAATCGATTTGGTAGAATATGTAAGTACGCAATATCTGTTTTCACGACCATAGGACGTAGGGTACCTGCAGAAATAAGCACCGAACACTTAACCAATCGCATATAGGGTTACAACGATATTATTGTGGATGTTTTCGACATAAAATATATTTTATTAAATTACCAAGGCACACTTCGCTTTAAATCACTAGTGTCCACATCATTACAGATTATTATAATAAGTAATATCTATTCAGCGACAGTGTCAACGTAGAATATTCTACAGCCCCTTATTTTTTTGTCTTTCGTAGCACTTTGCACAGTTTTCTCGCTTATGCAAATGATTTCGCCGTCTCGTTATTCACTCTCACGGTTTTCCAGTGTGCAGGGTTCTTTAGCATTTCCCGTGTACCGCAAGGAAGCGTAACCAGCAACATCTGATTAACAAGGGTGAAAAATCAACCCTATCAGCTTCGCGACGCGGTAATAATGGGAATTGCCAATCTACGAAAATGCTTTTCTCGTGTATGGAAGAAAAATTATCGGTCATGCCTCGAGTATAGGGTAGCGCGCATTCGGGGGCACGGAGGGTGCGCGGTGGTATGAAGAATTTCCGCGGGGTATCTAGCCGGGTAAATATTTTCGCAGCTAGTTTGCATGAGACGAAATAAGTAGTTGCGGTGGGGCGTGTCCGCGACCACGAATTTTGCACATCGCTTGTGCCCTACCGATTGGAATCTTCAGGTTATTGGCAGGGGAAAACTTGCGAACTCATTTCACTGTAGGTAATCTACTTTTTCGGGCAAACCCAATTTATAAAAAAATTAGAAATCTTGAAATATCAATGAGATCTTTATGTGCTCGTTGGAATTCGAATTAATACAAATCGTTAGTTTCTTAGTATGTTTATGATAATTAACAAACTGTCTGATGAGTCTAGAAATCGTGATTATGCATTGTCAGAGAAAGGGGAATACTTTTCTTTGTGGTCTCCTGAAACTATAGGGGTGAATGCTGTTGCGTAACAAAATTCAAGATATGGGTTAGTGAAACGATGGTATTTCTAAACGAATGATGTCCGATGGAGGAAGAAGCGGGCTGGTGCACTTTTGACCCAAAGACCGTTTGAATTCGAGCCTGCATAAAATATAATCAACCTGTCGCCGTAATTCCAATGTGGGCTCGCGAAAATACGGGCGCATCGATTGTCAGACAACAGAAGAGTAGGGTAAAGAGTACAATGGTTGGCCACTTAAGTAAGAGTGTCACATAAATAATGAATTATAAATGTGAATTTAGTCAATTTGAAATGGAAATCAATATAAATAAGTACGAAAAACCCCTAATAATCTAAAAATAAATAGAGTTTATAAAAAAAAATCAAGAATGTATAAAAATATACAAAAAATGTGTTGCCTACGAAGAAATATAGTTATTGGCATGCACGAGACAGTAATTGTCCAATTGGTTTGACAGTGATAGGCCGCTATTTGATACATAATATAACCAAAAAGAAAATGTTACATGATTTGGTGATAGCAATAAGATTAAAATTAATCAATAAAAATGGATATATTTTATTTAGTATGTATTTGTCGTGTTTGTTTCTGTTTTCAACAGGGGGCTAATTACTGTTTCACCATTAACATGGTTAAAAAATAGTCACTGGCCGTCCGGCCAATTATTATCATTCAACATTATTCCCTGTATTTTTCATAATACATGTATAATGTATACAAATAAATAGTTCTTTTATAAAGTTTCAACTTTTATTTATCGATACATACCGAATATGAGAGATATACATATCATAAATACATTAAACTATTCGCAAACTTTCAACTGTACTCTTATGGTTTTTTGATTAAATCGCTGTAATTTCCAAGCTTCAAAGCCGAGTCATCCTATTTGCTTTTATATATAATCACAGTATATAATGAGTGGAGAAATATTGATTACATCCGAAGCAAGAAAGTACAAGGAATATGAATATGTTCATTAAACAAAGGCATAACATTGGTATTTCTTTATATTCATCTATTTCTCAAAATAAGGCCAACCACTGTACCCTTTACCCCTATATGTAGTTTGCGACGCAGCGGGTTGGCGCGATGTAAAATTACCTGGAGTCACTCAAAATTCAGGCTCTACATTTCGCATCGACAAGAATTCTGTTGCCTTCAAATCACAGTAACCCATACTTCGACGTCCGAAAAATTGAAGAAATCACCCGAAATAAATCAAAATGTTCTGGGACTGCAAATTGTGTTACCACAAAATTGAACGACGAGTGGTTAATTCTGTTAGATCATGGCTATGTAATCAGATTATATTTTCATTAAAAAGATACCGTAAGAAATCTGAGGGCGGGCCGTAACGTTGTTAATGAACCAGTGAAAACTTGTCAAGAAGTTTATCTCTATATCGCGATGCACCAACGCCATTGCATTACCTCGGCGGTTTCAGACAATTTGCAAACTACCACCCGGGCATAGCGTCTAACCGAATTCAGAAATCAATTTATTTTGCAGGAATATGCGCGTGCACTCTAACCCCGCGCAACGCCAGCAATTCGTGGCTTCCCTTGTCTGCGTGAATAATTGATATCGAAATACATTGAACGCACTGCAAGGTAAACTTGAACCAATAGCAAAGCAATTCATTCGTTCCACGCACGGCTTCGATAACACAGATACACGTTACAACCGGAAGTAATGTTTCACGAAGTGGCCATATCGTGTTCCTTTCTCGTAGAACTTGGTTTTATACTTCTTCGAACGTCGCCTACGTCAGACGATGAATTTTTCATTCTTTAGAAATATTCTCTTCGAAATTACACGGTGAAAGTTACACAGCACAATTGTTCCCACGTACCTACCTATTTCTACATTTTCTGTGTTATTTCTACATTTCTACATTCAATTACACAGTCCAACAAAATGAAACTTTTCTTCTGTTCCGCAATATCCACTGGGTGATTCTTGTAGAGTATATCGTCCTGAACACGAATCCGCAAACCGTTTGTCGCCATCACCCTCAGTTTTTGAAAACCTCGATTTTGAAAAAAACTGCGAATTTTCAACTTTGAACATCTTTTGTGGCGAAACGATAATAGTTATTTGGTTGCTCGTTGCGTCAAATTATTCTATGAACCCTCCCAAATACAACGATATAAGTTATTATTGCATTATGAAGATTTTAATATGTTTAAACAACGTCCAAAGGGAAAAAGATACCCAAAATGCACCCATTTTTGAAGATATCTTTCAATTTATTTCCAAAACTAAGGATCTAGGAGAAAATCTGACCATTCCACGCGATGCAGCTGACGTTTTTCCTTCGAAAAGCATCAACAAAAGTGGTAAGTCACGTTTTGTTTTCAATACAGAAGCGAAATAGTTTGATAAAACGCGCGGTGCCACTGTCGACGCCGCACGTTTTGCCAAACTATTTCGCTTCTGTATTGAAAACAAAACGTGACTTACCACTTTTGTTGATGTTTTCCAAGGGAAAAATGTCTGTTGCATCGCGTGGAATGGTCAGATTTTCTCCTTGACCCTTAGTTTTGGAACTAAATTGAAAGATATCTTCAAAAATGGGTGCATTTCGGGTGTCATTTTCCATTTGATGGTTGTTTAAACATATTAAAATGATTATAATGCAATAATAACTTATGTCGTTGTATTCGGGAGGGTTCATAGAATAATTTGACGCAACGAGCAACCGAATAACTATTACCGTTTCAACACAAAAGATGTTCAAAGTTAAAAATTTGCAGTTTTTTTCAAAATCGATTTTCTCAAAAACTGAGAGTGATAGAGCAATTCTGCTTGCGGATTCGCGCTCAGGGCGAAAAACTATACAAGAATCACCCAGCGGATATTGCGGACCAAAAATCGTGTTGGACAGTGTTATCATTCTTATTCTCTCACATCTCAACCCCCGCAACAGATTATAAATGCCAAGGCGGAGCTCTCCTGGACACGTGTATTTCTCTGTAAATTATGCAGTAATTCGTTTCGCTCGCGAATTTCCCGCATTTATGAGCAATGCAGAATTAATACTGCTCCGTAATGAATATGCTCGTGTATTTCAACGCACCTGTTTGTTCACTTTGATATACGTATAAACACGTGTCACTTAATTCAGTTACGAAGCAGAAGGGGCCACTACGAGAGGCGCCTGCTTCCGAGTGTACAGAAGTATGTACTTGTAAAGCTTGTACAAATATTTATGCAGGAAATTACAGAAATGCGTTGCATCACCTTCAATTTATTTCGTAATAAAATGAATTTCAGTTCCTTCCACTTCCTAATCGAAACCTTCTCACAGCTGACCCACATAAAGTCTCAATAAACTAACCAAAAAACCTGCCACTCAGAAGCAACTGCTACGATGAGTGATGATACGAGTACATTAGCTTACAGCAAGACACCCCATACAGCTCTGGGCCTCGTTAAGTCGAATTCCATGGTTGCCCGCCGTGGATCGATGAAAGGAAAGGAGGAAAACCATCAAGCACAAACGTGGGAAGATAGGGTGTCAGGCAGGGGTTACAGTTACGATTTATGGAATTCCCGATGGCCCACGGTTGCACGGTTGGCTTGGAAATGGAATGCCCACCCCGCCATTTAACTACAATTTTCGCTGCTCGTTGCGGGGTCGGTGCCGACGGAAGGAGGGATGGCAATTTTTGGGCACGATAAATAAATCTCGCGGCCCGTCAGTGGCGTGGCATGGAACTATTTTATCCTCGTCGAGAGGAATCCTAACAGCGTGTACCTCTAACGAAGATCGATTCCACCGGCGCCCGTGGACTTTGATGAATCGGCAGTCGTTCATCCGCTGAATTCTCCATTTAAGTTTCCCGCTCATTGCCCGCCACCCCCCCCCCCCCCCACGTTCCCTCAATTCTCACCCTTTCTCACCTTCCGCGTGGCTTTTTTCAATCGACGGGGGTGGCCACAAAGATCCTCAAGCCATCGCCCACCATTGTTCGAGCGGTGGAATTTGCTCGTGGACGCAGCTATTAAGATGATTGATCGGCCCCCGGCGTAACGTCACGCATTTTCCTCCCCGGCGATCAGCAAATTTGCAAAGTAATTCCTCTTTGGATCGGGCGTTCTTGACGCCGCGCTAACTTCGAAAGTGTTTCCATCGGGGCAACCGGTTAAAGAGCGGACAGACATCGGGCGCGATTAAATTTGATAAGTAGCTCGATTCAACGCGCTCGCCCCGCGTGCGCGCAATTACAACTATTGATTTAGCGATCAACAAGCCGGGAGAGGGTTCGAGGGAATCGTTCGCTGTCCCGCGAACTTCCATCCCCGTTCCGTGCGTTCGAACATGGAAATAGGGTGTTTCGGCGAAACGCACACCCCTTCAACCGGCTTTCTAATCCCCCGGTACGCGTGCTTCAATCTCGTTCGCGTTATTTCTGGAACAAAGGGTTCCCCCCCTTTTCGCTGTGCCTCCTTCCGCGGGTCGAGCAACGATTCTGCCACTAAAATTAGCCGAAAGGTGTCGGTGGCAATGTACGTACGCAGTACAGTGACAGTAGATACGATGGACAATCGAGATCTCGCTCGTGTGTGCATCCCTCCTTTCCTCTTTCTTGATCTAATTCCTGGCGAATGTTTTGCTGTGGCGACTGAATTCGAGTCCCGCCACGTTTCAGGTGACTCATGTAGGGCAATATAAACCGCGCCAGTAATATCGAAAGAGGAAACGTTTTCTTTGAGAGGAACAGGAACGACGGGGGGGGGGGGGGAAGAGGTTCGACGAGTGTCCTGTCGACCAGCCTTGACCCTCTAGACGCGACCCTCGCTCGCTTCATCTCTCTACTCGACCGCGTTTCTCACTGAAATCGTCACCATTTTAGAGCTCGCCCTCGTATGCATCCGTCGCTGCGGGGAATAGTTTGTTTAACCACACCGGCCGTTTATCGCTTTGATCGTAGCCCAGACAATGGAAGCCGATGAAGCTTTTAAATCGCTTGAAACCACCTGAAAGGGTCTATCCGTGCATCGGCAAATTTTGAGGATTCGTCAGAACTCTATAGTATCTCTGTGTGTTTTGCTTTGGTAACTCCCCTCTGCACTGGGTCCGAAAGTATAGACGTCCCCGTTCTGTGTAAAACAAAGCGTCCGACTTTTTGCAGCGAACTTACAGCGGTGTGTGGCAGAAATAAATCGATCGCGCGTAAACAAGGTTCGGTTTCGAAAACTGGCATGATACCGGGAATCACGATTCGAGCTTTTAGAAGCCGTTTTTTTTTTTTTTTTTTTGTTTCAGAGGAATAATCGAGTTGCACTCGTGATACGAGAGAAAGAGCCCCGTCTGTCGTATTTAAAAACGATGAAATACCCTGTCCTAACATGATAACATCTATCGATTATGAAATTAGAGTGGCGAACGTTGTTTCAGTGTCCCTTTGAGCTCGGCCCAACACGAGCTCGCGCAGACTGCGGTTATTTTCGGGGCAACCACTTTAGTTAAAAGGATCCATAATGTTTTTAAACACCTCCGAGGTATTCCTGAAAAAGTCAGTTGCATGAAAATCCAAATATTATTACGTCTTTACCGTGCTCACATTGTGTACGTAATTGGGAAGGGCAGGAATAATTTGGTGGTAAATATAGAAGGGAAAGCGAGAGAAACGGAAGCTCTTAATAATGTAAATGTAAGAAGGCTCAGCTTTGATGGCTGTTCTTAAGCCCGACCTGGGTTAGATCCAAGTTGGATAGAATCGTATTACCTAGGAGTGGCGCGTTTGTCCCACGGTTCCCACGAACGTCATCCAAAATTCTATCGCGTATTCCGCGCGCAATCTGCAGCAACCCTGAAATCTGTCCAGCAGGGAGTAGGGTTTCCCTGACTATCCGCGGCGTATATACAGCCGCTCCGTCCACTTCATTAACGAGAGACCGATACGCTGTTGCAGAAACATGGTGCCAGGATGAAATGCGCTGCCTGCCGCGTGGTAGCCCACGAAGCGTGCGCGGCCAGTCTGAATTTCGCGTGTAAATCGAGCTTCCGCGACGTGGGCGTCCGGCAGTACCGCGAGCAGACCAACACCCACCATCACTGGGTCCACCGCCGCTCGCAGAAGGGGAAGTGCGCGAATTGCGGGAAGTCGTTTCAATCGAAGCTGAGCTTCACCTCGAAGGAGATCGTCGCGGTTTGCTGCAGCTGGTGCAAGGCCGCTTATCACAACAAGGAGGCGTGCTTCAGCGTGCAGAAGATAGGGGAGAACTGCGAGCTGGGGGCCCACGCGTCGATCATCGTGCCGCCATCGTGGATCGTGAAGCTTCCGAGGAAGGGCAGCTTCAAGAGCAGCCTGAGGAAATCGCCGCGCAAGAAGAAGTCCGGCGAGAGCCGGAAGAAGTCGAAGGACAAGGACAAGGAGCAGGACAAGGACCAGGGGAAGCTGTGGGTGGTGAAGCCGATACCCACCCCGTCCGTGAAGCCGGTGCTGGTATTCATCAACCCGAAATCGGGCGGCAATCAGGGCGCCAAGTTGCTGCAGAAGTTCCAGTGGCTGCTGAATCCGAGGCAGGTGTTCGATCTGACACAGGGTGGACCTAAAATGGGGTGAGTTTGCCGGTCGTGTATCCGTACTCTGGCTTATATTCCCGCCGCGCCGACCGTGTGGCGCGGCATTAGAGAGCCGACGCTTTTAAACTTAGCCCTGTGGCTCGGTAAAGAATTGGGTTAATTGAATGGAAATTGAGTTGAAAATGAATTGGCCGAATGGATTAGGCGAGCCCCGGGGGCCGCGGATATTGGAAAATATGATAAATGAACAAGAGGTTTAATTAAAGTTCCACGGGGCTGGGCCGGTAGCCAGCAAGTGGACTGAATGAAGGTGAGCAGTTGTCGCCACGGCATTATCGAAAACTTTCTCGGTAACTTCCTCTGGGAAGCCAACTTTCGCTCGGTCGCATTCATGGCAGCGTAAACAAGGATCCGCGAATATTATCCTGCCCGGACGGAGATACTAATAAAACTTCCTTCAAACTGCCAATAAATTGCCCCCCCCCCCCCCCACTTTTACAACGAACCATTGTATAGCTTGCCGTTCATCAAAATCGTTCGCGAACTTCTCAATAACAAAACTCGCGCGGGGCAATCCAAAGTAAAAATACGAAATTGATAATTTCCAATTGGTCTTAACACTCTTGAGAGTAAAACCGAGTTTCCTCATTTAACGGTCGGTCTTTTCTGCTGGTGAGTGAGCTCCCTGGAGCATATCTGTAAAGTGGGCTGCCCTTGAGGCTTCCTATCCCCGCCGAAACTTTGTCATGTATCTATAAACTTAACGAAACTGTCTGTATAGAACAAAGGGCGAACAGAAGTCTATTCTTAGAATGTATCATACCTTCGTTACATCGATCCCTTTGATCCACTCGGAGACTCGAGAATCCGGGATCTTCTATTTGCAAGTTTAAAGTACAGAATCCTCTTAATCTATCCGCGAAAGTCCGCCGTTCGTTGAATTATTAACAGAAATCATTCTTGTCGGCATTGACAATGGCGCAAAACAGGAATTCCTACTTTTAGGCTGGAATTGTTCAAGACAGTTCCTAATCTCCGAGTCCTCGCGTGCGGCGGCGACGGTACCGTCGGTTGGGTGCTGTCGATCCTAGATCAGATCGGTGCATCGTCGCCGCCAGCAGTTGGGGTGCTTCCCCTTGGCACGGGTAACGATCTGGCAAGGGCGTTGGGCTGGGGTGGCGGCTACACGGACGAGCCGATCGGGAAGATCTTGATGAACATCGGGGAGAGCGAGACGACGCTGCTGGACAGGTGGCAGCTGATCGTTGAAAGGAACCCGGACGCTCAGGGCGACGACGACAACGGCAAGGGGAAAGAGAATCTGCCGCTGAACGTCGTTAATAATTACTTCTCTCTTGGCGTGGATGCTCACATCGCTCTTGAATTTCACGAGGCACGAGGTTAGTGTCGGCCCCAATCGTCCCCATTCTAAAGTCTCTCAATAGCCCGTGTGGCGTGCAACAGCACGCTTCAATTTATCGGAAGCAATTAATCGGCGCTGGCGCTGAAAGAGCAACTGATAGCGCTCAAGTGCGGGAGAAATGTGCGAGGGGTTTAAAGCTGGGAGCACAAACTTAACTGGTTGATAGAAGTCGGGGCGAGAAATGGTAAAACTCTATGCATTTGTATAAGTGGTAACTGTGGGGCCAGAAACTAATCGGTTTTTATTAAACGATTTCATTCAGCTTCGATCCTCTCTTTGTTTGTTTGTATGTTTGTTTGTATGTATGGTTCAAATCTGGCAACTCAAATTTAACCCACTTCCAACTATTCAATTGTCTTGAAACTTCGCAGGCGTGCGTAGTTTGGATGACAATACAATATTTAAAAAAAAAAATCAACCCCGGGCGGGTGAAAAAATTACCCAGTCGTCAATAAATATAACCCATAACCACAAATCCAAACGACTTGAAATCAGCCACTGCGTTCGGGTCGCCAATCGCATCGCGAATTGAAATTAAATAAAAGATATTTCTAAAGAAGTCTCAGCTGCGAAATGTAAATCCATAAACACTAAAAACTAGAAAACAAAAAATATATAAAAATTTGTATGTTAAACGATTTTATTAAAAATGCACTAAAAACTAAAAAATAATTCTATTCTGTACTGCAATTTCGATGGTGTTTTTTACTTTAAATAAAATCGTGGAGCTGGGTATCTCACAACAAATTCATTTCGACGCTTGATGCTGTATTAAATTGATTCATATTCTGTTATGAAAAATCCTGCTCCACGATTTTATTTAAACTGAAAAACACCATCGAAATTGCAGTACAGGAAAAGAATTATTTTTTAGTTTTCAGTGCATTTTTAATAAAATCGTTTAACACAAAAATTAATTTTTATATATATTTTTTTTTAAATACTCAGTGTGTTTATGATTACTCACACCTGTCCAAATGGAGAAACAATACATACTTACCTACACTTACAGACGAAACTTTTCGTCAGTTCCGTTACCCAGTTAAGCTTGTAGCTACAGTTCAAAGACGCTTTGTATGAATGAAATCCCCTCCCTGCGCGTAAGAGGAAGAGGATCGATCCGATTCGAGTCTCGCGTTCGATTGCAGAGGCACATCCAGAGAGGTTCAATTCGCGATTGCGGAACAAGATGTTTTACGGCCAGATGGGGGGCAAGGATCTCGTGCGGCGGAAATGGAAGGACCTCTCGGAGTTCGTGACGTTGGACTGCGACGGCCAGGACATGACGCCGAAATTGAAAGAGCACCGTGTCCACGCGATAGTTTTCCTAAACATCGCCTCGTACGGCGGTGGGACTCATCCTTGGGGCGCCGCCAGCGGGACCAAGGAGCCATCTACGGAAGACGGGCTGATCGAGGTCGTTGGCCTGACCACCTATCAGCTTCCGCTCCTTCAAGCTGGCGGGCATGGTACCTGCATAGCTCAATGCAGCTCGGCTAAGCTGGTTACCACCAGGACCATTCCAATGCAGGTTAATAATACCCTTCCTAAATACAACACTTCTTCACTTTTAATATGTATTAGTGGAGGCTGGTGGTAAAAGAAAGGAAATAAAGGAAAGTAGATGTGATTTTTCATCATTTCAATCGTTCAGTGGTCGCACGGATGACAGTAGTCGTCCGTTATTTTCTCTGTGATTAATGGACCTTCGGCCACAAGAACGCACCATGTATAAGAGAGAACTGTAGCAGACAATGTCGCTCGCGAAAGTAATCGTTCAATGAAACATCGGGCGGTCATTGTAGGGTTAAGAGAGATTACAATGTTCCTTACAGGTGGACGGAGAAGCCTGTCGACTGTTGCCATCCATCATAGACATGAAGCTGTTGAATAAGGCGACGATGCTGGCGAAACGGAGAAGCGCGAGCAAACCGCCCCAGGACGTGAAGCTGGATAGATTAAAATTGCCAGTGATGAAGATAAAGATGTCAGACTACGAGAGGTACCATCACGACAAGGAAATGCTGAAGAATTCGGCTGTCCCGTGGATAGAGGAGCCGCTGGATCTAGACGCCACCACGGATCTAGAATCCTTGAGGAATATCCTGGCGAAAGATCATAACATGGACACTTGTTGCTTCATCGACTGTGAGTGTTGGCCCGCGTTCCCCGAACGTTCACGGAACGGCTGATTGCGATTAAAATTCTATCGCGTTACCATCCGGGCTCTCGTTTCAGCGTGTACCGCCGAGCGATTCTTCAGGATCGATCGTGCCCAAGAGCAGCTGCATTACGTCACCGATGTCGCCGTCGACGTGGTGTACGTCCTCGAGGAGAGTGCTACCAATCAATCATCGAACGAGCCTGGGGCAATGAAGGTTTCAGCGAGCCAGGAGCCCGTCACTGCTCAACCATCGCCAAGGTAGCTTTATTACGCACGTCACGCCTGGCCGATTTCATTCTTCATTCACTAACACGTAGCTTCACTGTGATTGTATGGACCCCTGTGAGTTGTGTGATCCTTTCTAATATCTACTGTAAACCCATGTACCGTGTTCGTTTTATAGTATTATTATATTATTCTTGTCTGTTGGTATTCGTTCGACGTGAGTTAGGCGCCGCGGCTACTTGTCTTCTGCTTGTACGTACACGACTAACCGTATCTGCGACTAATGACAAATACGTCCACCATGTAATAATAATGACACCTTACTCCAGCGTTCTCTCCCTACTTCACACATTCGTCTGTGTGTCCATGATAATGTAATGGTAATGGAATCGTATCATTAGATTAATAGAAAGAACGTGTAATATAGCGAAGAACAACCAAAGACAAACGCAGCCATGACACAAGAGCAGCCTAACGACGAGCCGGAGGCGCAAACATCTCCGGAGCCGGAGGTTCCGGGGAACGAAGAGGCGCCTAGCCCAACGGCCGAGACCAAGCCGCAGCCCGAGCCTCTGGCCACCAGCAGATCTCAGGGATCGATGAGCAAAACTACTTCCCACAGCGAGACGAAGAATGCGAGGAACGGGGAAAGAATATCGACTAACGAGGACAGAGTATCCGGGGGCTCTATAAAGCAAAGCAGCTCCTCGAAATCCATCTCTGCGACGGTTGTTGGACAGTCCCAACATCAGCCGCCACTCACCTTCATTAGGTGAGACTCTACTTTATTCTTCCACCGAATTTCAGGAATATAAGAGACATACTGTATTCGTGATAACCGAAGCATTTCTCTGATCGAGAGCTGATCGAGAGTTGATAGTGGAGCATTTAACAGTAGAGAGCAAAATTGATATTTATAGTCCGCGGGATAGGCTGTTCGGTCTGAGCTCGGAGGTCCACGCATTTAGCACTGGATTACTCGAGAAAACCAGCGACGGTATCCTGAGGGCGGCGAAGATCGGCGATCACCAGGCGTTGAAGGAACTCCACGTGAAAGGATATTCTCTTTTGTCGATCGACGCCACTGGACAAACTGCTCTTCACCTGGCCTCGAGGCATGGTCACAAGGATATTGTCAGATATCTCATTGCTTGCGCACCATCGAGCATCCTCAACATGGTTGACAACGACAAGTAAGTTTCTATCAGCTAAAACGCCCCGGGTAGGGTGACTGTACCTAATATCGCCAGGCAAAAGTTAAATCGCTGTCAATTGAATAATAATTGATATTTTTGCATGCAGCTCGTATCAAAGTAAAGAGAAATTATTCATCTTTCATGTAGCATAAGTTAGAATCGTTGATCCCTACAAATTTTTAATTAGGACTCAACAAACGTAAGACATGCAAAAATCGGGTCCTGAAAAAAGTGTACCTAATATCGCCAACTTAAGAAATATTGATTAATTCATATATATATATATATATATATATATATATATATATGTTTTTAAAGTCATTTTCACATGTGCTTTTATTATTTCTTGTCCTATAAATGTATTTTTATGCATCTTTGATTTCATTTTCATTAGAAAAATATAGGAATTTAAAAATATAGATTTTTAAAATATTTTTTTTTTTACGTTCCGATGTACATATTGGGCAAATAAAGTTTATTACGGTTGCTCGGCACATTTCGTAACACCACCTATAACAAACATTACATCGAAACCATTGTTCTGCGGTAGGCGGTATTGAGAACACCCATACTGCTAAAAGAAAAACATTATTTTCACTACGGAAAATATTTGAATCGATTTAATTCCTGAAGTACAACATTAATTAGGTATTTCTAGTAGATATCCTAACATTCACGAAATTATTAGACTTACCTTCTCCGAATGTGATGTATAATTGTGGCAGTTCAATAAATTTTTACACTATTAAGATTCACTAAAATACTTCTCTTTCTGTAATTGCTGACCACATGCTGCTGCAATTACAGTATGTCTTCCTACATATGTTTAGGTACTAATTCAGTGCATAACCGATAAATTTTAGAACTTGCTTTGCGAGATATAGCGGGTGGCGATATTAGGAACAGTGGCGATATTAGGTACAGTCACCCTATTCAGCTTGATATTTCATCGGCTCGGCATGGCGCTAAATGAGAAGCTTCTCCGCCGTCTGCATTTTTAAAGCCACGTTTATAACGCGGCGTAACGTCGGCCAAAGGACAGCCTATTCTTGGCCATGTAAATGGGAACCAAATAAAAAGGTGCCTCGCTTCTTTGTAATTGCAGAGGTCAGACCGCTTTGCACAAAGCGGCTCAATATAAGCGTCGTTCCATTTGCTGCATGCTGGTAGCAGGCGGTGCTACTTTAACCGTCAAGGATCGACACGGCAACACGCCCCGTGATCTTGCACTGCAAGCGGAGGACCGTGACCTCGCAGCATATTTATACAGTAAGTGTTTTGGACTATTTTCCTGAACAAACGTTACCCGGCAAAGGAAAAAACTACTCCGCTAAACTGAGCAAACAGAACTGTGCATATGAATTCTGAGAAAATACAGGTAGAGGCGCGCATGTATATGCATACAGCAGCTTAAATAACTTTCATATCCCGCAGCACCCTTCTTTTTCATTTGCTTCTAATACTCGAATCTACAAAGTCTCTCGCAGTTCTTTAAGCAGTAGGGTAAACCAACCAGTGAATGACCGAATTGTTGAATTTATGGACCTTTGAGTTTAATACTTAAATATATTTATGTATAACAACAAAACAACTGTTGAAATTGCATTTAAATTTATTTTTCTTGAAATTTATTTTTCTTGAAATTTCTATAAAAATAATTACTTATTCTTATCGTAATTAAAAAAAAAAACGATTATAAAATGCAAAACGTGTAGATGTCCAGTAAATGACCGCATACTTTCAATAAGAATTGTACTTATTAATGTTTGCTTAATACGCGTAACTAAAAATATGGGATATTAAAAATGCAACTACACTCCATTTATAAACATATAATATTTTTAAATTTATAATTCACATTTCTTTGCCTAATGGATATTCACTGGTATGCGGTCAATTACTGGGTGGTTTACCCTAAGCAGTTTCCTTGCTGCAAGAAGATAGCTGCAGTTCATTTTGAAATTTATTAATTCCCTTTGAGCTGCCCTTATTCATTCTATCTTGACCTTAAAATACAAACGAACGATCCTGATCCGAACGCGATCGTTTTAGTTGAAGGGCACGGCGTATTTGGTTGGCCGTCGTGTCGAGCAAGATCCCCTTAAATTAACGTCCCTTTCACTATTGTTCGTCGCTCGGCGGATCGTTAAAATCGACGTTATTCGATGATGTAGGTCAAGAGCAGTTCCAGCTGGCAACGGAAGAAATGGAGAACGCCCTTTGACCTCCGGTCGTAATTGGCAGGGCCTGAGCGAACCCTAGCTGATTCTGCCTTCGATCGAGTCAGGACGGGTCCAGTTCAACGATCGGCGATCGCCGTCGGCGACGCGGCGCGCCCATGTCTCGGCCGATCCTAGCGTAAAGCCGTACTCGTGATTAAATCGATATTCTTCTCCGGCGATTAGGTAAGGCGGTAATTTATTCGATTGCTCTAAAGGAATTTCTCGTCGAACGCTCGAGATCACTTTCTATGATCGTATACCTATATGAATGATACGCGTCACTGTACGTCATTAGCTGATTACACGCGTCGCACACGGTATAGCGAATTCTCGGTCGACCACGAGTCTATACACGCGTGCGCGCCTACACGTATATTTTTAAATCATGCCTCACACATCCACACGGGGGACAAACATCTTACACCGCCGATGAATTACACGCGAGCCTCCTCTGGAGCTTCGTCCTCCCGCCGGGGACCTAACAGTTACGCGCGTCTCGCTCGTGGAAGGAGTAAAAGCGAAGCAAGAGAAAGGCAAGGGGGAGAAAGAAAGATATCGGTAAGAGATTTTTGCTCATTCTTGCTCGTGCTTTGTTGCGCCGTGAGTTTTAAGGGGATCGGCATTCACGGTAAGCGATCCTGACCGAATTAGTGAGAAATTAGGATTAGATGGCAAAAGGTTTGATTCGGGTTAAATCGTAAAGACTAATGTTCGTGGTATTCGTTTGTATGATTTTTATTTTATATTTTTCTACGTTCCAGTTCTAGGTATTCTGTGTATCGGCAGCGAGTGGTTCCGTCTATTATCCTTAGTAGCGATTTTTACATTTTACCTTGGCGATCGTCTAGCGGTAGGGACTCTCCTCGCGCGGGCAACGCGAACTTAGCGGTGTATTCAGAGTTGGACGGAATTCTAGCTTTCATTCCAATGATTATCTTCTATTTCGACGATTGTTAAGGATTATTATTGTTCGACCATAGTTTCGTTCGCTGCGAGCTGCATTGTACGGAGGATATTATTCTATTGTTATCGGCGGCGGACTCCAAACCGCTCCGAGAGCTGCTCGATGTGAGAATTCTATTCCTCATCGATAATTCACAAAGAAAAGGAAAAGAGAACGACGAAGTGGAGGGAAGAAGTTCTATCCGACTCTGCTCGTACCCAATTATTTCTATTCTCCCGTTGAATTTTTCCCCGCTTGTTCTAGGATATCTGGTTGCATCGGATACATATCTTTTTCTATAAGTGTCGCGTTAATATATACATATACATATATATATATATATATATATACATTATACATACATATATATATACATATATTTTCTACGTTCGTTAATACTGATATATATATTTATTATCCGTAAGACGCAGAAGTTTCTTCGCGATACTGTTTTTCTTGTCCGTGAACGTTCGTCGAACTTCTTCACATTGCTTGGACACACACAGAGACACGTGCATACACACAGAGGGCACACAAACGGGGTAAAAATATGACAGACGAGTGAACCAAAGCGACAAACACATAAAGTAACAAGTCCTCTGCAGGACACTCGCATATTCATTGGACATTCAACTCGAAGATCCACGGGATCAGCGCGGAGCATTCGATCTCGCTTTTAAATTTAATCGACACGTTTCCCAATGGTACTCCCTTGCGAGACACGCGCGAGTGACATTGGACCTCCCCTTTACCCGCGCGGGAGCGTGCCTTTGAATCGCCGAAGCGAGATTCTACCTACGTTTCGCCGTGATCGATGCCCGTGGCGAATGTGCCGTTCAGTGGACGCCGTATTTCAATGTACCATGCAGCCATGCTCATCTCGTAGGTACGTTAACTCATTAGGCGTTAATCAACTGAGCTCGACGGGGACGGCAACGGGAGCGGAGCGTGGAATGAAAGTGTGGGAGAGAAAGTGTAGAAAAGCGTGACAGATAGAGAGAGAGAGATAGAGAGAGAGAGAGAGAGAGAGAGAGAGAGAGAGCAAAAAAAAAGAGAAAAACGTGATAAAAGTGAAAGAGAGAATTATCTTACTCGGTACCAAAATGAAAAAGGGGATCAACGTACGAACACCAATTAGTTCTTAAAACGACGGTCTATCGTCACTATTATTATAATACTGTTACTAGACTACTCTAATTGTACTGTCGGATTACATCGTATGACTGTACGCGCGTGGGCATCCTTTACGAACGATCGTTCGACGGGCACCGTGAATTATTCTGATAAGAGCGGGGGCCGCGAACGGCGTTATCCTGCGGACGCCTGGCGAGGTAAGTTATATCCCTTATCGGGCACGCGCGAGCGGCTCCACAGAACTGCTCCAGCTGTGGGGGCTCGGTTCGATTTTTAATACATACCTGGCTGACAAGCCCCGGTACGTGGTTAGGGTATAACGATAACGAGTTTCTTGTTTTCAAGTATAACTTCGTGTCCTCTTTTCTGTGATCGTTAGAGACTGTCCTATTCTCAACTTTGTGATCGTCGCGCGCGCGAGCGCCAATCTGTCTATGTATATTTATTATTACGACCACATCGCAAGTTCTATAAGTAATCCCTTCAACGCCCTCGAGCGACGGTGATCGCCTTGCTTGTACAGTCCTCGCGGCAAAAATGGACTTCTCGATCTTCATGGCGGATGGAGCATATATTATCGGAGCATCGTCTACCAGCCCTGTATACTCGGGGATGAATTTATTAAGGGATGTTAAAGAAGGAAGATCTAGTCGAGTACAACGAAGAGTCTCCGCGTACTCGCGCGCGTGTCTCTTCCTCGTGTCTCTCTTCATCCTGTGTAATTATCGATACATTTAAGGATCGTTAGGTCGATAGAGGAAACTTTAGGTTCGAGCAACCGTACGTAGGTATACATATAAATAGATATATCCGTAGAGTACCTACAGGTAACCAATGACGATGGCGGAAACGATCTAGAGATGCCTTCGTGTGTAAGATACGTTGTTCTTGATTATTTTTTATATGTAGAGTATAATCGTAATGCCTTTGTAATGTCCCCGAGGGCGCGGCGTTGATCGCGCGAACGACCACCCCGCCGTTGTATTTAACGTCCTCTATTTAATTAATGAATAGCTGTCGCCGGACAGACGTCGTTCGCGCGACGAACGCCGCGGCGATCTAGAAACATGAAAGGAACACGGAGCATTAAAGACTTGAACCGTTAGTTGAACATTCAATTTTTTTATTTTTTTTTATTTAATTTTCAAGCGCTCATTTGCTTGCCATTTCTTTCGTTCACCTCGGTTCGCCGCGCCGAATGTCTCGTTGCCAGCTAATTGTAAGTCGGAACAAGATCAATTGGCCACTTAACACCACTTACCTCGCCTCCTTTTACTTCCTCGTCACCATTCGTCTTTCACACGTTCAAGCACGCTTCAGCTGTGTCTGGAAAAAGGAGACGTGAGATAAATCGCAGTCGGTCAACAGACAATCAGTAAAACGAGGGCGTTAGAGGTTTAATGATTTTTTCAAACTGGGAACGCAGTGGCGAGGGGATTCGTAATCTTCAACAACCACTTGATTATGCTCCGATTTCCTCGTGTTTCCTGCAAGTTAAAGTATCCCAGGCGGCTCCCGATTATGTACGAAGTTCGTGGTTCGCCGATTTTTACAATCGCCCGTCGTGATTGGTAGCCACCCGTGCAGGGTTCGATCCAGAGGCCAAACGTTTCTTTTAGGAATTTAGGGTCCTTCTACAAGTACCCTTTCAAGCAGATCCTTGGTGAAGCAGGTAGAAAGGAGCTGAAAGGGGAATCCTTCGCGAGAATTCGTGACGTTAAAAAAACAGATTAAAATGTCGTGGCTACTCGGGTTATTCGGAGATTACGACGCGCCATTCAATTTCCATGCTAGACAAGTCAGGCGTCAATTGTTACAGCCTTTACACTTTTCAACACGACATTTACCTCGTGGAAAATATTCCCCGGGACGTTCATTGATAATTATCGTCGGATAGATCGCGAGGGGATCTACAAATATCGTTCCTCGAGGAAGAGGCTTCTCGGTGACAAGCTTCTTCGGTTACAGCATTTGACTACTCGATGATGGTGAGTCTTGGAGCCTGCTGTGATCGATCAATTGGCGAGGGAATGGCAAATTAAGGAAAAGCAGTAGTTAAGAATTCTAGTAATTGACAATTGAAGTAAAAGTATTAAATTCTTGTTAAGCCTGAGGATATCTTGCTGTTTGTATTATTTTGTGGGAAGCCATGCTCAGGAAAATTGAAATAACGAAGTTATAAAGAATGTTCTTCTCACCAATTGATCATCATTTTCAATCTCGATAGAAATTATCACATAAACCTATGGTATCAAAATTACACAATTTATTGGAATATTCTCGTCAGGATACGATAATACCTACAATTTTACAAATTAACTAATATTTTCTGTGAGTGGTGTGTATTTTGAGAAACCTCCCGTACCTGTATTCGAATTATAGATAATTATATATTCCTATCGATTAACTCTGGAAACGTTGGAATCCCTTGAAAATTTCCGTGGCATTTATCCTGATGACGTCGGTGGTCTATTTGTTCGAATATATATGATATATACGTATATAAGTGTATTTTTACTAAAGTCACATTTATCGATGACGTCATAAGTGGCTAAAAACGTAGTCCGTCGCGAATTCGAATGTCCTCGTCTTCTGCAAAGTTCATCGTACACTTTCCTTACTCTTCCACTTTCTGACGACTCGTTTTCGAAAGGAACAGGACGCGACCAACGCGATAATTCCCTTTGAACTTTCTAGAGTTAATCTTAGCTTTTAACCTTCGCGGAGATTCAAAAACGAACGCGACCTCTGCTCTTCGTTTTCTTCCTTTCCGTTTTTAGGCGGGTCGACCGTTAAGCGACCGTTCTATCGTGTCGCAATGTTGTTACAGTGTTCCTTAGAAACTTGAATACCGGAAGGGAAGCGTGCGTAGGATTGGTCGGACAAGCCATTGTTCGCTTCAAGCTCAACGAGTTCAATGGAGAAATTCTCGTCAGCTAACGTGGTCTTGAAATATTTCTTGTATAGTAACCAGGCTTGTCAAGCATTTTGTATTTCCTCTTCCTAATCTAGCTATTGAATATGATCCAGTTCGTCGAGCGTAACGAATCACTGTCAACATTCTCTGAATATACAGTCGATCAATTCAATTAATTAAGGGATCACGGAATGACCAAGAAGACTATCAAGGAGCACTGTAATCGCGACGGTGAAACGTGAATGTCATCGAGTACACCGTCAAGCCACTTTCGTCCTACACTTGCACAGTGTAACATACGAACACTAATCTGTACATACCTAATAGTTAGATACGTGCGTTAATATATTGATCGAATTTTTCGAGTACTTAATAATGAAGAAAAATCAATGCCTTCTGTGGTTCACAACTGCGTATCGAATTAAGGGGTAGAACGAACGAAGGTGTTCCCAGGAATTCGAGAAAGTTTCCTCCGGGCCAGGTCGACTACACGACACAAACACACACATACACTCATTTCCGTTTTCTTTCAAGAATCTCTTATTCGTCGTCGATTAGGTATCGTGTGTCTATCACTCGGTTTCGTATTAAATCGTTGGAGGGGTAACGAATTAAGAGTGGAATGCTAGGGGTCGTCTCGAGTCGCGTGTGACTCGCGAGTCAAGCTTCTAACGATCAGTCGCTCGACCCGTGGCCATCGACTGAGCTTCAGATTAAACGATAACATGCATGGTGCGCAAGGTAGGGAGAGCCATAAGTCCGCGTGACGCGATTCGGGAGCTCGTGTGATCTGAAATTAACGTTTAACCCGCGAGATCGATCTTTTTTGGACGGCGCTTTGAGGGAGTCGAGCACCCCTTTGAAAGTGAAATTTCCTGTTTCGAAGTATGTTGGACCCCGAGTATCCCGTGTGCGCCCGTAAAATTCTGCCACGATCCGGCAGTAGTTCGTGGGACATTAAGCCTCGAGTTGTTTACTATGGCTGCGAGTCATAGACGATAAAGTGCTTCACAAGTAACTAATACCTTCACACGGCAGAAAGATGCTGCGCTGTTTTCCAAGGAAAATGCTGTGAAAGTTTCATGAAGATCGTGGGAAAGGTGACCCTAGGAAATGGCACCCCATGGCCTTAAAGGGCAACGCGTTAAAAGGCACGGCGAGCACATCGCCGTGGGAAGGCTGGTCTTGCGAGTTAAATTTTAACGAACCTGCTGTTTAATCTCGCGGAAGCTTTGCCATGCCTCGACTTCAGAAGCGCGCAGCCGCTATTATCCTCTACTAAATGTATCGACGAATACACCGCGACCAAAGAACGGTCGCTGCATTATTTAAAGTCTTTATCCTGTCTTTGGTAGCTGCCAAGTGGCATGAAAGGATTACAGCGCGACTGTGCGATCAAGTTATAATTCACTATCGACCACTGTCAACTTAAATGAACAGCGGGCCAAAGGTTCACGCTATCGAGCACCGTGGGGCGACTCGGGGCAACGGCGACGCTGGTTCTAGTTGATAAGTCTGGTACTAGTTGAATGAGAATTAGGCGGCGTGAAGTAAGAGTGTGCAAGAGAGAGATACATAGAGATATTAGTAGAGCGTGTAAAAATTTGCGCGGTATTCCCCGAAGGGAGGAAAAGAAACACAGTATTGCCTTTCTGAGGGACGCGGCCTCGGACCGTGAGTTTCATCTTAAGTTCTAGAGCAATAAATCGGCGACAATCACGGCGTTTCGGGCCGAGATCCGCGTCACCCACTTTCTCGTCTGTCCGCGCGTTCATTTCTTTCCTCTCTGCTTTGGCCGTCGACGGCAAGAAGAGGTCCACCCCCCCCGCGACTGGCCCACTACGCGCGCTCCGCATTGTTACCGTCTATCGTTCGCGACGCGTCGTCGGCGTCACGGTGGCCCTTCGCCTCCCGGAGTCTCGCGGAGTATCGTGGAATTTTGCGGAATCTTCTGGAATCTCGTAACACGCGGTGGCGAGCACCAGCGTAATCCGTTGGCACTCGTGCCGCTGAGCTGGCAAGAGTCCTGCGAGCGTCTCGCTTCTCACCGCGACACCGTGCGGCCAGACATGCCGCGGGTAGCTGGGCGTTGCCTTGTTCCACTGGCGGAGCAAAATTTTCGTACACCATCCCGCGGCTCCCTCGATACTCTTCACAGGGAATTGATCTACAGTTCCTTTGCGAGAAGCTGATCGTCCTCGTTGCACACCCGACAATAGATTCGCTGTGGACGCAGTTGCACGCTCCGCGAGGAATCGATAAAATATTAGAGTTACTTTGCGTGGTCGCCGATGCGTTAAGGGTTGCGAGGGTGGGGATCTGGGTTACAGAGTGGCGGCTGGCTCGGCTGGCGGGAACTGTGTCAGGTGAACGAATTGTTTAATTGATTCGCCGAGGGATTTCAGCCGGTCGGGTAAACTGCGCTAATTTAAACTGCAGACTCTGTTTTGACTGCAGTAGAGCGCGAGACAATGGGGCCACTGTTCTGTTCGGCCGCGTATTGTGAACGGGCGACCCAAATACCTGGCTTTTCCCGTCGGTAACGAGCCGAGCTTGTTCCGTTCGTATTTTGTTGCCACGGCAGTTGGGTCTGCTCTATTCTATCATTGCCAAATACCGGCACTTGGCGGTGAGGCGCGGGGGTTGTTTCACGCAGAACGGCCAGGCGAGATCGATTTCGCCGATCGCGCGATGGTCGCTCCTATTTTCTTTAAACAGAGTACATCGGTGTAGATCTCCCTGGCTTCACGAACGGCTGGCAGACTACTCGTTTGCTCCAATCGAGCCACTGGGAACCGTTCGTCACGATTCCTTTCAATTCGTAAACAGGCGTGTGCCTCGACGCTTGGATCGGCTCGTTCTGCCCGTTTCGCGTTAGCCACCACTTTGCCAGATGCGAGTATTTGGTAACGGATAGGTGTCTCGAGCCGGCGTCGTTACAGGAACGATCCTGTACACGCGGTCGTAGAGGCACAGTGAAGTCGTAAGAACAAACGAGTGCTTCAAACTAAATCTGTCTCCAGCTATTCTGGGACACTTGTAGCCTAATTCTATTGTCAAATCAAGGCGGCGAGGCTTATCGATGGAGCCGTCCGCGGCGCCTCGGCGTAGGCTATCCTCCGTACTTCGTTGCAACGGATGAGAGGCGAGTGAGAGGTGACAGGGGTGAGGCGGGCGCTCTTAGCAATCCCAAGTCTCAACCACGGCCACGTGTTTACGTTGTCCCGGCGTTCGATACCTGTTTACTTTAACGCGCGAATGGGCTGGCCCAGTTCTCGTATTTCGCTAACCACGCGTACATAGTGCGAGTGGAACAAATATAGGGAGGTGGGTGAAGCCATATAGGCGTGAAGGGAAACTGGCTGCGAATCGTTGCGCAAGCACGTTGGGGATGCAAACCCGGGGAAATGAGAAGCCTGGAGTAAAGTTGTACAGAGCTCGCCTCTCATTCAGTTCCCGCTAACCCATTGAAGAGTGCGCGTCACCCAGGACAACACCGTAGAAATTTCTCTGACTCCGCCTCGGTTTAATGTCCGCGCACACATATCTGCCCCGTGACGGTTCGGTGCCGTCAGCGTGAACGATCTTTTTGTTCCACAAAGTAACTGATACAGAGCGCTGCTCCGTTCCAAAACAGGGAAACGATATTTTTTACCACTGACACTCGTGGCACTGAACCTTCGCGGTGTTGATTGTTGCGGGTGCACATTCAAGCTGCCGTTTGATTACTGAATTTACGAGTTCATTGGGTCTCTACTTCCATGTACAAGTTCAACGACTTCTCCAGTTACTTCTCGCTATTTTCGGAGTCTATCTAACTTTTACGAGTAACTTCTGATTAGAAGGATGTATCATGCGATTACTTTATAAGTAATAAAAAGATTTCTGATTCTCGATGTCTGGGCTTTTTGTGCATGCGAATCCTGCGTCGGTTAGTGATTGTATTGTGTTCAGTTTATGGTTGGTTATTGAGAGTTGGGGATGGCCACCGTGAATTCTGCTTTGTTAATTTTCAGATATGTGTGGAATGCAGCGCGGTAGCTTCTACGGTCGTCAGCGGTAGATTTTTCATCGGGCAGCAGTTTCGCGTGTTTTTAAACAGCATTTTTGTAATACCTTCAGAAAATCCTTTCTCCTATGACGAATCCCTTGGTATCTATGATAAACAGGTGTGTACAAGATAGCTTTGTTAAATATTTAATTGTACTCAGTCGCGGAAACGTTAGGTTGAAAAATATCACGTTGATATTTTTTGAAAAGTATAGAAAGTATTGTTCAAGAGTCTCCAAATGTTTACTTGAGAAATAATGCAAGCTTGAAGTTTACATTATATTGTAAGTCCGGGTGAGTTCGACCACTTTTTGGAAAAGAAATTGTAGCACCGTTGTTTTTCACATTTTTGTCGTTTTATGCACATTAAAGTAAAGCCCAAGCAATTTAGAGTATATATAAATTATAGTGCGCGATAATTTCAAATATTTATTTTCATTTTCAACGAAAAGCATTGGCACTGCAACTGGTCGGTCTCACCCGCATGTCGGGGTTAGACCGTCCACCCAATAAGGGTAATCAACGGAGCGATCGACCACCTTATCAAAAAAAATTAAAAACGAATACATACGTATTGTTGGTGTTACACTGTAGTTATATGCATATTATATCCCCAATATCGGAAGAGTGTAAATAAACTTACCTGTTTTTCAAATATCACCACCACTGTAACTTGGTCTAAAAACTTTCAGCCTCGCATCAATGGGAAGTTGGGACAAAAATCATAACTTCTGAACAAATCAGTTTTTGGCCTATATATCCCAATACTTTTTTAACCGGAATATATAGATGCACCGATTGGAGTAGAAAAAAATATACAGTTGCATTAAAAAAAATTGAGGTGATCTCGATTATTTATTGAATTAAAAGTTTTTTATCAATATTTACTTTTGCAATTTGTTGTCAACTGAATACTGACTAACTTTTGTTCGAAACATTTTTGTATCAAATTATTTTTTTCACGTGTATCGCGTTTGAGAGCTATTTTAAAACTGAAGACAGTATCCAGGATGGAAAAATCATGGTAGGTATCGTATATACAATTGGAAAAACCAAATCAGATCTTTAGAACTTCCATTTGATTGTCTTTTGCGGCAGAACTAAACCACATTTCAAATATATCTCGATTTGTCCTCGTTAAACATGTTTCTGAAAAAATTACTGTAGCTAAACAAAGTGCAAACATGTGCAAACTTTTTTTGTATGATAATATAGGGGATTGTTCCAGAAATAGTTTCCAACATAAACCCCAAGACGTGTTTTACCTTTTTCGAGAAACGTGAAGTTAAAGTTTGGAAACATATAATTCAGCAATTCATTGGATGTGTAACTTCGAGACAATAGAACTGAATTTAAAGTAAGTAAAAAACATCGTTTCACAATTAAAATACAGAGTATGTAGTACCTTCAGTTAAATGATCCATTGAAAATTATTTTTATTTATGCATAATGTTAATAATGTAGGTGGCCTTGAGGTATAGAACAGAACTAACAAGGAGAGTATTTTAGGTGTCCGCCTCCGATCATTTCGATTTTTGGATATGTTATAGAGGACCGAAAAATAAGAAATAATACGTGTTTTTTTATTTTTCCCCGTTTTCATATTTGGGGGGGGGGGGGGGGTGAAAACTGCGTTCAAAGTTAGGGTTGAAAAATCATTTTTGTGGAATATCTCGAGAACTATTAGAGATAGGGGAATAGTGTCAATGGCCAAATTTTGTGTCTTTGAATGCGAAATATGACTGACTCACCAGATTTTCAAAAAGTCCATTTTTTCCACAAAAATGATTTTTCAACCCTAACTTTGAACGCAGTTTTCACCCCCCAAATATGAAAACGGGGAAAAATAAAAAAACACGTATTTCTTATTTTTCGGTCCTCTATAACATATCCAAAAATCGAAATGATCGGAGGCGGACACCTAAAATACTCTCCTTGTAAGTAAATACATCAAGGAAATGCGTTAAATAGATTCTCTCAATACTAAGGTGTTTTCTGAGTGTTGGGGGCTTTTATTTTGTTTTCTTTCGAGTGTTCATATACAAATAAAGAGTCTGGATTACAGTCATATTAGAAATCATCGCAAAAGAAAATATTGATTTTTAGATTTTTGTCCATTGAGCAACGCACTGTGCGGTGATCGAACTCTCCCGGACTTACCCCGCAGAAGTTTCTCGGCAGAAGCGATCGCTCAGAAAGGCCTGACCATTTTTCAAAGCCCTTGCGCCATTCTAGTGAAAATGCAGCTACATGATCCACATCGTTTTCCTCCTCCACCCCGTTCATCCTTAGGTAAGCCCCACACATTTTCTGCCTTCTGGGTGGTGTAACAAGCTCAGAGCAAAGTGCGTCTTACCTTCTCCTCATTTGCTCGTTCTTTTCACTTATTTCCCCAGCCCCATTCTAGCTGCAGGAGCCATACAACCAGCCCCAAGGTTTCCATTCACAATATCCCCGTCGATCAAGGCGCGTCTTGCGTAATTGCACGGAATAAGAGTATCAGCGTTAGCGTTTCAGTGAATTGCAGTGCCCATAGGAAAGGGGCTGCGAGCTGCAGACTTATTCCTAGCGACGACGATCATTATCTTTCGCGTTTCGTTCCTTTGTCAGATGGGGATAACGAGCGCGAGGCGAGCGAGCAGCCGGGACAATGCCAGCTCCCAGTCTTGCGAGAGCAATGGGAGGATAATGAAGATCGATTCCCTGGTATTCCCCCGCTCGAGATACCGCGAGGAGGACCGGCGAGTGGAACGGTTAATTAGCAATTCGTCGATACGGATGTCGTCCCGGATGGGACCCTTTTCATTGCAACATTCCGTTGGCCATCGATTCTACCATTATCTCCTTACGAAATACGAGTTTCTCGGAGCCGAATGTAGGGGCTATTTTATTCTTACTTCTCCTTTCACCGTTAATGGCCCGTGTCTTGTAATTGGAACTGTTTAACCAAGCGGTGTATTTTTAACGGGATCTCGTCGAAAGCTTGACGTTTATAGTTAATACTCGGGATGCTCGTGTAGTATAGAGATTTCGTTACAGAGCCTCTGCAATTGGGCTCGTTTATTACGATGCGTAATTTTATTGTAGGTCCGAAGTGGCTAATAACGAGTCCTCGAAGCTTACGGTTGTATTAAATGAATGAGAATTCTGTGATGAAAGGAGGGGACCGTCCACTCTCAACTTTCCGCCACAACGGGAACTTGGAAACTACTATTCGAGCAGGGTGGAATTAAACTCGTCTCGGAACTTTGCTTCGCCTATCGAAACCTCCTCGAAGACTTACTGGTCAACTTCTCCCCCTGAAATCGTATCGCTGTAATGGTTACTGTGAAACTTTCCTCAACCCTTTTCTTCATTCTACCCTGTAATTGATCCTATCGCTCTGCTCTCATTTGAGATAGAAGGATTATGTACTTTCTATGACGGTGCACGATGGCGCTGAAGGGAACCAAGTGACTGAGATTAACTGCAAGACCTCTACCGTGACAACGAGCGTGGGCTCGTTATCTTCCTTCTCCCTTTTATGCGAATTAAATGCAACAAGTTACGCTCATTAATCGGCCGATGTTTATTCACTTTCGTGTGCGTTTGTCATAAAAAGTCGTGCTCGTTGTCAAGTCGTTGCTCAATAATTTTACGACGAAAGAAAAAATGAAATAGCAAGTTGAAGTTTATTCCTTTAATTCCCGTGCAATTTCTTGCACAAAATTATTTACAACAGACATGTGAAATTAGCAGTTTCAATGATAATCTACGTTCAGTAGTGTAACAAATTAATTATAGTCGAATAACGAAACATCCTCGTTTCTGTGTATTTCTTAAAATATTTGTATTTCAAGTAAAGGCTAAGTGAACTTTAGGTGAAAGGCAACACCTCTGCGCAACCAGTCGCCATGGTCTTGTTTAGAGCATCCAACTGGAAGCGAGCAGATCAACACGTCCCTCTGCGGATTCGCGTACACTGGAATGTTAAGCGTGCCTTCCGAATCTTTGATTCGCAGAGAATCGCCCAATACATTGCTCGTGAAATTGTCCTCGGTCTCGCCATCAGGTAAGAACGCAATTTGACAGCTCGGTGCAGCTGCAACGGATGCTGCGTTCGCATCCACGTCCCTCAAAGTGCCATTCTCTATCAACGCACCTGCATTTCCAATACGCGACATTGTTTATTGCAACAAACGATCTTAGGTGAATTTCATTCACAATATTTATTTTCTAATCGAGTAACATTAGTACAGCCAACGAAGCAATTAGTGCTTCGAAGCCAATTTAACAGTCACTCTAAAAGGATTAAGGTGTATAATTACCTGTTATTAAAAGACCTTCGATGATCACTGATACCTTCCACTCCTCGTTCCTCCGATTCTCTCGCCAATTCACGCGAAGCCGAAGATTCTCCAAAGGTTGCCTCGTCTCCCTCGCAGTGTGTTGTTTCAATACAGTCAGGAATGCACGCGGCCTGACCAATCTGGAGATATTAACTATGGACGAGGAAATCGACAGCATCGACTCCAGGGTTTGGTATCTGGACAGCAGTCCCTTAACGAAAGGCAGAACCTCTTTGGGTCCGAATTCCCACTCCTCCATCCAGTGTTTCGGAGTCTGTCAATTAACGATAAATCATTCCCATGACCTTTGGGGTCGTCCTTAAATTACGTAAGGGTAATTTTGGCGATTTCTTACCCCCTCCCTCCCTCGGTATAAGAATTCGTAAGATTTGATTTTGCAACCCCTTCTCACGTAATATGTTTTACATTTAATTTTTGCAGTTATTAAAATTCTTTTAAAGATTTATATAATTCATTTAACTTGGTTTCGGGAAATTTAAACTAAAATTACTTTTCTGGAAGATTAATCATAGAATTTGATTTATTGAAAATTATTTTAGAAATATTACGTAAGACGCTACCTGACTCCCTCCCCTCCCCCTGTAAGAAAACGTAAGAAATTCGCGACCCCCCCCCCCCCCCCTCCTCTAAAAACCTTACGTAATTTAAGGACGAGCCCTTTACATTTATCGCAATGATCGTTTCGATAAGTTAAAGAATTCACCCCCACCTTGGAATCTTCGAAGCATATCGTATCGCTCTCCATTCGAACAACGTTTAGAGTCTTTCTAGTTAAATGCATCTCATCGGCAAAGAAACGTTCCATAGGATTCTTGAGCCTGCCACTCTCCGCCCTCCCTACTGACCCGAAAATCGAGCTATTACGGTCGATCAGTTCCTTCAGGTCCCTCTGGATCTTCGACTCCAATTTCTTGCTGATCCTATCATCTCCACTGGAGACTTTGATCAGAACGCCTACAAACAGTGACCGCAAACTCGTTACAAACTCCCCACACGATTCACCTCTTCGTCCCTCGAATCTCTCCAATTCTCTATTCAAATCCAGCCAAATCACTCCCACTAACAGCAACGAACCTTTCAGATACGACAGCGCAGCTTCAGCAGCAGCTCTTTCCCAAGCTCTGTGCGCGTTAGCTGGCAGGCCGAAGCACTCCTGAGGCGAGTCGTTGTCAGGAAGTTGCTCCAGAGCCTTCACCGCGTTCTCGAACGAGCTGCCAGACACCTTGAGCACGCCAGCCAGCTTCCTGCGGCCCTCGAACACCTCTGAGGACCAAACATCGCTGACCATCGAGCACAGTGCACGCATGTCGTAGTCGTCCTGAAGTCGACCCCCGTAAATAGCAACGTCCAGCAACCCTCTCCCAGTCTGCCAGCTCCCATCCTTGTCTTTGCCCTTATTCAGGCTGGACTCCTTTATGACTAGCTCGTAAGCGGCTTCTAGATCGGACTCGTTCCACTCGTAGGCTCTGATCCAGCCTTGCGGCACGAACTTCCGTCGTTCTTGAAGGGTGGCATGGAGCCAGGACAGCAGGACACTGCCAGGAACGTTGACGGTGTCCTGCTGCTTCTGCTGGAGCTGCTGCAGGGACCTCTTCACGTTCCTCTTCACGCCTTCCGGTGGCTCGTAAGCGAGCTTCAAGCAGAGGCCAGCGAGGCTCGGATAGAAGCCTAGACACTCCTCTGTGGTCAGCCAGATCCTCGTGGCAGGATTCTTGTCCACTGTGCACATGGGGGACCTGAGCAGGCTCTCTAGCCGGGGCAACCAGTTCAGAGCGAGATGCAGGTTGCTTAGGAGAATCCAACCACCGGTACTGTTTAAGGAGCTTTAGATTAATCCCCCCAGAGATGGGCATTATTTAAATAAAAAATTATTTAAATAACGTATCAAATAAAAGAGACTTTATCTTTATTTGTCATTAAATAATTTTTTTTGTTCGACGTGAATTTATTCGACGGCCACAAATAATTTTTTTATTTGACTGGAATTCATTTTAACCTTCAAATAATTTTGTCGTCTTTTCATTCATTTGTATTTGAAAATTATTTGAAGCTCAAATAACTCTGGGAGTAGAGAGCTAGAGAGAGCATGATGCAAGGAGGTAGTTGTTAGAGTGAGAGGGAACGGGAGGAAGTGGGAGGCCCGTTCCTAATATTCCTTTCTCTTTCTAATCCCCGTTCCCTCTCGCTCTAACAACTACCTCCTTGCATCATGCTCTGCTGCTTACCGCCCTCTAGCTCTCTGCTTTCAGAGTTATTTGAGCTTCAAATAATTTTCAAATATACAAATTAACGAAAAGACGACAAAATTATTTGAAGGTTAAAATGAATTCCCGTCAAACAAAAAAATTATTTGTGGACGTCGGATAAATTCACGTCGAACAAAAAAAATTATTTGTGACGTTTCAAATCAAAGTAACTCTGGCTTATTTTTATTTGAAATAAAAATAAATCTGGGTTATTTTTATTTGATGAGTCTGGAATAAAAATTTTGTCTTTTATTCGAAATTAATTTTTTATTTGAAATAATTTTTTGCCCATCTGTGATCTCCCCAACAAGTCCGTCTCTTTGGTGCTGTGGCATACAGCGGACAGAGTGCTTTGCAAAGTTCGGGGTGATGCGCGATGCACTGTGGGCCAGAAGACGAAGAAAAACGGTCGAAAGCGAACTTGAAAATTAACCTGATGAAAACTTATCATTTTGGGAGATGGGAGAGCGGAGCTTTCTGTCTTTGGAAGATTTCTCCACGTAAAAAAGGCTCTGGAAACTCATATCTTATTTTTCAAATTTTATAGCAACCGTTTTGAATTTTTATATCAGATTCTTCACAAGTGACTTCGAAAAGTTTCAGAAAAATACGATAAAATGTTGAATTTTGGCTACTTTCACGAGTTGCCTAGACTATTGTGCAGTGGTAGTTAAAGGGAAGTTTGAAACTCGTATTTTTACATGTCTGCATAACAAAGTTATATTTGTACATTACCGACAAGTAGTTTCTAGTGCAACTTCAGCCTGAGCAACTTGACCTTGGCCCAAGGACACCTCCACGAATCCCGTGGCAGACGCAACGTGACTATCGGCTAACGATCTCAGCTCCGAGCCAGGATCTGCTCCTGGTGATAGAAGCAGTAACACGGGATACGCAATTTCCTTTTCTGCGACGGTTCTCAGTGACCAATTCGGTGGTGCTAAGCCTTTCACGCCTTCGTGACAGTAAAGCATATCGAAATTTCACTTTAGTAGGGTCCAGAGGATAAGGCAGGAGTATCGATAGAAATTTCCAAACATCCGAATCACCTAGAACTTCTGCAGCCAGTTTTGAAAGAGCTGTGTGCAAGTAGTCAGGTCGAAGAGTCTTCACGAGCAGAATTTTTTGGAACGTAGTCAAATTACCCTCCGCGTAGATGCTGCTGACGTCGTTCAACCAAGCCGGCTTCATTTTGGAGGCTATCTGAATGGGGACAAGCATCATCCAAGAACAGAAGGCAGGATATGAATCGCGTAAATAGGGATTGCATGTTACTTGAGGCAAGGATGACACCAAAGCTCGAACGGAAAGGCGTCGTTCTTCTGGCACCCACTCTGGTACTCTGTACTCGGAATCTTCGTCGTCGTTCAACACCACCTCGGCCAGCAGGAAGTTCCTCTCAATTTCTGGCACCGAGCTGAGAGACAGGGCCAGCTGCAACGCCAACGGTAACCTGTGCTTCCGATAGACAGCTTTCGAGCAATACTGAAGAGTTAAACCTATCAATCTGTGAGCAAGCAGATAACATTACGCGTTTACAATTAGTGGAAAATGAAAGAGGATGAAGGCTTTTTATGAACCACCAACTGACCGTATCTCGATCAGCTTATCTTGCTCCCTTCTATCCTGGGACAATATCGAGCTTCTGTAAGCCTCTGCCTCCAAGTAAATGTCAGTGAAAGCTTCCCCTGAGAAGACGTACAGCGGACTCAAAGCCGTCGATGCTTTCACAGTTTTGTACAAGTTGGCCGCGAATTTGGCTAACTTCTCGTGATCCTCCGCTCTCCTGGGAGGGAAGGAATAATTGGGGTTGGGAGATGTTTAGAAAAGAATCTTGATATCGAATGCACTTATAGAGAGAATTCTGCTGCACCTAGTAACGTCCTCGAAGCTTCGTCGACTTTCCTCGAGGGCGAGCGCTATTTCCTTGGCTTTCGACTGAGTGGCCTGCAACGACGATAACAGTCCACCCTGTGACCCCTCGGACTCTTGAAGGAGATCTTGACCCCTCGCGGTGGCCAGCTGCGCCAATAGATCCAATCTCGCCGTGTCTCGTTCGCCAGATAAGTTCTCTTCTCGTTCCAGTGCTTCCTTCCTCTGAGTCGCTAGCTCCGGCGTCTCCTTTAACAGAACCTGCCCGGAGGAAGCAATTAATCCTTGCGCCCAGTCTTCCATTCCCATGCTTCCGAACGGTCACTTCAATTCTACAAATTATTCAGCGATTTTCCATGGAAGAAGTTATCGTCTTGAACGACCGTGGGTTGGAAGTATCGAGTAGAAACAGAAGTAACCGACGAGTTTCGCATTGAATGTTATATCCCTCACCCTCTCGACGAATCTCTCTGCCAAGCTCTTGGTACCAGCCCCGAGGGCAATTCTGAACAGGACCGCGTCAACTTCCATTGGGAAGCCGTCCAGCTTGTCCCGTCTGGTGGCCAGGAAAAGTTTGAAGCCTTGCGGAGCTGGCAAAGTTCGTTCGCCGAGTCGCAGAGGACGCTGACGTAGCAGTGGTAACAAGACAGGCGGGAACTCGACCAGTTCCTCCACCAGCAAGGGTTTCCCAAATCGTACAGCTAGCTCCAAGGTGGTCAGAAACTTGGCATCCTCTGGCTTGGTGACCTCCATCCTGGGACCGATGTTGCTCTTCAACCATGGCACTGCTACGCCGGATGGGTCCACGAAGATAGGAACCAACGGGCCTCTGAGGGCGCAGGAGGCACCCGCTAGGCTTCCAGTGTCTGCTGGCAGCCCCTGGGCACGCCACTGTAGCCTTTCTCTCTCGGTGATCAGTAGATCAATCGCTGATTTCTTCCATTTGTCGTCTCGTCCGGGGTCCTGCGTTTTACCATTTAAACTGGGATTCATTTTGAAGATTCTTTTGAAGATCCTGGTCCAATCATACATTATTAAACACACCTGGTACACCAGCAACGACGCCGCATTGGCAGCTTCAACGTCTAGCTTCTGCTTTCTGGCTGTCAGCTCCTCCAGCTGTGCCTGCCAGTCACGGTGTTCCGTGTCTAGTTTCTGCAGCAGCGCCCTGGCGGTTGCTAGTCTCGCCTCGGTTGCCTCCGCGCGCAACTGCAGCGCAGCTGCGCCTCTGGAATGCTCTGCTAGCTCTTCCTGAAGCTGCGACACGCGACTTTCAACGCTGCTGAGGCCAGCTGCCAGCTTGCCGATTTGAGCCTCGGCCGCTGACAGACGCCTGAAGCGTTGAGAATTTAGAATTGTTAGAGCAATGACTTAGGATTCGTCGGTTCGGTGCACGACGAGATTATGACCACGGATAACAATTTTCTGGTAGAGAGTTGGCAACGTACTCGGCCAGTAATCGTTGCTCCCTCTCGAGAGGCGCAACTTGCTGAAGGATCTGTCCATATTGAAGATTAGCGAGCACCCAGCCAGCCAACGGGGCTGCGGCCACCGAGGCCCTCTTCGCAGTCTTCTCCTCGAAGCTCTCTGGTCGCTCCTTGACCAACTTGGCAACCGCTTCCAGGCTGGATGATGTGCTTCTTCTCGCGTCCCACGTCCTAAATCGGGGAACGATGTTGGAGTGGCGGTTTCGTGTGGAAGAACACCGATATTCGATGAAAGGCGCGAGGAAGCTCTGGGATTTCTATAATTCATTGACACCACTACCCAAGTGGCACCCTTGCACAACTTTCAGCACCAACGTGTACAAAGAGAGAGAGTGGAACACAATGGGGATTCTGTCTGTGCTTTTATTCAGTTCAGTGGAGATATTACGAAAGGAGGAACGAAGGTATTTGCCTGATCTCATCTTTGATCCCTCGTTTCGCCAGGAATGTCTTCATGCTGTTCCAAGACGTGTCTTTTATACCCATCAGCCGAAGGACACCCTCGAGGACATCTCGAACGGGGGCTGGTGGCGCTCTCAATGATCGAACCTCTGCCAATGCGTCAGCGCTGATACCAGCTACTGCTTGTGCTGCTTGCTCTACCAAGGGCTCGACCTTTCCCAATTCTCCCTCGATATCGGCCTTTAAAAAGAAATAGAACGTGTTGGCTACAGATGGTGTTCAGAATGATGTTTATCAGTGCTACCTTTCTACGTGCGAGTTCTGCGCTCTCCCGTTCAGTTTCAACCTTCAGCGTGGCCATTTCCCCTCTCTGCCCAGTAGCACCTCTCATGGTGGCTGTTATTTGCTCGAGGGCTGCATTTGCTCGCCCTTGTTCTGCCTAAAAGGTACGATCACCAGAATTCTTACCTCAAAATGCTAACTAGGCTCATGGGCTGAATAAATGAAACGGATATTTCTATAGAACTCCGATGAATAATTTCGGAGTCGAAATAGTAAACGATGCAAGTGCCAGAGAAGCAAAAAATTGTTTCCTTTAATGTAAAATGATGTAAATTCCATGCTAAATACGGTGTGAACGCTGCAGGTGGTAGAATAATTTATTTTAGTTTCTAGGGCTGTCGTAAAATAGATTTGAAGTCGTAAGTACCAACACCGCTGTGGTTAAAAAGAAAATACTGAAAATTTTCACTTCTGGCGCGTACACTATTTACCACTTCGACTCCTCAATTTTATAAGTGCATTGGATGGATAGATTGCTACGTATGTCAAAAGATCAGGGGATCGTTGTAGCAAGAGGTCACGAGATTTATATGCCAAGAGATCAAGAGATCAATAGGCACGTCGACAGCTCGATGACCAGAGAAGATCGGTAGGCAGAAATGTCTAAAATCTCTCACTGGAACCGCAGTGCATGAAAATCCGCCAGGATCGATGGAGTGAAAGCGTACCTCGAGCTCCTGGCGCTGCTTGGAAACTTCGTCCTCCAACTTGGCCACTTGTTCGCCAGCCTCTTTCAATCTGCCTATACCAGCCTCGAGGCTATTCAGCTTCTGTTCTACCTCCTCGCCCCAGGTCACATGCAAGTGCTTCCATGTGTGCAGCAGGGCGAAGAACCTCGCTGGTGATTGTTGCTGCCGCGGAGCCTGAAGGTGGGCCTCGACCATCACCTTCAAGCCTGGCGTCGTCTCCTCGTAGTCGTCCACTTCGAGGTTGTTCTGATGGCAGGCCAGCTCAGTCAGGGACCCCTCCCTGCACCACCATTCGCTACCGAGGCCAGGACCGATCAACGGACAGTGCCTGAGAAGTCCTGAACGCGACAACCAGGTCGATCGTACTTCCCCGCTGTCCAAAATCATGGCCACTCGAAGATAGTTCCTTATACCTACACACGCGAGTAATTCAACAGAAATCCTACAGACGTGCACAATCTCTCCACGTCGAAGTGGCCAGATCGTAGGCGAGCCCGCGTAGGTGGAATATTAATGAAACTCTGTAAAGCGTTGACACGCGAAATCTTGAAATTGAACTGTTAATATCGCACGTACGATGGTAGAGGTATTGTTCCAGCGTGCCCGAGAAATCTTCCCTCCTCGCCACGTCAGCGAGGGGCGCTATTAAACCGTCGAGTTCCTCCGCGGTAAATAGTCCTGGGAGCTCGCCCCTCGACACTATTGCGCTCGCCAAAACAGCCAATCCATTCTCCCTCATATGGTGCTCCTCCAGCAACAGCAGCGTCGGCTCACCGTCGATGCCCGCGGCCTGTGCCGCGCTTTTCATCGATCCCCGACCGCGTCCTGGACAAAAGTCTACCTTCCATTCCGTTCCCATTCGGAAACGCCGAGTTCAACGTGTCCATCCGTGAAATTAAATAGCGTATTTCGTACCGGGCCCGGAGTCCAGCAGTCGGTGGGCAGAGAATGCCGCGGCCAGCCTCACGGCGGATTTCCTTCCAGCCCCCGGCCGCCCGATTAAAATGACGCCCCTCAGATTAGTCCCGAAAGCCCAGCTTAATCCTCCAGGCAGAAAACAAATCGGGAAATTGGGTATTTTGGGGGCGAACGAATACCGCGCGCGGCGCCGTCAGCCGCGAGATCTGCAATTAGCAGCGACTGCGAATTGCCGATTATACGGATTGTCGGGGGTGGGATTACACGAACTAACGGCGGGCGTAATCTTGTTAAATTTACGGGGGAACATCGGTAGGGACGCGAGGCAAGCGATCGCTGGGGTTAAGCTCGTTTCGAAATAACATAAAATTAAGTTAATTTAACGGGCTTACCGGCCACCGTGCGCAACAGGTGAGAGGAAATCGACGCCTGCACAGGATCACCTTCACGAGCGCATCTCGCCGCGGCGTTGATTACCTCCTTCTGCCACTGTTCCTCACCCAAAGGCAGCAGCCCGTTGCTCCCAGCCTTCCATATGTACACATCCCTCGCAGGAGTTAGCGGCCTCGACAACTTCGACAGGAGCGTCGACTCCCAACGCGACTGATCCCTGGACGTCAATCTAACAAGTCGAAACTTAATCACAGAAACTGGGTGGATTGAATGTTGCACGTGATATTCCACATGAGCCTGCAAGCTCTCCTACTTTTACTTTCCAACAGATGTAGCTTAGGCTGATTAAGGGTTGAGTCGTAGGATATTACCTGGAATGGAACAACCGTCGTCCAGCATCCAGCAAATGATGCGTGACACTCGATTCGTCCTCTGGAGGAGGGTAATACTTCAAACTGTCGACCCATAGGATCAGGTCTTTCGGGGTCCACTCGATGGAGGACCCATGAGAAGATTTCATTAACTCGAATGCTTCCAGTATGGCGGGCACCGTTTGTGCGATCCAGGAGTCGATTACGGTGTGGTCTCCTTTCAAGGAGCTCTTTAAATGTAGTTCCAAGATCGCGACGGTGTCCTTCGGTGTTGGATATCTGGCGGACGTAGAGCACTTTCAAGTATTTTATTTAAATCGAAGTAAATTTATTAGTTAAAACGTGTAGCAATTATCTATTTCATAGAAAGGACACTAACGATAAATAGTGAGTGGATAAAAGCGCATTTAATCTTGGATGCAGCCTGGTCGTTGCATCGGCTGTGCAGACGATGGCCAGGGGAACTCTGGCGAATTCTAAATCCTCTTCGTGGAATCCTCCTTCTTGAAGCAGCTCTCGTACCAGCTCCTAAATAAATTTCAAAGGGCGTATGCAGAACTTGAATTATTTCCAGCCCTCGTGTCTAGCTTTTATTTGGCAGAAAGTCTCGATACTGTTACTCGTGCGGCTATTATGTCAAGGAAATGAGTGCTCAGAGTAGCCAGGCAGTGGTACCTGCAAGTCCTTGGAAGCTAGATGCAAATCTTCCAGAATCAGCACCACCCTCGATCCGCTCCTAGGCTTGTACGTTCTGCCATGAGAAGAGGAATTCAATTGCACGCAGCTCCTCTTCAATTTCGTCACCAGGTCCTGCGACCCGTAGAGGGACGACCCCTTGACCAAAGTCGAGGGCTCGTTGCTTCTGATCGCAGAGAGTATAACGGATATTAGAGTGCTCTTCCCGCATCCCTCTGGGCCTCTGATCATTATAGGCTGATTGTTTCTGATCCATGGTAAAACGGAGGACAACGCTCTCTTCATTGCACCTGAACACATACACATCGAGTTATCGAACTGCTTTTCACATTTAAAATACTATAATAGAAATTGAAGCTGATAGATGCGAGTAACTAATTCTGCTCGATTCAGAGCCACTTTATCACCTGACAGTGAAACAGGACCGTCCTCGGTGTCCGTCGATTGATCGGCATCCCCGATAGTTTCCAATCGATCTGTCTCCTCGTTACAAACCACAGAGTATGGGTTCTCTTGATTCGGACACCTGTATTTTCAAATAACTATAGTCTAACGATATCGGGCAAAGTCCAAGCTTGAATAATGGACATCGACTGCAAGCTGGCACTCGACAGAAGTCGAAATCCTCACCAACAATCCGTCGATTGATAAATCATCCTGGCCAAATCCTCTCTAGAAGCTTCGTCCCCTATTTGACCACACAAAGAAGCGAGCAGAGCGTAAGATGCTGAGGTGCGAGTGTGGGCGCCCTTTAAATGGCAGAGCGTCGAGTCCATCAAGCCTATGGCCGAGGAAACGTCCACGTTGATCTTCAAACACTCCTCGGCGCAGTGGCAGAGGTGGGAATTCGCGAGTTCCTTCGCTGCCTCTGGAAGTGCTTTCAATCTGGAGGCTACCAGTAAGGAGTTCGGAGCCGTTGAGCCCAAATGAACCACCCCTAAACGCGAAACGGTGGCTGGACTCGCTCCAGCGAGTTTGTGGGTCTCGAAGATGAACCTGCAACCGCGAGCAGAGATAAGGAGGTAGTCGTAATATCGCATACACAGTGACTTGGAAATCCCGTCCAGTTTGGGAATTAGAGTTGGGGAAATTAATTCTGATATGATAACTGAAAGCAATGTAGGTATAATTAACTTAAAATTAACGTTCTCGTCCTTTAACAAATTGATTTGGTAAACGAATAGAAGAAGCAGGCGAAACTAATTAGAAAAGTAATGGACCGAGTGTTTAAGTTCTAAATGGTGGACGTTTACTTTGTTCGAGAGCCAAGTTTCACGCTGACGCCGTTGGGCAAAGTCAGTAATCGATTGTCGTCTAGAGCGGAGTTTAGAGCTTCAGCCCACTCGGGCTCCACGTCGCCATTAAGGACGATCCATGTGGTCGATTCTCCTGCTGATGCTACGGCGTTGGATAGCAGACCTTCCTTCCACTCCCTGGTAACCAAACACGACGATTTCCTCGGTATTAAGTTTCAGTGCAGCTACCCGACGGATCTCGTCCACTCTGCTTCTACACTAATCACGTCTCTACACTTCAACCAGTATTGCAAAATAAGAACGTCGTCAATGAGCCAACAGCAACTGGATCTTGAAGAGCTATTACTCGTCAGCACTTAATTAAAACTATTGACTAAATTGTGAGATTAAAGACGATTAAAAGCCGACTCGATATGGCACGAAGATACGTTCGGACGACAAATGAAATGAACTGGAATGAGAATTCTATGGACACGGTACCTAGTCTGAGGGACAACGCGGCCCAGAAGCCTCGATTTAGGCATGGCGCCAGGGTACACGAGAAACTGAACGACCGTTTCCCCAATTTTCGACAATGCCTCGCAAAGCAGCTTCCTGATGGTCGTTTTACCGCTTCCTGGCGGGCCGACGATCGCCACGCCGGTTCTACTTTTCAGCTGGTCGTTCAACTGGATGCATCTGTTCGCCATGTCATTGCCGAGTTCTTGGTCGGTGCATAGCTCCACCAGAACATTCTGCAAATCTTGCCTCTCAATGAAATTGGACAAAGAAGAGTCTACTTTGGGAAAAACGTCTTCCAGCAGCGAGAGGAAGCTCGCCGTGTCTTCCTCTGTCAATTTTGGCAAAGTTGACGCCTTGATCGCTGCCACCAGCCTGGAAAATAAATCACGCCGAACTTGGATTCGTCTCGATGCCTGTTTGAAGACAAAGATCTTTCAGAAGATGCGCTTGGAGAAATTCTCCTCAAACGCTTCGAATTCTCGGTATTGAAAAAAGACACTTTATCAAAGACAACCTGGTGGTCTCGTCCAACTGATTGCTCGCAGGGATGGCGTCGAGGACAGATCTGAGAGCCCTCAGGCCCCAGTCGTAGTGGGGCTGATTGGACAACAGAATCTCCGCGATGTCGAGCGTTTCCACGAGCTGCTTCGCGAGGGTGGACGCATCCAGGAATCCAGCACACTCCAGCAATGCCTTGACGATGTCCGACCTGTCGGGATGGGCCATGCCGATCGGCCTGAACAGTCGCGCCAGGGAATCGGGAAGCTTGCGTCGCCCACCGTACTCGATCCCGGCGGGGTTCATGGTGATGAACACGCAGCAATGCTGGTCTAGGTTCACTGTCTGGTCACCTAGCAGGATCTGAGGGGAGCCATCGCGGACTGCTTCCTGGAGGGGTCTGACGAGCATAGCCACTGCGCTCAGTGTCTCTTCTTCCAGGCGATTGAACTCGTCGAAACAACCCCATGCACCTGCTTGGGCGAGGCCGCCAAGGATCCGCCGCATGCTGCCAGCGTCCATTCCTGATATCGGTAAATAATGAAGATTAGAAAATTCGTGGAATTACGAATTTCGAGGAAGAAGGATTCTGTGGTGGACATTCTTTGACGAGTGCCAGAACTTGCTACAATTTCTGCGAATTACGTGATGGATTATATCAATTAAAGTTATTTAGAGGGTATTAATGTGTTAAATATTGGTGAACAGCTGTCGGGGAGCAGTGGAGATCGATTTCAGCCTCGTAGGCGTCGGATCGTTACCTTCGTCGCAATTGAAAACTAAAACGAGCCTGCCAAGAATAGCTCCGAGCGCCTTTACGCTCTCGGTTTTTCCAGTTCCAGCCGGTCCAGTTGGGCTGCCGCCCAGGCCCAGCTTCATGGCCTGCGCGAGTGCCAGGAAGCATCGCTCCGTCAACGGCGTTTGGACCAAGCCTACCGCTGCACCTTGGTACTCGAAACGGTATGGGAATTCTGCACCAGCGCAACGCACGACTGGTCCTTTATTCTGAAAAACAAATCATTGTGGTGCCAGCAGGTACCTGAAGAAGGCTAGGATAATGCAATTTTATTTTCCTCAATAGGCAACACATTGAACAATAGAATATGAATCCTACAGTTCTGTAACTCCTCAGCTGCCTCTGCCAGGTCCAAACGGTACTCTCCCCCTGAAGAGTGACGCTGAGAAGATTTCTGGCCACTTCGAGATGATGAACGGTGTCCAATAAAAGTCCACGCGCCTTTAAAGCAGTCAGCCTGTCAGCAGTGTCTTCCAGTCCCCTGTACCTCGCCCTTTGCGTCTCCAGATATTCAACGAGGCTCTTCAGACCAGCCCGACCTTCCTTCAAAGCTTTCTCGCACCGTTCGGTGAATCGAATCCTTTCCGCGAGCAACAGCACCTTAAGAATTTATTAGGACACGTCAGAGGCAGGCGGGACCCCTCGCGAAGCTCAGCAATCTCGGGGAAAGCCTTTATCTTACCTGGGTGGGATAGATCGATGGATCAGGCGCGGCGTCGACCAAGCATTTCTCCAGCTTCTGACGAAGGGCGCTTTTTATTCCCTCCTCGAGATTGCCCAGCCACCGCGGTAATGGGTCTCGGAGGTCGACGGGCTTGGTTAACTGCAGGATCTCGCCTTCTGGCGATACGACGGCCGTCAGCCCATTATCGCCCTTTATTATCGATCCCACGCCTTGATACAGTTTCGGTAGATGAGCTTCCAAGCCACGTCCGTTGGCTGACACTAATTCCAGGAGATCCTCGTCGCTTAAGAAGTACAGGCGCGGGTAAGACGACCTTTTTTCCTAGAAACATCGAGGTCCAAGGGGAAAGATAAGGTTCTCATTAATCTGAGATACTGAGATACTGAGGATCTAATGGTTAGGCTCCCCACTCTGCAACTGAGGGGATGCAAGCGTGATCTGTATACGGTTTTGAAATTACAAAGCTATAGATGTTCAGAGAGCAGAGTCTTTATGATACCTCCAAGTATTCGTCGAGGCTTCGCTGACACCTGTCGAGGTGGTCCTTTAAGTTTGTGAAGGCTGAAAGGGGAAGCCTCCTCAACGAAGACACCCTTGGGTCGCGAGAGACCTCTCCCATGAGATACCTGAACATTACCCTCGATCACTATAGGAAATTTGAAAAACTGCACTGCAACGATTCTAACGACTGATCACCTAAATTCCTTGTTAGCCCTGGACCACCTTCCAGTATCGTTCGGCGCAGCGCCTCCTTCGTAGACTGGTTCCAAGTAAACCCACTTCCTCTGGACAGTGCTCAGGGTCTTTATTCTCTCCTCCATCTCCGAGAGTCCTGCTTCGCAGCGAGCAACCCTCGCTGCGAACCTTTCGTAGCCTGCTGCCCCTTTCGCGCCCTCCAGCAGCAATCTCAATTCACCTTGTCGCGAATCAACGTAATTAATTTGCACGGTACATTGCAAGAGTGCTTGTTGCTTATTAGATCGAGACGTAAGGTTCACCTGCTCTTGCCAACAGACTGCCATATTCCTCAACGAGAAGGATGTCGGTATTTCTACCGTCCTTCGATTGCTGAAGCTGAAAGCGCGCGGATGCCTCCCAGGACTCGAGCTCCATCAGCCCTTGTCGAATGCCGCTTTCCGCCGCCGCTCTTTTCGCTATTTCCTGGACATAAATTGCGCTTTCAGCGTGCATCACCTTGGGCATATTCTCCAGTCATTGCGACTTGGGATTACCGAAGGGATTAAGGATCGCAATCGTCACCTTTATCTTCTCAGCGTTCTCTTGGATGATGTCCACGGAACGAAGCAAATCACCCAGAGTGATATCCCTCGCGTCCTTGATACTGTTCAAGTTCAAAAGTAATTTAAATTCGCTCCAATGCTCCTCTGCGATCTCGTCCCCGCGCAGAAGCTGCAGCCACTCGATGGCGCCTCTGACCTGTCGCACTTTCCTGCCAACGAACGTGTCCACTTCTAGGCTCTCTGTTTTATCAGTGGACTCGTCCTTCGATTGATCCTTTAGCTGGACGCGTATCCTGTTCTCCCAGGAATCCAGCCAATCGTGCAGCCTGGGTAGTCTCCTTCTTGCCACTGTCCACTCCTCGTCCTCTTGGTTCCTCAGTTCTTCCAGAAACTCAGCCTGGAACCGACAGTTCGACTCCTCGGCTTCCAGCTGTTGCTCCAGCCTCTTCATCGTCTCCTCGTTGTCCTCTAGAATGTCCTCGATGCTCAGCTCGATTCTCTGGCAATCGACCTTCAAAGCGTCCAGCTGCTCCTTCAGGTTCGTCCACCTTTCCCTCATCGACACGATCCAGTCTAGCGTGAGCATCTCTGGCTTTGAGGACCATTTCGTCTGCCATCTTTCTATCTCGTCTCGCACTGCCACTGCTCTGTGGCGAAGGTTCACCTTGGCGTCCTCGAGTTCCCGAGCTACCACTGTCTTGTGACGCTCCAAACGGTCAGCCAGCTGCTGCCAGGAAGCGTATGCCGCGCTGACACCTGTTTTAAGAAATTTTAAGGTGGCTTCTTACAGCGAAGGCTTACAGTATCGACATTTATTTCAGAGGCAGGATCAGTCAGCAAATAGCTGGGGCAGGGTTTCTATGAATCTCTTGTCGTCTTATCATCGAGAGTAGTATGAGTTACCTTCAAGTTTCTCGCTAGTCCACGCGGCCAACACTTTGGAAAGTCCAATGACAGCCTCCATTTCTTCGCTCATGCCAGACGATTGCGCCTCGATCCGGGCATGTGCTTCGTAAGCTAGTCCAACATCCTCCACGCTTCTGGGCCTACGTTCCAGCTCCTTGGAGGCAGACGAAAGGAACTCTACGATGGCGACCAACCTCGATGAAGCCTCCACCCTTAAATCGGAGCACAGACGCTCCCAATAACGACGGGACGCTGATTCTAAGTCGCTCCTGGTCGTCGCTGTGTCCACGCTCACGCACCATACTTTCACTTCGCTTCCTCGCAATTTGCCAACCTAATTATCGAGCAACGATTACAGAGGGTGTACATAGAAGTCTTGTCATAGTGTATGTGAAGGATTCTCGCTAGTTCGCTGACCTCTTGCGCCCATTGCTTGGCATCCTTGAACGCTCTCGTCCACTCTTGCGGCGATCGGCCTTTCAGTCTTTTCATTGAACAGTAATTCAGTTAAACAATGGGTATTACGTATAATTTCATTCTATAGTGCTAGGATATAAACATAGACATTTATGTAGTGTCGAATACGATGGAAGGCGATGTAAATTGGAGATACATTCAGTCCCCAAATTTTGGGGAGCGGCAAATTTGGGAGAGCGAAAAATGTAGCGAATTAACAATAACTCGTATGTAAGTTGGCATATTGAATTGATTTTTAAATTGTTTCGACTCTTTTAAATTCAAATAATTTATGATATTTCGCGGGAAGGGCGGCAGACGCTTGTTAGCCTAGGGGCGCCAAATCTCTTGAATTACTTAAGGGGGTAGATCACCCTCGATAGCCCTAAAACAGGTCTATTTTCAAAACCAAATTGTAAAGTGATAAATAACAATAAAGACAACGTTTTTTTTCTAGTTTTAATCGTTCTTCTATGAGCTTTAACACAAAAAAAGAAAACTCTAAATATCTCTATGTACATAAAAGTTGTGAGTACAAACGTAAAAGCGTGTAAGCGGTGCGCCGTTTGATGGTGAACATAAAATCTCGAAAACCGCTCCAATGATTTGGATGAAAATTTAATAATAGATACAGAAAACCATTCCCAAAGATGTGTTGGGAGCAGAATTTCGAGATAAATTCTTAAAAAAAAAAGATAAAAAATATTTTTCATACAAGAAATCGATTAAATCGTGATTTTCAACATAAAAATTGTATTATTGTTCTATTCGAAATTCTGCTCCCAACACATCTTAGGGAATGGTTTTCGGCATCTCTCATTAAATTTTCATCCAAATCGTTGGAGCGGTTTTCGAGATTTTATGTACACCATCAAACGGTGCACCGCGTACACGCTTTTACGTTTTTACTCACAACTTTTATGTACATAGAGGTATTTTGACTTTTCTTTTTTTGTGTCAAAGCTCATAGAATAACGATTAAAACTGGAATAAAACATTATCTCTATTGTTATTTATCACTTTACAATTTGCGTTTGAAAAAAGGCCTGTTTTAGGACTACCGAGGGTGACCCCCTTAATTCAGTCGTGGTTACATTAATTTCCTTTTTCCTTTTTCTTTGGGGTGTGCCGGGGCCCCTTGCCCCTCGCCTGCGTGGCGCCACTGATACATACAAGCAAGTGCCGGAGAAGCACAAGTTTCCACGCGGTTTCTTAAACTTTTAATAAACCAGCCCAGAATTTTCTAGCAGCGCTGCTGGTATAAAATCATCTCCAAGCTCGTACCGTTCCGCAGCGTCTATTTTCGCCGGCGCGGCCACGTACAGCCATTTCCTCCTGAGCGTTTCCAGCGCAGAGAGAACGATTTCCGCCTGCTTGTAAACACCGGCGAACAGGTAGCCGCTCCTTTGAATCAGATCGCCGAAACGAGCGTCAGCCGCATCCCCGACACCCCTGAAGTTCGCGGGGATCGAGAGGGATCGTCGGATCGACGAGTACAATTTCGCGCGGACCTCCTCGATCGACGGCCTCCATTGCAGGGATCCGTCGCGGAACGTCAGCTCCACTTTAACATCGGGCAGCTTCTTCAACAAAGACGGTAACGCGCCTCTGCAAAAAAAAATACCGAGGGGGAATCTTCTGTCGTGAAACTGTTCCATGTAAATCGCCAATGAATATGCAAATTGCGCATTAAAATCGCGAGATGGTTTCAAGGACGTTGGGAGTTCATTAGGAATGCATTTCGCGGGGCCCCGCGTTTTCCGCGCAGGAGGAGAAGCTAGTTGGGAATATAAATTTTTGTTCCATTATCTCGTTTGCAGTCCACTTTACATTCATTGGCAAGTGCTCCGCGTTTCTTTATAGAGCTTCGGGGAATCGTGAGGGAACGATTTTTGGGGTTTAACGTAGCTTCTTTAGAAATATTGAAATCGAGTATTCATGTAATGAGCAAGTAGAGGGATGGTACAATGTTTGGTGACAGCAACAAGTGAAAGCCACCAGGATCCACACAGTTTCCATAGTTCATGGTATCCACAAAGAAACCTGACGAGCAACTCTGCAGCGCAATTGTGTTCACCTGTAGGCTACACCCAAAGCTTTCAGCAGCTGCCTGTCCCAATGCAGCTTCCACGCTTTCGTGTTCCCGTACTCGGCTTCCACGGTGTCCACTATGGTCCTCATGTTCACGAGAGCGTCTTTCCAAGCATTTTGGTTGCTAATCAGATTGACAGTCTCTCCTTTTAGTAAATTCGCCACCAAGTCTCGCAACGAGCCGTGTTTCGCTGCCAGCTCGGAGTTCTGTTGCGCGAACTTCCTCACCTGCATCAGTGAAGATTGCAATTAATCTTATGACGTTTGAACGAGGCACAGGAATCTCAGGTGATTACCAGTTCCTTCAACCTGGCGGTGTAAGCGTCTACCGCCTGGGGGTCAGACCAAACGACACCTTTTTGCTCTTGAACGGCACGTGCCAACTCCAGCGCTGTCGTGAGCATCAGCGGCCTCTGAGATGGCACCATACGGTCACCAATGGTGTTGTGGAAGGTCGCCACTTGCTGAAGAGCCCTAGCACGACCAGCCAGAGCGCCTGCCCTTTCGACGAGGTCCCTCACTTGCCGAGGAAGTTCCACCCCTTGGCTGGAAAGCGCCCTGGCCTCTCTGATCAACGTCATCAATCTTGGATCGTACGTCACTCGCATCATGCTGGTGCCAGTTAACTCCACCACAGCTGAATCGGTACCCAAGGTCAGCTCCCTCGTCGCCACAACCTCCTTCGTCTCTTCCACCTGTCGGATACACAATTTCCCATGCACCAAGTGCAAAGCTTATTATCTGCGAAGATTAGAGAGCTACCCAAGCCTCGACGAAGGTTTCCCGCTTCCTCTCAATATCCTTCAGAGCTGCCGAAACTTTCGACGACACTCCCTGGTATCCGGGAAGATCCGCAAGCAGCTCCTTCCCCAATTTGCCCAAACTCTCCAGCCTCATCTCTGACGACCTCGCCGCTTGAACCTCTTGGAGTATTCGGGGACTGTCTAACAGGTCTCCCGTGTCTGGCCCAGCCAAGCAACTTTCTTGCGTTTCGCGGAATTAAAAGTATCGATTTTAATCGGAAATAGATACTATTTGCAGAGGCAAGGGTGGTATACAAGCAAGCTTCGCATGTATTGAAGTTACCTATCAGATCCCCGTATGCAGAAAGCAGTGCCTCGCGTTCCCCACGCAGGGCCCTCTTCAAACCTTCTCGTTTCAACAGCTCGAGGTAACGTTGGAATTCAGCGAGCAAAGAGTTCGGAGTGGTGGCGTCGGCGATCTGGGATTTCAGCTTCTGTGCGACTCGCTCTTCGGCTGGTAGCAGGCCTTCTTCGACTTTTCTACGGAGGCGGCTCCAGTCGACGCTCTTTTCGCCGTCGTCGAAAACCACTGGCAAGTGTTACCATGAGCGATTAACAGGTTGCAATAGCCAGTGATTAGGAAATAAATTCTTAGCAAGTATTTGTGATCAGTTTTCTCAGCAATTAAGCGTCAATTTCTTTGTCCATCGTTTGAAGAGACATTTAATATTTGAGTATAGGAATATAATTTTCGCTTAGAGTTTACTAACAGCGTATCTTCAAGGCTATCGCTGTCAAGAATGAAGAATTAGGATCGATGGAAACAAGATACCTTTAACGTCATCGAAACACTGCATCAAGGTGTCAGTGCCAAGTCCAGATCTCTCATTGGGCGTTAGCAGTCGGGTTAGTTGCCGATACTGGGCACGTAACTCGGCAATCTGCCTAAAGATCGCGGAGATCATTGAATTTTACCGCGAACCAGGAAGAGGAAATATCTCCAGCTAGTACCTGAGCCGTGTTCCAATTCGAGAGCACCTCGTGGGAGTGTAACTCGGGCCCTTCCAAGGGTGAAGGGAGTGGTGGGGCCAGAAAAGGGTTGTGAACTTCTCCGACATGTTGGCCCATTTTTCGCAAATATCCGCGCCAATGGAAATCGCTTCAACCTTCACTCGATCGTCAGAAGTGCGGATCTATTTTCAAAGCGTACTTATTATTTAGCGAACGAGTTCTGGAGGCTTGTAATCTACTAAACGCTAAATCGACGATATTGAAATTGATAGGTACAGCTGTCACTGGAATCCTATAACCTGTTACCTCGTCTATTATATTTCTCACAAGGGACACCACTTCGTCCCCGATGATATCCAGGAAGGATTTCATACGTTCTTCGGGGTACACTGCCTCCCCTAATTTCCATAAATCGTCTACGTAACCGGATACTGCCTCGACAGCATCCTCCACTCCGATTAGACCGTCTCTGCGGCAATGAAAATCGTTCGAAATTGAATTTCAATAATGTCTACAAATTAATAGCGAGGCACGTTCAATAGATGATAACTGAATTAGAAACGAGTAGTGTGTATTAGGGATTGCAATACCGGTAAATCGCGAGAAATACCCTAAAATTTTTACCGGTAATTCGCTAAAAATTTTACCGGTAATTCGATAAATTATGTATAGCAATCTAGCGCATAGATTGCGCAATTCCGTCGATATCTAAATACTAAGTTATCAGTGAGAAATACTTCAATTAATAATAGAGACGAAAACCGAAGTATCTCATGACGAACCAACTTGGATCCAAAAGAAAACTAAAAATCTGAATCAAGCCATCAAAAAATAGACGTATTTTCAAGTAGAAAAAGTAAAAAGAAAATATCTACAAATGGCATATAATTGCTTAATGACTACCCGAGCAACAAGGAGACCAAAGTTTGGACAAATTATGTTTTTTGCGTGCTCATTTGTTAAAAAGAATTGTTAAATAAAAAATATTTAATTATGTATATAAGTTAAGATTCTTTTCATTGTTTTCGTGGTGAAGATCCATATTAATAAGTATTGTCAATAGTTATACAAATATATCTATTTTGTATCATATCATTTTATATTTTATGTTCAGAACAGTTTTATTTGCATATATTTTTTATAATGCTCGATTAGAGTTCAAAAAATTTTTTTTATAATGTTTACTTTCATATTATCAATACCATAAAAAATTACCGGTAAATTACCGGTAAACCGGTTTTGAATGAGAATTTCACCGAATTGCCGGTAATTGAAAAAGTCGCAATTTTGCAATCCCTAGTGTGTATTGATGAAAGTTGCCACGAATGGAGTGCTAGGCTAATTGGAATCTGTGTAACGCGCTTTTTACGACACCTAGCCACCGCTGCGCTCTCCAGCTCGGCCCTGATGCTCGTCAATGTTTTCACAGCCTCTCCGCAGATCGTTTTGTCGTGCGAACGCTTCGATTCCTCCCATCTCTTCCTCCAATGGTCCTCCTCCTCGAGGACGGAGGTCGTAGCCTGTGAACCAAGAAGATTCTCCTCCAACGTCTTCAAGCACGACGGGCTGAGGCTGGAGGACCGCAGCGTCGGTGCCCATACTTGACGAAGTGCCTCGATCAGGGTCGACCCTTTCCCGCTGCCAGTCGTAGTCACGTGCACTAGGTCGTGGAAATTCTTCTCCGTGACCGGTGAATCCGTTACCTATATCAAACGCTCCATTACCAATATGTCGACGAAAGTGGTGGATATCTAATTTGCAATTCCAACCACTGCAGATCAAAGGTATCACACGTTAAATATTACTATTCGCTATTGATAAAGCATATGTGTCGAGCTACCAACGCCAGTAACTTTCTTGCAAATATAGGGGAAGGTGGAGCAAGACGGGGGGGGGGGAGGGCAAGACGGGGTACCCCCCGTATCTCGCGATAAAAACGCACTAATCAAAATTTAGTGAAACATGTGGACGCGTGACGAAGTTAGATCAGAATTTGTAATTTATTGAGACTTCCTTACTTTTTCCATATTTTTAGCACCCGTGACAGTGATATAATAAAATAGAAGATCTCCGGTACATGTGTGTGTTTCTGAGGCAGAATTTAGCTGGCTATAAGGTACGTATGTTATTTTATACTTTTGCAAATAATGTTTCGGGCAGTGTTCATATGATTGTAGTGACACGGAAAGGGGCATGATGGGGTAATGAAAATGTGGGTTACCCCATCATGCCCCTCACAAACCTAGAAATAAAAATCAAAGCGTCTCATTGTTCCAGGATGGTTAGAAACTACAGACGGAAGACGGAGCGAGGTAAATGATACTTCTTTTCTATTAATTAGTCGCAAAGAACTGATTCCCTTGTGGAAAGGTGGAAAAGCTGCCAAATATGTGGCAAATGTGGCTCATTTCTCCTATGTTGAAGTAGGAGATGAGGACGACGAAGCCATACACGTGTGCCTCCTCTGTCAACCCAATAAATAATTACTTTATATATATATACTTTATTTATATTGTTTTTTAATTGGTACCCCATCTTACCCCACCCGTGGGGCAAGATGGGGAGAAACGACTTTTTCTGAATTTTTTTATTTATTCTATTGAAACCTGTAAAACTCAGGTTGATTCACAGTTAAACTGAAAGACTTATTACCAAAGAATGGTTCGGACATAAAATTGATTAGTTGATTATGAAAATCTGTGTTTTATTCATCATCAAACCTTAACTACCCCGTCTTGCCCCACCTTCCCCCACCTGTTACGATTGACCTATGTAATGATCACTAATTATTTATCGCCAGTTCCCCCAACTGCTACCAACAATCTAACCAAGATCAAATCCCTCCTACTCCACCTTCACTATCAACATTTCCACACTACCTTGAAGAAGACCAAGGTGTTTCTGCCAATTGGCAACTCGTTGCTCAGCTTCAACCGTGCTTCCTGACCACCGGTCTCAGCAGGTTGCGCGCAGAGCGTTCTGCACGCGGCTCCGTCCAAGAAATTGTCCAGCACCGATTCTCCATCAGCGATGGTCTCGTCGTCCCTCAAAGGCACGCCGAAGAAGTGGCCAGCGGTAGCCACTATCAGCGACCTCCTTTTATCAACCACCACCATTATTCTCACTGAGTTGTCTATTTCTTCATACAGAGAATTCACTGGCAGTCATACGAGTGCATCGCAGAGCTGCACCATGAAACGACGACGAAAAGGTCGCCCTTGTCGCGTGTAGTGATCGTTGAAGTTGTCATGACGACTCCCGGTCAACACAGCCCAGTTGTCAGCTGGCTCACGTGCTGGCAGTATCGTAGCTGTAAGTGGTTCTTGGCAGGTGGACGAACCAGCAGGGTTACCTTGCTGCAGCAGCTCGTCAAATATAGATAGAGCTGAGAAAAGATCGCACTCTGAATATTGAGTTGCGAGAGAAGTTCGCGGCGTTTCTGACGGCTGATAAACAGCCACGACCGAGGAACTTTTCATGCTTCGTCTTTCAAATCAAGCTGAAAGTTCCTGAGCGCTAGGTGAAAAAAAAGCATGAGAACTTCTTGAGTTCAATCTGTTTAACAGCCGCCAGAAACGTTGCGAATTTTCCGAACCCAATACAAGCGTTCTGATACGTAGGTCGATTAAGTATTGGGTCAGGTGTACGTTTATAAGCTCGACGGCAGGGATTAATCGATTACAAACAGCTCTTTTTGGTTTGAATAACTGGTTCCCATTTATTTATGAACTGTGTTAGTACAGACAAGCTCCTCATTTACGCTGTTCTTTATGTTTTTTATTCGCGAATATAGGAAGAACCCAATTAAATTAGACTATTGCGTGCCTCTGAAAGCATGTAAGATGACGGTTCACGATTGCCAGCAGTTGTAACCAATTGAAGAATAGTGTAACTAGAGGATAGCAGTGCGTCAGTGGAAAGATATGTAAGAAAAAAAGGACAGGCTGATGAATCGACTTCTGACTCAGTTTACAGTACGCGTCTAACATCTCTGCCATTGAACTACGGGCGAATTCCACTTACGCTCAAATCGCCCGTGATTTACTTTAATGTGGGTTTTTCTATACGCGACTGGACGCAACGTTAAGAGTTTCAAAGTCGATTTTCTCGAAAATGGAGCGCGATATAAAAAAAAGTTACTCCTTCTTTTCTGTTTATAATAAGTATATAAGTCGACAAAAAGGAATAAAATTTTTCGATACTGCGCTGCATTTTCGAGAAAATCGACTTGGAAATTCTTGACGTTGCATTCAGTCGCGTATGAGAAAACCTATCTTAATGAAAATCACGGGCGATTTGGGCGTAAGTGGAATTCGCCCTACGTTGTTGTTTTTTTTTTTTTTTTTAAGAATAACAGTAAACGCTGCTAAATCGAAGCGCGTCCGGATCGAGAAATGAATGAAAATTTTTCAAAATTCTTTAGTATCGCTGTCATCGCGCTCGAAGCGCGCAGCTTTGAATGAAGCATCGAGGATGCGCGCGTGCACCAGGTTGCCGGCATTCTTAATATTATTACCGCCGAATATTTGCATAATCAGGGTATAGTTGGCATCCACGCCTCGAATAAGCAATCAGAGTACATTCCGACGATCGTCGAGGCCGATTTATGCGCTCACGTGCATACGTATGGCCTGTCCATGCACACTTCCGCCGCAACAAATGGCGTGTGCGACGAAGGAATGATCGCTCGTTGGATTTGCCAGCGATCGTACACACGCCCATTAGCGAAAAGCATATTGCTGGCCATGAAAGCAAATTTCGCACGACGACATCTATTTATGGCGAACGATTTGCTTTGGATCAATGAACAGCGTGCACATCGCTACCGTTATCAGATTGCTTCATTATTGTTATCTTCTCATAACTGTGTCTCCTGCGAAATTGCTTTCACAGCGGTGAGAATGCAGATACAGATGAACTAACGAAACTTTTTTAAAAAGCCTCTTTAATGATCCATCAGTAGCGTCATTTGTAATTCATATTTTTTTTTTCGAAACAAACAGGTCCTTTTAAACAGGGATCGAAAAAGTTCTCGAACCCTCCTTTTTAAAAAATTCTGCTAGAACTTATTTGTTTCGATTAAGAAAATATCTGTTCCTGTGGAATTTTTATTGAAACAAATGAAATTCAGGAACTTCTTTAAAAATTGTTCTCATGGAACAGATATTTTAGAACCTATATAATAAAAGTTCCATGGAAACAAGTTACATTAGAACATTTATTAAAAAAGTTTTCAAAAGAACGAAAAGTACTCAACTATTAGGTAATAGTTTTATTTAACAATATACTATCAACAATACAATAGATATAATTTAACTCCTACAAACTTAGAAAATGTTTCGCTTCTAAAATTAAATTAAATGCCATAATGTATTATAGTTATAAAATACTATCACGCTGAATTGTAAAACATACATAGTATGTTATATATTCTTGACAAATTCTCTTTTCTGTTCAATACTTGTTATGAAACCATTAATTATATTATGACTTTCATACCTTTTATATAATTTCTTATATTTTCAAATAAACATTTGAAGAATATGACGTTATATTGTTAAATAAAACTCGTATCTAATAGTTTAGTACTTTTCTTTATCTTATGAAAACTTTTTTAATAAACGTTCTAATATAACTTGTTTTCATGAAACTTTTATTATAACGATTCTAAAACATCTACGTAGGTAAGTATTACATATAAATAACACATTCAGAATATCAATTTAACTGTAAGAATTATTTAATATTCTTTTAGTACTATCCATTGAATACTATTTAGTATTTGTTACAACGATTGAGAACTTTTTTAATATCGGTGAACAAAATATCTGTTCCTGTTATAGAGAAATTTTTATTCTTATATTTTATAAGCTCCATTCCAACTGGAACATTTATTTTCAAGAACTTTTATTTTATCGGTTCTCCTGAGAACTTATAATGTGAGAACATTTTTAAAAAAGTTCCGCGGTCATTGGTTTAAATGGAACCTATTGAAAAGTACCAGAACTTTTTCGATCCCTGCTTTTAAACATTATGATGTTATTAAACATTGTGTCAAAGAACAAGTCTCAGCTTCAATTTATTTCTGTGTAATTAATTAAAAAAGATATGCTTCATTTTCGACAGAAACGACTGCCTGGTACTTAAATTCGAGACCCTTGAAATCGCATTGAACATTGTTCTAATGGTCTCTACAGTTCCGACGAGTCTCTGCATCTAATTCAACGAATGATGACAACGACGGACGCAATTCTTAAAACGCACGCGTGCATTCCTGCGGCGTAGACGACTCATCGAGACCCATCGAGATTTTCAATACCCATCGCAGATCTATCTGCAGATCTTTCAGATCCGACTGACGTTCTATTCGTGGTTCGAAGCAGGGTGCATTGGAAGCGTAGTACCTACAGTTCGTTAACTAACATAAGTAAGGGGAAGCTGCACCGCCACGTGGAGTCGTTGAACTTGGAGAATTTCATTTCATCTCTGTGGTCCGCGGTCGAATTCTCCGGGCCTCTAAAAAAATTTCTGGATTACGTGGGCGGTGAAGAGAGAAACACGAACTCTAGCTCGCGATCGCGCGTAATCAGAGGGGCACGTGGTGTTGTAATCAGCAGACACTCGCGCTGAAGTGCCGCCATAAACGCTGCCATGGTATTTAATGCACAGCTTAAATCGACTGCCAGTCTCCACCACGGAGCCTGCTGTTCATAGGGTGTCTCGAAAGTATCCTGAGAGATGGCTGGCGATGGAGACAATAAGTTTTCCATTAAAAAATAACATATCACCAGGAACATATTGAGGAATGCCTTCCGTTAGAATTCCGTTAGAATTGCATAACAGCGATTTGCATAACTGTTACGTGGTTGCGATTCATGAGCTGAGAGCTGATATCGTAGCGTTAAGAAGATGGTATTGAAACGAGTCTTGTTATCCGTTGCTCAGCACTGACAGAGAGAAATGACAGTGCAATACACCGATACACTACATTAAATACATGTAGATTCCCTTAACAGACGCGGGGTTGACGGACAAGTTCCAGTAAACACTTATTCCTTATTCTAATTAGGTCTGCGTTACAAATGTTCTCATGTTCCAGTAGTTCAACAAACACAGCTGGAGTGTGCCACGTAAACTCGGTTAAATTGCAAATAACTCCTTGCACCATGCGTGCAATCTTGACACCTCTTTCAGCGTTCTGTACGAAGCGTTTATAAATAAGAATATTACAGAAGGTATGTTGCTCCAGAAAGATCAAGTGGGCGGTATTAATGGAAATTGAGGAAGATCAATGGATCCAGATATGAAGCAGCTTTCAAGGTCACATCTCATCCTCATTTATATTCAAACTCAATCACGCAACCAGATACGCCAGAGGAACCTTCTTTAAAAAAATCATTCCCACATCCCATCTCATCCAAGACGAATTACTCCCTACAGATAAAGTGCGAAGCACAGATAAACGCCGGCCTAGAAGGAAATACCCGAAATATGAAAAATACCAAAAAACAACAGATCCTGAAACGACGTAGGAGTCTCCAACATCCAACGCGTGATGTTAACATGGTAGCAGGCCCGGATTAAAGGGGGGGCTAGGGAGGGCTGCAGCCCCGGGCCGCACTTTCCCGGGGGGGGGGGGGGGGCCGTTCTAAGCGATTAGCTCACTCTGTCTTCATTAGGAAATGTTGTATCAAATATATTGTCTGAGTTCCACAACTTCCAATTTTTTAGTCGACCGCCAAATGATTCATATTTTTCCGAACATATACCTTGCGTACAGATTATTTGTAGCTACACCAATCGCAAATTGTGAGGCGGGAATATCATTTTCTGTACTAAAGAGAATAAAGAATACGTATAGAGCGGCGATGTTAGATGATCGGTTATCGTCCTTAGCACGTTTAATGATTGAATCTGAATTATTAAAGATAAGAAAAAACAATTTAACTAAAAGTTAATTGTACAATATCTCCCCCCTGTTCAAACACGGGGGGCCCATGAAGGTTTGATAGCCCCCGGCCCCAAAAATCTTAATCCGGGCCTGCATGGTAGGAAACGATGTTCTGCTCCAATCACGCGAGCGTTCATTTTATCCCGACCCAGAAGAGAACACGACGATCAAACTCGTCAAGGCCGCCTTTACTCGACGATTTTCCTCGTCGTTTGTAAGGAGTATCGGCAACGCAGCGATAAATCGCCCACCACTACGGTTCCGCGCGTGCTTCAGTCGAGCCGCGAGCGTCGTCCGGTGATCGTCTACGCGCGTGTGCGAGCCAGATTTTGGAGCTCGGCGCTTCTATTTTCTGGAAAATCTACAAGTCGAGCACCTTCTTCTTCCGGAGGCTTGACCCTGCTATTTAATAACGTCTTAGGTGAGTAACACTCTCGACGTTCATCGAGTGCTTTTTAAATAACAGCTTGCGTGGACAGTTTGATAAGGGGCAGTTTCAAATCCGACGCCAAGTTTCGCGGGCAAATTTTCGTCGTTCGATTGCAGCACTTCCGAGTTAATACAATTGAACTTTCTTTCGGGAAATCTTCTGTTGAGCTCTGCACGAGCAACTTGGCTGAGGATCGCGGTGTTTTGGTGTAGTTTTAGTGCGTGTGTTAATTTTTACATTAATTATTCGACGTGTAGTAAGACCCGTGGTAAATTAATAGTAGACGAAGATTGGTGATTTGGATTCGTTTCTTTTTTCTGTTTCCCGCTGCATGCAGAAATCTTCGTTTCGTACGGCTATTTTTATATGTGCGCGGTTACGTAACGCAGATTTGCTAGCGTCTAACGATAGTCTTTATCTCCGTAAGGGGAGATCAGCTAAATCTGCACAGCTTTCGATACGGTTCGTGCAAACATGGGATTCCGCGAGTGTTATGGCTGGTATATTTCGCTGCGAACCGTGAAAGTGGAGCGTATCTGAAAGTATGTCGGTTTGGGTCAACGAATCGTTGTGCGATCATATTGTGACAAACGTAATCGCCAGTGTAACGTGGCAAGTATTCGCGACTGTCGCTGTTGACCAACTTGCTAATCGACTGGCAATTACCTTTAACTTAAACGTAGATAACTTCGTCCATGGTGACGCTAATTACTTCCAAGTGTTCCACATTTTTCTATACCGGTTAATTTTATCTGGTTAATTTAATTTCAGCTAAATGATTAATTAAATTAATTGATTTATAAATATAAGTTTTAAATAAGAATGATATATTTATGAAAAATTTAAATTTAACAATAAATGAAAGTTTAATTTAGTTATTCATTTAAGTAAAAGTAATTTTAATGCCAGCAACACCTGTTAAACTGAATTTATAAATTAATTTCATTAAATTAATTTCATTAAATAATTTTAATTTCATTAATTTAATTTCATTAAATTAATTTCATTAAATAATTTTAATTTCATTAATTTCATTTCATTAAATTAAAATAAATGAAAGTTAATTTTAGTTATTCATTTAAGTAAAGGTAATTTTAGTGCCAGCAACACCTGTTAAACTGAATTTATAAATTAATTTCATTAAATTAATTTAATTTTATTAATTTAATTTGATTAAATTAAAATAAATGAAAGGTAATTTTAGTTATTCATTTAAGTAAAGGTGATTTTAGTGCCAGCAACACCTGTTAAACTAAATTTATAAATTAATTTCATTAAATTAATTTAATTTCATTAAATTAATTTCATTAAATTAATTTAATTTTATTAATTTAATTTCATTAATTTAATTTCATTAAATTAATTTATAAATTCAGTTTAACAGGTGTTGCTGGCACTAAACTTACCTTTACCTAAATGAATAACTAAATTAAACTTTAATTTATTTTTAAATTTAAATTTTTCATAAAAATATCATTCTTATTTAAAACTTATATTTATAAATGAATTAATTGAATTAATCATTTAACTAAATCTCATTAGATATAGCTCATAGTCGTAATTGTGAAAAATTCCAGTCATATTTTAAAGCGTGGTAAAGTGTGGTTCTTCATTTATGCAAATATCCTGTTGACCAACTCGCCAATCGTTCTCACACGTTCACCAACGTGGTCGTGAATAATTCCTTCAAATTTCTGTCGAACGTTTCAGTTTGAACGAAATGATTAATACATACTGTGCTGGTGGCAATTATGACTGTCAAAAGTTGAGTCTTTTCTCACAGAGCGACGGGATAAATCCTGCCTCTATTGTTTTTATTCAGAATTCAACGTACGCTCGACGTGAATATTCCCATAAACGATTACGCGTGCCCTTGGATCGCATTCCGTACCCCGCGTTACGACGATTTTTAAATATTACCGTAGAATTCAGTCGAATCACGCGCTATTACTGCCGAAGGTAAGATGAATCCTCTGGTTGTTTGCCACTTACTGTTTCCGCAGCATTAAAAAATTCGATACAAGTGCGCACTCATCGTATGAGTGGTCTCGTCTAGGAAAAAGGCCGTCCAATGCAACAGACGTGAGAATCCCATGTGTTCAACTATCACTGATAACCTTATCACTATCAGCAATGTCTCCGATTCGATGAACTAGCTTTCATCTAAACCTTGACACTCATTGGACATCGTCAATGTTAATTGGAACGCGTGCAAACGAAATTACTCGGCAAATATCAATTTTCCACCGCCACTTAAAATATTTTCTTCTAATCCACCATAGGCGTGCTTGACGTAATTAAGGTCAGCTCTGCAACCGTTCCATATTATCCAACCACTGTACCTCGATCGACCTCGATTGCAGTCGACATTTGAACGCCCAAGTCATTGTCCGTCCAGTTTCTGTGGTTAGCGATTTTTTAAATTTAAACGGGACGTGGGAAATGGAGGAAGTCGCACTGTGCTTTCTAATGGTCACGTTGCCGGGAGTGCCAGTCATCCGAAACCTCCTCGCTCGCCGTCGAGCGTTCATTCAATTTAAGGAAACGGTGGCTGGAATTTACAGTCGTTAACACTTGAACCCACCGTGCCTCGCGATAATTGTGGCAGCGCGCTTCCCGCGACGCTGGATAGGAAAGTTTGAGAAAAGAACAACGTGCTAAACCCCGTGAACGCGATAACTCTGACGGGACGATAACGCAATTAAACGGTCACATTGGAAGGCTCGTTGCAACATAATAATGACAATTATCTTTGCACGTACCGGTGATAATGTCATACATCAGCGTTCGAGTAATCGCCGCTGTCAATTACATTCCGGGAAATACGATAAGCGCCGGTCCATTGGAGTTTGCTACTGGCTCGTTAACTTTTAATTAATTCTAGCCAAAGGATATTCATGGTAATCACTAAAGGTGTATATATTTCACTACCTGTCTAATGATGCTTCTGTTTATTAAGAAAAATATAGACAATAGCCGGGAGCTTTATTTGAAGCCATGTCGATCCTTGTGGAGGATCCAAACACTTTCCCCTTTTCTTTACTCTCTTGTTTTATCGTTAGAGATAAAGGTAGATATCTTTCGTGATGATTCCAAATAGACAGCTTCACATAATTAGTAGATAAGTGAAAGAGAACTTAAGCCAATTTTACGAGCTAATGTGACAAAAAATACAAATGTTTTATTACATGTTCTTTTTTTCAATTTAACATATCGCTCGACTCTTTAAGCTGTTCATACTGAACGCTAAGAAAGCTATGGCAATAAGTAACTCTCCAACGTCTATCTATTTAATCGGCAACGCCGTTTATTAAGCTCAAGCTTGTGCAACTGTCAAAGAAGACGTTCTTCGAGTTTGCCCAAGTGGATGCTGAAAGAAACCAGGGAATCGTGCTGCGCAATTAGCAATGAATCACACGTCGCGCATCTAAACGATCGTAGGAGCAATTGCGACAAAAGAATTCCCCGTTTTTCTTTTATAGGTACATCGAAGAATAGAAGTCTCGCGCATCTTCCCCCGCGCTTTTCCAGCATTCATTCCTTCGTTTTTACATAAATCTTGAAAAATCAAACAAGCACGCATATTACTTGAAGAAGGAAAGAAGGGATAAAAGGAAACATTACGGTTTTCTTTCATTTGCAACAAAGATACCGTTAGAAAATATAGGTGGAAGTACCTAATTAGAATTGTTCGACCTTTGTTTTATGATAATGGACTTAGGTATATTTCGATTTATTTCAGAAGTTAATTTCGACAAAATTTACGAAAAGTTTAGCTCCTCCAACTAGGAATTTTAACGTAATCAATTACAATAAAAATGAATTTCAACATAATTTACGAAAAATTTAGGTCCTCCAACTAGAAATTTTAACGTAATCAATTAAAATAGAAGTTAATTTCAACAAAATTTACGAAAAATTCAGGTCCTCCAACTAGGAATTTTAACGTAATCAATTACAATAAAAATGAATTTCAACATAATTTACGAAAAATTTAGCTCCTCCAACTTGAAATTTTAACGTAATCAATTAAAATAGAAGTTAATTTCAACAAAATTTACGAAAAATTCAGGTCCTCCAACTAGAAATTTTAACGTAACCAATTAAAATAGAAGTTAATTTCAACAAAATTTACGAAAAATTTAGGTCCTCCAACTAGAAATTTTAACGTAACCAATTAAAATAGAAGTTAATTTCAACAAAATTTACGAAAAAATTTAGGTCCTCCACCTAGGAATTTTAACGTAATCAATTAAAATAAAAGTTAATTTCAACAAAATTTAGGTCCTCCAACTAGAAACTTTAACGTAATCAATTAACATAGACGTTAATTTCATTCTTCAGAGCGAAGGTTCTTCGAACCACTACTTTCTTCTTCTCTGTTCTTTTGCACTAGACTCGACGATGTTGAAGCACGCTGTGCCAATATTGCAATTGCAATGGTTGTTGCACTTTTAAAATTTTAATGACGTATCCTTTCAGTTGTAAAGGTAACGTTAGCTACAGAATGACTGACCCACCAGCAGGCAAAGGACCACCAAGCGCCATCACGATGGTGTTCTCGGCCCTCACACATATTCTTCTATTGGCACCGGTGATCTACATCCTCTCCTTGGCTTTTGGAAACTACAGCTTCTTCTCGTGGCATCCCATCTGCATGAGCCTCGGAGTGAGTAATTAATTGCCTAATATCGACACAAATCAAACACATAAACGTGACGTTTTAACTTCATTGCCTTTCATGTATAAATGCCGCGATAATACAAAAAAAAATAATTAACAACCACAGTGGCTCTTTCTCTGGAGGACATGACACGTCTTTCTCCAGGAGGGGCGCGTGAAATGTTCGCGTCTGAAGTGGAAGAACATTTGCCACTGCAAACACGTTTCATAATGCCTTGCTGCAATAAATTCTTGCTTTGCACGTCGAACGGTGTAAAGTTACGTAAAATTTTCCAATTCGAAATTCGAGACAAGGGAAACCATTGAAAAAAAAAAAACGACGATAGAAAGTCATTCGCGAACTAACAGAACATGGAAGTTCCAGATCGTGTTTCCGCGGGCAGCCGCAGCTTTTTCGTTTCGCTCTGCAAACTTGAGCAATATTTCACATAGGTCCTCTGAATAGAAAGAATGAGAATAACACTTTAATAGGATCGGTAAACTTTTATTTCTTCCTACTCGTCATGTCACATAAGAAGATCTATCAAGAATTGAAACTTGCAAAATTCTGCCATTCCTACAAAGTTCAAAGAAACCACCCGCATCATTCATTTAAGGGGTCATGCTCAGTCAGGAGGCCGAAAGAGGGTGATCTTTGGGAATTTTTTACTCGAAAGCTATAACACATTTCTCAAAAATTCTTTTTTCCTTTTAAAGATTGCATCTAGTACTGTGTATCGTAATTTTTTTATTTAAAAATATTTATTAATAACAAAGTTATTGTCCATCTCTCAAAGGTCCTCTCAAAAAAAGGCTTCTGCGGTGACCACTGCTGTTCGAAAGTCGATCATCTAAATTAAAAAATTCAAAAGAATTTACTTAGTATATTATATTATCTTGTCTTTGAACGAAGGATTTTTCGAAATATTGATTTGGGAAAAAATGGCGGATGTTTAAAGTAAAAGTTTCAATTTTCATCATAAATCGTGCCTGATTTTCGTCATTAAAATTAAAAGAAAACTAAGCATTGGATAAAAAAATCCTTCGTTCAAAGACTAGATAATATAATATAATAAGTAAATTCTTTTGAATTTTTTATTTTAGATAATCGACTTTCGAGCAGCAGTGGTCACCGCAGAAGCCTTCTTTTTGAGAGAACCTTCGAGTGATGGACAATAACTTAGTTATTGATAAATATTTTTAAATAAAATAATTACGATGCACGATACTAGATGCAATCCTTAAAAGGAAAAAAGATTTTTTGAGAAATGTGTTATAGCTTTTGAGTAAAAAATTTCCAAAGACCACCCTTTCTTTCGGCCTCCTGACTGAGCATGACCCCTTAAACCTCAATGCCCCTAGAATATAAATTTTAAACAGTGAACTCCACCAACTGTTTGTCCTTTTCCCTCCACAAAATCGAAGAACACGACCGCCAAAGATTGACAGCCTCCGCCTTGCAGGTCGGCCTTCTGATCACGGAGGCAGTTTTCAGCGTCTCTGGCGAGGCGTACCTCGGCTCCAAGGTCTCCCGGTTGAACAGGGTGACGATGCACTGGGTGGCGCACACAGCAGGCCTGACCCTGGTCCTGATCGGTCTGATCATCATCGTGGTGAACAAGGTGACCAACAACAGACACCATTTCGCCACGCCACACTCGGTGCTCGGCCTGATCAGCATCATCCTGGCTTGCCTGATAGCCAGCTTCGGTGTCATCACGAACAACCCGAAGTGGCTTTATCCACGGTTCAGGCCAGTCCTCCTGAAGATCGTCCACGCTTTCGGCGGCGTCGCCGTCACGATACTCTTGCTGGCATCCGTGATCACGGGGACGTACAGCCACTGGTGGCCTGGTAGCGACACAGGCAGAAGCTTGGTCTTCTCCTCCTTCTTCATCGCTGGATTCTTGATCCTGCTGAAGCCTGTCCTCGGGGCCGTCTCCAGGAGCAGAGTAGTTTTCGGCCCACCGCCTGCCACCCCCTAATTCCCAAACGCCAGCCACGATTTGATAGTCAGCATTCGCAAGCAACGCCGAATGCTTCCAGTGGAATTGCTCGACTGCGAGATTTTAAATTACAGTAATCAAGCTTTGAGGGAAGATGTCATTGGGTTGACGATTTACTAGCAGGCTGATCGGCCAACGCCACGTTTATTCCGGCGCTTTAGACTCGATCAGAGATTACCACAGTAACGACCGATTAAAGGTATTTACGTCTGCTTTCTTTGTGGCACTGATAACGCGCACGTCCCTAGAAAACGTAGATTTATCGAGTCACGTACGATCAGAAGGAGTCTTATCGACGATACAGCGATGGGCATTTTTATCTGCCACGGGTGTAATCGTCGCCGAATCAGCGACACCTTTCTTCAGCCTTTTAGGGAGTTTCAAAGACTTACGGATATGAATACGAATAACTTCGAGCCCATATTTTTCCATACATCAAGTGTTGGTGAATTTACTTAAAATTCAAGCATTCCGTCCTCCAATAATTGCACGAAATATATATAATTCTGTGTAGTCATCGATAAACATCTTTGTTAAGGTATAATACCCCACTCTCTGCCGTTCCAAACTCGTAGATTTAGAAGGGAACTAAACACTTTCGTCATTGTATCTTAATTTGGAGAAATGCTAAGGGAACATAAGGCTTCGACGGAACTCGAGCCCAGATAAATTCCACCCAAATTAGTCGAGAAAATCTGAGTCAGTAGTGGACAATAGACAATGAGAAACTTATTCGACCAGTTGGCAATGTTAATTTTATTAAGAATCCAGCTCGGCTGTTTCATTGTACGTTAATTTTGTGTCCGTCGAATTGCTAATTGTTAATTGCTAAAACACACCAGTAACGCTTCCGATGCCGCTGATAAGGGAGAGCCCAGTCCAGATTTAACTGTAAGTAGTATTTATAAGGAGTATTTACCAAAAAGGAACGAGACTAGAATCTAATGTTAATTTAATTAGAAAGAAAGAAGAGAATATACGCGGTCAGCGTATCGTCAACCATATATATCAACACTTTATTAATTACACACGCATCATATACATATACATAGAATTTACATAATGTATATATATCTTTCGCGATGCAATGTACATGTATATTAATACAGTTTCTTATTTTTCAGTTATATGTATACCATCGTCTCTTAAATGTATTTTTGTTTGTTACTGCGCCATTTTTCTCTGGATTTTTTTTCTTTTTTTTTCGTTATTTATTCATTTCCACCTATACTCTCCTCAAATTGTCAACGCACGATAAACATCTCGAGCCGAACCCGTCACGCGTTCAAAGTCTTCCCGCCGTGTCTACGCGTGGGGAGCGCCCTAACACATTATACAACAACGTGTACACATACACATTACTTGCCCCGTTATCCTGAAATCAATGCATTACAATTAAATATTTCTATTCGGAAGCCTTCTTAAATCTCTCCAACGAACGTTAGCTTACTAACAACAGACTGAACAAATCGGACGATACAAAGAGAAGTGTATCGCGCGGAGTCTTAAAAGAGAATATAAGTAGATCACTTAAAAGAATAATATCGCGAAATGATTGTACATTTGCTTCCCCTACTTTCAATAAAAAGAAAAAGGGACGAAGAAATTGCCTTCATTTCTTAATTCGCCACCGAGCACTTTCATCCTTCTTTATTGTGCCTTGATGACGTTTCATTTAGCTCTGAAAAGTGTCCCTGGTGTTAAATACCACCTGGAATTTTATTCTTTGGTCGCCAGATGAAATCGTGCTCGCCAACGTGCAAGAATCTCGCCTCAACTAAAAGGAATACTGACCGCACTCGCACAAACTATCGCCTATCGTTATCTTCGCTCTGGAGCGCCCTTCCTTGATTAGCTAGGACACGTTGCTTTGTACTGTTCGCTCTACTGGTTGCTCTTAGTGACGTAAAGTCCGTTAACATTACCCGGTAACCGTGGGATTCCATTTTTAAATCGAGGTGAACCTAAAGAAATGCCTCGGCTCTCGTCTGGCAGGAATTGCAAGACGATGTTTACTGGTGGCACGAAATCATAGAAACCTTACAGCTCGACGTTGAACGTGGCGTCGAAAGAGATTGCGTCCAAAATCATTGGAATCGTATTTAAATCGCGCTTAAGCTACTTCCGGCAAATCGGTTCTAAGTAAGATGGAAGTTGAATGGCAGCAGGAATCGTGACTGTTTAAATCTACCCACTCTGCTCGGAATCACGTCGGGTTCTGTGTATACACTCGTTGTGTAAAAATTTAATTAATATTTAATCGGACAATCGAGAAGTGGAAGGATAAAGTACGGTAACTCGATTTTCGTAGCGTTAACCAGTCACAATCTGGCGAGCCACTTTGGTAATCATTTCGCCTAGCAAATTAATTTCCTTGAATAAAATTTGATGAGGGAGAAACGAAGAATCTCTGATAACAGAGAGAACGCGGTGGAGACACTCGAACCGAGAAGGGTTGAAGTCGCGCGATACTTTCGCCCGGAATCGTTGTGCAGCTAAACGGCGAACGAAATTACAATTTAAACTCGTAACCGGTCCAATGACACTTGCTTCTCTTTCGTTTTTATTCTATCGCTGGCAATGTTACCGTGTTGTTACCGATAATTCTACGTCACTGAATCTTAACCCTACCTAGGACAGTCGACCGCGTGGTCTGGCCGATTTAAACCGGCCGCTAACACTATTATTATTATTAATCATTACTTGTAACGTAACTTTGATAATAGTATTTGTTATTGTGGTTGTTAATGACGCGCTAAAGTTCCATTTCCCTCGTTTCTATGCCTCTCGAGCCTGCGTTAGGATTCTCCTATCTAGCCTAAGGACATTAAACTTAGCCGAACGCTTCTGTATCGATCAACCTGCGTGTCGCGAATCCCAAGTTTTCGAAACGATAAGCCACGCTTGCGGCAAAAAATTGGGTTGCTTTAACGACGATGAAATTATCTCGGTGATTATGTCTCGGATAGATATGGCTAGTCAGCAGTGTGCTTTGCATTTCCGTCTCGGTGCTCTCGATTCTCTTTCTAACACGATTCTCGTCACGAGACTATCAATCTACAGCCCTTCTCTTGAATTCCAACCGAATGTAATTGTACCATGCCCATCGTATTGTTGGAGGCAGCAGGAATTTAACTAAGAGTGTGTTAAAGGACAGTGGCTCGAGGTGGAATCGGCCACGGTAAACTTTCACTGTTCTCCACGCTATCTGAAACGAATGCCGGTCTTGGGATTCGAATACTCGCTCTATGGAATGCTCTGCCTACGCTCCGAAGCTCTGACTATTAACAACGACTAGATTCTAAGTGTGTTAATTAGGTCACCAGAGGATCCGTCTTTGCACGCGGATGGCGAGGATCCTCCCCCACTTGTTCGCCCTTTTGAGCAAAGGATCGATAACCGGGGATAATCGCTTACCCCCAACGTCCTCCTTGATAATTCGCGAACTACATCTGCCAATGCTTGATTCCATTAAGACATTAAGAGATCGAGTTAAGGTAACTTGGGAACTTAAGTTTTGAACCCTCGGAAAATGTGTACACTTTGTCGATTTTTTAACAAGTCAACGGCTTGATGAAGATTTCCCGTTTTTTCACTATCTTTACATAGTATTATGAACTACTTAAAAAAAAAGTTTCAGTTAGAAAACTATTGTTTTTCGGAAGTTATGCATACATATCCGAAAGTCTCTCGATTTTAGACGGCTGAACGGTGGGCCTGAAAACAGCTGTATGTCGAGTCTGAAATCGAAAACAATAAAATCTTCTTATAAAGTATGTCAATAGCTATCGTCCAACGGGGCCGATTTTGAAAATTTTGAAAAATAAAGAAATGGTGAGAGATCGAAGGTAGAGTTACATTTTTCTAAGAGAAAAGGCCAGCTTTTTTATTTATAAATAATAAACGGGGAATCGGAATAAAAAAGGCCCTCGTTGGACGATGTGGAATCTTATTACGATCCTGCATGCAAAATTGGAAGTGAATTGGTTGAACGTAGCGCGAGTTTTTAGGCCCACCGTTTGGCCGTCTAAAATCGAGAGACTTTCGGATATGTATGCATAACTTCCGAAAAACAATAGTTTTCTAACTGAAACTTTTTTTTTTAAGTAGTTCATAATACTATGTAAATATAGTAAAAAAAAACGAGAAATCTTCATCGAGCCGTTGACTTGCAAAAAAAATCCACAAAATGTACACATTTTCCGAGGGTTCAAACGGGTATACCCCTTTAAGGTAAAAAGAAACTTCTGTTGCTTCTGTGAGTTAAAGAAAACATCGTTAAATCCGTCGTTACAAAATTGCCTGCAATCCGCGAGTGTTATGCAACCATCCAACAAGCGCGCGTGGATCCTTAAGAGGACGACAAGTGGAGTTAGGCCCTTTTCTTCTGCTCTAGAAAATATACGTTATACGCTCGCACAGGACACATTTTCTTCATTTACGCACGCAACAGAAATACAACAGCTCTCGTCACGCGATTTCCGCTCGCACGCTCGCAGATATGAGTTCACATACTAATCCCTCTGCTGCCTTTATTTCCCCTTTGCTCTTAACGCAGCGGGCTTCCGTAATGTTAATTCCTTTCTTTCTTCCGTTTCTTTCTTTATCAGTTTTATCACGTCACTTCAACATTAATTTCTTTATAATATTCAACGATTCTTTTATGCTTGGTTTCATTTTGTACACGTAATATAAACTATGCGACGCGTACACCAGTGTACAAGCGTCTATAAATATATATAAATATATATATACACGTTCATATATATGCATATATTTATATATGTATATTGTATATATATTCAAATATTTATATATACTATATGTATACCTGTAACGTGTGTATATTGTATACGCAGTACGATAAATGTTATACATACGGTTACATCTAGCAACACTTTACAAACGGGGTCACATAAAAAATAAAGAATCACGAATCTCTCATGTTTTATTGACTGTATACGTACGCGTAATTGTCACTGGCAACCCGACATCTCGCCTGGCTAAATGTTTCATAGGTAATGCCTGTTTTAAGAGCCGGATACGTTCGCGAAACGTTCCCCTTCTAACTTGTGCAGGCGGCATCACCCTTCGCATTTCGCCACTGTCGCGTTAGTATTCGCGGCACGCACGATAGCTACTCTATTTCCCTGAAAGTCCTCGACAGCCCGAAATTAATAGGAATCGAAGGCGCGGGTGCACGGAAACGGTGTGCGCACCCGACAGTCGCCCTAATTCATGCGAAAATATTACATTACACGTGTATAGATAAACAGTTCGGACAGATCAAGCGTTCTTCCCACTCCTTCCATTCGTGTTCCCGGTCGAGCTTTGAATTTAAGCGAATTATTCCTCCGATTATATTTAAACAGTTATTATACTTTGACGTTATATTCAAACGTTATCTTCTGTCCTCTTAAATTCACTTTCCGACCCAACACGAGTTGCTCCGATTATATTTAACGCTTCAGAATTATACTCTCGATCCCGACGACTCCGTCGATCTAACATTTAACGACAAATAATTTTATTCTCTCCTATTCGTGGTAATTACGTTTCTGAGGCGCTCGACAATGCGACCCTTTAAACGATGCACGGAGTCCGTCACGGTTTCAATGCCAATATCGCTGTTACTAATAATAATAATTACCACTTGGCCCTGGAAAGTCAGTGAAGTACTACATTCACGGGCGTTCCGTGATTGCTTCCAGTTCACCGAGCACGGCGGTCGATATCAGAGAAAAAGAATAATCCCGGGATAAAAATAAAGATTGACACGATTCAGTAAACTCGCGGAGTAACCAGCCTTCTTGAATATTGGAAAACAAAGCCGGGCTTCGTAATTTCGAAAATAATATACATTATTTCGGTTGTGTAATGGTTACTAGGTTCCTCGTGTTTTCATAAAATAGAATCATATCAAGGTCGCACGCCAATGCTTAAAGCGTCGAAACGTCGGGCAAAGGTAGGGCAACAATCGCTACGATTGTTGAATAAAATATTACAATCTCGCTGGGTAACGATTGTTGCGACTTGTGTTTCCGGAGGACATCGATAAGTGAACGCAGGAAGAAGGACATTACCACTAATCGCGCTGATCCACGGAAGCTAATACTGCCTACGGTTGAATTTCCTCGCACGTCGGCCCATCCGTGCGGTTGTTCCACTGAAATCACCGCGTGGACTCCATCGATCGAGTAGTATCGCCGTTAAACCACGCCCACGAGTCCCGCCGAAAAGGTCGACGCGTTCCCATGTATGTATGTGTGTGTATTGTATAGAAATATTTCGCATGGCACATCGACAAAATACTCAGCGTCCACGAAGCCACAATTTAGGTTAAATTTGCTTGGCTTCAACGATCACGTAACAATGAACGCTGCGCGGTTAACGCATCTGTCACTCTCGATGAAACGATAATATTGCGCCGAATTCCCCGTGCAATTCCCTCGTGAGGGGTTTCAAGTTTCAACTGGCTAAAAATCGGACGCCTATCGCTAACATTACATTAGCCTCGTAAGCGATTAAACGATGGTTGCATGCCATCCACCGACTCGAAAGTTTTCAATAGTTTAATGTTCTGTGTTGTTTTTGTGTGTGTGTGTGTGTGTGTGTCTGTTGGGCGTAGCGATAACGACGTAACTTTCTTCGCTATGTAGTACGTAGAATGCTTAATTCCTTACGATCACTTTTATGTACAATGGAAAGCAGTGAAGTAGCGTTAATTCCTAATGTTTGTACATCGCAGCGTGTACGGAGCGTTTGGCGGGTTCCTCACGCCACGTGAATTTTACTAACGATCATACAACGCTACTTGCCTCAACGCTTCGACCAAGAATGATTGCTGAACGATTAAACTACAATTCGCGTCTACGACTACCGACGGTTGAACGAGGATCCTTGCTATTGTTCTAAATCGAGGCAGTAAGAGCGACAACGGATGATGAACCCACATTAGAAAAAATTTTTTTTTCCTATTTTAGATGATAGTAGAGCCTATTGGGATACGTTATTGCTACTAACTCAATTTCGAATGGAATGTGGGTTAGTCCGTTGTTGCTCTCACTGCCTCAATTAGTACTCACAAATCCACCGTCAATCCGACGCCGAGATCTACGAGTGTGGAAGAAACGTGGAACAAAACTTGGCGCGTTTCTAATCAATGGAAAAGCGCAATTAACCAACTTGTTGTACGTTCCCATTGAATCTAAACCGCGGAAACTGAAAGGTTTCCAAGTTACTCCCGTGACGGTAACAGAAGACTCTCGATTTGAAAATAGAGGCGCCTACTTTGTGGGGCTGGAATATATAAAAAAATAATCTCCGTATAAATCTCTCTCCTAAACGCTCGAAACGCCTTCTTCAGCCACCTCTCGACTCCATCTGCGATATGAAACTACCTGTTACTGGCGTGTCGTGTGATTGGCGATAGACTCTTGGGCAGACTCGTCTTTAGAGGTAAAATGAACATCGTGTCAGACTTGTTGGGATGTGATCAAGTCGGTTTTACTAGAGTTCTTCAGGATCGATGGTCCTGGAAGCTTCTGAGCGATGCCAGACGTGCCCGATGGCTGCACCATCATTGGTTGGCCGTTCACCAGGACTATGGTGTCCCGTACGGAGTCGTATCCACATGCTGGCCCTAAATCACACGCATCTTATGGCAGACGTGATTACAACCGCGCGACCGTTTCGAAGAATTCCAAGAAATTCCACCGAAACTCTCCAAATACCAAAAAGCTCACGCCTAATTATATTGCAAATTTATTGTCGACGTGTATCTGCCGCGAAAACGGAAGTTAATCGCCCTCTTCGCGATCGAACGCCGCCGAGCTTCAATTACCTCCCCCAACTGCCTCAACGTCGATAATTAAACCGTTAAATCTCGTTGAAGCTTCGACAGACGGGCCAGAATAATTATCAATCAACCAAAAATCGTGGGCTGCAACTTCCCCCGCGCGTGGCGAGTGACATTCGCCTCGTTATAGATCACTCTGGCGCGCGCGTAGGCGGAAGGCCGTTGCTGGTGTCGTCAGAGGATTCGGTAGATGCTCGAGGGAAATACAAAAGCAATGGGAAGCGAGGCAACGGTCCGTGTTTCGACCGAGCTTTTAGACTCGTGACGTTCTTCTATTGTTCGCGGTTTGAGCATAATGTGGGCGGGACTGGTAACGTTGCAACAGGGTTAACGTAGAGATAAAAGTTCCACGGGACTGGTGACGTTTATCTATGTTCTACTGAAGGCCTGATCGAGGTCCTGATTACCTGGCGACGGCGTGTGAGTGAGGGTCCTCGACGGGGTCGAGAGGTTCCTGGAGGCCGGTCCCCAATCGGAAGTCGGCTGCAGAAGCAGCTTCGCGCGCTGCCAGACGGTCGTCCTCTTACTTTTCTTCGTCTTCCCTTTTCCAGGCCTCTGGGAGGAGGGCCTGCTGTCGAAGTCGTCGTCGTCGTCGTCGTCGTCATAGGCGGATCGCCGTCGACGATCCCTTAGCTGATCCTGAAAAACACGCGCGTTTCCTTCTGTATCTACACTATGAAGGGTTGGATGCAATAAGGGGACTAGCGCTTGGATATTGGAAAAATTATTGTCCAAACGCAAAGAAAGATTGGTAAATTAAATTTTGTTAAATTGAATTTCTAAAAATATAGTGTTGTAAAGCTCGTCACGACACACATTTTTTCTATTTACAGTTTGTTTATCCAAGCATTACTATTCGAGCTAAAAATTATAAACGAAAAATTTTTCATCGCCCGAAATCATTATTTCTTTAAACATAAATTGCGATAACTTGAGTAAATATTAAGGGATCGTTATGAGACTTGAAACATAACTTCAGAAAACTCTAGCGAAGCCGTAAAATGTATGCACAAAAACCTTGTGTTAAAAAATGTAATAATATTTAATTAGAAAGTAATACTGGGCATAACCCATGTTTTTCAACGTTCGCCGTTAAAAAGTATCGAGGCAATTTTGAGGTACATACAACTTGCAGCGACAAAGTTTTTCCTTGATGTACAAGGAAGATTTTCACCAATTTTCACGCTGATTAATTAATAATTGTAGAAGATATGACTATATATATAAATCTCGCGCGCCACCAACAGTCGGTAGCCGCGTGTAATGCGCTATTTAGCAGTTTTAGCACTCGCGTTGACTGTTGGTGCCGCGCGGGATTTATACATATCGCCGTATCTTCTACAATTATTTATCAATCAGCGTGAAAATTTGTGAAAATCTTCCTTGTATATCAAGGGAAAACTTTGTCGCTGCAAGTTATATGTACCTAAAAATTGCCTCGATGCTTTTTAACGGCGAACGTTGAAAAACATGGGTTATATCCAGTATTACTTTTTAATGAAATATTATTACATTTTTTAACATTAGGTTCTCGTGCATACCTTTTACGGCTTCGCTAGAGTTTTCTAAAGTTATGTTTCAAGTCTCATGACGATCCGTTGATATTTACTCAAGTTATCGCAATTTTTGTCTAAAGAAATAATGATTTCGGACGATGAAAAATTTTTAGTTTATAATTTTTAGCTCGAATAGTAATGATTGGATAAACAAACTGTAAATAGACAAAATGTGTGTCGTGACGAGCTTTACAACACTATATTTTTAGAAATTCAATTTAATAACATTTAATTTACCAATCTTTCTTTGCGATTGGACAATAATTTTTCCAATTTCCAAGCGCTAGTCCCCTTATTGCATCCAAGCCTTCACTTATCCCGCTGATTCTCCGCGACTCGACGGTCATTTAAATTCGAATGTCGCTACTGTGACGGGGATATAGCTTCCTGAAACGTTTCCCGCGTACACACAGAAGTAGAATTACGCTTCTGTGCGGGGAAGAAATATTTTAAGAGAAATCTGTGCCCCTTTCGAGTGAAACGGAGCTGGCAGAAAGAGCTTAATCGTATCAATAGGGTCAGCCTTAGCAAAGGATTTGAGAATACAACGACCACCTTGCTCTTCTGTCGGACGATGAGGGGAAACGGTGCTGTTTACCTTGAAATCCTTGGATAATGAATAACGTAATGTGTTGTAATGTGGAATACGTACGAGAGTCAATCCAACGATGACCAGAACAGGTATTATTCCGATGACCCATCCAACGATGCTCGCCCATTGTGGATAGACGTAGTCGCCGTACTTGAGCGGCTCGTATTCGACCCAGTTGAAGAAGAGAATGAACAGCAGCGTCGCCGGGGTGACCAGCTTCCACATCCAGGTCCAGAAGAACCTCCAGAGCCGGCTTTGTAATCCAATCATCTGCTGCACGTCGTCGAGGAATCGGTCAGCACCGTAGATCCAGGCGACCAGGATGCACTCGCATATCGCAATCAGCAGCACCGAGCAATTGGCTGCGTACTTGTCCATCAGTTGTAGCCAATACATGCCAGCCTGGAAGTGTGCATTAAGAAGTCGATGCTGGAGCCTGGTCTGAAATCAATTTAAACATCTCTGCTCGTGAAACTTACGTTGGTAGTGAAGACGATCCCTCCGGCGTAACCAAACACAGCGGCCGCCAGGACCACCCACAATTTATAGTTTCTCATTTGCGGGAATGCGTCGAGTATCGCGGTGGTGACAGTTTCCATCAGAGCGAATTGCGAGTCGAGGCCCAGGGTGAGAAGCATCACGAAGAACAGCAGCGACCAGACTGGCGCCACGGGTAAACGAGCCACCACCTGTTTTGTTTCAATAAAACGTTTACATTCCGCATCGGAGATTTTCGTCAGCAACTTACAACGACTCACGTGTTTAGTTTAATATGAATTTGTTTAGCTTCTGTAATTCTAATGAGATATAGTTTCCTAGTGCGCGGAAGTCTTCTAGCTGCTCTAAGGTATCACGAGGATTGACTCAGGATTATCTGATCCGACGGTATCGTGTGATTTACTCGCCTCGGGGTACACGATGAACGCCAGGCCGGCGCCCTGGTCGACGACAGAGGCGACGGGAACAGAGAGCTCGTGTGCCAGGAATCCGATCACAGAGAATATCACGAATCCAGCGAAGAACGAGGTGCAGATATTGCTGACCGCGACGATCAGCGTGTCCTTATAACAGTTGTTGGTGAACTTGTTGTAGGAGCTGAGCGTGATCAGGCCGCCCCAAGCTGGGCTCAGGGCGAAGAAGATTTGAACGGCTGCGTCGCTCCACACTTTCGCCGACATTAGTCTTCTCCAATCGGGCGTCAGATAATACAGAATGCCCTCCTTGGCGCCGGGGAGCAGAATGCCCCGTATGAAAAGGGCGACCTGCGAGCGGAAAAAGAAAGTGCACGATTCGCTCCACCCTTAACCGGTTAACTGGCACGGTCCTTTTCATTATTCGGGCCCAAACTGGTAACATCGGGAAATTAAGTGAATCACACCAAATTTGGTGTACAGGGGTTTTTTGAGTCGCTGAACCGATTCCGGGGGTAATTTTTTTCATCTGACACCCCCAACCCCTAAAAAATAGAATTTAGGGGTGAGTTTGTCAATTCTTTTCTCGTCGGTACACTCTGGGGTCGTGAAATTTTCACCAGCTAACTACAGGATTAAGAGTTTAAGCCCACCGTTTAGCCGTCTAAAATCGAGAGACTTTCGGATATGTATGCATAGCTTCCGAAAAACAATAGTTTTTTAACTGAAACTTTTTTTTCAAGTAGTTCATAATACTATGCAAAGATAGTAGAAAAACGGGAAATCTTCACCAAGCCGTTGACTTGTAAAAAAATCCACAATAATGTACACATTTTCCGAGGGTTCAAACGGGTATACCCCCTTAAGATCGACGAGGCGTCGCGCGGTGAAACTTGCGTAAAGCGGAGAGGAATTAGTTTAATACTTAGGTAGCTGAAAATAAAGAGGAAATAATAGGCAATCGCGTGTGGAGGAATTTTTAAATAGATAATAAAATACCAATGTTGGAAGCTAAGGGATGCAATTGACGGCTGGAATTTTTTTTTTTAAGGTAATGATAGATTCGAAAGGTAGACGTACCAGGACGACGTATGGGAAGAGAGCAGTGAAGTAGACAACCTTCCCCGAGCTTTGGACACCTTTGCTCAGACAGAGGAAGACGATGATCCAAGCTAACAGGAGATTCACTGCCATCGCGGTTCGAACGGAACCTGTCTCCTCGATACCGCTGCTTATCCCCAGGACATGGTTGCTGAATCGAAGGTAGATATACGATTTTAATACACATGAATCTTCCAAATCTCCTGACATGGTGTACGGTGTTTGGATAAAGGAGCGATGGTCGATGGCAATGAAGACTGTAGTTGGTTGAAGCTTTAGAACTTTCGTTTCCAATTGTACGGAAGTGGATAGAAAAGAAGGAAGTGGTGAATTCTTACTTGAAATATTCCTCAGCCGGTGGTTTTCTAATGGCGTTAGTGATATTCTCGATAGTCAAGCCCATGGAGGCCATTTGGGTGGAGTTCAAGCATCTCCCTTTGAAGTAGCTAGTGTTTTGAGACGCACACTCCTCGGCAGCTTCTGGCATGAAGCAGTCCTCCGTGCTCCACGGCGGCTCGCATTTGCTCCACGGCAGTGTGCCGGCTCCCACAGACGTCGCTAATGATATTTAGTTCACGGTAAGAAGAGCAGTCAATAGATCTTGAGATCTTTTATGATATACGCACTTACCTTATCTCGTAGCTGAATAGTCGCTTAAGGGGTTAGGACACAGTGACGGGCCAAGAAAGCAAATGATTTTTAGACGACGATAATAAGAAAAGTAAACAATCGATTAATATAAGGTTTTGTGTTTTAGTTCACTATATTATGAACTATAAGAAAAGCGTATAATATTTACAAAATAGCAATTGTACGCCGTGCAATGTCTCCATTTAAAATGTCCATTTTTTTTTCTGCATGGCCAACTGGTCGGCAGGATTCCGGGAAATCGGATGAACTCTAACAGAAACCCCAAAAATGTCATAAACTATAATATATTTCCTAGGCATTGACGACCCAACATTTGAATTTTTGCGAAAATTTACAAAATGACCGATGTTTGAAAAATAATGATCAAATTTAGACAAGTGTGTGGTCTTTTTGCTTATATTTTGTACAATAATTGAAAAAATTTTAATGTTGGATCGTCAATGCGTAGGAAATATATTATAGTTTATGATATTTTTGGGATTTTTGTTACAGTTCATCCGATTTCCCGGAATCCGGCCCAACAGTTGGCCATCCGAAAAGAAATGGACATTTTAAATGGAGACATTGCACGGCGTACAAATGATGTTTTGTAAATATTATACGCTTTTCTTATTGTTTATAATATAGTGAACTAAAACACAAAACCTTATATTAATCGATTGTTTACTTTTCTTATGATCGTCGTCTAAAAATCGTCTGCTTTCTTGGCTCGTTACTGTGTCCTAACACCTTAATACAATTTCAACCAACTTTATTCGATCTTATTTCTACACAGTATTATTGCCAGGGGAAAGTTACGTTAGAAAAATTGAAACATTGTTTCGCAAGGACGAAACTAGGCTGCATAGCGCCCGGGGCAAGGATTCTGTTACACACCCCCTCCCCTAAACATTTTACACCCTTGTATTGCCCACCTTAGAATGTTGGGTCCACACTTTACATAAAAAAGAGGTTTAATAAACGTGTTTATTAACTGGGTTCAACTGTATTCTAGGTACCCTAATTTGTTTGCTGTTTGATAACAGATGAATAAATGTTAATTACTTTTCCATAAAATGTGTAGGGGAAGGGGGGGGGGCACGATGGGGAATCTAAACAAACATGCCAAAAAATTAATAATTATACCTTTTATTTAAGTTTTTATGAATCAATATATAATTATAAGTTAATACTTTAACCTTTGGTTGATAGTTTGAGCAACATTTAAATAAAAATTTGAAGTTATTAAACTTTAAAAAAAAAGTAATGAAAAACCATCTTGCCCCTGCCACGGGGTATGACGGGGTACCGAAAATGGGGCAACCTTCCTCTAAATATTTTCACAATCGATGTAAATATGAATTTCTGCTAAATTATTTTCTTCCCACCCTCGCACAGGAGTTGTGGGACCATATCTTTCAAATATTCGGCAAGTTCTTCCTCATCTGTTTACGAAAATACACTTTTAACCTGACCTAATGGTAAACCCATGATCACTTCATTTCCCTGTTTCAATTTTTGGACATAACGTTCCAATGTTGTTTGTGGAAGGCAATATTCTCGATCAGCTTTCTTGTACCCCATTTTGTTGCTTAAAACTTCATCTACAGATTTCTTCATAACTTCTTTTGATCATTTTCCTCGTTTAGTTTCTGCTTATATGTTCTTACCATTTTCAAATCCGAATTAAAAGTAACGAAAATTCGACTTAAATTATAATAGAGAACGATGGCGTTGTTCCACCTCACGTGAACAACCATAATCCGGGGTATGATGGGGTTGAATGGTATCAAGGACCCCATCTTGCCTCAAATCATCGTTTTCCAAGAGACTGATGTTATTTGTACAACAAATAAAAAAATTTTGCAATTTTTAATATTGTACATTAAAGTAAATAGAATCGAGATTATAATGTAACAAAAATAATTGGCTTACCGTTTTTAAATATATATTTATTTTAGGTCTTTTTAGTACACAAAATAAGATTCACGCAGCATGTGGACGATTTACAGCTCTAAACCAACGACGCGTGCTCCCAACTAGGGATGGGACTATTTGTCGAATTTTTCAGTATTCGAATATTCGAATACTTCAGTTGCTCAATTATTTGGCGAATATAATTCGAATATCCAAGTATTCGAATACTATTCGAATATTAAAGTATTTGAATACTAATGTATTCGAATACTATTCGAATATTAAAGTATTCGAATACTGATGTAGTCGAATAGTATGGTGTGAATTATAAATCAAATTCTTTAAGTTCATTTGTCAGGGTGAAATCTTGTAAGCTAATTTTTACCCACTTCACACCATACTATTCGAATACACCAGTATTCGAATAGAGCAGTATTCGAATAGTATTCGAATATAGCAGTATTCGAATAGTATTCGAATAATAACATTCGAATACTCAAATATTCGAAGTTTATTCGTAGCATTCGAATACTTGTAATATATTCGAATAGTCCCAGCCCTACTCCCAACTCATTTTTATCAACGACCTAACTGTTACAATACAATAGCTTCCTTTTGGTACTTTCATCGAATGTCTAGCATTTTTCGATTATGGTTTTTTCACGATACCCCATCTTACCTCGCTACCCCGTCATGCCCCCCTTTCCCCTATCTCCTTTATTCCTAATGAACTAACGTAATAGGTATTTAAATTTGAATAAAGCCGCCGATGTAGCTTTTCCAAAATTAATGTCTTTTCTCTACGAATATTTCTCGTTTGGCGCCCCGCCCCCCTTCCCCTAGTTTCGTCCCTGTTGTTTCGTAACCCCTGAATACCACCTACAATTGAAAATAGAAAATATTTCGCGACCTCCCCTCGAACCAGGTAACAAAGCATTTGTAATCAATTTTAATTTCACTCGTATAATGTACGACTGCAGGAGAAACGATATCGCCCTCTGAGAAATCGATACCCCAATAATCCCACCCCGCATGTGCATCGCGGGAAACGTGACGATGATTGTCGAGCGATGAAGAGCTCACCAGTGATGGAGACGAAGATGTAATAGAGAGTCCAGGCGATGATCAGATTGTAATAAAGCATCACAATGGAGCTGACCAACACCATCCCGTATCCCAAGCCGCACAGCAAGGGGCAGAACTGTTTGTAGGCTGCCACTGGGCCAAGGCTCGCGTACTGCCCTGAGGGAGAACATCGAGGAGGGAAAAGGGAAGCCGATCAGTAGTCGTGGTTGGTAGCGATGCACCTGCAATTTACGCGACGCGAGGGCGGAGTACCGAGTCGCGCGGGGCCGATACGACGAGTGCCTGGGGTTCACCTGGTGCCTAAAAATAACGTTACGTAACCCGGTAACGATGCGCGGATCTTCCATTAATCGTTCCACTTCGCGGAATCAACAGCGGGGGGGGCGAAACTTGTTGACCCTGGGGAGCGCGGCAATTATTGAGCGTCTCGCGTCTATGTTCTTAAAACGGCCGGTTCTATTTCCATGCCACTCGATACGATGCGCGCGATAGCTTGCTACGGCCCCGTCGCAGCAATCGCGGATTCTTTATTCCCGGGTGCAGGCCACTCGAGGGTGCCCGGTGAAACCTGAGGCCGCGGCGAGGCGAAGATCGAGGAGGGGTGCGCCGGCACCGGGATTAAAACTTTCTTCATTCCCTGCTTGAAGGAATCGTCCGGCCGCTTCGGAAGTTTTCACACGTCCGAGTTATACTGGGTTAATCGATACTCGTTCTGTGGCCGGGTGCTTCGTGCCTCGAACCTTCCTGGGCAGAACTGATTTCACGAGTATCCTGATTCGATCAAGTTCCGAAAAGAAACGTCCCGAGACGTATGATCGTGTAGCAAGTTACCGACTCCTCTGGGCGACCTTTGAGGAAATATAGTTAGTATCCGCCGTTCGTTACTAAAAGTCGTGATCCCCCGGCGTCGTTCGTATCATTCTGAGGTGGATGCTATTATGTGAGATTCTAAGGAGATTGAATTATTCATCGAGCCTGCAGGGGAAGTGATGGGGTATCTTACCTAAGGAAAGTTCCATGAACATGAGTGGCAGCCCGGCGATAATGAGCATCACCGTGAACGGTATCAGAAATGCGCCCCCGCCGTTCGAGTAGCAGAGGTAAGGGAAGCGCCAGACATTTCCCAGGCCTACGCTGTACCCCAGAAGGGACAGCAGGAAGTCGAATTTACCCGTCCATGTGCCTCGTTCTGGGTGCTCGTCCTCGCCAGCCTGCAGCGGCGCTTGGCTGTTCGCCACCGAGTACTTGTCTTCGTTCTGCTGTAGAAAGCACAACGAACCAGCATTTAATTCCATTTTGCATTTCACTTTGTGTCTTACTCCTTCGCAATAGTATACAGTATTGTAAATATTCATCACCCTCAAATCCACGCCCTGTGAAAAACATCTTCCTAACTCCATGATTGATAAAGTAGTTGAAAGTAGTAGTACGTTCCGAGTAATAATACTAAATGAGGTGGGAGTGAATGCACGCTAAATATTCGAGTGAAGCAATAAATATTTCCAGTACTGTATATTATGTACAATGGAATTTATTAGAGGAGAGATGAGAGGTATGCAGAATTATTAGAGCAGAGTGACATCAATCACGAATTGTATTTATATTAAATTCAGATATTACGTTTCGAAGAGGTTCGAAGAGATATTTGGTAGATCTTAATTCAATGGGTTTTTCGATCAGGGCTTGAATAGGTTCAGAAAATATCTGTTTCAAACTGTTATATAAAGGTTCTGACTGAAAGAGTTATGAAGAACCTTCATTCTGAATAACCGTTATAAAGAACCTAAATATCAGACAATATAAGTTTAAGTTACGGTTCCTATATAGCTCTGTAACTTTTATTTTTTAGCTTCTATACAAGTTCCAAAACGGTTATAGAACCGATTTAATAACTTTTATTTTTTATAAACTTAAATATTTTCCTACGAAAAAATTACCAAATGTTCTTTAAATGTTGCTCTATTAAGTGCAAAAGGTTTTGTAAGAATATATCCATCCACTTTTTCAAAAAGAAATCACAAACATTCGCCTCTTTTAGGCCGCCTGACTAGGTATAACCCCTTAAATCGGTTCTATAACCGTTTTGGAACTTATATAGAACCTAAAAAATAAAAGTTATAGAGCTATATAGGAACCGTAACTTAAACTTATATTGTCTGATATTTAGGTTCTTTATAACGGTTATTCAGAATAAATGTTCTTCATAACTCTTTCAACAACCAAAATCTTTATAATAACGGTTTCAAGCCCTGGTTTCGATCTTTACGAAGTCATAAAGCGTAGTGTAGATACACCGGACTGTTCATAATTACTTGTCAATACTATAAGGGATGAATCTCGGGCACAAAAAGATCAGAGAATCGAAATGTCGTATGGCAGATACGTATTTGTCATTCGAGGACAAGTTTGCGTAGCTGTTTAACCAGTTTGTCACTTGAAATCAAAGTAATAAACAGCAGTCCATTGCAGAGCGATGGAGCAGGGATTGTGGCAGTGGTAAGCATCGAATTGGGTCAGACCGCGGTGTAGAACGTGTTGCGCGTATTCTTCCTCAGCTCCGCATGATTCAAGACTGACGCCTGAATATCTCATGTCCATATATCCTTTGCACCCTAAATTCACCCCTTGATGTATCGACGACTGAAAATCACCCTATGAACCAACAGAAGCTTGTCTCTGAGCCAAACGAGGACTTGCAAGATTCGCAATTTTCACTCTTCGCTCCCCAATGGTCCTGATTCGATTCGCGCGGGGGTGTCGTGCAGTGCAACGTCTTAGCAAAGCAAACTGCAATGTCTGCGAAACTTCCACAGCAATTGCTAACGATAATGACCATTGGGAAATCAGACCTAACTAATTGGTTGGAGGTTTGAATCCACCGTGCTTCGTCTAACTTTACCATCGTCTAAACTTCTACTGACTGACGTGTGCATCGCCGACAGCTGGATGCTGGGCTGCGAGACACGCGTGTCAGGTGCAACGTAAGATCGATCGCGTCGCTTTTGTGTGGCGTGATGCGCGTGTGGTGCGTGGAAGCGTGATGTTATCAAAACATCGAGATTCTCTAATCAAGATGCATAGATTAAAGGGAATTGCCATGAACCTATTCGGAAAATACATATGGACATTTGAATCCTTGATGCTTAATTGTGAAATACCAAACTCGTAAATTAACTGTTATATGAAAGATACCCTTAATTCTGAAATTTTAATAAAGCAAGAACAAGTCGGAAGCTCGGGTAATAATAATAATAATTTCAACAATTTTGTTCCATAATTCTGCGCTTTTTTATATTTTCAAATGAACAATCGGGCGAGCAATTTCGAAAATGACCCTGCAAGCCTGAATTTCATTTCGCCGGGAAACGACGAGCAAGAGGATTTGCAATAGAATGTACAATTTCATTGAGATACCTTGGTATTGTTAGTAGGTCGCAATAAATCGCAAATTCAGCAGACGTGGTATTGGAAACGACAGGATATTTAGGGGAAAGATGTCTAAAGCGATCCTTTTAAGGCGTAATTTATATAAAAAAATACAAATGCACATTATTTAAATAAAGTGTAAGTAGTTTTTGTGAGCAATTATATTTTTTAATCGCATTTTTGTGAATACACACTAAAGTCTAAACGATCATTTTGTACACCTATGTGTATAAAATGATCCCTGCAGTGCGTATAAAATGATCCCTAGGATAATAACTAGGACGAACATTAAAAAACATTTGATTTGCAAACTTACATTTAAATAAAAACAGAAATTAAACTCAATCACAAAATATACGCACATAATAAATTAAAACAATCTTCTAAAAGCATAAGATCTTAGATAATTTTTGCTACATAATCGATGAGTAGAAATACTTAAAACCAACTAAGAAACATAAGAAAATGAGATCAGCTTCACGGACTCAATTTTTTTCGCGCACCACCTGGGATTCCTGGGATCATTTTACCCTGCTAAAGAGGGATCATATGACCCCAAACACCCAACTCACATTCAGTGGTTGAATATAACGTTAAATTATTACATGCGGTAACGAAACATAAATTAAATTATTGTTGAATTGTCATTAAATCCACGAAAGAAGCAACTGTCACATTAAGCCGTTTATGACAGAGGTTACACGACATTGAAAGAGGCCTCACGTTAGATAAAAATCAGTAATTCTGATTTTCTCTCGATTGTAACACGCACAGCGCAGATATTCGCATGACACTCGACGTGCGGTCAGAACTCGTGCACATCGCTATCATTTTGCTCCCAGGGATCGTTTTAGACATCTATATATACACGCAAAATACGCGCGAAACCCCCTTTTTATCTCGATAATACTTCCCACGCATCTCGTTCTCTGTGCTCGGAGATTGAGCATTTGCTTCCCAGAGAAAGGAAGGCAAACATCAAAAGCAAACTGAAAGGTAATACTCCTACGAATTACTACTACGCAAATCAGCGATGGAGTGCGCTTTGAATTATTCGGAGTTGCGTACCTTGCTTTTAAATTCCATTTAACAGTATCTCCCGAGCATTCTCTCTTTTTTACGTCTCTGCACACATCATCCGATGGATTAGTAAATACAAATTTTTCATGGTAAACAAATATTAATCGTCTTCCTCGATGCACGATTACTTCGCGGAATTGATTTGTGGGCGCACCTAGCGTGGGTGGTGTAAATCTAAAAAATGATGCAGCACCTACGATAAAATATATACCAGCATATACTTCGAACGTTACCTACTCTAAGGGCTCTACATTCGGAAAATGTGAAATCACTTTTGAAATTCTCTGAATAAAGGTGATACTTGGGAACCGCTCCAATCTCGAGTGTTTGACGCTGGCACGGAATTCTTGTGCCATTCTATCTGATATTTCCTCTCTTAAAAAAAATATCACCTCATTCTTTGAACCTTCCTGTATGCACGTAATCTATTTTCAAAAGGGTGAAATGGATTCTAAAATCGTGGGAGAAAAATAAAACTTACAGATTGCACCCTACAAACCACCATCTAGGATTTACAAATCTCCACCGTCAAAGTTCCACATCGTACTCCTCGAAAAGAGTATTTCCCTTTGCGAAAGAAGGTTCATGGAATGCCGAAACATTTTTGCCAGACGGTGACGTGTGGCTTTATTTTCGCATGAGCTGCGCGATCTCCGCTAAGCTTCGCGTCGCCGAAATTTAACGCGGACTAATATGGAATTAATTCACGAAGAAGGACAGCCGAAAAGACTGAACGGGCCATTCGGCGATTATTTGTTTGTCTCTTTACATACGTAATAGACGTTCGCATTAAGGTCACGTTGAGCTCGCCCCGTGTACTTGAGATGTTCTCGCGGCAATTTGTTAAGCGTTTCGCCTTAGTACTCGGGAACATTTGGTTCCCGCGAATCGATTAAATCCCGAGGAGAGCCCATTCAGGCAAATTTCATTTTCGAGATGGATTCTGGCTCCCGAGCCCGCCCGCCATCGATTTCCCCTCGAAGCCTGAGCCCTACCAGGAATATCTCGGCCCGATTGTACCGGATCACGAAAATCCTAAACTGAATCTTCGGTATGCAAATGTCAGGCCTTAACAACTCGGCGCCGCAACCGACGCGTTTATACGATCCAACCTTTCCGTGCGCGCTCACACGTTTCGCAATAATTCCCAGGAGAATTGTAGATCAATTCTATTTTAAAGAAGATCCAGGACAACTGGTTTTAACTTGAATCTCTGTCGAAGCTTATGTAACTATGATTAAGTTAAGTATATACAAGGTTTATTGGAGACGTGGACGTATTAGGCGTGAGAGAAATATATATTGGATGCAGATTGATCTTCTTGAATACCAAGGTGACTAGAGCATTACAATTATCCCCAAGGAAGACTGTATTAAGAAATAATATAAGTTATAGTGTTTTAAAATAAATATTAAAAGAATCTTTTCCTTTTCTCCCTGAGTTTCCTTATGTGAAGAAGAGTTTCCGCAACGATCACGTTAAAACGATAACGGAACGTGAGCTGTTCAAGTGTAGCAAACGCACGAGCGATTGAACGATAGACTCGCAGGTGCCTTGCGAAACGGAACGATTTTAAAAGCCCGCGGAGGGAGGAGGGAGCGACTGAACAGTGGTGGTCCCACGGTCTATGTAAATGTAGGATGGAACGACGGGATTGGTGGAGAGTGGTTAGCAAAGTTGGCATCCCTCTGAACGATCGCTCGAGCGAAACGAGTGCGCGCGCGGGCAGAGGCGCGCAATTTCCACAATTAAATGGAAGTAAATGGAGTTAAATGGAAAACGTCCGGACAATTACATTCTTCGGCCCGCTCCGAGATTCCCTCCCATTTCTCGGTAGAGGTATCGTGTATAAGTCGCTCGACTTTCGCGTGAATTGGCAGGATCTCGTTCGCCAAAGGATACCTTAAGCCGTCTAACGAGATTTCCCCTCTGCGTATAGGTGGATGGATCGAGGGATTATAGGAACGCTCAACTGTGGAAAGCGGTCTACTCACGTCCCAGCATTCCAGGAAGGGGCGAATCCTTGGTGAGGACTCCTCCATCCTCCGAACTGGCACCGAACGCGTCTACCAAGTCAGTTCAGCCTTCTCCTCTTCATGCTCTGCGAACGTCTGATAGCTCGTGCTGGAACGTTTGCTCTGGACCCGCTGGGGTCCATTGTTAATTCGAGTCTCCTTTCGAACCGAACGCGTCGTTTGCTCCCATATTGTCGATTCCTCGCTGCGTATCCCGCGAGTCGATGCACATTCTTCAGTGTGACATCCGTCTGTCTTCTGGAAAAACGCGCAGCCACTCAGAAACCCTCTGCCTCTGCGCCAACATAGAAATGAATGGTGTGTAACGAAGCAGCCGTGTCTCTTTCGCGCCCCCCAAACAAACGGTACATCTTGTATTTGGTGTTTTTCTGGCTATGGTACGTATGGCACGGTTGTTTGAGAAGGGATTATCAGGACTGGTTGACGGACTGGCTATCGTTTAAGGTTTAAGGGGTTGGCAAACGGAAAAGAACTTCATTTTCGGGAATTTTCTGTGAAAAATGTGATGTATGTTTCTTACAACTATTTGCTTATTTTAGAAGTACATATATTCAGCAACCCTCAGGAATTTTGTTATAGGAAAATATTAAATAATGAAGAAATGACAGCCACTTTCGCGGAAGCTGTTTTTATAATGGCGCTGCGCGGTGAGCGCAATTTCTCCGAGCCGGATCATCTGAAATCAGAAAGTGAAGAAGAGTCTGTTAATATATGAGTTTATCTGTTTCGTGAACGAAGGATTTTTCGAAAAAATGATTTCAGGCAAAATGGCGGCCGTTTAACGGAAAATCATGATTTCTCGATGTCTGAAACTGTTCGTTTTTCGTGAATTAAAAGTGAGAGTTTGCATCAGATAAAAAAAATCCTTCGTTCACGAACTAGATAAACTCATATACTAACAGAATCTTCTTCACTTTTCGGTTTCAGATGATCCGGCTCGGAGAAATCGTGCTCACCGCTAAAAAAAAATAGCTTCCGGAAGAGTGGCTGTTATTCGTTCACTTTTTAATATTTTCCTATAACAAAGTTACTGCGAGCTGCTGAATATATGTACTTTTAAAATAAGCAAATAGTTGTAAGAAACATACATTAGATTTTACCACCAAATAAATTCCGAATGTCACGTTTCTTATTCGCCTGCCAACTAAGTAGGCATGACCCCTTAACGCTTACGAAACGGTCCAGCCGCTAAACAATAACTATCCACGTCCTAATTGCTGTTATCAAGCTCACACCAGATACACGGCCACGCAATAACGTAGTTACTCCTTCCAATGCTGGCCGCTTTGTAACTGACAGTCCAGGTCACGCCGTATTTTACCCCGCCCACCATTTCCATCGTTCCCTTTTCTCCGTGCTAATTGCAGGCCTCGGGCAGCTATAGCATCGATTATGTGGAAGTATCTCTTATCCCCAGAGGTAGCGGGAGTTTCTGAAGTTTTACCCTTATCGTGATCGTCATAACGATGGCAACGTACAATCGAGTTGGCAGTACCAGGATTGTCCATTGATGTGACTATCCAGCGAACTCGATGGCAGAGAAGAGAGACGTAACCAATTCTAACGTCCCGAGCGCATTGATAAGTCGTTAAAAATAATATCGTACTGTCGACCGTGTCCCGCGTAACGCGGAACGTTCCACTCGCGAACAGAGATCGAACGTAGGGTGTTTAATTTAAATTGCTCTCGCGATACGACTGCCGGGGATCTTAATGGTCAACCTGGAAAAGAACAACGCGCTTTGGATTGATTGGATTAATTCTGCTGTGTCACGAGCGAGCTGAGCGGATCGACAATCAATTGTTAGGCGATAGGAGAAATTGATAAGCGAATCGATGCCGATTAGAATCTGCCTGTGAGAATACGAGAGGTGCGGTTAATGTTAACCGTCAGCTGTTGACCTTGTCCGTGGCAGGCTCTCGTCTTTAACCTTTCCGACGCGGGGGGGGGGGGGGGGGGGAGGCTGCTGCTTGAACTGCGCCCTCGTTCCGCGGGATCTTATATCTCATTATTTTTAATCGCCTGCGTGGAAACCGGATGCTCTTTTGTCCGCTTCAGGGGAGCCTCGAGCGCCCGGCGAATATGCCGCAGAATTTTCTGCACCATTCGGACTATGATTCGGACTCGAATTCAATTTGGGATGCTTAAGTCATTGACAGTACATACGTATCAAGCCAAGCTTCAAAGTTCATGGATGCAAGCGAGCATCCCGATAGGAATTCTCACTCAATGCTGCATAACGCGACGTCTATACGCTCCGTTATTGCCCCCGTGTAATTACAGCCACGCTTAAATGTCACCCGGCCGGCCATAATCGTAGTCCATCACTACGCACATATCCAACCCTTCGCGGTCCTACGTAAACCCTGGCCCGATGGTGGATTCACTCCCAGCGGAATCTGTGTCAATGTAACTCGCCACGAGCGCGACGCACCTGACTTCCAGCTGGCCCTACGCGTTCACCCCTTCTTCGGTTCCATCGATCATGCCAGTGAGACTACGCGGACGTGTGAACGCGAAAGGAACGATCCGAATGGTCACAGGCGGAACGAAGCAAACGGAGCGTAGCAATTGCAACGGGGCTGCCAAACGAATACGAGGCAGCGAAGAAAATGGCACTTAAAGCTTATCTATCGACTCGCGGAGCGCAGGGATCGTGATAGCACCCCGAGGTGGCGGAAGGGAGCCGTACTCTTGATCATGAAAACGGAAGGTCGCCGCGGTCACGAAATTTTTGCCAGGGTTCAGGCGTTACGTAACGGGGAGAGTGTCGTTCACCGCGACGAGGGAGCGAATCAGCACCCAGGCGAGCGCCAGCTAGCTTACCCCACCCACCCACCCCCCCCCCCCCTCCCGTAACCGGGCGCAAACTCGATCACGCACCTGAATTATGCCTGGTGACGCAACCTGTCCGCACGGGGACGGGAATTCGGCTTGGCCGGTGGTCGATCAGCTGTGGCTGGTACCGTAGCCCGCGCTGCCATTGGGGAACTTGGCGATTGACGTGCCAAGGTCAGAGACACGCACTGTCACTGGTTTTCAGGGTCACAGCCACGAGGTACGGCACGAGAGCACAACAGACGGCCGGAATAGATTGAATCGAGGGGGGGAGTGTTGCCGGTGTTGTAGCTGGCCTGCCCGCGATGACAGCGAGACCACCCCTTAACGATGCCCCCGTGGTCGTCGCTGGCGAGCGGAGTGCAGCGGAGAGGGCTGTGATAGAGAGCCGAGACGACTAGACGAGACGAATGGACGGACAGACAGACAGTGGAAACGGTCCGTGCCCGGGCAACCAGCCAGCCAGCCAGCCTGCCTGCTTATGGGAGAGCTTTTCCACTTGCAGCACCCCAGTCGACCCTGTCGAGCCTCGAACTCGACGGATCGATCGATATTACTGCTCCTGCGAGCTGCGTCCTACCCTAAACCTTGCACCCTCTCTCGCCCTGTCTCACCCTCTCTTACCCTCTGTCAAACCCTCCCCCTCATTCCCTCTCACTCTCTCTCTCTCTCTCTCTCTCTCTCTGTCTCTTCTCTAGGCCACTTCACCACCTTCTCTCCGCCTCCGGTAGCCACCTTCCTCTCCGGCTGCGCCGAAATACTCTTTAGCTTTGCTTCTTCTTTTTTCCCGGAAAAACACTTCTTCGGCCTTGCGACATCGTCTTTGTTCTTCTTTCTTTTTTCACCCCCCCACCGCTTGGTCTGTGTCTTCCTTTGTCAGGCTGCCTGCTCTCCATAACAAGTGCGCATAATGCTTTTCCCGGTATTACGAGTTCCGTGTTGTTTACTCTGTCAATCTATTGAGGGAGACTGGCGCTTTCCTGGCGAGACCCTTTTTTTTCAAGGCCGCGTCTGTCTGTATAGGATTATTCAGCCTTTGCCGATAATTGTACCGTAATTTAGTGCATCTCATTTCTTTCTGCCCGACGCGCCATCCTCTTCCTCGTTATCCGTGGATCATTGTTGCAGATTCTTCGAGTTTCAAGTCTGTCCTGACTCCATCCTACTTATCTCGTTAATTTCTTCCCACAACCACGCTCCATACACGTACTCCCCTAATTTCTGATTCACCGTTACTATCATGTATCTATTTAGGAAATTGTTCCTCTTGCTTCTTCGTTCCGTTTGTCAGCCTTCTTTCGCACGCGACTACTTTACATATCTCACCTCTACACACCCGCCACGTTTCCTGGTCGCCCTTTTCATATTTCACGTCCACGTCTACCGACCTGGTCGTGACACGGGGGCAAAATTTTTTATTCCACGCGTCGCCATCGGAAGGGGAGCAAAAAGGGCGCAAAGACGTTTCCGGCAAAGCGATCGCATCCACGTCGACGCGAGTCACGGGCGCAGCGGCGTTGGCTTTGACACAGGGTAGACTATAAAATATTCTACCCTTAACACGCTGTCACTCTGCGGAGATTGATTAAGAGGGAAATTAATTGGCTCAGCCGTGGACGGCAACCGATTTCGATTCAGGTGTTTGCGTTCGAAGAAGGGGACCTTGATATTCAATTCGGAGACTGTGACTGGGTAGCTCGACGATAAAGAGTGGTATTGCGTGACGTGCTATCGTGGAATTTTGTGCGAGATTTATGCGAAGAATCATGGCATATGCAGTTCCAACCTTTGGAACCGAAGGGGGTCATTTCAGATGCCACCGGACAACCGATTCTCTCTTTGCACGGAAAATTATTCGAGCGCCGTTGAATTACCGAAAAGTAATTTACATGGCCTGGATAACGCTGCCTGTTACTTGCTCGACGATGAATGGAAACAGGCACGCAAGTGTCGTTGGGACCGGCACGAGCCCACGTTCTTGCAATAGTATTGTGCAAGGAGCTGCATTGTTCCGCCGTCGATGTTATCCGACGTCAGGACACATCTATTTCACACTTCTATTTCACACACTGTTGAAGTGTGTTCTGTCGTCTGTATTTGAAGAGTCCTTGTAGACAACACTGTGAGTGCCCAAAATCAAAGTAGGGGAGACCGGGGCAAAGTGAACCTCGGGGTAAAATGAGCTTTCTTAATTTATCGTTTAACAATAGAATATATTTATAAATTTTGGTGACGTAATAAATATGTGTAATACCACAATGATAAATGCACATTCAGATATCGAAAAATGGAAATTCATTTAAGAAATTAAAAATTAAGTTTTAGAGACTTCCAATTCGTTTTCTTTTCAATTTAGCTTTTTGGATAAATGTGTCTTAAATGTGTTATTGTAACTCCAATTTTTTTCTGCGTGTTTATAAGAAGCTTATAAACATACATGTACACGCGTTTGAGAAAACATTAATCCTAACATTATTAAATAATTAATTTTCCACTGAGTACACATTCTAAGAACCAATGCGCAAGTGATGTGCGCAATATCCTAACCTGTCAGCTGGCTAGAAAACCACGCGGCGTGATGGAACAGAATCTAACCTAAAAAAAAAATGAAAAATCTGACACAGTTTTTGACAACCATGGTGCAAAACAGCCAGAAACTGCCGTGCTACACACGTCATTCCAGCGCAAGGGCTTAATATTTACCTATATCCTTAATTAAAGTTCTTAAATTGTTGCACCTCACTTTACCCCGGATAGTAGCTCACTTTACCCCATATGTGGGGTAAAGTGGTCAGTTTTGGCATTTTCTTTTCAAGTTGAATTTTAATATACTTAAATTTATTTTAAGCATTGCTATTCGTCATTTATCAATAGTAATATTGAAATTATATTATAAATCTATTCCCACACATTCTTATTGAAAGAGAAAAATTTTATTCGACTTCAAACTTTTTTCGTCTCACTTTGCCCCGGTCTCCCCTATATGCGATAAAGCCTTACCATTGGCACGTAGAACATTCTGCGATAATTCTTTTTTTAATTTTAACACTTACGGTGTTTTCTACGTAGACTCTTCAATTACACTGTCCAACACGATTTTTGGTCCGCAATATCCGCTAGGTGATTCTTGTATAGTTTTTCGCCCTGAACGCGAATCCGCACGCAGAATTGCTCTATGACCCTCAGTTTTTAAGAAAATCGATTTTGAAAAAAACTGCAAATTTTTAACTTTGAACATCTTTTGTGTCGAGACGGTAATAGTTATTCGGTTGCTCGTTGCGTCAAAGTATTCTATGAACCCTCCCGAATAAAAAGATATAAGTTATTATTGTATTATAATCATTTAAATATGTTTAAATAACGATCAAATGGAAAATGACACCCGAAATGCACCCATTTTTTAAGATATCTTTCAATTTATTTCCAAAACTAAGGATCTAGGACAAAATCTGACCATTCCACGCGATGCAACAGACATTTTTCCTTCGGAAATCACCAACGAAAGTGGTAAGTCACGTTTTGTTTTCAATACAGAAGCGAAATAGTTTGGCAAAACACGCGGCGTCGACAGTGGTAGTCAACGGCGGCGCGCGATCCACTGCCGCTCAGCGTAACACAATCGCTTAACGCGCCTGACTACCACTGTTGGCACCGCGCGTTTTGCCAAACTATTTCGCTTCTGTATTGAAAACAAAACGTGACTTACCACTTTTGTTGATGCTTTCCGAAGGAAAATTGTCAGCTGCATCGCGTGGAATGGTCAGATTTTATCCTAGATCCTTAGTTTTGGAAATAAATTGAAAGATATCTTCAAAAATGAGTGCATTTTGGGTATCCTTTTCCCTTTGAACGTTGTTTAAACATATTCAAATCTTCATAATGCAATAATAACTTATATCGTTGTATTCGGCAGGGTTCATAGAATAATTTAACGCAACGAGCAACCAAATAATTATTATCGTTTCGACACAAAAGATGTTCAAAGTTGAAAATTTGCAGTTTTTTTTTTCAAAATCGAGTTTCTCAAAAACTGAGGGTGATGGCGACCAACGGTTTGCGGATTCGTGTTCTGGGCGATATACTCTACATGAATCACCCAGTGGAAATTGCGGAACAGAAGAAAAGTTTCATTTTGTTGGACTGTGTTATTGAAACAAAGGTTGCATACAGAGTTAATTATTACTCCAATCCTATAATTCCTCTCGATTGCCGCGTGTAATTTAATCACGAGTGAAGTTCAATGGTTTATATTTAATACGATTTCTATAAGAGAGCTTAAGCTACTCTTTCCGAAACACGGTTATAAGCAACGACACACAATACGAAACTTTGCAAACTCTGTGCCACGAGTAACCTCGAGAAAATCCTGAAGATATGGATGTAAGAAGCTGCACGTCGAGTTATTAGCCTTACGTCACCCTGGACAAAGCCGGCGGAAAGACGCTCCGCGATCCTTCTTTGCCCACGTTACGTTGCAATTTAACCGGCCTGGTCTTTTGCGATCTCGTCACACGCGGCTGCTCACCTGTGAAAGCCGTTGCCGCCGCGTGCCTGCGCGTTCTGCTCGAAATAGACGCATTAAAAAATAGACAGGGAGTCTGACCAAGCAGGTAACACACCTAACAATAGCCACGTACCAACTACCCTCGACCAAAGTTTCATTCGTACCAAATGACGATATATTATACGTATAGTTGGCACCAAACACCCAGGAGTTATGGAACACGATCCTGGCAGCACGAAAATTTACCCGCAGCGAGAATATCGCACGTGTGAAATACGATGCTTATGACTAAGGATTGAAAGGATCCAAGAAAAAAGATCTCTAAAGCCTAGGGACCAGCGTCTTCAATAACATAACACCTGGTGACAGAAGATGCTAACACCTTTTGATTAAGGAAAATCACTGGAGGACCATAGAACGAATGAACTCAGCGAAAACTCTGGGCTTGTTGTGTTTAATAAGGGTGGTTCCAAACTTGAGAATTCTGGCTCTGTAGAAGTCGATAGAAAGTATTCCAAACGTGTTGGGATCAATGTACACTTGAAAGAGTGACCCAAGAAATAGCCCCTTTTTGGTCCCACGATTTTGGAACTGAATTTTATGCGAAACGATACCGTATGATGAGACATCAATCACACGAAATTTTCAAGTTGAGGTGACAATTAGTTTCTGAGATATGGGAGGTCAAAGAAGTGAAAATTCGTTAACGCGTCAACCCATACGCTTCGATGTACGGACTTTTATGTCAGTCCGATAATTTAAACAATTATTTCCAGGGGTTTCGCTGACTGCGAACAACGAAATTGAACTTAGATTTTCAAAATTCACGAAAAAAAAAAATCAAAATCAAGAAATATAAATGACTGTGTAGTGTGTGTGCTTTTTTAATATATCAAAATTCACAATGGCCGAATCAATATGGTAGACGATATATTAAAAATGCACCCACTACACGGACATTTCAATTTTTTTATTTTGATTTTTTTTGTGAATTTTGAAAATCTAAGCTCAAATTCGTTGTGAGCAGTCACCACAACTCGCAATGGCCGATTCAATATGGTGGACGATATATTAAATAAAAGCACCTACCACACAGACATTTACTTTTCTTAATTTTTATTTTTTGTTCGTGAATTTTGAAAATCTAGGTTCAAATTCGTTATCAGCAGTCAGCAAAACCCCTAAAAATAATTGTGTAAATTATCGGACTTACATAGAAGTTCGTACATCAAAGCGCATGGGCTCACACGTTAAAGAATTTTCACTTCTTTGACTTCCCATATCTCAGAAACTAATTGTCCCCTCAACTTGAAAATTTGTTGTGATTGATGTCTCATCATAAGGTATCATTTGGCACAAAATTCCATTCCAAAATCGTGGGACCAAAAAGAGGCTAAAAAAGGGCCTCATTTTTGGGTCACTCTTTTCGACGCTGAAGGTTCACAAAGGTCTACATTCAGTCTGATGAATCTGGGTCCGCCATTATAGGGTTTCATGAAGCTAGACTTGTGTCTATACAATTCCACAATTTTGGAGTGAACATTATCGAGTGCGGTCAGTTTAAAATCGTCACTTTGGACTCTCACATGCCCTCGGAGACTTATTGCCACCCACATGTCGCGAATCATCTCATTCTACTTTCACGGGTCCAAAATCATCCAGGACACACTATACGATCGTGCACCGAGCCATCTCGACTCGAGCGATGCAAGTGATGTTGGAAACTCGTTTCAATACTACTTGTTTGGCAACTATTAATCGACGTTGCTAATGAATCTCTTCCTACCTCGACCCCATAGATTTCCAATAACACGCATAACAGTTGCGTGTGAGGAGAAGGATAGCGGAGCGTCCGATTTCCGCGCTGAGTCGGGTGTTGAACATTTAATGAACATGTCAAGGCTGCTGGTTCGTTTGGAAACTCGATTATTTCGCGATCGGAAACCAATAGCCACCGTCAATTCGCGGATCACGATCGGGAAGCCAATATTTCCAGGTCTTTACATATGAAAGGGCTCACGTTTCTCTTACCCCTCACTCGTGGGCGAAATCAACGACGGTCGCCATGGAATATAATGAAATCCCCGGGCCATACATCAGAGAGGATTTTCCAGGGTGCCGCTGTTATCCTACGTGGCACGGCAACAATTTACTGCCCACGTACCCGAGATCTCATGACGGAAGCGCTGACGTCATAATCTCGGTGATACAGCAGTACATCGCTCTTCTACACAATCCCGACGTACATAGCTCGCCAAAAGAATTAAATGCGAAGCGTTGCCTAACAATTTCGGCGTAATGTTTCCGAAAGGGTATTAGCAACGTGCTTTTTCGTGGAATCATTTACGCGTTCATGCGAATTTTTAACTGCAGCAGATGAAACTGCGCGATGGTAAAAGGGACTTGTTGCTTTCGGCTCGCGACTGCAAATAATCGCGACTGCATGCAGGATCGCGCCGTTATTTCTCAGAACGTAAACGTTTAAGGGGGGTTGTCGATGTAGGTATCGTTGGAATACTGTCGGATTTGAAGCAAGGTTTCGCAGAATTTGGCTGTCCCGTGTTTCGTAATGTCATCTTCGAGGTGAACGGATAGGTGCGCACAAAGTAGACCGCAACGGATTTTCGGATTAGGTAGCAGGTTCCCTTTAATCAAGATCGTTCGAGGCGACTCTGCTCTGCAAGCCTAGCCGCTCAATGATGTAGGTGTACCTATACACAACGGTATAGACGCTACAGGGGAACCCAGAATCCAGATCTAATTGTAAGCTGGCGACTAAATGCCTACTAAACGACTGAGTGAGCATCCGACTTCTTCCAGGAAAAACAATTTCCAGATCCGAGCTAATAATAGTTCCAACTGCAAGCGCTGACAGACGAGTTTTCAGAGAAGGCAACTTGCGCTCCCAAGTACTCAACGATTTTAACTACTAAACCCTAACATATGACGACATTGCTATCTTCGCCCACGGCTGCAACCCCCAAAGTTGTAATTCTCTGAGTCTTCGAGGTTTGGACTAGAATTCTAGTTGTCTAATTAGACGTGAGAATATTATTAAATAATCTTTAAACACCTCCGGTTTATATTCTCGGAGAATCATCTGCCATTCGATTTTACAACGCAAACTGTTCTTCCACAAGAAAGAAATACGCATTGGGTTGTAGCCGATGGTACACTCTCTCTGTCTCCCTTTTACGTTACCCTTAATCCCCCGTCTCGACCTTCAAGCCGTGCCCCTTAAAGTCTCCCGCTCGAAAGACAGTCACCTGCGAGCTACGCGATTTCGGTAACGAAGCTCGGTCCACCGAGTCTATCGATTGGCGCTCGGTTCCTACCGGCCGTGGAAAGGGAACAAAGAAATGTAGAATTATTATTATTATTCGGGTGTAATATTACCCTTTAGTTTGGAATGGCGAGTTTGGAACGATGAAGATTGTATATAAACGAAAAGTAATGTAAAACAATGTAAAGTAATGTGCGACCAAAGGCGAATGGAAAAACTACTTTTAGGGATGATGCGGGACAACATTGCCACGCATCAAATTGCGCAAGTGATTTTTGGAAGAAGCTCAAATCCACCCTTTCATACCGACAAGAGGATTTTACGTTTCCACCCATTCTCAAAAAATAAAAAAGATAAAATTGCAGTAAAAAGTAAAAAATATTTTTTTCCCTTATTTAATCTACGGCTCCCATATTTTTTACGTCGGCGCCAGATTTACACAGTGCAAATGATGAGGCACCGATTTAAAAATATGGGAGTCGTAGATTAAATAAGGGAAACAATTATTTTTTACTTTTCAGTGCAATTTTATTTTTTTGAAGTCGGTTTTAAGTTTTTTTATTTTTAACTTTTTAGTTTTATATATATTGACACAACGTGCTGAGGAGATATGCGCGTGCGTACATAAAATAATAATAATTAGGTGAAAATAGTCTTTATTATTAACCAAAACTGGCAAAATATTGATTCAGTGTAGGATGGGACCACCGGGGCAAACAGGTCGAATCTATAACCTCCTGCTTTTTGAAGTCGGTTAAAAAAATCCAACAGAGGGATGTCGCGATCGGAGCAACTAGAGACACTATAATAAGAGTCTGGACACGGGAAGGCCACTTTTTGATTGATCCGCCATTTTTTATTGAAATCCTGCGAGAGAGAAAGAGATATACACCATTTCACTCTTAACCACTCTTAACAACTCTTACGTTTATAAATTTATATATTTTAAATTATTAAAATATTTAAAATATTAATTTTAGTTTATATATTTTAAAAAATATATTTTTTATTTGTTTTACTTTTATTATGTTCAAAAATATATTTTAATGAATTATTTTATGTTAAAAATTAATTTTTTGTGGTATAAATATGATTAACATATCAATTACGTGTAAATAACTGTATCTTAATGGAAATTTGATTTTTTATTTTTTTTCTCTATATACTCGTTACACTGTGCGGCGGCTTAATACGAAATAGAGAGGCTCCAGGCTACGGAAATTAATGGGAGGCCCTCGGTTAGGAGCCGCCGCGTTCTTTTTTCACCGTGCCCGTCGGGCAGATTTAATTTCGCGTCTTGGATCTGTCCCAGGATCCGGGGTTAATTCTCACTTCTCTTTCTTCCTGAAAGACTGGTAAAGGGTGCGAGCACCTTGTAAACCTGAAACACGTAATTAGCGAAGATTGAAGACTGCAATCCATCGATCCCCCTCGTTGTCGATACGTACGGTTGGTTTCATTTACGCCGCGCGGTACAGCGCCGTGTAAGCGATCGATTTCCAAAAACAAGTCCCAAGTTTTGTGGATTCCAAGGTGAAGGATACCAGCTGGCACGAGGGGAATTGAGAAACGCGGAGGAGCGGGGATATTGAGATATCGAGCGTGTAACAGACGGTTTAATACTCGCGAAATCGGACTCTTGCACGCCGCGTAGACGTGCTCTCGTCTTTGCGATTGTCCTTCCAGGAGACAATACGGCTAGTGAATGAACGTCCTCTCGTATCTGCAAGCAGCTGCGCTGATGCATCCCTTCCCCGTTGAATGGAGACGCCAGTAATGAACTGCAAGGTGGGCGGCGCGGCTCGTGAATGACAAATTAATTGGAGAGCCATATTGACCTGTTGTAGCTGGCCATTGGGATCGGATGCATCGAAGTTTAATAGGAAGAAACTCGGACGGGAGCAGCGGCGCGTAGCGCAGAAACACCGACACGGCTGGTCGAGCAGCCACTGCGAGATCATTACTGGCGGAATTAGGGGCTGTTTGGAACAACAGCGCAATACGTGCCTCGATGAAAGGGAAAATAACGGACGGAGGGCGGGGTGGGAGGGGCGGGAGGTTTGAGAGAAAGTGCGAAAAAGTCGTGTGGAAATGAAGCAGAGGAAGGAGAGTAAAAATTACACGTGCTGTGACTTGCCCACTTTGCTTCTATTTAGTCGCCGAGCGTGCAATTAGAAGCGTTCGTGTTTTACGGGTGAATTTGATTTGACGTTTCAACGGGGCGTAGAGCCTGAACGTAATTAAAAATTAATGAAAAAGGTTAATTGTTTCGTGAGTTCTTTGTAACGGGCGAATCACGCTCGCAGTTCTTATACGAGTCGACGGTAAATCCTTTAAATCTTGTGATCTATTGTGAAAGGAGATAGAGGAAGTGCAGTATATTTGGAATACCAGTTTGTTTAAGACGAATAAAAAATTACGACAAAGGATTGGAACAAATTAAACTGCATAATATCATAGGGAAACTAATAAACTTTCATATTTCTTAGTGTCAGTAAAAATAAAAAACAAAAAGTAACTGAAATTTTGGTTTGAATGAAAAATGACGAGAAGTATCGATTTCGTTAAGGTGCAGGTAATTTGGAATACCGATATTCCAATTTACCTTCACTTTATAAACTTAAACAAAACATGTAGATAATAAAATTAGTTTATTTTATGACGTAATCAGGCTATGAAATCACAATTAAGGAACAATTTTATGTAGATATCTATAAGACAATATTTACACAAATGCTAAAAAAGGTTATATATGTAGGTGACAGACGAAACTGACGCGGTGGTAGCCATTACGCGTGAAACAAAAGCATCGGTAGGCTTTGGAATATTCCAAATTACCTTCACCTTCGGTATTCCGAATTAGCAACAAGGCATTGAAACCTAAAATTTCATGTCACACTTGGTATTCTCGAAATTATCGCAAAACTAGCGCGGAACCATAGAAGGAACATGCAAATGAGTCGATTAAGTGTTTAACACTAAAGTTTTGACATATTTTAACCATGATTGGAACGATTAAATACGCGTTGAAAAGGTTTTGCAGATTGACGTTTGCTTCCTCTGCAGATTAAGTCGAAAATGTAAAAATTGCGGTTCATCCACAAATGTCATTAGTGAACAGGTCATTAGCCCCTATAATCTACGGTGTTACAAATTAAATAGCGTTAGTAGTTTATTAGATACTTCGGTATTCCAAATTACCAACAGTATTCCAAATATGCTGCACTTCCTCTACTAAATCGTTTTCGAGCCGTAGAAGAGGGGGCACCGCGTCTCCAAGGATAAATCAATGAAGTAGAAAACGAATTGAAGGAGAACTCATAGGGACACGTGTGCCCCTAATTGAATTACACAATAGGGGAAGTTTGTTATTTACTCGTTAAACATACAGAGGGGAATGCTGGCGTCCGATAACACGTTCACGCTTTCGCTGGTCGGTTTTGCGGCGCGGGTAAGGGAATTTCAGGGAGCGTTGAGGAGGGTACGAAACGTTTTTTAGTAGACAGAGAACAAGGGGAGGGCGATCAGGGTGAACAGAAGTGGGCGCTGGGCGATGGGGAAAGCGTGAAGTGTCAGAAAAAAGGGGGGGCGAATAGAAGATGAGTATAAAAATAGGGTGAGAAAGAAGCGTAGGGGGCGTGAGAGAAGGAAGAGGAAAGACGAGGGTTAGACGGGCGTAGAAGGGGTGAAGAGGGTGGCAAACGAATGGCAAAGTTGGCCTTGATCGAAACTCGGCCGCATCCAAGCGGAAGCTTCATCCTCTACCAAGCGACTCCTAGTCCCTGTAAATCCGTGTATCTTTCTGCTACCCTTTCCCTATATTCCCTACCGCCCTCATCCCCGTGCCCCAGTCTTTTCGGCCAAGGGAAACGGGGTAGGGGGGAGGGCGGGGAGGGGCTGTTTACTTGGATCTGTCCGAGTTGCTCTCTCGCGATAACGGTAACAATTGTCTCGCGGTGCTACCGGATTTAAAAGGTCCGCAAAGCTCTCTGTGCCAGTCGAAAGCGCGATGCAGTAGATTCGATACGATGCAGATGAATCGTTCTCTCTTCTTCTGCTTCTTCTTTCTTTTATCGAGTCATTCGAGAATGGGGATTTCGTCTTTCTCTTTACCGTTTCGATTAAGTGTATTTGTTAGCTTTGGTATCGTACCTAGGCTCTGCAAGTATGTTTATCATGTTACAGATTTGAATAGGGGCGATTAAGCTGTCATTCGCCAGTGAAAGGCTGAAGAGAATCGTTAAGGGGACCTTCCGGTCTAAAAGTCGATTTTTTTATTTTATTTCATTTTTCGAATGTTCAACCTTTTAGGAATACGTGTTTAAAAGGATTTGTTGAAATTCGTAAAATTCTCGAAGTTATAAGCATTTGAGTAGCAGCAAATGCATGGGTCACAACCGGCCACTCGGCGCTCACGTAAAACTTTAAACGCGTTTTTCTCGAAACAGTGTTCTCAAAACGGTGGGACCTGTATCTCCAAAAGTTATTATCCGATTCGACTGAAACTTTTTTATTTTGAAGAATATACTTCTGGCTAGGAGAGGAACTAGAAAAAATTACAAAGAATGGAAAATTTATAATTTTCAAAGACGTTGAAAGGACGAAAAATACAGGGAAAAGTGATTTCAAACTTGAAGTGTTGTTATTTTCTAAGAAAAATGTCATTTTTGTAATTTTTTCTAGTCCCCCTCCCCCCTAGCCAGAAGAATAATCTTAAAAATAAAAAAGGTTTCAGCTGAATCGGATAATAACTTTTGGAGATACAGGTCCCACTGATTTGGATCAATTTTCTGACGCCTTGACTTTAGCGATTCCCCAGGGCCGTCTGCAATGATTAATTATAAAATAAAAAATATATTTCTATTATTTAAGACATCCTTAATACAATGCAAAAAGTCCCATTAAATTATATATAGTAGTTTTCCTTTAATTAATTCCTAAATATGCCCTATTTTTTTGGGCTCTAGAGCGGTAGGTCCCCTTAAAGGGGGTGGATGCTGCGAGTTACATAGATTTCTGCCGAGATATCTATCGCAGAGGTAGCGGATACGAAGCTTTGACATATTTCGGATCGAAGCCAGATATAGTTGTGTATCATCGAAAAAATCTCGAGTAGTTGACTAAGTTGGCTTGGCACCAAATTACTGATGACACCTTGCTAGCTGGAGGGCCGATTTCTGTCTAATCAGCGGCTCTCGATCATCCAGCTAAATGGCCCGAGCTATCTGCGCCCCTAGAACGATCTCGGGAACTTTAAATTACATTGTTAACTCGAAAACTTGGTCAACCGATTGGCTGGCTTATGCTTCCACTTGCGTTGTTTGCAAATTCTTTGCCGCGAGCTCGCAACCAATTTCCAAATCTTCCGAGCCCTCGAGTTCAAACGACTTCGAGGAACACGGCACTTAACCATTATCTACGCGGAATCAGAATAAATTATTCCAGGGAGAGGAATTTAATTATACTTCCGTAAAAATTACCATTCGATCGCGGGGAGCAACACAAATGGACACCAAAATGGATACGCCAGCGATTGCAATTATAAATCCTTTTAAGCGAATTTCTTTCCCTCATCCTCAATACCACAATATTTCGTTGCTAGAAATTAACGCGACATCGTGGCTCTAGACACTAAAGCAGTGACCGAGTGATACTGTGCGCAGTGCCATTCGTCTATGTATTTAGTATCGCAATTAACGAGAAAGTAGCAGAAACGTATTGAAACTGAACGTAGTGTACGAAGGTGTGACCGAGGGAGCGGCTTTATTCGCACGTTTGGCCAGCAAATGGCACAACTTGGCACCGATAGTTTCGCCCCTTTTTCCCGTCGACTAATGGTTTCCTGTTTACGTCAGACTCTCGTTTCGCCCCTCCCCCCCCCCCCCCTCCCCCCGCCACCGAAAGCTCAATTTCCCTTTTACATTCAGCCCGAGCCGATATTTATTATTCAGTTCCTCGCTACTGCTTCTCCTACCGCCCCTTAACTTTACCCTACGTTCTACGTTCACCTATTGTCGCGAAATCAAGGAACAAATTATACTCGATGCCCTACGATAACGTACGCTAGATTTAGCACGAAATCGATATTCCTGTCAAACGGGACCTTCGTTACTGGTATGTAGCGGTTTTCATCGCTATGTCCGAATAATCAGAAATTCAACGCAATGTTTTGTTATGGGGAACGATGGAAAATGAATATAAAACGAGAGAGACTATTACTAGAGAGTATTACTAATGATGGGAAGATTAGTCTTATTATTAGTAACACAAGTAACAGCGACAGTGATATTAATAGATCACAGGATTTAAATGTCCCGCCGTTCAATTTTAAATGAGATTGCCTTCACAGACGAGTTATAGAATGCGCCTGACATGATAGACCTATCACCCACTGTCATTTTTAACCGACTTCAAAAAGGAGGAGGTTGTAGATTCGACACGTGTGTATTTTTTTTTTTTTTTTTATTTGTTGCTGAATAACTCCTCAGCATATGGACCGATTTTGATGATCTTTTTTTATTCGAAAGAGGGCAATGCCCCGGTCGCATCATACACTGCATCAATATTAGCCACATATTTTGCCTGTTCTGGTTAATAATAAAGACTATTGTCACCTAATTATTAGGTATTATTTTATGTACGTACGGGCATATCTCCTCAGCATGTTACATCAATATATATAAAACAAAAAAGTTAAAAATATAAAAACTTAAACCGACTTCAAAAATATAAAAATGCACTAAAAGGGAAAAATAATTTTTTCCTTTATTCAAGCTACGACTGTCATATTTTTTAAGTCGGCGCCTCAGCATTTGCACTGTACAAATCTGGCGCCGACTTAAAAAATATGACAGTCCTAGATTGCATAAGGGAAAAAATTATTTTTCACTATTTAGTGCATTTTTATTTTTTTGAAGTCGGTTTTAATTTTTTTTCAATTTTTTGTATAACACCCTCGGGGGGCTGGCGAGCTTCCTTACCATTTCAGTGTCTTATGCAACGTTACCGGTGAAGTCTCGAAACAGATCGTAACGCTACGCGTGGTAGGAATTAGAATTCAACACGTGTAAAACTAGGTCATTCGATACCGCGATTTACAAATGATTCTGTTAGAATAACAATTTAAAGATCGTTTTATAAACATATTCCGTGCAACGACAGAGAAAGAAGGATCGCAACAAAACAAGAACACATACGCCTTCTAACCTTGCTGTCCTATTCGAGTTTATTTAATGCGAAACAAATTTATTTAACATAAAAATTTGTATAAACAACAACATTATTTGTGGAAGACATGCTTACATGATGTAGCGTGGAATACCTCGCCAAGGAATTGTAACTTGGTATATTTCAATAAGCAGGGCCACCTTTACCAATGGGCTAAATGGGCTATAGCCCAGGGGCGCCCGTGATCCAAGGGTGCTTAACAATCAAATATGTTGAAATGCTTTTTTCTCTTCAATTTTGGAAACAAAAATTACTATTGTTTTTGTTCGTGTTTGCTGTGGTGGAGACCCGGGATTGTGATGTACTGCCTTGCATCGATTGCGAAGAAGTTGCACCCTTGGGGGCTAGGGCGCCACAATTTTTTAGCCCAGAGCGCTCAAATTTGTTAAGACGGCCCTGTCAATAAGGTGCTGAAACAGAGAGGACTTTAAAAATTGTAAAAAAACCCATCAGTTCCAGTATCTCGCTGAAATATTCCAACTTGCACTTATCCCTCTAACGTAACACTATACTCGTGTTCTGGGGCCGTTAGGACCCAATCGAACAACATTTCAAGTTACATATTTTATTCTCACATTCAACCATAGTATCGTAAGTTAGAGAAATTCTTATATCCGACTAGAATATTTGACAATCGCAAGTAGCGGCTCGGTTCTCACCGATTACCAGGTCTCACCACGAGGAGATTGCTGCGTTTCGAGACCCGTAGAGAGATAGATGGAATCAAAGTTCCGTCGATCTCCCTGTACATGAAACCCTTAGCCTACTAAATCAAAGAGATGGATGGAAACAAAGTTCCATCGATCCCTTCGGTTTCATTCATTGAAACAAATCCAGCAAAGAAGGAAAGACTACGGGTGAGCATGTAAATGGTATTGGATGGCGCAGTTCCTACCACCCTGCTGTCCGTGTCGAAAGAGAAAAGCGCTCGGAGTCTCCCAGACGATTCCGCTTGCACCGAGCGACTCGTCAGAAGCAACACTACTGTCGTTTGCAGAAAAGAAGGCGCCCGGATGCTAAACGCGGCAAGGGGACTCCTTTGCTCGTATTGGCCGACGCGAGAATGTCGACCAATACAAAGTAAGCGAACGGGACACAGGCGGTGGGAGCCAATGCGAGCAAAGTAGCCCCCTTGCCCCGCTGTGCAACCGGATGCCAACTTTTTTGCAAACCACAGTAGGTGTGATCTGACTCAAACCGACTAACGCGGAGACTGGGAATTGGACCGAGTGACTTACGCAGGCAGTGTACCAAAAGGTATATTTAAGTGGAATCCTGTTAAAAGGCCTCCCACATGGTCCAGTAATCGATGAAATTTATGCACGAAATAATATGCACTATGACATGCACACACTTCACTGAACACTGAACCGATGAATTTCTCCGGGCTAGACAAAATTTTATTTCGCAATGTGGGTTTGAAAAGTAACTCGATTTGCAGTTGCATCCATACACCCCACGACAGTCATCCATCATGCAGCTTTCTGCGAGGCTTTTCAGAATTAGATTTTACTGTAAATTTCAATTTTCGGCAATAAACTAATACTCGGGGCAAATAGAATCCAATTATTATTACTTCACTAGAATGATTAAACAGTGTATTAGAAACTTGCGGGTATGTCAGTTTTCGACGTACGATATGTGAAAGGATTCTACCACAGACGAGGTATAGAATAGACCTATCACCTTATGGGACTTCGTGTCACCACCTAAACTGTGTTACCGACCCATAATTTGAGGACTGAATTTAGCGACCTCTGTTCATGAACAGCGTTCAACGCAAGAACTACTCTGAACTACTGAAAGTGTGTTGAAATACTGAAAGATGTGTGCGTGCTTGTATACGTGTGACTTGTTTAGAGCGAGAGTTTAACATAGAGGGCGGGCTTTCGCTAACAATAAGCTACGCTTTGGCTCGGTTTGTCAACGACCCACGCGGATTTCTCACTGAAAACCTATTTTGGAGATCAGGAGCCTATATGGCGCTTCTTGAGAGCTTATACAAGCTATATATTGCAAGATGAAATTGATTTTAGTATTTTACGTGAAGTCGAACATTTAACTAATATTTTCACGTGTCGCACGCTGAAAAATATTAAAAATTGACGCTGTTACTGCCATTCTTGCAAATCTCTGCTCTCCGCGTGTGTCTAAATAGACGATGCCCATCCTACGACACGTAAAAATCATTGAAGATGATGAATTGAAACGTTTTTGTAAAATTTATATTGTAGGTTTTGGGACCCGAGGCCCCTAAATCCCTACGTTTCATTACAAATTGATTGACTCTGTCCTTATTAAATATTGAATGGATTTAAAAATTATAAAAACCATCTACGATGTAAGTACACGAGCATAGGTATCGCTTACGTTAAGCTTACTGGGCACACATATCAGTTCCGTGTCAGTTCACGTAGAATTCAAGTACTCTCCATTAATTTCCTCAATTACATTACTCAAAGTACTTTCCATTACAGCCATTAAAAATAATCCGAATTATATCATGTTTGGTGCCATTTTCATCAGAAAAGCACTAGTAATCCATTAGTGATACTTATATGATAGAAATTGCCATACTCATTACTGAATGGCCTATTGCTGACTTTGTCCTTATGCTATTAGTCTAGCGTTTATGACCCCCGAGCCGCGCCTTCGGATAAAGGCCCTCGCCGAAATTATTCGAGCTTCGAATAACCGTTCGAATAAAGTTACAAATAAAAATGGAACGTAGTTTACTTGAAATTTGCCACCAATGTTCATAAAAATATCCGGACGTGGCCGAAACCGAACGTCGAGCCCGTCGACATCGACAAAAGAACGAGACGATCGGCGGCCGACGAAGGCAGTCTCCTGCAGAGTTGGGCAAAATGTAATCTAATTACAAATAGCAAATTACGATTAAACTGTAACTGTGTAATTGATTACACATTATCTTCTGTAATCGTTCATTTAGATAGTTGACAAAACCAAATGGTCAAGCTTCCCAAATTAACAATTACAGAAAAAAATGTGTAATCAATTACACAATTACAGTTTAATCGTAATTTGCAATTTGTAATTAGATTACATTTTGCCCAACTCTGCCGCCCAGGCTAGGGAAAATGCACAGGCTGGATGCGCGTGATTATTATATGATTGACGCCTCAAAGTGACAGAAAATACAGGATTGTCTGCCTGAGGGCTCGCTGGTCGGGACCGGCGATGAACCCTCATGGAGACAAGTGATAGACCAATCACGCAATGTAATCTCTTACCATTTTCGTGTCACACCCAACGTTATCGATTCAGTCTAAAATAAGATTACATTGCTACGAGTGGTAGGAATTGAAATTAAATCTTATCGGAAACATTTAAAATCTAAAATGGCCTGAACGTTACGAATAATTTCAAGAAACATGTTGCATAATTCCGTTTACTAATACATTTTGATAGAAGCATAATTTGCACTTATTTCCATAGATTTCGGTCAGAAATATTATATAAATACAACCGCGTAAAAAATATTGTACAGTCTCTTAGTTAGGTTATATTTTCTGTCACTTCGAACAATCTACATGACAATAAATGTTTATTAGCTACTTCGTTCTTTTACGTTACATTTGAGAACTTTTTATGACTTAACATCCTTTCAAAATATTATTGTTACGCCGTAACGGTATTTTTATGAAATCGAGAAATGTAATTATGCGTGGTTAGGAAATCAAAATTTCCATTCGCACGAGAATAGGAATGGCGCTACATGTCAATTGTATCTAGTGATCCTCCAGGGAGTGATCGGTATAACCGCAGCCATTTTTCAAAATTTGGAGCAAAACCGGAAATAAACATAACCTAACCGTTCACTCTATCTCTTTCTATCAGTATTTCAGTCTCTTTTATCAGTTTTTCTGTCTCTTTTTATCAGTTTTTCTGCTTCTTTCTATCAGTATTTTTGTCTCTTTTTTTTTATAGTTTCTTTATCTGTCTACTTCCGCTTTTGCTCCAAATCGCAACAACCAATCAGCGACGACATACGTTGTTCCGATCACTCTCTAAATAGAGGATCACTAATTGTATCGATATTTCGTACCGATATTTATTTATCTCTTATGCGTGAAACGGAACAGTACCCGGGATAAGAATAAAATGCTGTGTATTTTGCAAATAAATATAATATTGAATAAGTTTGCTTTAAAGTAGTAAGAACTATCGAGTGTATTTACTGTTCAATTAGCAATTATATTGAGGACTGGTTAATTAATTCGGAGCTTTCGTCTGTCATAGGTAAGCAATTCTTTCCTTTGGAAGCGTCGGTTCGTGTCAACTGGTCTAACGAAAACGCACTGGACGAGTACAGCATTTACAATACCAATATGGTTTTTAAGTGGAAGTTAAACTTAAGTAATTAAACAATGGAATTATTATAAGCACTCCTGTACAAAGTATCACTGTACATTATTCAAAGTATTTTAATAAACCACATTTAGAGAAAAACCACATCTTTCAATTTAGAACAGCAACCTATAACTTCCATTTCCTAATTAAATCCCAAATTTGACAATCACAAGTAAAGTCTGCCTCTGCGTTGATTAGTTCTCCGCCTTAGATTCTCTCTACGAAGACGCTAACTTGGTGCCACCTCTTTCGACATCATGTTCTCCTGTTAGAAGATCAATTTTGGAGCGTTCAGAAAATTTTGGCCAGATTTCAGCAAATGTATCAGGAGAACATGATGCGAAAGGAGGTATCGCCTGAAATTCACCGTCGAAAGCCTTTCATCAAGCCTGCGCCTTTACGTCAAATAGTGCTCCGCTTTAGATTCTCTCTACGAAGACGCTAACTTTGTGCTACCTCTTTCGACATCATGTTCTCCTGTTACAATCTCAATTTTGGAGCGTTCAGAAAATTTTGGCCAGATTTTAGCAAATGGATCAGGAGAACATGAAGCGAAAGGAGGTACGCCCTGAATTTCATCATCAAAGCCTTTCGAAGATGCTGCGCCTCTACGTCGAATAGTTCTCCGCCTTAGATTCTCTTCCGAAGACGCTAACTTAGTGCCACCTCTTCCGACATCATGTTCTCCTGTTACAATCTCAATTTTGGATCGTTTAGAAAATTTTGGCCAGATTTTAGCAAATGTATCAGGAGAACATGAAGCGAAAGGAGGTATGCTCTGAATTTCATCGTCGAAGGCCTTTCGAAGATGCTGCGCCTCTACGTCGAATAGTTCTCTGCCTTAGATTCTCTTTCCGAAGACGCTAACTTAGTGCCACCTCTTTCCACATCATGTTCTCCTGTTACAATCTCAATTTTGGAGCGTTCAGAAAATTTTGGCCAGATTTTAGCAAATGTATCAGGAGAACATGAAGCGAAAGGAGGTACGCCCTGAATTTCATCGTCAAAGCCTATCGAAGACGCTGCGCCTCTACGTCGAATAGTTCTCCGCCTTAGATTCTCTTTCTGAAGACGCTAACTTAGTGCCACCTCTTCCGACATCATGTTCTCCTGTTACAATCTCAATTTTAGAGCGTTCAGAAAATTTTGGCCAGATTTTAGCAAATGTATCAGGAGAACATGAAGCGAAAGGAGGTATGCTCTGAATTTCATCGTCGAAGGCCTTTCGAAGATGCTGCGCCTCTACGTCGAATAGTTCTCCGCCTTAGATTCTCTTTCCGAAGACGCTAACTTAGTGCCACCTCTTTCCACATCATGTTCTCCTGTTACAATCTCAATTTTGGAGCATTCAGAAAATTTTGGCCAGATTTTAGCAAATGTATCAGGAGAACATGAAGCGAAAGGAGGTACGCCCTGAATTTCATCGTCAAAGCCTATCGAAGACGCTGCGCCTCTATGTCGAATAGTTCTCCGCCTTAGATTCTCTCTCCGAAGACGCTAACATAGTGCCACCTCTTTCGACATCATGTTCTCCTGTTACTATCTCAATTTTGGAGCGTTCAGAAAATTTTGGCCAGATTTTGGAGCGATGTATCAGGAGAACATGAAGCGAAAGGAGGTATCGCCTGAATTTCATCGTCAAAGGCCTTTCGAAAACTCTGCCCCTCTCCGATTTTCCTTGATTGTTACCGATTTCTCAGTCACGCTGTATAGTAGGGTATTTTTCACCCCTTAGGAAAGTACTCGGTACGTGAAAGCGCATCCAAATAGTGTAATAAAAGTACCCTTTGATCGCCGATTTTCCTGGATCGTTACCGATTTCTCGGTCACCCTGTAGAGTAGGGTATTTTTCACCCCTTAGGAAGGTACTCGGGACGCGAAATCGCGTCCAAAGAGTACAATGAATGTACCCTTCGATTGCCGATTTTCCTCGATCGTTGCCGATTTTTCTGTCACCCTGTATAGTAGGGTATTTTTCACCCCTTAGAAAAGTACTCGGGACGTGAAACCGCGTCCAAAGTGTACAATGAAAGTACCCTTTGATCGCCGATTTTCCTCGATTGTTGCCGATTTCTGAGTCACCCTGTATAGTAGGGTATTTTTCACCCCTTAGAAAAGTACTTGGGACGTGAAACCGCGTGCAAAGAGTACAATGAAAGTACCCTTTGATTGCCGATTTTCCTCGATTGTTGCCGATTTCTGAGTCACCCTGTATAGTAGGGTATTTTTCACCCGTTAGAAAAGTACTCGGGACGTGAAACCGCGTCCAAAGAGTACAATGAAAGTACCCTTCGATCGCCGAATTTCCGCGATCGTTGCCGATTTCTCTATCACCCTGTATAGTAGGGAATTTTTCACCCCTTATGAAAGTACTCGGGACGTGAAACCGCGTCCAAAGAGTACAATGAAAGTACCCTTTGATTGCCGATTTTCCTCGATTGTTGCCGATTTCTGAGTCACCCTGTATAGTAGGGTATTTTTCACCCCTTAGAAAGGACTCGGGACGTGAAACCGCGTCCAAAGAGTACAATGAAAGTACCCTTTGATCGCCGATTTTCCTCGATTGTTGCCGATTTCTCAGTCACCCTGTATAGTAGGGTATTTTTCACCCCTTAGAAAAGTACTCGGGACGTGAAACCGCGTCCAAAGAGTACAATGAAAGTACCCTTTGATCGCCGATTTTCCTCGATTGTTGCCGATTTCTCAGTCACCCTGTATAGTAGGGTATTTTTCACCCCTTAGAAAAGTACTCGGGACGTGAAACCGCGTCCAAAGAGTACAATGAAAGTACCCTTTGATCGCCGATTTTCCTCGATTGTTGCCGATTTCTGAGTCACCCTGTATAGTAGGTTATTTTTCACCCCTTATGAAAGTACTCGGGACGTGAAACCGCGTCCAAAGAGTACAATGAAAGTACCCTTTGATTGCCGATTTTATTTCTCCGCCTTAGATTCTCTTTCCGAAGACGCTAACTTAGTGCCACCTCTTTCCACATCATGTTCTCCTGTTACAATCTCAATTTTGGAGCGTTCAGAAAATTTTGGCCAGATTTTAGCAAATGTATCAGGAGAACATGAAGCGAAAGGAGGTACGCCCTGAATTTCATCGTCAAAGCCTATCGAAGACGCTGCGCCTCTACGTCGAATAGTTCTCCGCCTTAGATTCTCTCTCCGAAGACGCTAACATAGTGCCACCTCTTTCGACATCATGTTCTCCTGTTACTATCTCAAGTTTGGAGCGTTCAGAAAATTTTGGCCAGATTTTGGAGCGATGTATCAGGAGAACATGAAGCGAAAGGAGGTATCGCCTGAATTTCATCGTCAAAGGCCTTTCGAAAACTCTGCCCCTCTCCGATTTTCCTTGATTGTTACCGATTTCTCAGTCACGCTGTATAGTAGGGTATTTTTCACCCCTTAGGAAAGTACTCGGTACGTGAAAGCGCATCCAAATAGTGTAATAAAAGTACCCTTTGATCGCCGATTTTCCTGGATCGTTACCGATTTCTCGGTCACCCTGTAGAGTAGGGTATTTTTCACCCCTTAGGAAGGTACTCGGGACGCGAAATCGCGTCCAAAGAGTACAATGAATGTACCCTTCGATTGCCGATTTTCCTCGATCGTTGCCGATTTTTCTGTCACCCTGTATAGTAGGGTATTTTTCACCCCTTAGAAAAGTACTCGGGACGTGAAACCGCGTCCAAAGTGTACAATGAAAGTACCCTTTGATCGCCGATTTTCCTCGATTGTTGCCGATTTCTGAGTCACCCTGTATAGTAGGGTATTTTTCACCCCTTAGAAAAGTACTTGGGACGTGAAACCGCGTGCAAAGAGTACAATGAAAGTACCCTTTGATTGCCGATTTTCCTCGATTGTTGCCGATTTCTGAGTCACCCTGTATAGTAGGGTATTTTTCACCCGTTAGAAAAGTACTCGGGACGTGAAACCGCGTCCAAAGAGTACAATGAAAGTACCCTTCGATCGCCGAATTTCCGCGATCGTTGCCGATTTCTCTATCACCCTGTATAGTAGGGAATTTTTCACCCCTTATGAAAGTACTCGGGACGTGAAACCGCGTCCAAAGAGTACAATGAAAGTACCCTTTGATTGCCGATTTTCCTCGATTGTTGCCGATTTCTGAGTCACCCTGTATAGTAGGGTATTTTTCACCCCTTAGAAAGGACTCGGGACGTGAAACCGCGTCCAAAGAGTACAATGAAAGTACCCTTTGATCGCCGATTTTCCTCGATTGTTGCCGATTTCTCAGTCACCCTGTATAGTAGGGTATTTTTCACCCCTTAGAAAAGTACTCGGGACGTGAAACCGCGTCCAAAGAGTACAATGAAAGTACCCTTTGATCGCCGATTTTCCTCGATTGTTGCCGATTTCTCAGTCACCCTGTATAGTAGGGTATTTTTCACCCCTTAGAAAAGTACTCGGGACGTGAAACCGCGTCCAAAGAGTACAATGAAAGTACCCTTTGATCGCCGATTTTCCTCGATTGTTGCCGATTTCTGAGTCACCCTGTATAGTAGGTTATTTTTCACCCCTTATGAAAGTACTCGGGACGTGAAACCGCGTCCAAAGAGTACAATGAAAGTACCCTTTGATTGCCGATTTTATTTCTCCGCCTTAGATTCTCTTTCCGAAGACGCTAACTTAGTGCCACCTCTTTCCACATCATGTTCTCCTGTTACAATCTCAATTTTGGAGCGTTCAGAAAATTTTGGCCAGATTTTAGCAAATGTATCAGGAGAACATGAAGCGAAAGGAGGTACGCCCTGAATTTCATCGTCAAAGCCTATCGAAGACGCTGCGCCTCTACGTCGAATAGTTCTCCGCCTTAGATTCTCTCTCCGAAGACGCTAACATAGTGCCACCTCTTTCGACATCATGTTCTCCTGTTACTATCTCAAGTTTGGAGCGTTCAGAAAATTTTGGCCAGATTTTGGAGCGATGTATCAGGAGAACATGAAGCGAAAGGAGGTATCGCCTGAATTTCATCGTCAAAGGCCTTTCGAAAACTCTGCCCCTCTCCGATTTTCCTTGATTGTTACCGATTTCTCAGTCACGCTGTATAGTAGGGTATTTTTCACCCCTTAGGAAAGTACTCGGTACGTGAAAGCGCATCCAAATAGTGTAATAAAAGTACCCTTTGATCGCCGATTTTCCTGGATCGTTACCGATTTCTCGGTCACCCTGTAGAGTAGGGTATTTTTCACCCCTTAGGAAGGTACTCGGGACGCGAAATCGCGTCCAAAGAGTACAATGAATGTACCCTTCGATTGCCGATTTTCCTCGATCATTACCGATTTTTCTGTCACCCTGTATAGTAGGGTATTTTTCACCCCTTAGAAAAGTACTCGGGACGTGAAACCGCGTCCAAAGTGTACAATGAAAGTACCCTTTGATCGCCGATTTTCCTCGATTGTTGCCGATTTCTGAGTCACCCTGTATAGTAGGGTATTTTTCACCCCTTAGAAAAGTACTTGGGACGTGAAACCGCGTGCAAAGAGTACAATGAAAGTACCCTTTGATTGCCGATTTTCCTCGATTGTTGCCGATTTCTGAGTCACCCTGTATAGTAGGGTATTTTTCACCCGTTAGAAAAGTACTCGGGACGACAAACCGCGTCCAAAGAGTACAATGAAAGTACCCTTCGATCGCCGAATTTCCGCGATCGTTGCCGATTTCTCTATCACCCTGTATAGTAGGGAATTTTTCACCCCTTATGAAAGTACTCGGGACGTGAAACCGCGTCCAAAGAGTACAATGAAAGTACCCTTTGATTGCCGATTTTCCTCGATTGTTGCCGATTTCTGAGTCACCCTGTATAGTAGGGTATTTTTCACCCCTTAGAAAGGACTCGGGACGTGAAACCGCGTCCAAAGAGTACAATGAAAGTACCCTTTGATCGCCGATTTTCCTCGATTGTTGCCGATTTCTCAGTCACCCTGTATAGTAGGGTATTTTTCACCCCTTAGAAAAGTACTCGGGACGTGAAACCGCGTCCAAAGAGTACAATGAAAGTACCCTTTGATTGCCGATTTTCCTCGATTGTTGCCGATTTCTGAGTCACCCTGTATAGTAGGGTATTTTTCACCCGTTAGAAAAGTACTCGGGACGTGAAACCGCGTCCAAAGAGTACAATGAAAGTACCCTTCGATCGCCGAATTTCCGCGATCGTTGCCGATTTCTCTATCACCCTGTATAGTAGGGAATTTTTCACCCCTTATGAAAGTACTCGGGACGTGAAACCGCGTCCAAAGAGTACAATGAAAGTACCCTTTGATTGCCGATTTTCCTTGATTGTTGCCGATTTCTGAGTCACCCTGTATAGTAGGGTATTTTTCACCCCTTAGAAAGGACTCGGGACGTGAAACCGCGTCCAAAGAGTACAATGAAAGTACCCTTTGATCGCCGATTTTCCTCGATTGTTGCCGATTTCTCAGTCACCCTGTATAGTAGGGTATTTTTCACCCCTTAGAAAAGTACTCGGGACGTGAAACCGCGTCCAAAGAGTACAATGAAAGTACCCTTTGATTGCCGATTTTCCTCGATTGTTGCCGATTTCTGAGTCACGCTGTATAGTAGGGTATTTTTCACCCCTTAGGAAAGTACTCGGTACGTGAAAGCGCATGCAAATAGTGTAATAAAAGTACCCTTTGATCGCCGATTTTCCTGGATCGTTACCGATTTCTCGGTCACCCTGTAGAGTAGGGTATTTTTCACCCCTTAGGAAGGTACTCGGGACGCGAAATCGCGTCCAAAGAGTACAATGAATGTACCCTTCGATTGCCGATTTTCCTCGATCGTTGCCGATTTTTCTGTCACCCTGTATAGTAGGGTATTTTTCACCCCTTAGAAAAGTACTCGGGACGTGAAACCGCGTCCAAAGTGTACAATGAAAGTACCCTTTGATCGCCGATTTTCCTCGATTGTTGCCGATTTCTGAGTCACCCTGTATAGTAGGGTGTTTTTCACCCCTTAGAAAAGTACTTGGGACGTGAAACCGCGTGCAAAGAGTACAATGAAAGTACCCTTTGATTGCCGATTTTCCTCGATTGTTGCCGATTTCTGAGTCACCCTGTATAGTAGGGTATTTTTCACCCGTTAGAAAAGTACTCGGGACGTGAAACCGCGTCCAAAGAGTACAATGAAAGTACCCTTCGATCGCCGAATTTCCGCGATCGTTGCCGATTTCTCTATCACCCTGTATAGTAGGGAATTTTTCACCCCTTATGAAAGTACTCGGGACGTGAAACCGCGTCCAAAGAGTACAATGAAAGTACCCTTTGATTGCCGATTTTCCTCGATTGTTGCCGATTTCTGAGTCACCCTGTATAGTAGGGTATTTTTCACCCCTTAGAAAGGACTCGGGACGTGAAACCGCGTCCAAAGAGTACAATGAAAGTACCCTTTGATCGCCGATTTTCCTCGATTGTTGCCGATTTCTCAGTCACCCTGTATAGTAGGGTATTTTTCACCCCTTAGAAAAGTACTCGGGACGTGAAACCGCGTCCAAAGAGTACAATGAAAGTACCCTTTGATTGCCGATTTTCCTCGATTGTTGCCGATTTCTGAGTCACCCTGTATAGTAGAGTATTTTTCACCCCTTAGAAAGGACTCGGGACGTGAAACCGCGTCCAAAGAGTACAATGAAAGTACCCTTTGATCGCCGATTTTCCTCGATTGTTGCCGATTTCTCAGTCACCCTGTATAGTAGGGTATTTTTCACCCCTTAGGAAAGTACTCGGGACGTGAAACCGCGTCCAAAGAGTACAATGAAAGTACCCTTTGATCGCCGATTTTCCTCGATTGTTGCCGATTTCTGAGTCACCCTGTATAGTAGGTTATTTTTCACCCCTTATGAAAGTACTCGGGACGTGAAACCGCGTCCAAAGAGTACAATGAAAGTACCCTTTGATTGCCGATTTTCCTCGATTGTTGCTGATTTCTGAGTCACCCTGTATAATAGGGTATTTTTCACCCCTTATAAAAGTACTCGGGACGTGAAACCGCGTCCAAAGAGTACAATGAAAGTACCCTTTGATTGCCGATTTTATTTCTCCGCCTTAGATTCTCTTTCCGAAGACGCTAACTTAGTGCCACCTCTTTCCACATCATGTTCTCCTGTTACAATCTCAATTTTGGAGCGTTCAGAAAATTTTGGCCAGATTTTAGCAAATGTATCAGGAGAACATGAAGCGAAAGGAGGTACGCCCTGAATTTCATCGTCAAAGCCTATCGAAGACGCTGCGCCTCTACGTCGAATAGTTCTCCGCCTTAGATTCTCTCTCCGAAGACGCTAACATAGTGCCACCTCTTTCGACATCATGTTCTCCTGTTACTATCTCAAGTTTGGAGCGTTCAGAAAATTTTGGCCAGATTTTGGAGCGATGTATCAGGAGAACATGAAGCGAAAGGAGGTATCGCCTGAATTTCATCGTCAAAGGCCTTTCGAAAACTCTGCCCCTCTCCGATTTTCCTTGATTGTTACCGATTTCTCAGTCACGCTGTATAGTAGGGTATTTTTCACCCCTTAGGAAAGTACTCGGTACGTGAAAGCGCATCCAAATAGTGTAATAAAAGTACCCTTTGATCGCCGATTTTCCTGGATCGTTACCGATTTCTCGGTCACCCTGTAGAGTAGGGTATTTTTCACCCCTTAGGAAGGTACTCGGGACGCGAAATCGCGTCCAAAGAGTACAATGAATGTACCCTTCGATTGCCGATTTTCCTCGATCGTTGCCGATTTTTCTGTCACCCTGTATAGTAGGGTATTTTTCACCCCTTAAAAAAGTACTCGGGACGTGAAACCGCGTCCAAAGTGTACAATGAAAGTACCCTTTGATCGCCGATTTTCCTCGATTGTTGCCGATTTCTGAGTCACCCTGTATAGTAGGGTATTTTTCACCCCTTAGAAAAGTACTTGGGACGTGAAACCGCGTGCAAAGAGTACAATGAAAGTACCCTTTGATTGCCGATTTTCCTCGATTGTTGCCGATTTCTGAGTCACCCTGTATAGTAGGGTATTTTTCACCCCTTAGAAAGGACTCGGGACGTGAAACCGCGTCCAAAGAGTACAATGAAAGTACCCTTTGATTGCCGATTTTCCTCGATTGTTGCCGATTTCTGAGTCACCCTGTATAGTAGAGTATTTTTCACCCCTTAGAAAGGACTCGGGACGTGAAACCGCGTCCAAAGAGTACAATGAAAGTACCCTTTGATCGCCGATTTTCCTCGATTGTTGCCGATTTCTCAGTCACCCTGTATAGTAGGGTATTTTTCACCCCTTAGAAAAGTACTCGGGACGTGAAACCGCGTCCAAAGAGTACAATGAAAGTACCCTTTGATCGCCGATTTTCCTCGATTGTTGCCGATTTCTGAGTCACCCTGTATAGTAGGTTATTTTTCACCCCTTATGAAAGTACTCGGGACGTGAAACCGCGTCCAAAGAGTACAATGAAAGTACCCTTTGATTGCCGATTTTCCTCGATTGTTGCTGATTTCTGAGTCACCCTGTATAATAGGGTATTTTTCACCCCTTATAAAAGTACTCGGGACGTGAAACCGCGTCCAAAGAGTACAATGAAAGTACCCTTTGATTGCCGATTTTCCTCGATTGTTGCCGATTTCTGAGTCACCCTGTATAGTAGAGTATTTTTCACCCCTTAGAAAGGACTCGGGACGTGAAACCGCGTCCAAAGAGTGCAATGAAAGTACCCTTTGATTGCCGATTTTCCTCGATTGTTGCTGATTTCTGAGTCACCCTGTATAATAGGGTATTTTTTACCCCTTATAAAAGTACTCGGGACGTGAAACCGCGTCCAAAGAGTACAATGAAAGTACCCTTTGATTGCCGATTTTATTTCTCCGCCTTAGATTCTCTTTCCGAAGACGCTAACTTAGTGCCACCTCTTTCCACATCATGTTCTCCTGTTACAATCTCAATTTTGGAGCGTTCAGAAAATTTTGGCCAGATTTTAGCAAATGTATCAGGAGAACATGAAGCGAAAGGAGGTGCGCCCTGAATTTCATCGTCGAAGCCTTTCGAAGACGCTGCGCCTCTACGTCGAATAGTTCTCCGCCTTAGATTCTCTTTCCGAAGACGCTAACTTAGTGCCACCTCTTTCCACATCATGTTCTCCTGTTACAATCTCAATTTTGGAGCGTTCAGAAAATTTTGGCCAGATTTTAGCAAATGTATCAGGACAACATGAACCGAAAGGAGGTACGCCCTGAATTTCATCGTCGAAGCCTTTCGAAGACGCTGCGCCTCTACGTCGAATAGTTCTCCGCCTTAGATTCTCTTTCCGAAGACGCTAACTTAGTGCCACCTCTTTCCACATCATGTTCTCCTGTTACAATCTCAATTTTGGAGCGTTCAGAAAATTTTGGCCAGATTTTAGCAAATGTATCAGGAGAACATGAAGCGAAAGGAGGTACGCCCTGAATTTCATCGTCGAAGCCTTTCGAAGACGCTGTGCCTCTACGTCGAATAGTTCTCCGCCTTAGATTCTCTTTCCGAAGACGCTAACTTAGTGCCACCTCTTTCCACATCATGTTCTCCTGTTACAATCTCAATTTTGGAGCGTTCAGAAAATTTTGGCCAGATTTTAGCAAATGTATCAGGAGAACATGAAGCGAAAGGAGGTACGCCCTGAATTTCATCGTCGAAGCCTTTCGAAGACGCTGCGCCTCTACGTCGAATAGTTCTCCGCCTTAGATTCTCTTTCCGAAGACGCTAACTTAGTGCCACCTCTTTCCACATCATGTTCTCCTGTTACAGTGTCAATTTTGGAGCGTTCAGAAAATTTTGGCCAGATTTTAGCAAATGTATCAGGAGAACATGATGCGAAAGGAGGTACGCCCTGAATTTCATCGTCGAAGCCTTTCGAAGACGCTGCGCCTCTACGTCGAATAGTTCTCCGCCTTAGATTCTCTTTCCGAAGACGCTAACTTAGTGCCACTTCTTTCCACATCATGTTCTCCTGTTACAATCTCAATTTTGGATCGTTTAGAAAATTTTGGCCAGATTTTAGCAAATGTATCAGGAGAACATGAAGCGAAAGGAGGTATGCTCTGAATTTCATCGTCGAAGGCCTTTCGAAGACGCTGCGCCTCTACGTCGAATAGTTCTCCGCCTTAGATTCTCTTTCCGAAGACGCTAACTTAGTGCCACCTCTTTCCACATCATGTTCTCCTGTTACAATCTCAATTTTGGAGCGTTTAGAAAATTTTGGCCAGATTTTAGCAAATGTATCAGGAGAACATGAAGCGAAAGGAGGTACGCCCTGAATTTCATCGTCGAAGCCTTTCGAAGACGCTGCGCCTCTACGTCGAATAGTTCTCCGCCTTAGATTCTCTTTCCGAAGACGCTAACTTAGTGCCACCTCTTTCCACGTCATGTTCTCCTGTTACAATCTCAATTTTGGAGCGTTCAGAAAATTTTGGCCAGATTTTAGCAAATGTATCAGGAGAACATGAAGCGAATGGAGGTATGCTCTGAATTTCATCGTCGAAGGCCTTTCGATGACGCTGCTCCTCTACGTCGAATAGTTCTCCGCCTTGGATTCTCTCTCCGAAGACGCTAACATAGTGCCACCTCTTTCGACATCATGTTCTCCTGTTACTATCTCAAGTTTGGAGCGTTCAGAAAATTTTGGCCAGATTTTGGAGCGATGTATCAGGAGAACATGAAGCGAAAGGAGGTATCTTGTAATTTCACCATTGAAGGCGTTGCCTTGAAGTAGCGAACAAGAGCTGCGCCAAATCATAGGTTTGGAATTTGGATAGGAATTTGTAAAAGGTATTTGTAAATAATAATACAGTTCTTTCCCAATTTTTTTCCACTTTATTTGCATGAAAGGCCTTTTTTACAGTGTTACAATATTGTATAATTTCATTTTACTTTTTGTATAAAATCACTATCTTCTTCATGTTCATTGTTGAGGCTGACAGCTTTCCATCGTTTGTCTCATTTAAAGTTCCTGGCCTCGGAGGAATGTTCCCAAGATTTATCTGCAAGAAGAAGAAAAATATTTTCATTACCCTGATTTGTCTATTATGTATAGAAAATACGACAAATATTACAATATAATTTCATGTAAAACGTATAAAGAATTTAATTATCTTCCCAATTTAACCTTTCGCCCGAATTAACCGAAAATTCGCTCGTCAAAGTGACAGAAAATATAAGCCTAACTAAGAGACTGTACAAATGTTTATTACGCGTTGTATTTATATAATATTTCTGATCGAAATTTATAGAAATACGTGCAAATTATGCTTGTATCAAAATTTATTAATAAACGGAATTATAAAACATGTTTCTTGAAATTAGTCGTAACATTCAGGCCGTTATAGATTTTAAATGTTTTCGATAAGATTTCATTTTAATTCCTATCACGCGTAGCGTTACAATCTGCACAGACGAGGTATATACGCAGTGAACGGAGGAAATGCTTTGATCCCCTGAGGAATTAGCGGTGGGGGTAAAAGCCTCTGAGGAATTAGCGGTGGGAGAACGTCGAGCCAATCAACGCCAAGATGGGAAAGGTAACGGCGCCACCGTCGAGCCAAGCCAAGCCAGGCCAACCAGAGTCGTCGCTAGCCAAGGCAAGTAACGCCGTAGCCAACCAGCGTCAACAACAGACTACTAGGAAGCATGTTGGGGCGCTGTAGGGTGAAAGTACCAAATGTGTCAAGTTTTTATAGGAAATTTTATAATGTTTTTTTACGTCATTTTGAAATGCTAGTGTAAATTTTAATTTTTCCTACTACGTGTTTTCTACTTTATGTTGAACGATTTTATTAAAAATGCACTAAAAACTAAAAAATAATTCTTTTCTTGTACTGCAATTTCGATGGTGTTTTTCACTTTAAATAAAATCGTGGAGCAGGATTTTTCATAACAGAATGCGATATGAATCAATTTAATACAGCATCAAGCGTCGAAATGAATTTGTTGTAAGATACCCTGCTCCATGATTTTATTTAAAGTGAAAAACACCATCGAAATTGCAGTACAAGAAAAGAATTATTTTTTAATTTATAAAATTTTTTTTTATATATTTTTTATTTTCTAGTTTTTAGTGTTTATGGATTTACATTTCGCAGCTCAGACTTCTTTAGAAATATCTTTTATTTAATTTCAAATCGCGATGCGACCAGCGACCCGAACGCAGCGGCTTTTTGTCGTTTTCCTAAAACACGCAAGTGGCTGATTTCAAGTCGTTTGGATTTGTGATTATGGGTTATATTTATTGATGACTGGGTAATTTTTTCACCCGCTCGGGGTTAATTTTTTTTTTTAAATATTGTATTGTCATCCAAACTACGCACGCCTGCAAAGTTTCAAGACAATTGGATAGTTGGAAATGGGTTAAATTTGAGTTGCCAGATTTGAACCATACATACAAACAAACAGAGGATCAAAGCTGAATAAAATCGTTTAAAAAGGGAAAAGACTAGAATAAAATGAAACATCCTTATCACATTTATATCTGCACTCATTGTGTGAAATAGAAACTATTGCATAACGCTGTACCATATTAAAATATTTTATTTTCTTATCTTATAGCAGTGTAAAATATAATCTCAGTTTATTTGAATTTTTTTGCAGCTACTTAAATATTATTTATACTGTAATATAACTTGAACTACATTGTGCACAGGAACTGTTGAATGTTATCTACAACCACACATTTATTACAATGTTGTGGCGTTTTTACTGATACGAGTCCATTAAAAGATTACCATCCTTATCTTTAAGACGTATTCTACCATTCGAATACCGTGTTTCTTGAGTACCATCGGGATAAAGCAGTTTAACAGTGCCATCAGGATATTCTCGTCTCTGTAATACACGAAAGGAAATGTCAGTCTACGATCAAAATATTAATACACACGTTTATATACTGTTACTTATTACTTTATGATCTTTAGTATGGATTTCTTGTTGCCCGTTTGGTAAAGTAAGGATCTTTTCTCCGTTAATAAAAGTTTGAATCAATGTTCCATTGGGTAGTGTCCACTTTTCAGAGCCATCTGATTCTAGGAATTGTACCGAACCATCTGGAAATGATACTTCCACTGTTCCAGTCTGCGATCGCCTCTCTACTTGACCACTATACAGTAACGAAAATGTTATTCAATGTGTAATTACATGTCAGCTTTTAGATACTGAACTCCATAGTAACTTACTCAGCAAATTCTAAAACTTCTAAGCCATCTGGCATTGTTGTATGCCACGTATGAGTAGACGCGTGGAAATATTTTTCTTTTCCATCCGTGTTAGTTTCACGAATATCTCCATTATAATATATTAGCTTAGTCAGACCTTGATCCGGGAAGATCTTCTTGACAGATCCATTTGGATACCAATATTCTATACGCCCATCAGGATGTTGGATCTGCCTTACGTCCTGCTTATCGATCTTAGAACTACTCTGACAAGACGAGGGCGTAGTTTTCATGTGTGCAGTTGACGACGATTCATCTGGTGATATCGATGGCAGTTTGTTATTATGATTTTCATGAGACATTTTAGCGGGAGATACAAAATGCGCATAATCATTTTCCATGCGTAATGGGACAGTATCATTTGGATTGGAATGATTACTGGACGCAACATTGGAATCTTTGTTTGTTCTTTCAGCATCATCTTCCAATGTATTCATCCTTCTGTTTAAGTTTTTTAATTTATCATGCAACTCGAAATTCGGCTCACTGAAATTTTCTGAAGTATGCGTGTGTTTTTGAACTTCGATCACATCCGATGTCGCTTCTTTAATTAGATTTTCATATAAATTACGTTTCCTAGCAATATTTATCATACTTGTCTGAGATTTTTGTAATTTTTCATTAATAACACTCTTATTACCAACGCAATTATATCTATCTTCTTCTTCTATATTCTGAGCGTCAGCAATACCAGCTGCTTTCATCGTTGGTTCTACCAACTTCTGATCGCTATCATCCGATGATGAATTATCATGATTCTGTTTAGACTCCTTACACTGCACGCTAAGCTGTTTATTAATTTGATGAATTGCTTTTGTGTTTGAATAAGTTCCAGGTTTCCCTTTACTTCTAACAATAGTTTTCTTCAAACTTTGCAATCTCTCGACCTCTTGCTTTAATTTTAAATTCTCCATTTTCAACACTCTCATCTGGCACTTGTGCCTGGATTGTGCAGCATTCCATCTACTTTCCTTTACGTGCATTTCGTCCCTTAATTTATCTACTTCTTGCTTCAAACTTTGTAGTTCCTGCCTCTCCAATTTACTTTGTTGAGCTTTTTCTTGCGCATCTCGCATCCTACTTTCTAATGCAGTCTTTTCGCGTGCCAGCTTCTTCCTCTCTTCTTGCAAACGATCTTCCGCTTGTTTTCGAGTCTCCTCTAACATTTTCTCTTTCTCCGAAAACTCTTTGTGCAAGGCTCTATGATCTTCTTGCAGCTTCTTGCGCTGAGCAGATAAAGCTGTACTTTCCTTGCGAAATATATTAATCTCTTGCTCGAGCTCTACTAAACGGCTTTTTAAAAGTTCCGACTTAAAAATAGTGTCGTTCATTTCTTGCAAATTCTCCTGATCTTCAATTACAACCACATTGTTAGAATTACCTACGCATTTATCAGCTTTTCGATTGTCACATTTCTCCAAACTCTTTGAGGACTCTTTAGTATCATAAAACGCATTAGTGTCCTGCGATGTTAAATTCTTTTTATTGTATTCGTGTAAAGCACTCTTTTCATCGTCTCGAGATTGATCGCTAATATCCGAGTATTCTGATTCATCGTTATAAGCAACTTGATTAGTGTCTTCATGGCAATTGAAACCACCATTCTCCTTCCTTGTATCTCCAAGACTTTTCCCTTTATAATTTAGTTCTTCTTGCTTGTTACATTGTTCAAATTTGGATGCGCAGTTATTATTCTGTATGTTGCATTCGACTATCATAGGTGATCGTGGTTCTTCGAATGGTAGCGACAATGTTTCCGTATCAGATATTTCTGGAGTTAAAGTGTCGTTCCAAACCTTTTCGTCGGATAAATTGTTTATTAGGAACGAGTCAGTTGATATACTAGATGTATCTGTTAATCCAATAGTTTTGTACTCGTTATATTCAGAGAATCTGACGTGAAGACTAACGTCCGCTTCGTTATTATTATCTACATTAGAACAGTCATAAGAGTCTCCTTGACTATGCATAGACTGAACTTGATTCCTTAATAAAGTCTGCCTTTTTATATCCGTATCCAATTTATTATTTTTTTTAGCATCTTGTTGCAAAGCTGTTTGACTGACAAAGGATGCAAAATTGTAATAAGAATCGTTGTGTTTATTAGAGGTACACATATAAGCTTGATTAGACTTTAAAGTTGCCTGTGCCTTAGGATGTTTAATTATTGGACTCGGTTGTTTTACATTAACTATACAATCTTTTGTATTGTATCCATTTTTCATCGCTTTAAAGGGTGTCGATTGTTGTAGGAATGCAAGGACTGTGCTAGACGTGGAACAGAAACTAGAATTCTCTGCTTTTTCTTCTAACAGTTCGAATATTCTTACTTCCTCCATTTCCTTTTGTGTTCCCGATTGGAAATCTGAGGTATTTAAGTCGCCTACATTCTTAACTTCACTAACACCATTTTCCAATCGAGTAACCGCAGTACTAGACTCAGATTTGCTGCGAATTTTCTTTTTCGGTAACGGCACACCTTTTAGAGATAAACATTTCTGTGATACGGCGGTATGGTGCGCATTCTTCGTTGGCGGTGTATTTTTCAGAGGTCGAGTGGTATGACTATACTTTGGTTCGCTCTTAGAATGTTTCGAATCTGATTGTGTATTAACAGAAAAAGATGCACTACGCGATCTCTTTTTTATCGCAGGATCTTGCAACTTACGATTTACCTTAAACCGATTCAAACCCTCCCCCTTCCTTAGGAACGGCTTTTTTACTTTATTTACTGGAGCATTATCAGCTCTTTCGGAAGGCTTAGCTTCAGAGTCTTTTAATCTCTCTTCGAGTAATGTATGAAAATCTTTCTTTGGAGAAGGAATTGGTATATCATCGATGCTGTGATTAATTATAGTTTCAATAGATGGCAATGGTGCTACTCCGTCTATAATAAAATGTTCTACATCTTTTTCTCGTCTCGGAGAAGGTAACGTTAATCTTATCTTTATGTCAGGCATCACCTTGGCTTTGCATTGTTCTTTCGTACGACTATCGATGTTAACTACTTTCTCGACTAATTTTTCCGCAGGAGATCGTTGAGGAATTGTACATTCAAAATCATTCGTGTATTGACTGATAGACGATTCGCTATTATTCATCATTTCTATGCTGCTTTTCTTCTCCCACGAGTTATTATACACCGATAGCTCCTTATTATGAATCTCAGTACTTCCTTCGCTTTCATTTAAATTATTTTTACGCAGTATACTCCCATCCATGTCAAGCTCTTGTAACGATAGCTCCAATGCTTTACACATGCAATCTTGCTCCTGAGTTAACATCTCTCTCTGTATCTGTTGGTGCTTCAATAATCGCTCTTGTTGCTCTAACTGCCATTGCCTTAACTTTTGCAAACGTTCGACTATAGACGCTTCTAGATCCATTTTTTTTAAACAATATGTAATATATCTACATTACTATGTATAACGTTAAAGCGAACAAAATTTACACGTGTATGGAATGATTATTTACATATTTTTGAAACCATATCTAAATATAAATACACACAATTTCAAAACGCATTATTTAAATAACTCATACTTAGCAAATAATTTCCATTATCACGCGTAGACAAAATATAAAACAATAAAACGCATCGGACGATATGATTCGTTAAACGAGAAGTATATACGTATAAAAGTTAAATGTTTACTAATCGTCTTCAATTCAGGTGTTCTTCTTTGAAAATACAGATATACCCTTTTGATAAAAGTCGTTTATTAACGCGATAAAAAATCCATGTGTTATTAATTATGCTTGTCAAACTAGTTTTTCCGTTTTTATATACATAAACACATAAGATACTTTTGTTTGAATTGTGAACCGTTTGTCAGTTTAAAAGTAATATCACAGACAAGGTAGAAGATAGAGTTTACATCTAATGCAAATTTTCGTCACACGCCGCGGATGCCTTTACCATTTCCGTGTCGCATGCGACGTTATCGATTCAGAGTGGAATTCGATCGCAACGCTACTAGCGGTCGGAATTAAAATTAAATATGGTGAAAATTTTACGAAAAACGAAAATGCAAATCGATCTAGATCAATAATATGAATTAGTACATACTTACTCATTTTTTGGAATGTCGTAATTATCCACTCACGAAGTTTATTTCGTTAACAACTAAGCTTAAGAGTTAATTGGTCGCTCACATTAGAGTTAATTGGTCGCTCACATTGGTCTGCCATTTTTAATTAAAATAATCTTAACCACTCTTAACAACTCTTACGTTTATGGCGGTATTTTACTATCTATTAATCTGAAAATGTGCATTTGGGTTTTTGATTGGCCCGTCATATATCATCTATTCCCGCTGATTGTTAAATCTGTCAATTATACCAAGATAATGAAGATATAAAGTAAAAAATCAAATCTTGTGTTCTATTCGATACATGTTATTTTATTATACTTTAAAATACATTTTAAAATAAATTTTAAAATACCGCCATAAACGTAAGAGTTGTTAAGAGTGAAATGGTGTATATCTCTTTCTCTCTCGTGGGATTTCGATCAAACATGGCGGACAGTGGCTCGTGTCTCTAGCTCACATCAGTCCGGCTGGAGCGGGGTCCGATCTAGGGGGCGCGCAAGCAGGACACCTCCCAGAGCGGCAAATTTAAAAAATAGAGAAAATTAAAATCAATAAAAACCAACAAAAAAAGTAAAACTTTTTGAAAAACCGGTGATAAAGTAGATAAGGTTTTTGTTATTCAACAAATACCTACAAAAAATTTCACTCACTGTGAAGAATTATATTTCAAAATAATTATTTATAATTAAATATAAAGCAGGGCAAAAATGATTTTTGCCCAGAGCGGCGGCAGAGCAAGACGGCTGTGGCTGAGGTTCGGGCCCTGAGCTGGAGCACAGAGTAAAGTGGCGCGAAAACTCGGAAAGGCCAGGAACGAGGATAATTGAAAATTGAAAGTGGTGGGACAACAGTCGATAAGAAAATGTTAATTTTATATGATTTAATATAAATTTTTGTTCAATTCAAACATAAATATAAAACACTTCATTTTCCTAGAGTGTCTAGACAAATTTCTGATTTTATTAAAACTTTCGAGGGTATAATGACTCTATAGAATTGTTATAAATTAATCCTGATATAAGATTATTTCTTTGTCTATAATATTCTTTCCTTCATGTTCATGTAACAATAAGCTTTTACAACATTCGCTTCTGTTACATGAAAAGTGATGCAACCAATGTGTCTTATACAATTTTTATTACAAATTACAATTGTGTAGAAAGCAAAGGATCTTAAAAACATTAGTTTCTAGCTATAGGAAACCGATTGTTCCATATATACTGTGTACTTAATCTGATGCAGTTGACGAGAAGTCTTCTATATTTGATCTCTATTAAGTAATTGCGACAGGATTAAAATGTATTAACTTAAACGAATACTTAACTGTAATCATAAAAGGAGAAGCTAACTATAAAGTGCGATTATTATAATCCGTTTCAATATATTCTCGTAACAGAGGAAACATATTTAATTATTAAATATCATGCACATCCGAAAGTCTCGCCGACGGTATGAACACTATTCTCAAAACCTTTTTACAAAAATGATAGTTAAGATTTCATAAAATCTACAATTAATGTATTCGCTATAACATAGTTAACTGTAACGTTTTCTCAACAATTAATACAATGCCCCCAGTATAGAATTTTATTCGAATTGATAGTATTTATATAAAGTCGCGATATTTTATAAAAAATATACTCGTGTATTTACGGAAATACTTCATTGTAAAATTAGTACAATAACTTTCCACTAATTCGTTGAATTATGTAACTCAATGCTAAGCACACTCAGAAATTGTCTTCATGACTAACTTCGTGAATGATGAGAAAATATCAGACTATTTTGTAAACAAAGCTTGTGAATAAAATTACATTCACTAATTAATTTAAATTCATGCAATATTTTGTAAAAATTTTCCTTCTGAACAGAAAGAACAACAAAAAGAAACAATTCTACACTATAATTATAAATGTTGTACTGTTTAAATCGTTTCGCTAATATCATCAGATAATTATAATGTACCATTATCAATTCATTAAACATGGAAAGCAATACTTAATGTAACTAAGAAACGTCCATAAGATTACTTTGAAATGTAATTCTACTGGGTGTTTTAAAAAATAACATACTTTCCCAAGTGCTCGGTTGTGAAAAGTGATGATTAGTCAGTAACAATACGTCGGTATTTTCTATTAGGAGGAAACACTTCCTCGTCTTCGTCTTTATCGGCTGAAAGGAAAGGATCATCGTAAGCATAATTCGGTGCCCATTTTAGTAATAATTTCTCGAAGAATTCTTCTAAATTTCGAGCCTCTTGATATACTTGCGACTCGACCTGAACGAAATGAAGATAAATGGATTATTAACAGTTAAACCTATGTTTGGAACTTTTAATACACTGCCTACTTACAGGGTTGTACGTGAAAGCATTCTTGAACATTAGTCTGATGTCTGCCATAACTTGTCTCAAGTCTGCGTAATGATTCGGATGGTCAGGTTTTAATTTGTCTCTAATTACGTCCAACGCAATTGGTTTCTTTATAATACGATGATAGTCAACTATCTGTTAACAGCAAATTACGTAACATATTACTTCTGTATCTTTGCAGATTTCTACCGCACACACGCAAACCCTCGCGTAATAAACGTACTTCGCTAGAGACAACTTCGCGGAAGGGTAAACTTTGCTCGTACTGGCAATAAAGTTCCAGCACGATTCTCTGCGCGATTCGCAACTCTTTCGTGCTTATCGTGTTTGGCCTTTTCTCTCCAGACGCATCGTCCGAACAGTCGAGTACATTTGTACACAGCATGCACTGCCATGTTTCGCTTTCACTAGCGCGGGCAAAGAAATTTCACGTAAATTACAGGATTATGTGCCAATTACATTATACTGCTCGTATACTTACTCGGGGAACGATTTTAAACTAGGAATATGACAATACAAGTGGAAGACTTTTGGACATTTATCACAACATAGCACTGCGTCTCCTCCATCCATGCATACGGCGCACCAATCTTCGTTCGGATCGTCCTTTGTCATGGACGCTGCGGCACTTTTTGTATTATCTAATGAACATATAATTATGTACGCGCGTTTATCACCTTAGGATTACGTGTCATATTCTTCTAAAAGTATTTCAAATGTTAATAACATGTTTATGCTGTCCCTCGTTCCGCTTAGAATCATTTAGTACACCGCGAGATATTAAGAGTTTATTTAAGCTATGAAAATACCTGACGAATTCTCAGCCATCGGGTTCATTCCCTCATCGGTGGAACTATCTACTTGAGCAGAATCCAATTGATTTCGTTGGGCTTCCGGTATTACCACGATCCCGTTGCTATCTAATTTCGCGATAGTGAGCATCAAGTCGTTCAACGATTTCTGACAGAACTTGTCCAAACTCTTCTCGGTCTCGTCGGACTTCCCCGGTGGCACGGGGCTGGGCGTCTTGGGTACCGACGAGCTGACTGTATGGCCAACAGAGGCTGCACCTTGCGACTGCGGCGGATTATCGGCGGCAGTGCCCGCTTGTGTATTATATTTTTGATTGGCATTTGATTGTTGATTCTTTAACGTTATTTTGTAAGTATCGTTGATAGGAACTGGCATGGGCGGCGTGGCTTGATGGCGAGAGGGGTAATAAGGAAGACAGGGATTAACGTTCTGCGGTATGTGCCAACGAGCAGCAGCGGGTTGTTGGACAGGGTAATTTAGATGCTGCGCGGACGGGGATGCTGGGTTGCATTGCTGGAGCCTCATACCAGGCACCATGGACGTATTTGTCGGTTGATAGGCGTGCGGTGGCACTGGGCGTTGCGAGTTACTCGAAGGGTACCTGTAACTCGGTGGCACTCTGTACGGGACGTGGTTCGTGGAAGGTCGGTAGGGAGGAGGATTGTGCGCGAGAAGCCCGCGCAAACTTGTGTTTTGCCCTAGTTGATCCATGTGAACTTGCTGATGGGGATGCGTGGACGACGTTACTTGCTGATGGCAACTCCCTAATGGGCGTTGCTGCATCATCATCGGCTGTTGCAATCTGTTATTGAAGTTCACTCCATACGGCACGCGCGGCTGATGTGCCTGCGGCGACGATCGAGGTGGCAAATTATTCATAGGATAATGTTGCATGTAATTTTGCGACTGTGCTTGCTGCTGCTGCTGTTGCTGATGCTGCTGGTGCTGGTGCTGCTGTTGCTGAGGTGTTAAATGAAGAGGCACTTGCTGATAAGAATTCTGTTGCATACTGTTTGATTGCTGCGTAGCAGGAGCCAACTGTGCGGCTAGAGGAGAACCATCCATCTGAACAACCGATGGATTCACTTGCTTTTGCTCCGGCGGAGATTCATTATACGACATAGACGGTGCGTTTATTCCACCTAATGGAGATATCGATGGATATACTCTACCATCCACGACTATTGCTCCGATCGATGAGACCACTGGAATTTAAAAAGGAGCATTCAATTCTGCAGGTCTCGCCGCGCTAGTACGGTTAAAAATGATAAAAGATTTTCAATTCATAGCAATATCACAAACTTCTGATATTTAATAATATAATTAAGCACCTATTTATATTAATTTAACCTTTTATCAAGTCTGGTACTTTTTCCAAAGACAAATGTATTCTAACAGGTATTTCGGGATTTGGAATGTCAGCTCGTCTGCTTTTTATCCTTTGCAAATGACTCGTAACGGATCTAGAATAACGATATTATATGATAGATGGACGAATATTTGACAACGAGAGCTATGGATACACACTTTTTACTGTAGAGTAACTCCATGTCTGAACCCTTTTTCAAGGCGTGACTCACGAACTGAATACAATGGTCCGTCAGCTTTGACAATTGATCTAACGCAACTTTCTTCTCGTTCAGCGTGTTCTGCTTTTGATCGCATACTTCGTTCAAGCGCATCACTAATTGCTTTCCTCGTGTATTAATTGCGTTCGTTAATCTGCAAGAGCGACGAGCACAAACAGCCGTTAAATGTCTTCATATAGAAATACAGAAAGCTTTATAATAACTTACTGCACCACCATTTGCGTTATATCTTGCACCAAGTTCTTCTTCTTTTCTAAAATAAGAACTTGTCTATCCTCTATAACTTTCATTGCACTTTTCAGCAGAACTCGTTTATAACTAAAAGCATAAACAGAACAAATCCTTACACAATACCGTTACGTACAAGTAAAAACGCTTTGGATGAAATACAAAAGGCAATAGAGCTACCTGACTTCTTTCAGTAAAGTCGATACAGACGCGCGCGTCTCAGCAGCAATTTCATGAATAAATTTGTACTTGTGATCTCTGTGCTCGCTTAGCTGACAATCCCTACAAGTAAGTTTATCACATGTTTGACAAAATAAAGACAGTTGCTCGTGCGAATGAATTGTACAAAATAAATAGCCAGGTATCTTTTTGTTGTCCTTTTTAACATTATCCCTATCATTGGCAACTTCGTCCTTTGGTTTAATCGTATGATCCTTTGTTATTTTTAATCTTTGATGCGCCTTGAAGAATATAAAATTCAAAATAATTTCCCATTACTTTCCAAAGAAATACGTCTAAAAAGATTGATATTAGTTCCACGGTTCAATTACCATAACACAATTCTGACAAATGTATTCTTCGCATTCTATGCACCAACTCGTAGCGGTAGCATTGTCGTGGCAACTGGTGCATTTTTTCTCTTCTTCAATTTCTTTGGACTCGTCGTCTGTACCTGGACTACTATCCTCCTCCATGAGCTTCGAAAGGAATCTGTTTTCGATTAAATTATCCGCCTGGGTGGTGACATTGCAGATTTGGCAAGCGACTACGTTGCTTTCCACTGTGAACATTCACAAAAATTTATTCCAACCAAAAGTTTACTCGTTGCTTACAAAGGAATGATTAAACTCCGTTCCGTCTAAAATAAAAAATAAAATTCGCCCAATTTCAGGAAATAAAGTTCGATTTTTAACGAAAATAACACTTCCAGGTAGATTTGCAATTTCCATTTCTACAGGCTGAGAAACTCAAATTTCCATGTTTTCATTCCATAAATATCCTTTTTAAAAACAAACCAAAGCACGTATAATTTAAGGTGACTCAAATTTATCATCGTACGTTAAGACCGAAACAGCGAGTGTGAAACTAAATGAATACGAGCACAATGAATGTAATTATCAGAAATCTTTCACAAATACTGCAATGTGAATACCGTGGAAAAAGCTGAACTGCAAATAAGAGTGCGTAACGTAGCCTTACATAAAACGTCCACGTCGACCGACGTATTGGGATCGGTGAGCTTAGTGTTGACACATGCGGAGCATGCTGCATGTAAACACTCGAGAAGTTTCGGATCGTCGCCGCAGGTAAATGTCTTTCCACAGAACACACATTTCGATAAAAAGGCACGCGTCTCGTGCTCCTGACCCTCGGTCGTGCACTCGATACGTTGCTCGCACTCTTCCTCGATGCAAACGCCCTGCACTTGAGATTGTTGCGCGTCTTGCTTCGAGCCAGTCTGATCCATCGGCTCTTCCTTGACCGTCGCCAATGGGCCCGCTGTTAATAGCTCGTTCGTCCGAGTCTCCATGTTAAATGTAATCTAAGCGCAAACGGCTACGCACGCGAATCGTTTTTACGACTTATGAAAATATATCTGTCTTAAACTGTGTAGCGCCATGGTCCACCATGCTACATTACTCCATTCCACTTACGGGAGTTCAGACAGGAGACTGTATACCGGAATTAATCCTGCGCGCAGTAACGCCATCTGAAGTAGAGGAGCCGATAATTCCGGAAGTTTGAAAATGGTAATCCTCATGAGAATCGATACGTTTTGGTGAACTTGTCGCGTTATTTAAAGTTCCCTTCTTCGCTCTGTTTTCAGCTGAAAAGGCTAAGCTGATATTTTCTATCGTTCTTGTTAAGTAACTCTTCTTATTTTACGCTTAAAAGTGCAATCGACCAGCAAGGTTTTGTTTAGAATGCGCCCTAATTAACCTTAAGGTGAAACGTAAAGGGTTGTTCATAGTGCCCGACAAATTTGTGTTATTGATACACTAAAGCTACATGAGGATTTACTGTAGAATTTTAATTTACATTACTTTCACCAACTTTCACGTGGCACACAGAACTGGAAAGTTTGTAAATAATAGTACGTGGTAAAGAGGATTGAAAACTGTAAAGTATTTTGTGCCCTTGAACCATGCATTTAAATATGGAGAAGTTAATAGGTACTTGGTTTTAAATAGAAGTAATTTCTTGTCTGTTGTATTGTTGTAAATACAGGTAACTTACAGATAGCTTTGCCGATGGAGATCATGAAAGCGATGATAGTTCCGACAGCGATGACAGCGACGATAGCATGCAAGTATGCACGGATGATAATGATTCTCTGAGTAGCAGCGATGTATCTGATTCAGAAGATGAGAGTATAAAAGATTCTGGTTCCAATAACAATCAGGCTCCTGTCCATGCGAGTATGTTTCATACCAGTTTATGTTCAAGTAATCTAAATCTGATTGATACTGATTAAGAATTTGTTAACATCAAGCATTCTCACAATTATATCAGCGCGTTAATTGTACTTACTTGTTACCAATTATAAAACTTAAATAATTATTCTACCATCGTTCTTAAAGGTAGTAGCGCAGGACCAGTTACATTGAACGCGGATGAGGAGGAAGATGAAGTTGTAAAAGCAATAATTAGATCAAAGGATGCATGCACAAATCATCCTCCGCCTATTACTACAGAGGATCATATAGTGGACATATGTTTCCATCCCAATAAGGACATTATTGCTGTGGCTAACATAGTAGGAGATGTCTACTTGTAAATCTTATACTTATATGATATCACACAGTGATTCACTAACAAGGGAAGATCCCGAACCCGGAAATTCAAAACAAATTAAAAATTTTAAAAACCCGACTGCTTAAAAAGCGAACAAAAATGACAAAAACAAGACTTCATTTATTTGTACATAGTATATTATTTATCATAAATAGGATAATAATAGGATGACAATTTAAATTAACTCAATTGCCTGCAGTCGGAGGCATTAAATGTTTTGATGCTCTTCTACCCCAAGCATGTACCGCAATGACTAAAGAAAGTGCTTCAAATTGGTAGCAAAAAGAGGTGGACATCAGTGAAAATTCATGCTTATATAGCGATATTTCAAATTCAGCGTACTTTGTAACTTATATGTTTTTCTCTTTGTCCGTGTGGGGAATACTGTTAGCGCTGTTAATAGTCCATCAAATCTAATTAGGGCGAACAGCGATACACAATATTTACTAAAACAATATGTAATTTTTTATTTGTAAGGCCTCCGACTGCAGACAATTGAGTTAATTTAAATTGTCATTTTATTATTATCCTATTTATGATAAATAATATACTATGTATAAATAAATGAAGTCTTGTTTTTGTCATTTTTGTTCGCTTTTTAAGCAGTTGGGTTTTTAAAATTAATTTTTTTTTCATTTTTTACTTTTTTGAAAATGATATATCCTAAAACATTCGAAACGTCAAGACAATTCTAAAGACACCTCATTTGTCCAAATCGGTGTATCCGTACATACATACATAGCCTGATAAACACAATACCCTCCTTTGCGTGCCGCAGTCGGGTAAAAATTCCGAAACTTTGTGAATATATAAAGGATTTCCTCCTGATTTTAACGCAATTTTTTTTGCTGCCAAAATTCACTCGAAAGGGGGTGAAATTAACTCCTGAAAAATCGGCTATTTTCCGATTTTGTGTTATAACTCGCGAACTATAAGAGATAGAAAAAAAATTTCAAGACAAAAGTTACTTCTTTTAATTAGATCTATCATTTGGTGAAATAAAAATATATTTTACAGTTCACGAGTTATAACAGAAAATCGGGAAATAACTGGATTTTCAGCGGTCAATTTCATCCCCTTAAACTGAATTTGGGCAGCAAACAAAAATTGCCTTGTAATCAAGAGGAAATTCCCTACATATTCACAAAGTTTCAGAATTTTTCGAATTTCCGGGTTCGGGATGTTACCCTTGTAAGAATAATGCTACCTAACGATACTTACATGAATCCTTTCAGGTACAAATTTAGCAACACAGAAACCGAACTTGTGTCAACTTTAGAATTACACCTGAAAGCTTGTCGTGACATAGAGTTTAACGAAAGCGGGACAACTTTATTTTCTACTGCCAAAGATTTATCTATAATGCTCACTGACGTTGAAACTGAAAAGTTAACGAGATTGTACGAGAACGCACACGAGTACGCATGAAATGACTTTTCTCGATTTATGAAACTTTACGGTTTCGTATAGAATTAATAAATAATTTGTATCTCAGAGAACCAATCTACACGATGACTGTGATCGGAGAAAATGTATTTGCGACGGGAGACGACAATGGCGTAGTAAAACGTAAGCAATTTTATTCTTCGTTTTTGGGTATCACATATTTAAATATATGCAAACTGTATTTTTAGTGTGGGATCTTAGGCAAAAAGAAAGTACGCCTATATTTTCATTAAAGAAGATGGAAGATTATGTGAGCTCTATTATAACGAATAGAGAAGCAAAGTATTTGGTATGTGCCAGTGGAGACGGTTCCCTTACTACGTTTAATATACAGGGAAAGAAATTACACGTTCAGTCGGAAGAGTATGAAGAGGAGCTAACATGCCTCGGTCTTTTTAAAAATGAAACAAAAGTTTTGGCGACTACTAGCAAAGGAAAAATGTATGTGTACAATTGGGGAGAATTTGGTCTTCATTCGGATGAGTTTCCAACTGTAACCAAGAAGGCTATAAACTGTATGGTTCCAATCACTGAGAATGTTGTGATAACAGGAGGAGAAGATGGAATACTTAGGTAAAACATAATTCAACTATTAAAATCTATCGATATACTTATACAAAGTAACATATATGTTTACCTTAATGCGTAGAGCCACAAGCTTATTTCCTCATCACAATCTGGGAGTAGCAGGGCAGCATAGCTTGTCCATCGAAGCACTGGATGTCAACGGCGATGGTACTTTAATTGCATCTTCCTCGCATAACAACGATATCAAATTTTGGAATGTACAGTATTTCGAAACTCTAAATGTTGTTGAGCGTGTCAAAGGCGGGAAACAGAAACAATTGAAACACAATCTTCCAAGTAGTAAAATTGATAATGCGTCAAGCTTTTTTTCGGACCTGTAATGTTAAGATAAATATAATAATAATTTATGCATAATCGTGTGTATTTATTTTTAAAATTATTACTTTATATATGGTAAAGCATAAGAGTTACTGAGTATATTGTTCATAAGTTACTGAACATTCGTATTTTTATATGCAATTTGCTTATCAACGGATAACTGAAATATAATACAGACGTTGATCGTTTATGTTGATACTGAGAAATTGATCGCTGTATTATATTTGCCCGAAGCTGGCAACAGAAACGTGTAAATATATTAGTTGCATTAAAAAAGTGCATATGAAATTTGTGTAAGTCACGCTTACCAAAAGGCAATGTTAAGTATTACAGTGATTTATGATCAACGAGAACGCCACGATTGTTACACACTGTTGAAAGATTCTCGTTGGGATGAATCGAATATTGATTTTTAATTTAAATAACATTGTCCTTCGAATTTAATTACCATCTATAGTGTAAGCATTTAAACATAAATTAAGCCTTTCATAGTATATTTTGATACCACAGAACAAAAACTATTACTACTACTTATTTCTATGTGATAAACACAACATAGAAATATAAATACTATTTGTACATATATGTAGACCATACAGTAAATAATAAATAATGTAACACTAGTATATTACCAAAGACTAGTTACGAAAAGAATACAGAAACACTGATTTCCAATCTGTTCCTCTAGTTTTGTATACCTTCCTAAAAATATTATAAAGTATACGCTATTGCATTGTACAATTCGTAATTTACAATAAGTTACTTATCATACAATTCTTTTTATTTGTAAAACAATAGTAGAAGTCCGTTAAGTATGGACTATATATGTTTACGAAAAAAGATTCGTTAAATAGCGATAAAAATTCGCTGGATTTCCACTACGATTACAAACGCTCCATACACTTTTAGGAATTTACACTTAATCGTTAGAAAACGTCCACATAGCATAGAAATCTTACAGATATGCAGAGTATAATGTAAAAAATACGAGAACTCGCGATACATCGTGAAATTTAAATTACGTTCGTTACGTTATAATAAATAATACTGACATTACGTAACACTTAATATAAAAGTTTGTAATTTGGTACAGAATTAAATAATATTAATTTTGCTTTCCTATAGCCTCCAGATAATAACTATGTAAATTCCTGTATACATCGTAAATTTAAATTTCGGATATGAAGATTCTTCTTAACTTCAAATACGTCAAACACTGATACTCTTCTATAACAATACATCGTGCACGAACGCGGAAAATATTTACCATCATAAATAACATACAATAATTCGTAATCTAGTATTGCAAAAGCAAACATGATTCAAGTGAAAGATACCGAGAAAGAATATAGATTGCAATGTAATGGATATTCCAAATTTATTTTTTTGAAAATCTTAAATAAATACTCCAAGAAAATGTTGTTATAGGTATTTACGTATTATTTAAAGAGCGAGACTCAGACTTAATTATATTGAATTACAAATACTCCTGTTTATAATATATTACTTTACTGGTGATTCATTTGACGCAAATATTCCGGCGTGTGATAATGCTGCTGCTGTGCATGAGCAAGCGACGGATGAATCGGAGGTGGGAAGCATCGGACGTGCTCGACGCTTGTTGCATCGCTATCCCCGCTCTTCAAATACTTATTTAATACAGCAAAAATTTGCGAATTTAATACTTGGAATCTTCTAATTCTATCCACCATTCTTTTCAAGTGCTATTAAATACGGACAAACGTGATAGATTATTTGTACATACTGTTAACAGCGCGTTTAATCGAATATCACTTAGGTGGAAATACTTACAATTCCTTTAACATTCTCGTCTTTGCCATCGACGCGTTGTACTCTTAGAATGTGATAACAGAAATCGAGAGCCTCAAATCTCCTCTGCTGACCAAGTAATACTATCATAGTGCATCCAGCCCAGTGCAAGCCCTCGCCAAATAATTCTCTGTAATAGAAAGGATGCTATGTAGGTATTTTCTACTTCGGTAAGGAATAATAGACGAAGCTGTGTGGACATTTATATTACTAACTCCACAGTGAATTCTGTATCTCCGACAGGGATGCAGTAGACAAATTGCAATGCACTCCATAATCTATGGAATTCTGTGCATTCGTCAATATTCATTACTCCGTTTGCTGGAGGGGGGCCAACCCAAATGGGGTCATCTAAGAAACTACGCAATCTACTGAGTACTACTTCGAATATCGATAAACCGCAACAAAGCCGTTCTCGTGTTAATAAATCTCCCTCTCTGGCAATCATTGCTTGCTGCAAGAACGATTAATACAATCTTCAATATAAACATGAAATCGAATGCGATGCCTAGATTTTTCATAGTATGCTCGGTATTACTCACCTTCGCTGTGCCCAATTTATCTACATTCGGAACAATTTGTAAGGCTGCATATTTGGCTTCCAGTCGCTTTTGCTTGGTTTCCGGTTTCTCACCCTCTGGAATTAATGTTATTCGAATATTTCCAAATGCAGGATTTCTATTCTTCACGAATGTCTTACCTTTGCAGTAAGGTCTGGGCAGTATATTTTGGAACGGCGCCGCGTGCAATAAGTCGCAAACTTCTTCCTGCGACAAAGCTTGCTCCATTAAGAGACAGAATAATATTGTGTTACCAAACTCGCGAAAATTGTGGAAGAGCTCGGTTTTGGCATCGGGATATTGCACGATGTCGTTCAACTGGGCGTGGTAGTATCCCAGAACTCCTGGGGATCCGTAGTCGTATCGCGGGAGCTTGCAAACTTTTGGCATGGCCTCCATTAAGGTCTTAGTGAATTGGTGTAAGCTTCCTTGAATCAACGACTTAACAATTTTCAAGAGCTCTTCCATCACCACTGCGATACCTTGATATCCAAGAAGCTTGCACATCGTGCGGAAGTGTTGTGGACCAACAAACCCTGAATATTGACCGTATTGTGTGCTGTACGCTAAATTTAATTGTTTACTTCCCCAAAGGTAGTGATGGGCCATTTGCAGAGGCTTGTCTCTGTGTACAGGCTGCACAAATTGTAGTCCACGACATTTCACGAACCTATTACACATATTTCACTATAAGTATATATTTGAGATTACTAAGTTCCAGTTTGTATATAATCCTAGTATTGCTATACCTATTTGTCGCAGCATTATAACAATAATTAGGTAAAAAGTCATAATTTAGTTCCCAAAACACGTGCAGGGTGATTCTTCCATACGGAGCCAGGACGTTATGATTTGCTTCTCTGAACATTGCGTCGTATTCGTCCAGTGCGAGCCATTTACTTAAAAGCTTATGAGTAAGTCGATTAACTTGTAGAAGCCCTTCCAATTCCTGAAACACGCAGAGCTTTCGTAGCGAACTAAATAATAAAGTTGAATCGTTAAATCAGATCATTCGACTCACCACAACGCCTGTAATATCACCAGATTCAAATTTACTAATTGCCAAATCCAATGACTTTTGCATGTCTGCGTTAATACGCTGCGTGATCAATCTGTTCAAATCGATGCTCCTTCCCAATAGCTGAACGTGCCTTTGTTTCAGTAATGTTTCGTATCTATTAGCACGGGGATACGGAAGTAAGTATGCCCCTAGAGCAACGCATTCTACTCGAAATCTTTTATCTAGGAGTATACTCGCAGCCAGTTGCTTGTAATGAGCAAATATCTGTTCGCTCAGCTTATAAACAAACTGATCGAAGCATAAATTTACTTCGGCTTCTACTTCGTCGTAAAGGAATTGTTTACGAAATATTGTCAGAGCATACAATGCACTATCATTGTACAAATCAAGCGGGTACAAAACGTACCTGAAAATACATGTAATGTTAGAAAATGTGTCTTTTCGAATAATGAATGCTGTATATTTTGACCTACTCCATCATTGATGGTTCTTTGCTTCGCAGTATGTGCTCAGTCAATATCCATGGCATAGACATCTCAATGGGAAACTGAAACGTATGTTAAATTAGTTTTAAAATTCATGTGAAATAACTTTGACATTGCCACGATTGTACAAGGATGCAGTAATAATAAAATCAGCAAACCATATTGATGGTTATATACTGTAATAAATTATAAGCATGACAGAGTACCTGGATACGCTTCTCCATGGTGATCAGGTCGCTGCACTCTTCATTGTGCTGGTGACGTACTTGGCATTTCTAGTCATGAAATCAAGCCCAAAACGATATTTTGATAGTATTTTTTATATAGTATAATACAGAACAGTTTACTTCTATGTTTATTAAAAAGTTTTTTGTTACGAGCGTAGAGCAAAGAGCAGAAATTCAAAAGCAATTCTCAATTACCTGTATCTTCCGGCCCATGGTCATTTCTAGGTAAAATTCTCTGTACCATAATTGGGATAAATCGCAGCAATCTTGTAGCGATTCTAAAAAGCAATAGAATTTACTAGTGAACTACTCCGGTATGGAAGTTACAATGGCGGACGAAAGAAAGTCTACAACTGTTAAAATCGCATAACTTTCTTAGAATTGAGGCAGTCAGAGCAACAACGGACCAACCCACATTAAAAAATTTGTTTTTTTTTCCCTATTTTATATGGTTAGTAGAGCCTATTGGAATACGTTATTGTCAATTTCGAAAAAAATGTGGGTTAGCCCGTTGTTGTTCTGACTGACTCAATTGGTCCAAACGATGAGTTTTTTTATTTTTTTTAGAAGCTAGAAGGATTAGTTTGCTGAGTGACGTGTTTCGCAGAATAAGGTCGAAAATCGCTGATTTCGGGAATTTCGCAATTTTCGACCTTATTCTGCGATCTTTAAGCGTTTGTAGCTCAGAGCAACGTTCACCGATTTTAATGAAATTCGGGGCATATATATAACTTACTTCAATCTAAAAACAGGTTTTTTTAATTTTCATTATAGGCTCACAAAAAAAAGTTTAAAACGACCTTTATTATTTTTTTTTGCTATTCCGACAAACTGCAATTTTTTTCAAAACGACGAAACACGTCTCTCAGCAAACTAATCCTTCTAGCTTCTCAAAAAAAAAAAATTCATATCGTTTGGACCAATTCTAAGAAAGTTATGCGATTTTAAAAGTTGTAAACTTTCTTTCGTCCGCCACTGCATAACTGTTCAATTATATTTACCACTAAAATTTAAGAGGTAGCTCCAATAAAAGCTAGTTTTATGAAACTGATCAATTTGTACGAGGTACTGGCCATCGATATCTTTTCTCAGAGTTCGCTTTCCACCACTCTTATCAGCAATTAGTGATTCCAGCATAGTACGAACCATGTAAAGCTGCGTTGAAGAAGGCCCTAGTAAAATAGTTTTTTTTATTAAAAATCGAAGCGTTGGCCAATATCAAAAAATTTAACTTATCCTTTTGTATCTTACCAACATTTCTGCGCGGTACCTTGATACCAAATCCATTATCGGGGTCCTTCTTTCCTTTTAAAGCTGGATCCCCTAAGGGCTCCACTCCAAAATGCCAGTCCGCACATGTTTCTCTTACGGACACAATTATGCTAAAAGTATAATAAGGAAATTAAGTCGCGATTCAGAAGAGAATTAAATTACACTCATACGACAATACATTGACAATATACAAACCTTCTAATAAGGTCTTTTTTATTTTTAATCGCCTTACGCAATGGTTCTCGCAACGTGAGTTGCACGAAATCTTGCAATTCTGCGTATATATTTCTTCGTATCGCGTCGATAAAAACAGTTTCCATTCGTGCCATTAGTACTTGCAGTCCCTTAATCATCGCAATCACTTCCATCAGAGCAAATTTCTCTTCATCCGTGTAATTGTAACGCGTTGCCTAGCGGAATAAAATATGTTTAACCAAATCATACTGTTAATAGAGTAACCATAAGTAATTGATCTTACCCGTTCATATTCTTCAGCTTCCTGTGGACACTCCTTATTCATATGATGGTCGGTAGGATGAAGAAGCTTCCAGCTGTAAAGTTCCGTTACTACGCTTGTCCACTGGGAAAGTAATTGCAATCCACGTAATGCTAATTCTGCGGTATCCCGATTCTCTCCATCACTGCCACATTCTTTGTATGTCGTAGTTACTTCGTTACTGTATCTATATTGCGATACATAAAAGTAACGGCTTCCTTATAGATTCGTAAATTAACATTTTTCTGCAGGTTCATGAATTGTAAATATTTATCTTTACCTTGCTAGTTCGCTAATATATTTTACATGATCTTCTCTAATCTGTGGAAGGTGCACCATAAGGTCTGCTTGTGGGCTTATACTATTCGACGAAGAAGATAACGGCCATCTTGACGCATCAAAGTGTTTGGAACGTTTGATGTAATTAAAAGGTGCAATTTGCATGTCTCCGAACAGTGGCACTACCTCCAAATTTTTAAAAATCCTATCGATTCTGTCCAATTTCAACTTTTTCTTCTGATCTAATTTGTTGATGTTGCACAGTTCGCTGTCCATCAAGAATAAGCCGAATCCCATGACCTTTACCAACATATGCTTTTCATTCGGCGTCAAGTACATTTTAGTCTCGAACATATGGACACATATGTTCACAACATCTGCGAGTAGTTCTTCGTATCCCGCAATTTTCTCCAAATTCTCCTTCACTGTGTCGCGAATTTTATTTTGCGTGGCTAGAAACATTGATAAGTTCTGTGATTCCTGCAATGTCTGAGAGTCGGACATTACTTTGAGAAACTGAGCAGCTCTGAAACAAGAGAACAATTACAGGTGACAAAAATCTCGCATATTTACTCTCATAAACCGAACCGAACCGAACCGAACAGGTAATAGTTACCTCCTATACGTAGAATAATCATTCTTCACGCTAGATTTCATATTCTTCAGTTCATCCAGAACCGCAAACATATTAATAAACTTTCCTAAAGTAAGTAAATACGCTTCGGAAACGAAATCTTTCCGTTTCTCGTGATGACACAAACGTTTTACTTCCCCGGAAAACCTCTCGATCGCCTTTCTCTACAAAGCAGAATTATACAGTAATTTCATAGGCGATGTATGTCGATAGAGGGCAAGTAAAATCTTCGAACAGTTAAACACTCACCTGGAAATACATAAAGTTTAATAACTTATTTACTTCTGGCGCTAATACTTCCACAGTCTTTTCATAAATCTCTACACGATTCGGTTGCTCGTTAGATTTCGGCTGAGGAATTGCACGGGAGCAGCATCTCCACGTATATAACATCACGGCATGCTTCAAACCTTCCTCTAATAATTCATTCTTTAACAGAACGTTAGCTTGCGTTATTAAATCCAACTACTAAAAATCATTCCTTCTCCAACTGTATTACAAATTTCTCCTGTTTGCGTATAATTACCAAGCTGGCGTGGACCGTAGCTTCTTCGATATATTTAGCAATGCCGGTAACAAAACCGTTTCTGTCTTCGAAATTAGTATCAAAATTGGCTTGATACACCACGGAACACGGTTGCGCCTCGATGCACGGTTGTTCATCTGGTAATGTAAATTCGTCGAGCACATCGACGTTGGACAAGGCATCGCCTAAAGTTACTTTCTCGGTAGCCATCGCAATCTGAAAGTGAACCTGCATACAGAAGCAACTGTTAGCACACTGATAATCTCTTGCATCTAATAATCAGAGCTTGAAACGGAAAATCAGCTGGTCTTTCAGAAGCGTTTCTGACGTTTCACATATTTTCAAACTTCAGGATTGTACACGTGAACGAGAATTCGCAGAAATTACAAACCGCACGTAAAAACTTCTACGAAATATGTACTTGCTATTTTTTTATATTACATACCTCCGCTGAGGTTACGTGTCTGGGGATTTAAATACGCTAGAAACTTATACGTTTTTATGGGAAAAACGAAATAATTTACAAAAACTGTACAATGCAATTAATGCATGTTGACGGGGCGATGTAAAATCGTGCCCTAAATGCGTGTAATTGAATCTAGCACTCCACCCTCTTACGGGAAAACATAGGATGATTATCCATCAACAACACTTAGGCACTACATACAAATAGTTGTACATATGTGCACTTCAATTCATCCTGTATGCACCTATATGTACATATATCTCCGTATTCTGCTTGGTTCTCAAGTTCTCTGCGTTCTCACGCTTTTTTTTTTCTAGAACGAAAGTTCTACTTCGAAATGTATCTTGATATTTGACGATGCCCAAGCAATTAACACTGGAAGCATTATATTTTGTAAAAGACACATTTTTCTATTAAATATATCAGTGTGATTCAGTGTAATTATAAACAGATCCTTCGGTTTCATTACCGATTTCAATTCGCGCTAGCTTTTATTATCTTTATTTAGTTCTAGGTACATATTTTAATCATCATCGAAAGATAGTGGACCTGATTTAAAACATTTAACCCTTGAAGTGGGTAATACGTGTAACGCGATTACAGTGATTCTTAATGTAATTATACTTTAGAATTATATCTTCGGGATCAATGAATCAAAAAGGGTTTAACGAGTTCCATTATATTTTATGTCATATTTTGTGGACTATATCAATTATACAAAGCGATGTTTACGTATGTAGCATATATCGGGAAGTATGATCGAATGAATTTAAAATAATGATTCATTCACGGAAAACAGTTGAGAATCATTGCTCGGAAATGGGACATACACAAGTGCATACGCAGCCATACGTAGTACTGAGTACATCAGTACATAAAGGAAGTGGTAGGTTCAGCTGTGATATACTAATGATAAACAAAGAACGGAATGTGCGACTGTGACTATGAAGGCACTATTTAAGAACCTCTAGCGAAGGAAACAATTAATAATTCTAATTTCTTTATAAAATCTTTTCGTCACTTTTTATAATTCAGACCGGCTAATATATCTGACTTCCACGATAATAGTGCCATAATAGTTCGTAAAAGATGACAGGCGAAGTAACCATACACATTCTAACTTTGAATTGCTGGTAAGCTGCTGTTTTATAAATATAATTAATATTTCCGATAATTCATTCGTATACATTGATCGAAGATATTCTTATATCATCTATGATTATATCTAACATATTTATTTACCTGTTTAACACGTCATGCAATTACAGGGGTATACCGTATGTTTCGAAAAACAGAAGGGCCCGTATGGAGGCAATCGCAGAAAAGTTGATTACCGAAAATTACGACATAATTTGTTTGCAAGAAGTATGGTCCATTGATGATTTCAAAATGATGAAAGCCAAAACGCAGGAACAACTGCCTTATTCGCATTATTTTTATAGGTGAATGCCTGAAAGTATATTATAATTTAAGAATGACTCTGTTAATTAAAATAGAATACGCATACGTTGCATGTAATATTAAGGAATAATATTCACTTGAAAATTAAGTGTTTCTGATGTATTTCAGTGGTGTCCTCGGGTCCGGAGTTTGTATCCTATCACGATTTCCTATTCAAGATGTAATGTTTCATAAATGGCCTTTAAATGGCTACGTGCACAAGATACATCACGGAGACTGGTTTGGAGGAAAAGGAGTTGGGCTGTGTAGACTTAAAATTCATGATATGAACGTCAACATTTACATCGCGCATGTAAATCTTCTCTTTCCCGATCATTTTATCCCGTTCGTATAAGTATCTAATCGTTAACAGCTGTTTAATGTTTGATATTCCAGTTGCATGCAGAATACAGTAGGCATAACGACGAATATACAGCGCACAGAGTTCTACAGGCATTCGATACTGCTCAATTTATTAGGATGACTTGCGGCGGCGCAGATTCTGCGATACTAGGGGGTGACCTCAACGCGGAGCCGCAGGATTTAGCTTACAGAATCATGTGCGGCGTTGCTGGTTTAGCAGATGCTTGCTCAAATAGTTCAAGTAATTTAGGGACCAACGAGTGTGCCAATAATAGTTATACTAGCTCGAAACTCGCAAGGAAATTCCCAGAAGGAAAACGTATAGATCATATTTTGTACCTGGGTTCGAAGAATTACAAGGTCTGTTAAATGTTAAACTTTCTCTGTAAATTTCGACATTCTGTTGACTTTATTAACGGCATACTACTTGTAGATGGAGGTAGTCAATTTTCGACACCCTTTCCCAAAGCGTATACCTTACAAGGACTTTAGTTATTCCGATCACGAGGCTATTATGGCAAGCTTGAAATTCAGTCCTGGTAAGTTTAAGGGTGCAGCCTTGTATCGAATAAAGCAAAATTGTAAATACTTCATCTGTACATTTTTATTCCCGCAGGTGAGTCTCAATTTGTAAACATAGACGTTAGAGATTCTTTGAAGGAAGCTATAAACATATGCAAGACGTCGTTGAAAAGTGTTCGTCATCAGCGAATTTGGTATTTACTGTCAGGTTGCATATTAATTATACCACTTATTTGGTCCATGGGACTGGATTGTACCATTGCATGTCCGGGCGTAAGCATTGGACTCAATGTAGGACGTATCTTTTTAACTGCTCTATTATGCTATACTTTGTTCATGAGCTCTATATGGAACAGCGTAGAAAAGAATGCTTTAAAAGCCGGATGTCTAGGAATGGAAATTTATTTAACAAATTTTAATAACACATTTAAGAAATGATACTGCGCACACCGTACAATTACATAGTCGACTCAAAATGTTGACTACTCTTTTAAACTATTCCTCAAATGTTCAGTCAAAAGTGTCACGCAATATCGGTATTTCTAACAAAGATATATTTTCTTATACAATGAATCTTAGCATTTCTACGCATTAGTATTTTCACTATTATATTATTGTAGGGCAATAATCAAACCATGCTGTTTACAAATTTTGAAGCTCCTACTTTTCGTCTAAGTTCCATATACACTAAAAATGTTTCACGGTATGTACTTGTTAAGTATTTGCAAATATCCATCAGCTAATAGTTTCATTAATATTACTTAAGTATTGAAATTATTCCACTAATTGCATTTACTAAAACCTAGTTACAATTTAATTGTAAATAAAACACAGATGATCCATCCCCTAGTTTCACTAAATTGAGGAATGATAAATTTGGTAAAAAATCAAGTTTTAAGGAGAATCTGATTTCAGTTGCTAGAAACCTGCCCTTCCTTCTGTTAATTTTAATTATACTCAATTTAATTATACTTAATTATACTCAATTTCTAATGACACAATGTAAATGAATTTAAGAGAACTATGAGTATACGTGTTCATTACTTTAAAATATTTAATTGAATTAAATAGAGGCTGTGCACTGTGTCACTGAATTATTTATTAAAAATTCTGATTATATTTGGTATTTATTTATTCCATATCACATTCTTATATTATATATAATATATATCCTACTAATATAATAAATGCGAAAGTGTGTTTGGATGTTTGGATGCTTGTTACTCAATCACGTCGCGGCTACGCAACGGATCTTTCTGAAATTTTGTATATACGTAATCTAGGACCAGGAATAACATATAGGATACTTTTTATCCCGATTTTTTTTCACCGATCCGGACCAAATTTTGTATAATTACTCTCTAGAACCCTGCAGAAAATATAGGCTACCATGAAATCTGGACATCCCACCACTTCCCCTTAATTTCACCCTCTTGACACTCCGTGATAATCGAAGTTTTACCTGGGCAACGCCGGGTACTTTAAGCTAGTAATATATATATATTATTGCAATATAAACAAATGATTATTGCCTATGAGATCTCCTACAAATTTCATACTGGAGCAATATCTTTCAGTACAAATATATTTAAATATCATGTTATATATTAGCGCTATATGTTTTTATATGTATATATGTATAAGTATATATGTATAAATTTTTCTACAACTGATTATATACAATATAGACCTTCTTGAGCAAAGAGGCTCCTAATAAATAAAAGGTGTATGTACGAATGTATGTATATATATATATATAATTGATTATGTAAATTGTACCCAAAGGAATTTAAATAGAAAAACATTGCGCTTCATATGTCATCACATATAGCATCATTCCTATTTCGATGAATATATGCTTCGATAGGCAATAGTACTAAAAAAAGAGCTATCATTATGGAATGTAAAAACAATTTAGGCACTCTTTGGTTTTCCAAATTCAAGGTAACTGTTCGACATAATTCTTTGGGACCAGTCCTGTCTTGCCATTTAACGTACCTTCCAACCACCCTGGCTCCAAAGAGGCCTTTACTGTAATTGAAAATTGATTTCAGTATTTTGTTTGTAATGCAATTTTATTATATGTAACTATATTGCATATCATATACGTGTACAACAAGGAATTAATCACATATTCTTCGTACCATTTGTAATAATTTGATTCGGTTCGAATGATAATTCGCCATCGCTTTCTGCCAAACAGGCATATAGAGTGCGAACTCTCCTAAACAAGACATACAACAGTTCATTTCTTTTGCTAATACCACAACAACAGTCTACAGATCAATAAATCACACATTTATCAATTATCATAAGAGAACTTGTTCGGTTAATAAGAGATATATTTATATATATATATATATATATATTTACCAAATGCCAGGCACTTGCCCAGGACTCGAACGTCCACTGCTGGGTGATGTATTTACTCTGTTAAATAAATATTTTTAATACAGAGATTAAAGACGTATAATAGCACAGTTAAATTATAATTTATTCTAATCCTAAGAGAAACCTACGCAGATGCCGATGGATTGTTCCGTTGAGCGTAACCAGATGGATAATGTGCAGGCATCATAGAGCCGCGTTTCTGTTTCACCGGTAAATCAGATGAGAATGAGTGCGGGTCAGACGCTATTGATTCACTTGAACTACTCGTGTTGCCACTCGTTAATACTGAATTTGCATAACATTAACGATCATTAAACACAATAAAACATGCAGGCGGAATATATTTTTAGAGAACATCAGAATGACCTTTATCCGCGGAATGGTACATAAGATTCGCGTTAGTTAATTTAACACGTCCACTCCGGCTGTCTAAATACGTTGGCAACCTGTGGCTCGAGTGTTCCGTGTCTTCGTAGTCCCCATTTTTCCGGTCATCGACGGAGGATGACTTAGTAACGACTGCCAACGGACCGTCATAGTATGATCTTGTAACCAGCTGCGCAAATATGTTTTCATTACTCTATCGCAGAGTTGGGAATTAAATGAACTTCGCGCCCGATTTTCAGGGGCAACGCCTTCTTTCTCCCGCCGCGCGTCTTGGCCCCCGCGGCGGCCGTAATGCTCGGGCCACCTCAGGCCAATACCACGTGAACCGCGCGTGGCGCGTTGATAAAACAAAAACGCATCGATTTTTGTTTTGTCAAATCGCTCGACAGCGCAAATCTTGATCGACTACAATAATTTTTTTTTAAAATACTCGTAAAGGACTCAGCAATAACGGAGCACTGCAGTAAAATCTGTATCAGTTGATCTAATCTATAAAAAAAACATTATTTAACATAACATAAAAACGTAAACTTTGAAGATTAAAGATATTAAAAACTTTATTTTTTGTAAATTTATCATTAGCTATAAAATAAAAAATTATTCAATACTTATACTTTAAAAAAATATTATATATTAGAAATAAAACCAAAACTAATAAAATTGAAATATTATTTAAAAATATAAGTTTATTTATAACATAAATTTTGTAAATTTGAAGTAAATTTTTTATTTTATAGCTAATGATAAATTTACAAAAAATTAATTTTCAATATCTTTAATCTCTAAAGTTCACGTTTTTATGTTATGTAATGCTAAATAATGATTTTTTTTATGGATTATACCAATAGTTACAGGTTTTACTGCAGTGCTCCGTTATTGCCGAGTCCTTTACGAGTATTTTAAAAAAAAATTTATTGAAATCGGTCAAGATTTACGCCGTCGAGCGATTTTTGTCCGAAATAGGCGTCGCCTCTGAAAACCGGCCGAGAAGTTCACTTAATTCCCAAGCCTGCTCTATCGTACAACCATTAAAACTCCAATTCGTATTTTGATCGGTAAAGTGAATTGCTGGGTGACTCACGTGTGCGTGCGGCGAAGACATGTTTGTGTGCAACGGGTATCGTAAAAAGGGAGTCCCATTCCCAGAAGACGTTGAGCCGTCCTCTGCGTTGATACGTTGGGATTTAGACGGTGCGGTATTTTGTGTGATCTGCGCCAAGCGTATAGTGTCCTGTGGCGGGCCAGCAACTATTCTCTCGCAGTTCTCGATTAAAATCTCAACCACGATATTATAGAATTTAATGTCCATTATAGATGCCACTGTTTCTTCCTCCGGCCGTAATAAAGACGGGCCGAAGCATACGGCCAAGTTACCGACAGTCATTAAATTCTTATCACTCTTCTTCGCCACACTGTATAACAGATTCAATTGTATAAGTCTAAATATGTAATTACAGTTTTCTAACTCGAACACTTAGATTACATTCCGATCACACAACGTATCCTTACCTGCACAAATGTCGAATCAGAAGGATTAGCATATTGAAGTTTGGTTTGGGCAATCGATAAACGAGGTTGTGAATATCGCTGATGCGTGTTTCTTTCGTTTCTTGTTCTGTTAAAAGTGACGATAAAGATAATATTTACACGCTATAACTGAACGGCAGAAACAAAATTTAAGTTGGTAAAGAAGAATTTTGGATATAATAAATATTTACTTAATATTATAAACAGATAACAGTTTTAATCTGAGGATGTCAAATAAAACAATATTGTAGAGAATACCTATACGCACTCGCAGCTGAAATGAAACGACAGTAGTATGGGAACGTCATTAACGGTTCAGACAATGTCCTCAGATAAGTTTTCAGAGCACTAGTAATAGTTTTACTTTCCCATTCGAAGCGATCATCTAAAGTTAGCTTCTCTAATTTCCTTCTGTCCAGTCCCATTGCCAGAAGTTTGTTCACTTTCGAAGCAACGCCAACCACTCTGTACAGACCCTGTTCCTCAAGGCCTGAAATAATAACGTATCGCGTTGAATCCTATTCTCGTGCATATGCAACACAATGATACAATAAAATATTTGGAAAATACTGTGCGTGCGGATGGCTACAGTAATCTCACCTCTCTCTTCAAGCACTGCAATACATTTCGATACGAAGGTAAAACCTGTTTCATCTAAAACAGTTTCTTCAGATTTCGTTGATACGCCGACTATTGGATAATTCTGAGATCGAAAAGTGTTGCGATTATTAAAGTGGATTGAATTAATAAAGGGGAATTTAGAATACCTACCGGATCTTTACCATCCATAGCATCTAACCATAACTTTCTGTCTTCTTCGGATAGTGCTTGGAATGTATATACTACATTAGGTCTGAAAAAGTAAAAAGGTGCTGTATAATATAACCAATACAGAAAGATTACATATAAAATGTTCGTCGATATGGAAAAAAAAAAATGATATTAACGTAATTTATATTTGTTAAATTGTAGCGTATGTTTGCAAAAAAAGTAGGTCTTGTTAGAAACGTGGACAAAATATCTCATTTCGTAACGAAATTCAGCATGAACTTGGCAACTAAAAAAAAAAAAAGACAAACAAGGCGACATATGCATTTTCTGTTCAAATTCAAATCTATATTAAAAAATGGAAATATTACTTAAAGTAGGTCATCTATCACCTACCTTAGATTCCCAAGAATGCAAAACGTATCAAACTTTGAAGAATAGACATTCAAACATAAAACATAGTTTCCGATTAGATAAATTATTTAAATCAAACTGTCGTGTGCCAGATTTTACTGTTAGAAATGTACAAGATAGTTATACGCCGATGTGCTCGAATTAAACTTACTTATCGACCGTAGTGGTGTCAAAACAGAACCGTTTCTCAATTGTATCCGACGTGCGACGTACGCAAGATGCCAGTGTCAGTATTTCTTTGCTACTCTGTTAAAATACAATATACATGGAATCTCTGTGAACAAAATATTGAAACGCAATCTGCAGATTGCGAAGTGTTGCTTACAAATTTTCCTGTAAGTTGATTGTACGGTATCATTGTAAATTCTTTCTTGTCCTTTTGATATGTGCAATACTGCTTCGTCCATGTCGTTCCAAATGCTTCTGTAAAATCAAATGACCTTTATATTGTAACACAATGATAACGATACTTCAGAGCATTCACGAAGCTCGTTACACTTACTTTTTTCCATTAGAAATAAATAACCCTCGCGGGTGTACAGTTTGTTGACACCAGATTCTACAGCAGACTATAAAATGAGGATATTACTAGTATGTTTCTCGCGTGCTATTCGAATTAATATAAAGTGACTGCATTGCGTTTATATTCACAGGGAACAAGGAATATTCGTTGCAACTTTATTCTCGCGTAGAATTCTAGGATTATTTAAAGTCTTTCGTGTTATCGTGTAATATTCCTTGCTACTTGTTACAAAGCGTTTATTCATCATTTCGAATGAGAGTATCTGCATTACGTACAAGTAATATCTCTTAGAAAAATTGTACCACATACCTTTTTCATATCCTTCATTTTATTCATAAGTGATTCTGTTTTATCCCGGGTAGCAAGGAAATTTTCTCTAGTCTTGTAAAACACACACACACACATAAAATTGAAAATTAGTAAGCTATCTGTCATGCTGTTATCCTAATAATATTTGCACCACACAATACTTTAGTAAGAAGTTACATCTAAGTATTTCTACGAGTAGTCGAACATTAAAGATCAATTCGATTATAAAAATGTCAACATTACTAAACATTAAGAAAATACTTTTCAAGTGCCACACAAGACATATAAAAATACCCAAGTTATACATCCCCAAATAATTCTGAAACATCTGGGTCATGTTGTATCACATTCTTATGATAATATTAATAATAAATTGTTAAGTTACACGATGCTACTACTATAACTATCTTTCGTAGGTATAATAGTACGACAAGCAGGTAGTGCAGCGAAGTTATACAAGTTTGTGTTGCTTATAATACAAATATATACATCTCTTGTCAAACGAATTCCATAGAGATTAGAATGTGAGACAACAATACATGAAATGTATTTAATATATTTTTGTAAATCAATGTTACAATGCATAAAGCAATTTTTTTTTGTCATTGGAATGGTGCTAATGTAAGTAATAAGTTTTAGAATCGTGCCTTTGTAATACTAATGCTCCTTTCATGTATTTTTAAGCGGTGAAATATTGAGTAGCAGGGAAACCAACCTTCTGTATCTTTAATTGCAATTCAGTCATATAAGGTTTAAAGTCCTTCGCAACTTCATGCCCCTGATGGTAGAAAGTCAACCACCCGAACATGAAACCTAATAGCTGCAACGAGAATTGCATTATTAGACCTGATCTATAAACGGGACATATATAATCTATAAAAGGAACTTACAGTTTCCACAAACTCGAACTTTTTCCGTTCTTGGACTTCTTGGAGCAAGAACACATATTCTAAACTGGCTTGACAAAAATGTCTTTCGGCCATTTCCAATGTTGCATCAGCCTGAACACAACAGATTCTACGTTAAACCAATATCGACGATACAAACTTTTTGCTGCTAGCGTATCTGACAAGGAAACATCCAGAACCCGAAATTCAAAAAATTCTGAAACTTCGTGAATATGTAGGGAATTTTCTCCTGATCACAACGCAATTTTTCTTTGGTGCCCAAATTCACTCTGAGGGGGTGGAATTGACCCCTGGAATTCCGGTTATGTTCTCGATTTTGTGTCGTAACTCGTGAACTGCAAAATAATTTTTTCACCAAATGATAAATTTAAATGTGTACATTTTGTGGATTTTTTTACAAGTCAACGGCTTGATGAAGATTTCCCGTTTTTTTTTACTATCTTTACATAGTATGAACTACTTAAAGAAAAAGTTTCAGTTAAAAAACTATTGTTTTTCGGAAGTTATACATACATATCCGAAAGTCTCTCGATTTTAGACGGCTAAACGGTGGGCCTAAAAACTGGCGCTACATTCAACCAATTCACTTCCAATTTTGCATGCACGATCGTAATAAGATTCCACATCGTCCAACGAGGGCCTTTTTTATTCCGATTCCCCGTTTATTATTTATAAAGAAAAAAGCTGGCCTTTTCTCTTAGAAAAATGTAACTTTACCTTTGATCTCTCACCATTTCTTTATTTTTCAAAATTTTCAAAATCGGCCCCGTTGGACGATAGCTATTGACATACTTTACAAGATTTTATTGTTTTTGATTTTAGACACGACATGCAGTTGTTTTCGGGCCCACCGTTTAGCCGTCTAAAATCGAGAGACTTTCGGATATGTATGCATAACTTCCGAAAAACAATAGTTTTTTAACTGAAACTTTTTTTTTTAAGTAGTTCATAATACTATGTAAAGATAGTAAAAAAACGAGAAATCTTCATCAAGCCGTTGACTTGTAAAAAAATCCACAAAATGTACACATTTTCCGAGGGTTCAAACGGGTAACCCCCTTTAAAAGAAATAACTTTTGTCTTGAAACTTTCTTCCTACCTCTCACAGTTCGCGAGTTATAACACAAAATCGGAAAACAGCCGAATTTTTAGGAGCTAATTTCACCCCCTTCGAGTAAATTTGGGCAGCAAACAAAAATTGCGTTGTAATCAGGAGGAAATCCCCTACATGTTCAGAATTTTTTAAATTTCCGGGTTCGGGATCTTCCCTTGTAAGTAATACTCGTACCTCTTGAAGAACATTGTCTTGTTTTTTAGTAGATAGATTTAGGTAGCGTTCCTGACTTTGACAAAATTTAATTGTTTGTTTCTCAAACTTCTTCTTCCCGTCCTGCAAGTGTATTGCAATTACATAATAGCATGATTGCGTGTAAACTACAAGGAAAGCGATAAAGTTACCTTAACTCCTCCGATATGCTCTTTCCTAAAATTCTCCAGGGGAAGTATAATTTGATCATAAGCACGTTCAAGCTAAAAGTAAAATAATATTGAATTGAGAGAAATTCTTGTCGACGGATGTATCTAAATCTATAGAATCGATAAACCATGATTTTTCGATACACGTTCAAATAAATATATGCAAATGATAATACATGACTACGTACAAAAATTAGGTGTATGCTGCGGACATACATATAACACCGTTGATAAATATCGTAATGAAAAATGATTGAAAAAGTAATCGAACTTGCTGAATAAATATAAATAGTGAATAGAGTTCTTAATTTATGAGACATATGGTCAACTTGTGTCGTTAGAATAAATTGATATGTACACTGAACCAAAGTAACTAAATGTTTTCTACTTAACTAATCTAAGATAATAATAATAAAATCCTTTTAAAATAAAACAACGCCCTACACACAATTTTTTAGTTGTAAAATGTAATCTATTCATTCTAATCGCTATAATTTTCATTCGTATAAAAATTATATACCAAGCGTTCTTTATGATTTTAAAGAATTAATACAGAAGTAATTTGAAATATCAAAGGTTAACACAAAAATAACAGGATTATCGACATCGCTAAAGTACATTCCTCATTTATAAATGAATCTAGACGTATGTATGTGACCTATGTCCACACACATGCATCGATGCTGCTATAACGAAGCAAGCAGAACAGCAGTCTCCATTTCACTATTTGGGGGAAAGATTTATATCGCATGACATATATTCAGACATGTAGCTTACCCAAGGTATTATAGGCGAGTAAGTATGTAATTCGTTATTAAAAGTATGTTATTATTATATCAATAAATGCTAGTAACGTCTAATCGATTCTTATTCTCATATGCATGAAACGTTTAAATGCTCTATGAAAGTATGCTACGATGAGTAACAGTTACATGCAATGGTATGATATTTCAGACCTCCGTTTGTTTTTTCAGAACAGAGGGTATTAAGGAAAATTCTGAAAGCTTTTATGTAATTCGGAAGAAGTATTTGTGTGCATTCAGAGATGTGAGGAAGTATGTACATTATAGTATTATGAATTGTTTGCTTCAATAACAGCAGAAACTGACGCAGTACAATAGAAATCAATATGCAAAACGGTGTGAAAAACTTTATTTGAAAGAATGACTCAAAAGATATACCATTAAATAATCAGGACGAGCTCCTTCTATAAGAATAAAGTTCACATATATATATTTCATGAACAAATAGTTATGGTACTTCAAATTTGTAAGATATTAGTTTGATAAGTGATATAACAGATAATGTTGCGATACAACTGCCATGATAAATATATAGATTACTGTACCACCATATTGTATAAATTTTTTTTAATTTCGTTATCATCATGGCAGTAGTAAATTCATTTCTCCTCGTATATTCCGACTGATCTGATATAAATTATTCTTATTTCTTAATAATCTTCTCCAGTATATTATAGCTATTAACATATATGTACTAAAAACATTGCATACCATGCGATCCCTTTCATCCTCTATTGATGCAATAAGTTTACCAAATTCCTTTAGACTTTGCGATATGTGCGTTTCATCTTCGGTTTGAGTTTCCCCAATGCATTCGAAGCTAAAATTCTGCAGCGTTTTAGAAAATGCTCTCTGGGCTCTGGACAAATCTAAAAAGAATCGATTATCCTATTAACTGCGCTTGTAATTATTCTTCTTTAACGAACATGGTTTAGTTAATTAATTTAACATTATCTGTAACTTTCACACTTTCCGTATCCAATTGTACAAATACTACATATAAAACAATTCGGACAGAACGACTAATTCTATTTGTATTTCTATAAATAAATACTGTTCAAACAATTGTTGCGCGCACACACGCGCGCACACGCACACACGCGCGCGCGCGTATACGCAATGCTACAAATTTACAAATAGAAAGAAACACACGAGAGGCTGTAAGTTTCGAAAAAAGGAGGTTAGTGGCGATACGTGGTTAATTAAAATAGAAAAAATGGTGAAATATGATAGAGTTACGAGCGAGGTCTAAATATCGTAAACGAATATCGAGGTGAAACAGAGTACGACGATAGCAGCTGTTACGCATTTATGTACACAATATTATCTCGCATACGGAGAACAACAAACTTACTTTTGGCAGCTAGCAAAAGATCTTTGACCTCCTTGATGAGCCGTTTGATCTGCTGGCTGGTCTTCTCCAACTCGCGCTCATGATAATGTAGATTCTCTCGGAAATAGGGGCTATCGGTCAAGCAATCCGTAAACTCTAATGGTTTGAGGCCAACACCCATTATTCTTGATTGTTATATTAAAGTTCGAAAGTCATTAATGAGTCAAAGCAGCAGAATCGACGAGTGAAACACTTATAAACAAATATCACGGGTTACGATCATTTAACGAGGACACAAAGTCTTATCGCGGCGTGTGCATCGAATTACTTCGCGGCGCGAGTGCTATTCACGGGAAACGAGATCGGCACGACGATATTTCTCCTGTTTGTTGCTGGTCATGAACAAAGATACATTTTCTGAATCTTCGTTAAGGCTAAAATGCGAATCACCAGCGCGATCGTAATAGATAGAAATTTTGTGATGTCGATTAAAGATCATGTACCCTCTTTAGTCCAACGTCTCAACTACATTTTAAATGGCGGGATATTTAAACTACTTCGATTACGAAGATATATATTAACTATAAAATAATCGATTACTATTTCACTGTATTAAAAGTATGCTGCACAAATAAATAACATTATTACGGGTGTTTCTAAATTTCCCACTGGAAATCTCTATTTACATTAAAAAAAAATAGGGGAACTGTAGAAATAAATGTACAAGAATATATATTAGTATTTGAATCTGTGAGACATTAATGGTGTGCCATTTATTTAAATGCACCATCATTGCAATTGTCATGACTATATAACAACAGTATTCAATTCTGATTTCTTAAAGATAATTAACTAACTACTTCGGGAAACGTACACTTTAAGGATAATATACAGTATATGTATAGGTATATATATATACGTATATATATGTGTATGCATCAATGAATCTCTACGTTCTATGTACACACATACACACATATTTATATAAATATGTAACCATTCATTTATTGCAATCATTTCTTTTATGCTACTTAAGTAGTACTTTTGCAGCAGCATTGAAAGGTGAAACTGTTATATAAAGTATCAGGAAAACTGAACAATCACCTTATGTGCTCATAAAATAAATCGCAAAGAAAACTGTTAAACAGCCGTGCAGTTCTGTTGTCCAAAAGATGACAGTTTCTACCGGTTTCCGTAGAAGCGAACAATTTACAATACCGAGTGTATCTAATTATGTACAAATCGAAGGGAATACTACTCTCGATACTTTCTCCTGTACAATTAATAACACATTTGTCAGAACAATGATACTTACCTAGAAGTGTAAATATTTGTGGAAGCTTAGCAGCGGCGGTTGCTTTCGTGAGCCAGTTTTAATCCCATGCATTTCTCACGCACCGCCGATATGCCTTTCAGATTGACGTTTCATTGACATTACCGTAATCCTACACTGTGTTCCCATCCGTCAAAAATCGATCTTCGATACAAAATGTCTACGTCTTGAACTTAGCCTCGAATTATGATGATCTTGAGCACGAACAATTTGTTTAAAGAATGGAGTCCCATCCGGTATATTAGCAGCGAGCTCTTAATATAAACAGCAGTTCTGCCACCAAACAAAGATATACGGAATAATCGAATGCCGTATATCGCGAGTCATGATTAGAAATCCCATGTAATACAGGAGCAGCGCGATCTTTGATAAGATAGATCCGATTTCCAAATTGAATTGGAACGAACTAATGGAATCGCTCGCGGTTCGTTGCCATCAGCCGATTCCCCGGAAACGTTGGTTAGACTTCTTAATGCTGTTTCTCTTTTCCGACGCCGCGTTGTCCGATGCGTCTGTCTCTTTCCGCGGAGAGACCAGTGCTGTATACCAAATACCAAATTCGCTGTTAAGTTGCTCCAATGCTAGACGGGCTTGTGAAATGTTGTAAATCGAGCATCTTGCTACCGAGAGAAATGTGGCCAGTTTTCCAGTCTATGCTTGTGTGTAGTGTTTGTATGATAGGTTACATTGTGTCCTAAAATGACGTTTCTAACTTGTAAATATTATTTATTTGACGCCAAATAATTTTCGTTGGATATTAAGACCCGTTGACAAGCACCCTTGCTATCTGTAAACTCGTGTATTATTTATCAATCGGTGTGAGGTTATGATAAGGAAATTGACTTGAGTCACATCCTGTGCCCAATGTTTACCATTAGATCACTTTTCGGATCCTTTGAAGGTAAATAACCTATTATTCATGCTCTGCGTACAAATATTAAGGTGTAAGTAGCGTTAGCTCGCAAACATTTACATAACCTCTCATATAGCGTGCTTGTTTTGACATTCGGTGGGTTCACGCTGTGGTTAAGGCATATTCGTCTAACATTCATTTCTATGTTGCACGTGAGACTCTATTTCAGAAAATCTCCCGTTCTTATTATCGTTTCTTATCCACCGGTAATCTTTCATTAAGGAAACCCGTATTTTTCTGCTCGAAAGATTTGTTTCGACGTACTGTAGATGAGATAAGGAGGCTACTAAGACTCATCAATAAACAATATGTACATAAACGTTTTCTCTGCGAAACATACAATGCGCAAACATTGCTGTACATTGTAAATAACACTGTATAATTATAATTTCACTAGCCACCACTGTTTGTTTGAAACGAGTAAAGCTGCTTTTCAACAATTGTCGAATTAATTATCTTTAGTTGTTCACACTCGGTAATGCATTACTGAAATATAATTTTATTTGATACATTGCTTTTATATAGATTTCTATTTAATTCGTTCAATCGGTACGCACAGATCTATATGTTTTAATTAACGTGCTGGCGGTAAATATTAGCTGGAAAAGAACTACATATCATTTTGTATGTTCAGATATGGTTGTAATATGATAACAACTATAATAATATTACTATGAATAGCTATTAAGAATGTTAATATATTACAACTGTATGTAAGAGTATATAATAAACATTACTTGTTGACATTAAATTGTAAGCATGACAATATACCCAGGTGAACATTAGACATTGAGAAAGTTGATATTACATTCGGATTAATCGAAAAGGTATTAAAACATATGAAGGTAATTGATTTAAAGGAAGTTCATGCTTCGTATAGAAATTGTATCACAGAAAGAAATATTTCAATGATGATGATATAAAAACATTCTCTGGTTAAGTATGAGTGTTTTTTTTCTTTTTTAAAGGATCGAGATACCATGTGATCTATTAATTAATGAATAGTGTATTATGTAGTTCTGTTGAAATAAACTCTTTCTATATTGTTTTGCATCGAGTTCGTTGGTTTTAATATTAAAACTTGGTGACATCATTTCAGATCGTGAAGGTTTATTATTATATCAGATATGACATTAAATGGTTTTAGTAATCAGAAACTAAAATGATTGGTACATCCTGTAGTTTGGAAGATGCGTGTCGGCAGGCTCAGGTATTCTTTACAAACTGTTGTCAAATAATTTGCACAACATTAGTGTAATTGAAATATCTTTGACTAGTCTGTATAATTGAACTGGTAATAGAATAACAATTTAAAAAAAAAAAGTTATGTATCCTACATATATTTTAATATATCTAAATTTTATACCCCTATGAGTATATATACATATATAACTTTAATATTTGAGAATATTTTCCACCGTACATTCAAAAACATTTACACGTATGTCTTTTGCATTCTTTATCTTTATATTCTTCTTGCATAGGATATGATTAATCAGGTATCTAGATGTTGGAAAAATGTTCAAGGACAAAATTCTTTGACCTTAACATCTGATAAATCATCCACGCAAAAAAAAGAGCAGAGTCATTCTAAGCACAGTATACAGTCTAAATTGACTAGATTATATTTCGAAGAACTTACTAAAGTTCCTCATGCGACCCCTGATTCAGTCTTGGTACGTGCTTTATAATATCATTCGGGAATACGTAAAGAACGAAAGTTAATTCTATAACAGAACCTGTATTCCTTAAAACACACAGAACAACCTTGAAAATGAATGTGATCTATTGGGAAGGTTGGTGCAGAGAGAGGGTTTGCACACGTTAATCGTTAATCTCTATGCTGGTAATAAAGGATACTCATTAGCTGTAAGGAATAGGTGAGCAATTTATAATATTTTCTTTCTATATATACAAGTTCCATATTTATCTACATATATTAGAAATGAACGAACAGATTATGCTTCTTGTATTTTCTAATGTGAAAGTAATTTAACCGAATAATTTTAATTAAACAGCGATAAGGGAAATCAATATGATAAAAATTCAGTATTAGCTGAAACACAACTGATGGGTTACGAACAGGGTGAATTGCTTTCATGTATAGATAATGGCCAGTTGCCTGCGATGTTAGCAGAGCAACTAGAAACCAATCATTCTCACTTGTTTTACGATGGCTGTATAATAGCTGAAGTTCGAGACTACCGAAAAGCATTTTCTCATACTAAAGCTGAAGTTCATCATGTGCTTCTTAAGCCTACAACACAAGTAAGAGACGCAAAGCGAGAGGTCGATAGATGTTGAATAATGTTTCCTTAATACATTTCAGAGTGTACTCTCGGACGTATCAACTTTAACTAGCGACGGAGACTGGAGTCACGAAGAGCGATTAATGTTAGAGTCACATTTAGTTGCAGCTACGCAAGGACCTCTGTGTTTGGATCCAAATCCTATTCCTAGTTTAGCTACAACAAGATTACGACAGTCTAAATCTCTGCTTACCGATCATCAACTTATGCGACAAGCCAAAAAGTTTTCTCAGGTAATTTCCTGTACGAGCGGTACATACGCCTTGGTACGAGCGTTGATTATAGTTACTAACACTATGTTACCTGATACAGGTTACAGTGAATCGGAAAAGGAAATTGGAGCAATTAGCGCAAACAGATGGATTAACGATACAAGATTTGATGCAGAAATTACGAGCAAAGAGAGGAGTAGTTACAACCACTGCCTGCCCACCGCCTTCTCTTTCAAACCCACCTTTACTTCCACCAAATACACCTATCGACGTTCTAAGGTGTGTTATCTTATATCGTTCTGCGATTTAACACGCTACTATTAATGCCCCTTTACGCGCAACAAACAGATTTGCAAAAGCGTACGAACGCCCACGAGAAACGAAAGACTGTTTGCCACAAGTTATAGAGGAATATATATTAGAAACCGGAGGAAGTCAAGGTGAGATAGATCACATAAAGCTCTCAATTCTGCAAAGACCTTCTAATTCCGAGTACCTGGGAGAGCTTTATATGGACAAGAACCATCGCGAAGGAGAGAAAAATGGATCTGCATGCCGGTTGGTACTTCCCGACGCTCGGCTCGATCTTATCGAATTATATCTTTAGTTTCGGATGTTCTAATAATGGGATTGAATTTGTTCGCAGTTTTACGTTAGGCACAAGAGTTCTGGCAAACCATTACATCCAACAGTTCACGGAAATTTTCACGGAAGAAGGTAGGAAAAATGTTAGAATAAAACATGTTGTCCCAGGGCAGGTCCCTCGCGTAACATGCACTCCTGGTATGCAACGAGCGCATCAGCAGGTACGTGCTCATTTTAGGAATCGCGTGTGGCGGATGTATAAAGATATCCACGCCTGTGTTTCGTGCATTTTCAAATAACTCTGTTGTTCTAGGCGCAACAAGCAAAAGCGGCGCAATTAGTTGCTCAGCAGTTGCAGCAGGCTCAGTCTCAGCACGTAGCACAGCAGGTAGGTGGAAGTTTATAAAATATTTTGCTCAGAGTTGTCGCACTTTTCACGATAATAATTTCTCCAGATCTTATCACGAGCTCAAGGTCAGTTGAACACTTTAGCTGGTCAGGTAGCTTCGATGAAAGCTATGACGGAAGCTACTACTTCTGCACAAAATAATCTGACATGCGTAGATGCAACAAATATGCCACAAGTTATTGCCCAAAGTGAAAGCACATCAATGAGCCCAGGGCAATCGTTGACCAATGGTGGATCGAATGCTTCCACCTCTGTACAGATTGACAATTCTGCAATGTCAGTAACCGACGGTAGCTCCTGTAACGGCTCTGGAATCTTAGTTTTTCAACAAAAGTCAACTAATAGTATTAGCAACGCCGCGTCTACAAATGTTCCAGTTTTGGTAGGAATATTATATATAAATATATATATATATATATATATATATATACGCGCGTATAATTTCTATTACATTTCGTACACACATGCATGCGTCATAGTATTTAAACACATTTACGTATTCTCCTTTAATACAGCAAGCGCAGCTGCAAGCCGGGACACAAAATTGTGTTACGGAGACCGTTAGTCAAAGCCAAAATGAAGTACCATTTAAAAAACACACCACTAACCCAGCAATAACTGCTCTCGTGACATCCCTCATGAATTCTGCTCAACAATTTCAACAACAAGCTGCAGGTTTGTCATCGCGACATTTCTATAAGATACGACACACAAGCAAAGTAGCACGATATAAGCAGTTTGTTGGATACTTTTCCAGCTAACGCAGCAGCTGCTGCTATGAATAATAATGCACAGACTACAAACAAGTCAAATAACGCTGCGATTCTTAGTTTATTAAATAGTAGTCCTGCAAATTTAACTCAGCAGAAAGTCCAACCACGAAGGATCTCTTTGAATGCTTCCATCCCATCTAGAGTTAATCATGGGAATGTTATCAGTGTCCCCAACACCACTGGCCAGGTAAATGCATTGTAACTGATCGCGTACTCTGGGAGCTACAGCGGAATTCAAACAAATTTATTCTTTAGGTAAGGGTAAGTTTAAGTTCAGCTTTAACAGGACAGCTGGGTTGCAAACAGCAGCCAGTGAAGGCAACAGCCGTAAGGTTAGCCCGTGTACAAGATCCTACTTCAACGCTCGGATTATCGATGCCAGGACTTTCAGCTTTGTTAGCAGGTATATAGTAGAAGAATCACGCGCGGCGCGCATTCCGCCCGTTTCACGATCAAGCGCTAACAATAATTGGCATCTCCTTTCAATAGGGACGCCGTCTGCGGATAATCCAATACCAGGAATCAATTCTGGCTCTTCTCTGCTCGAACGATTAACCGCTTCTTCCAGTCAAAACAGTCAGTCCACGAGTCCAATGACCACACCGCCGTCGGCTAACGTAAACCTGCAGGGTGTGAATCTTACTAGTCTGCCAAATTCTATCAACGGTCTTCAAAATGTTCAGGTTGTGGAGAGCTGCTTATTTCTACCTATGGCGTAGAAGATGAAATACTACTGTACTATTCGTTGTACGACAGGTATCATTTCCTGGATTATCACAACCTATTACGATGTCGCTGAACGTGTCAGCGACGACGGGTTCCGTTACACCTACAGGAGTCATTGTTTCCCTGCCTATATCATCTGCAACTAATACTTGCACCACGGTTTCTAGTGTTAGTTTCTTTGTATTTCACACATTTGCACATCTCGATTAATGTAAGATAGAGCGTAAACAGTTATTTAAATACGTTGTTTTTTTTTCTTTCTCTCTTCTTTCTAGATGGTGGCCACTACGGTTGTCACGACAGCCATTGCTGGAAGTACACCGACGGTAGTAATAGCTAATCCTGCCAATACTCATTTATCATTACCTATCGGTAAGAATTCTTCTTCGCGGTGTATTATCTCGTCAATGCTCTTTTCGCGTCAAGGTATTTTTCTTTGCTTTTTTTTTTATGGTGTTAATGTCTCGCCAGAGGGATAAGTAAATGTACTGTATTCGTGTGAAACGATAATCTCACGGCATGGTGTAATCCGACCGTATTTAGTTTAGCGTACATGTTTCAGCTCAGATAATACCTTCTGGTGTCAAAGCTTTGTCACAGCAGAATATACGCGGCAGTAATTCTGTCACCCTTTCGCAGGTATCGGTCTATATTCTGGAGAAAGATAAATGAATTCGAATTGTATAATTATCGAGATCCGCGGAGTAATGCCAACATTGTTCCTTAGGGTGGGCAAGCAATACAACTTGTTGGATCTCAGAGGCCACGGCTTAATCATATGACGCGGCAAGTACAACCGAGTCAAGTTAAGTCCACTGTTTTGCCGAATCAGTTAGTAACTGTGGCTAAAACAGTAACAGCAAGTCAGTTGATACTATCTGGTAACAAACAGGTGTTAACACCCATAATGGGTAAGATATCGTAAATATTCATCTCTCGATAGAATTGCTGTTCTAATTTCTTCAATCTCGTTTCACATTCCCCGTAGTTTCGTGCAAATCTGCTCTAAAAAGAATCAGTGCAAACTATCATTTATTATGTTTATCTGAGTTATACTCAAGGGTGGACGATCCGAGAATCGTTTTTACCGAGTGAAAAGAGTAAAAAGATATTCTGTTTTATAGCAGCAACGAAACCAGTGCTTATGGCGTCTCAGACGACACCTTCTTCTCAAGTAGTACCTGCAAATAAACAAACTTTATTGACAAAATCCTTGCATGCTAGAGCTTCTACAGGGCAGTGCAGCCAGCAAACTCAAGGTCTTGGTGTAGCTACATTATCGCAGCAACAAGTATGTATTACTGTGAAGATCGCACAAGTTTAACATCCACGCTCTTTACGTCGTCGTACCGTTCAAACCATTAATACCAATTTGTTCCTGCAGTTACAGAGAACTCTCGTCAAGCCTGTGCAACTCCAACAGTTACAGTGTTTAGCTGCGCAGCACAAAGTAGCTGTTGCGACCGGCAATGCGCAAAACAGAACGCAAATTGAGCCTCAGAGAAATTCTACGTCTGCTCCCGAGGAAGACCCAGCCTGAACATGTTCAAATGATTAATAATGTCTCACATTACATTTAAATAATTGGAGCCTGCCTAGAAGGAATGCGAATGAGGTGTTTTTTTGTATATTACGTTAATGCGACGTTTGAGGTTTTAATTGTGGATGCGATTATAATTGTAAATTTACGAAAAAAAATTTTATTCACGAACGATCAATGTTTATTAGCAAAGACATATTTTATAAGATCAGCGTAGTACATACATTTGCGCGGCCGTGCAATAAATTATTTCTACAAATAAAAGAATTGCCTCGAAATATTACTTTGAGGGCGGTTTCAATTATTGTATATATAACTTATACATACGATTTGTTTTATATTAAAAGATGTAATAAATATTCCATTTTTCATTGACCTTTACCCCTTTTTCATAAAAGTATAACCGGTTTCGCTTTTCTTTTTTGTGAAAAAGATTGCTGAATCGTGATTACCAAGCACAACGGTCGTGCGTGCGTCATTAATTTTTTTTTTTATAATCGTTCAATTTTATTGATCACAGGCATATGAATAACAAAATGGGATCCTTCGTCTCGGTAATTTTATTTCGTCGAAATATGCCACGATTTAACATACAGATTGTTTAAGCAGCTACTTTCAGTAGTTTTTACAATGAAAAAATACTAAAGCAGCTTCCAAGATCACTTCCGATGATTTATGATAGGTATAAAATGTTATTCATAGTTGTGACAGTTATAAAGAAAACAAAATTACAAATGAATAACATTTTATGTATGTGGGTAATAACAAAAATAATAAAAAAATATGTCAATAAATTAAACAATCTATCGTTCAAACGTAACAGTAATCCTGCGGCAACGCTTATGTACATTCCTGAATTTTATAAAAGTTATACATTAGTAACTTTAACGGGTAAAGTAATTCCCGCTAATGTCGCGCTTCGTTTAAATAAACAAGACTTAAACTGTATATGACACAAAGTTTTTCACTTCTGTGTATACAGTATAGGTACTTCGTTATGGCTTTTTTTTTTAAGTCAATATATCGTAGTCATATAATACATACACGCATACGCCTGCTCTTTCAAAATAATATATGTATTTCTTTAAATGTATTACTTAAGAGAATAATTTAGTGGAAAATTATATACATAAATTGTGCTTTTCAACAGTTATTGCTAAAAGCCTTTTGTCATACAACGATATTTAGCTCGTGACGTTTCGGACTCGTTAAAGATGTCGCGACTAATTTAACTAATGTAACATCACAAGGAGTTAAGGCAGTCATCCTTGGCGATGATTACGTCAATAATCGACGATATAAAAGCTTTGTATGTTAATTGGCATTCAGTTCCAGCTGTATGCAATCACAAACCTCGCTTTCCCTAGTTCTAACTTCGAATTTAAATAAGAGTAGCTAATTTCATCGTTCCCTTGAGTGTACTTATATCACAAGACGTAATTGTACAAAATAGTTTGATAACAAGCCATTTACTTATAAAAAGTACTTGCACGAAGTATTTATATCTTTCTTCTTTCCATAGAAATATAATAACGACATAACTTAAACATCTGGGAATTTCAATTCGTTTAATAAGAGCCGCCCGAGACCTTCGAGCGCACTCTCATGTATTTAAGCGCACTTTGCTTCAATAGTTTACCCTTTAACCCTTTCACTGCTATTGGCGCCCGACGAGCATCCTTGCGGCGTGCGAACGACGCGAAGGGTTAAACAATAAGTTAACGTCGAAGTAGAGACAAATCTCGTCCATATTATAACATTTCTATACGTCTCCTTTAAGATCAGTCTCTTTTGGGGGGGGGGGGGGGGATATCTATCAACACTCGCCTCGCAAGTATTTAACAACAATGTTAAACTCTTCCTAACACAACTCGTTAATAATAAAATACTGTGTATGCTCTGTTGAAGATACATGTCACGCGTCAAGTACGTTATACGTTGCTTATACCGTATCTTATATTTATCAGCGCATAACACAGACTATAAATTATAATTTCCTATTACAAAATTGTGCCTGCATGCATGCCTTCTCACTATCCTACACCGCGCACTCTTTTACGATTATAAAAGTTCATCAACCTTCACCTTGAGCATCAGTAACAATTCTTACTAGAACGTGGTATCAGCGGATATAAGACGCATGTATGCACATACTTCGTGACACTGCGAGAATATAATGTTAGCAATGTACGTATACACATTATTTGTCTAAATAATTCTGAGAAAATTATACCTTTTTATATATCTAACGGCGATTGATCCACTTCTAGCCGATAATCTTGGTCCGAGGCTTGTATTATCTGTCTATCTTTATTCACTGCCCACTTACTTTCTGGATCTGAAGAAATATGCGAGCCCCCAAAAATGTCGTCGTCTAGAGAAAGATCTGATAAATTCTCCATGCTTTGTTGATTCCCATCGGCGAACAGCGATTCGGTAACTAGTGGAACAGAATTGCGAGGGTTTCACGCATAATGCATTTTAGAGAATGGCGATTAGAGTAGAATGTGTAATAGTTAAAATAGTATACCATCGTCAAGTGTGTGCTGAGACAACCACGTGGGTTCATCCCATTCATCAAACTGCAGTTTTGTATTATTCTCAACTTCGTCAACAGATAACATCGCATGCGACTCCGAGTCTGTTACATCAAATATTTCTGTTACTTGGACTTTGTTATTTTCGTCCATGTAATAATACGCCATCACAGCTTCTTGGTCCGACGTGACCTATAAATTAATTAAAAAATAGATTCAAGTACGATCTTTGATTCGGGTGTGTCCGGAGACTTTTTTCCAGGGGAGGTGGGGGCAACTTTGAGATGAACCATCATCTCAAATTTGCCCCGTTGCTCAAAGTTGAAAGAAAAATATATCCCTCTTGCTTTTTTAACCCATTTTACAGTGCGAATTTAATTAAAAATTTAAAACCGAAATTTAAAAATATTCCCTTTCTTAGTATAAACTTAATAAAGATCAGTTTTGAAAAATAAGCGATTTTTTTCTCAAAATCCAAGGGGGCAACTGCCCCTTTTGCCTCCACCCCTGCGGACGCCCATGCATTGATTTCAGAATTAATCGATAATCACTGGCTACATACTTGGAGTATATTCTCCAAAGTGTTATCAGCTGTTGTAAGCTCCGACATGTCGATAACGCATTTCGGCGTGCTACTGTGGTCCTTCCATGTTGGTCTAGAAAGTACAGATTACAAAATGAATAATAATGTTCATTCAGTTGAAAGTGTTGTAAGTGTTGAAATTTGAAATCAATGAGCTTACAATTCATTGTATTGTAAAGTTAGGTTTAGGTTCTTTTGATTCTTGTACAAACTATCAGTCTCGTCTACTGCTTCCTTACTGTATATACCTGAGAAAGTTTGAAAGTGTATTCACATGTACATATTTCAGTCTTTATGATTATAATAATCTAAATTGTGTGAACAATTTCACTTACTAGATCCATATTCTCTAATAGCTAATTGACACTTAATAGTTTGTGGCATCTGCTGGTAATATACACAGATTTTGGGAAACAGTATGCTTAGCTGATCCAAGAAGAACGTTCTTAATTCCAGCAAATTCCTTCGCCATTTCGGCACATTCAAAATAAACCTGAAAACAGAAATAAGATTGTATTAGTATATTTTTTTCGCGGAAGAAAGCTCTTGCTCGAAGCATAGGCACGACAGTTACGAATGCGAAGAATCATAGCTTTCTAATTAAATGCAAACAAGCATGCAGACAGCTGAGGACACAAATAACAAGTAGACACAGATTAGATTGTTATAGATGCGATTAATGAGACGCTGGGAATTTTTAAATTTCACGAAACAATTCTATGATCTATTTACTATTAAAAAGCGCACGATTAACTTCTGTCAGAGTTTATACTGTAACAGAAAATGAATGAAACTCTTCTTTTCTGAGTACTCACTCGTATTTGTAAGCGGCTGTGTTTGTTTAATATATATAAATATATTTAATTTCGTTCCCTTCAATTGGATGATAATGCAATGCGCAAGTGATTTTGTACAGTAAAACTTTAAAAAAAATGCAGAGCTTGTGCTTACCGAGGAGGTGTCACATGTTTAGAACAAGAAATCATCTGCGAAGGTGTACAAAGAATATTTCCAGCTACTTTGTATTCCAAGGTGCGAGTTTCTAGGTTGTTACCAATCAGACTATGATCACATGCAGACTGTTAAATCCCGTGTCGTAAATAACGATATTATGAGTCACAAATTACAAAGAATCAAAATCACGAATCGAATATCACATGCTATTTTATTTTCTAATAGTAAGGTTTTCGTGTAACTGCGACCTCATATAACCACTGCATTTGAAAATGATGTACGAGTAACTTTGAATCTAACAGGCGTAACTATAAATAAGAGTTAGTAAGCAACACGAGCTACAACAGGTTAATTAGAAAAATATACAAGTTACTATCACAGTTTGTTACCCATGTCCATTGAAGTAAGAACGCAGTAATTTTTCAATAAAATAACTCAGTTGAATATGTATAAGTTTGTTATTTTAAAGAAGGTACAGTAAACTGTTATGTTATCCTAATGACATGCAATCTCAAACAAGCTTATAATGCATGCATGTTAATTTGTGACACCATAATTAGAACTACGTAATGTAGATATTTCAAATAGTATTTAAATGAGAGAGAAGATAAGGCATAATAAAAGGCTTACTTTGTAAAAGTGGCGTACACTACATCCGCTGGTAGTGTATACGGTAAACTAAGTAGCGACAGTAGTTTTACGCTTCGATGTTTGAACAGCCAATTAATAAGGCCTTTATTAGCAGAATCAATCGCATCCTGGAATATGGTCATAACTGTTTCAGGTAACTTGGATACCAATGCTTCCTGCAACACGTAGATAAAATTTAAGACCATCAGACTAATACATAATTAACTTCCATATAACACGAATAAAAAATGTTTCTACCTGTCTATGCATTTTACATTCTAAACATTCGGGGTCATATTCCACATTGTCATCCAGCGTTTCCGAGACAACGAATGTGGATTGCACTGCGAGGCATCGGGTGCAATTAAGTAAATTATTGCGGTGGAGAAATCTCAACGCATCGTTGAATCCTTGTGTGCACATGCTTGAAAGTATCTGTAAATGTTAATATAACATTACGATGTTATAAACGAATGGTTTCCGATGGACAAAGCATGTTGCAATTTTACCTCTGGATTAGGTGGGAAGAGTATCCTAGCAAACCTATATATATTCTGCCTCGAAAGTTCTATACTTGTATTCGCGAAATTCACCTGCAAATTATAAGTGTTCGTCTGTTACCTTTTATGCGAACGATTAGACGACAGAATAGAACCGCGTTACGATAAGTCTCTTACGTGGAAAAGTTGAGAAGAGACATCTCTGGGACAGATGTCGCTTTCTCCGCAGAAGGGACTAACAGTAATTGTATTTTCGTCAAGCGTAGGAAGATTATCGCTAAAACCGCCGTCCATGTACCTGACGCCATGGAAGCGTGGTGGTAAAAGGCCAGAGAAGATGGGAACGAATGCACTTGCTAGCAGCGCCTGTGAAAATAAGATACTGTTACACTTAAGTATCATGATAAATTAAATTCATAAAAATAATTATCTCTTGTTCGTAAAATATAATGTAGCACGATATATACAATGACATTTATACAAATCACAAAAGATTTCGTTTCTAATTTGAATGCATTATATCAAAGAAGTTCGATATCTTTCATTACTATTTGATGTGCACATTTATTAAAGTAATGTAGTATGTAAGTCACATTTATTACATCAATGTTAAATATACGAAACTAATACGCAAAAAAAGAGAGAGAGAGAGAGCAAAATTTACCTATTATAATTTCTCTGTTCGACTTCCAATGCTTGTAATTTCGTTCGCCACTGCGGTAATCAGATAATTTTCGAATAAGATAAAGGTATAGTATTATCATTAGTAATTTTCTTTTTCGTAAATAGATCGTTTCCTTTTTAACTGCTTATGTACTGTCTAATCAAAGGTCACGTAACACATCGAGGACGGGAATATATAAATGTAGGTCGTTCACTTGCCTGCAATAAGTCTTCCCTAGAAGAGAATTGTGAAACGATTACATTTTTCCTGTCGTACACTCTTGTCAAGGAGATGTGGAGTTTACCGCTGACCCGAATGTGAGCGTCGTTCGGAAGGTACTGCAACAAAGACGATAATCCATCAATCGCACGCCGAAGTATTAACAATGCAAATCGATGCCAGTGTTTCGGGCAGTTTATTTAGTGACTTTCAAGGTAACTGAAAAAGTTCATAAGTAAGCATACCTTTTGTAGACTCTCTAGCAGTATCTCCTGTACGTTAAACGATGGACTAAATGGGCCAAGAGTGCGTTGTCGCGCTTCACGTGCAACGCGTAATACATTACTCGTAATCTCCCCTGTAACAATATTTATTAATATAATAAGAGCGGTGGGTAAAATTTAGCCTAAGTAGCGCTGGCCATTGCGTATCGTTTGCATTAATAAAGGGGATGGACAGTGAAATAGCCTTATCTTATCGATCGGGATTAAATCGTTTACGATTTATTTCGTACACGTGTGCACTTATATAGAGCGGCCGATTATAATCTACACGCGGATGTACATACAATTAGGTATTTTAAATTACGAATAAGGCTTTTGTGAAATGTGAGAATTGTGACAAGCTGAAAATATAAACTCTCGGGAAAGCATCTGGTCGGTGTTATTATAAATCACTGGTACCGCGTTGGCTTCACGAATTATTTTCACGTTCTATCTGGTAAAAACAATTAGATAATATTTGCGCACATATGTACAAGTCTTATCTTTTATCAACACGAGTCAGTATTGCCTTTCTACAAAAACAAACATTCCTTTGTTTGCTTTAGATACAATAGCTTCAGCTACTAAGCTGGTGTACTAAAGAGGATCCGGAGAGTTTACTTTGCGATTAGGGGACTCAAACTATGTTGCTATACAAATAGATAAAAGTGATTTTTGTATATAAATTCTTCAATGAATTCCATCATGAGACTAGAAAATGTTATATGTCAATGCACACCGCATTGCTCAATGCATACTTTTATCTGTTAAAACATCGACAATTTTTTATTGATATCAGTGTATTGGTCAATCGGATAGTCATTGGATGTTTTTGTCCTGAAGAATTTCGAAATATTTTATCAAAGTGATTCTTCTCGAACATTAAATGACGAAATCACAGATTGGTATATCTGAATTTTATCACCGCGATAAATCCTCACCTGCATTTAATTATCATATATCGCAGCATCGATCTACATCTAAGATATCGTTTAGACTTTAACCACTCTACATCGATAATCTTCAGATAATAAAAATAAAATTCCAGCGATAATAAGATTCCTGGTTTGATACTTTTTTACATCTTTAAAAACAATCTTCACATCTCTTTCTCATACATTATGTAAAGGCCAATTGTTTAATATTAACGAAATTACCAAAGTACAGAAGCCAATAACGAAAATATTAAATTTATATTAATAAACCGTTGAAAACAATAAGATCTTGAGCGATTGTGCACGTTAAGCCACAAATTGTATCTTATCGATACCTTCCTGAGCTATTTAGTCGATAGCGTCAGCATTGGTATATTATGTAAATCGCGTTTAAATTCCTGCAATAAAATCGTGCGGCTCGTTGTACTTCACTCGTGGTTTCAAAACAAACCAAAGCGCATATCGCGTGATATGTAGAATAGGTAAACTGTTTCGAGAAGAGCATTGTGCTCCACGAGAATGTCCCCTGTACAAGTTCAACTAACATATTGTACTTTTTCAATAGCACATCGCGCCACAATTTTACAGGAGCTTGCTTTAATTTTTATAGCCGAATATTTAAGAATTATTTTTATAAGATTTTTAATTACATTAATATTTGTAATATTTCAGTTATCTACATTTAGATTTATAATTATTTATAATATATATGAGTATTATTATATATATGAATGAATATATATAGGTATATATATATATATATATATATATGAATGAATATATATAGGTATATATATATTCATTCATGAAAAAATCTCTTACGCTTTGATTTATTTAATTTTTTGAGGGGGAGGTTAAAATTACATTTACAATTAATAATTTAAAGTTAATAGAAAATATTATTTCTATTGTATATTTTAAAGATATATGTCTTACCTAACTCATTAACTAATTTTTGTAAATTAGATTATCTCAATAATTATTTAGATTTGGGTTATTAAGAAATATGAAAAATATAAAATTGTAAAATTTATCTTAATTCTTTATGGGGATATTCAATATATTTCCCTCCCGATCAACTTAATAAAATAAATAATGATGTGATTGATCAAAATATAATTTGATTTGTTGGGTAAAATTTTCTTACTATTATGAAATGAATGTTAATGAAAGATAAAATTATTAAAATTAACGTTGATATATAATTAGCCCAATTACTCCCCATAATTTATCAGGAATTGCTCGTAAAATTGAGTAATAATAATCATAAAAATGATATGAATTTCTCGATGTAACATAAGCACACAAGGAAAATGTGTTTCGAAAATAAACTGATCTCTGCTTAAGTCTGTTTACTCTGTAACTTATACATAGGCTGGTACGCGCGTCCTATTCGTCCTCAAAGCCACGAAAAACATCTATGTATGTTCTTTGTATGCATATGCATAGTTGAGCGTGAATCGCTTCCTGTGTACATACTGTTTTCCGCGTATCAAGGGTGTATCGCAACGGGATTTACGCTAATACACGAAACTACTCGCCCACGTGCACGGCGTATCTTCGCTGCACGACCCTGGACACGTTCTTGCAATTGCGTTTTTAGGAATAATAGATAGTATGTAACGTCGTGTACACGTGTGCGTCATAGATTATGTAAATTGTAAGTGATTAATGGGATGCTGCGCTGCGTGCCCGTCGGTACAAATGTCACGCGCTTTTTATTTCACTCAAACAATGTTTAATTAAACTATGCGCAAGCACGAGTATAGATAGCCGTCGGGAACGCGGTAAAAAGACTGACACGCAATAGAGCACGATTGATGGTTATTTCTGAAACAATTCATTGTCCGGTGCAGTTTTAATCGAGTTCAAATTTATTTAATCTTTTAAACGACAATATATCGGATGTAACGGTACCAGGTATAAGATCCGCGCGAAGCTGTCGGCTCGGTAATGTTTTCGTATGAGTAACTGACTCTTTTGTTACGAATATTTCTAAATCGCCAAGCTTAATAACAAAGCAACTTGATAAGGATGAAGTGATTGCCTCATGTCTTGCACTTGAATCATTGTTCGACGCGATGCAAAAATAGGAAGCAATAATTTTCATTTGCTCGGCGACTGTAAGCCTTTTAATACCTAGCTACGTAGTAACGATAAATTAAATTGTGTACACGACTTTTTTTTTACATTTACTGATATGGTGCGATCATATTTAGTGATGTCATAGAGCGTCACGAAAAAAGAGGTGGAGAAGAGTTCCGACAGCGTATGTTATTATGCGCAACTGCGTTCGCAAATCAAAAGCAACGAAATTCGATTAAATATGTTTGATTGTATGTCCTTCCCGGAATTGCTATTCATAGAAAAAGGAATCGAAGGAGTCATAATATTGAGCTTGAAAACGAATCCACGAACACAAATGTTCGCGCGCTTTGATGCGCACGTTTTATCACTCGTAGAATTCATAGAATCTTTGTATTTTTGACATTTAAGTGTAATTTTATTCTGATGTATTTGGTTACGAGTTCTATATCACGAAAGCATCAGATTTCTGGTTGGCCATGGCAACTGTTTCACGTGGTGGAATAAGAATGCCAGATTTATTCACTCACTCTTTGCCGCATAACTATTTATAACACATTATGCGAGAGAATTGCTGCACTATACAATTTAGCTTGAGAATTGTCGTAATACTCTTAACACAAGTTCAGTTTATAAATGTTGCTTAGCAGCTAATTTTGTTTAGTCAATAAGGAAGAAGACAACAGCTGTGATAACATATTGCTGAAATGATGGACATTTCACTTTTATGCAAATGGATAAATCATTATCAGAGTGAACAATTTTATGCAGCATGTACTTATTCGTGACAATATGTTTATTGTAGTTGTTTACATTGTGTTATATAGATACATACGCCGCCACAAGAGAAAAACATTTGATAAGTGGTCTTGCAACTATTTCCAATTTGCTTATTCTAAGCTTGACCTACTTACAAGATTTATTTGCAAGATGACCAGCTTTATAGAACCACTACGAATAATTTTGAAGCATCAAGGGAGATAATGGCTACATTATATTGCGGTAGAGAATCAAAGGACCATACTTTAAAATTACCCTTTTTACTTATTATTTATACAAGTCACTAACAATTAACGTGCAATTTCTAAGTAGCAAATACTTTTACCCGAGAAGCTTTGAAACTCGAAATTCTTGCGGACGTGATATTGTTTAAACAGATCGAAAGAGTTCGCGCAACGAAATTCACAGCTTGGCATTGTTTCTTAGTGGTGACAGTGCAGTAGCAATTGCTTTAACTGCCCGCCAATTTGTAACATCACGATAAAGTGATACTTACTAGGGAAAGCAAATAAGATATTTACAGTTCGACTGCAGTGATTGGAATGCTGGAACAATTTGGACGAGCATGCACGCGACGGATAGAAAACGTGGGGTGTGCAGTATCAGGGGAGTCGTAAACGGGGACCGTAACATCGAAGAAAGAAACTAATTATTTAAGATACTCTGTATCTAGCAGTGGTAATGGTAGTTGTAACAAAGGAGTTCACTCACCGAAGGGTAAATCACAAAGAAGGCAACATGCAGCGATAGCACCAGCCGATGCACCACTAATCTTATCCAAGAGCAAGTGTGGAGCGTATTTCTTGAAGCACACCGCCACACCGACGTGGTAAATACCGAGGAAGCCGCAACCAGCGAACGATAAATTCATTTCGGAATCCTCTTACGCTATAATCGTCTCGCCTTGCCTCCTTTATGTTTACGTACAGATTGCCAAGAATAATTGCGCGATAGATTACGATGAAAAAAAAAAAGAATACTGATCCCCTTTTTTACGGCACTGTGAACATCACTCGGTAGGAACGCGCTCTCGACGACGTGTCTCGCGCGACGTTCAACTTCGAACTATCGGATAGCCCCTTGCGGACATCAACAGTCTTCCGAAACTCTCAAGATTAATCTCGAGTATGATTGGAAAAAAAAAACATGTTACAAACAGCCGGAGATAACGCAGGTTCGATGACGTGCGGTTTGTAAATACACACTGGCCAGCTTATTGGAGGGCGAGGATGGTGTGGTGATAGCTCCGCCCATTCTAGTGTTCTTAAACTCATTCATTGTGTAATAGTCCCACGGGCACACGTGTTTCTTTTCAAACGGGTGAACCTGTCGAAACGTTTGCCTTATCGTAGGAAAATACGTTTGACAGGACGCGTCGTGATAACTTGATAACAAAGTAAATAGAATTCTTTGTCGCTCTTGACGCGAATGTAAATAATCACTGCTGTTTATATATTTTCTGGCAACGTTGAAGCTGACGTGTAGTTCGGTTCGAATTCGAGTTTAGTTACCGCATCTTTGATCTTCTAATCGTTTGAAATAACAACGACACGATAATTAGGATATTTATTTCTTACTTATAATTACGTGATTTCGAAGAGTATTTTAAAAATCAAATGACAGCAAAGTTGCATTTAAGTACGCGCTCATTTACTGTATGTAGTCACGGGCGACCAATAGGGGGCTAGCTTTTATGGCGGGACGTCAACTCTCACGATGTTACGCGAACGTAGCTGCGGTACTATGCAATATCGATATTTAAATTAGGAGCGAAATTCAAACCCGCTAATTGGTGGAATCATTCCTGTCTACGCAATTTAAGGATATTTTCAAATTCTCAGGGCACTTCGATTTTGAATGTTTCTTTTCGCAATTCGAGGCGTTGCTAACGCAAAGACTATGGAATTCTAAATTGGGTAATAGCCTTCGTTTCATAACTGTCGCGCTCAGCGCTCCACGAGTCCCTTATCCCTAGGATTATCGGGAAAGCACGCAACAGTAATTAAATTGACTTAATAGATTTGCATCTTTTGCATGTAAATAAATTTCAGTGATATATCAAAATTTTCATTCCAACAATCGTCAACGTTTACTAAATATCAAATATACAGGACTTCGTATCGAACCATTTCCGAAGCTCAAACATTAAAGAACATTCCAATGTCTAATTATACTATAAAAATCAATAGTGTTCCGTTTGTTAGTAATCGCAACAAACAAAAGTTAAGGCACGCAGTGTAACAAACTCGAGCACACATAAATATAAGGAGAAACATTTAAGATCATTGGTCGTTGATTCAAAGTTTACGTCAGTTCACGTAGGATTGGTCGATTTTGTAAGTGACAGTTGGTTGTGCTTTAGCTGTCTTTTTTAGGTAATTCGAACTTATTTGCAATAAGATTGTTTCATATAATCAACTACTGATTCCGCAAACATTGCATTTATTACGTTTGCGCAGTATAAGTTAATACTCGATGTTTACTATTATTGAAAAGCCAAATCTAACCTCGAACAAACCATCTGCCGTATGTTTTTCAGACGTTGAGAGACCTGTATTTTGTAAGAAAATTAATAAATCGTTATCTACTCAATTTTATAAATACTATTTAAAACTCAATGAGAAATAGCACTTACATCTTGTCCATGAGTTTTAACCAATTTCACTAAAATATTTCAAACAAATTCGTCGATGAATTAATCGTTAAGAAGATAAGAGATTCTTAAATAACACACGTATAATTGTTTAGGAAGGAAAAAGCGACGTGCATGAAACTTTAAATGTCACGTTGGATACGCGCAACTGTTTCCTTTGACAGGCTTTGATCTGACATATAACCAATAAACGTATACATATGCGGTTTGAGGGGTAATTAATCATAAGTTACGATGGGTGAAAACGAACAACTGTCGCAAACGTTGCACGTGAATTGTGGCAATTCTAATGCTTCGAATAATCCACTTTTCCATGCTGTTTATATACCCGAGGATAATGTTGACACTTCAACGGAGAACAACACGAAAGGTAAGAGTACGGGAGCATGAAAGTTCTACATTTTTATGTATTCCATTCTTCTATTTATCAAGCGACTGGTAATTGTTGCAGAAAATATTCGAGTATACCAGGACAAAGGAGAAGCGTTAAAAGTGATTAAAGAGTTTAAAACGGGCCGTCTGAAATCATTTAAGAAACGCTCGGAGGCCGAAGAGTACGCTAAAACTGGTTCGGAGAAAGCGAATTGCGTTAACAACGCCTTGGTACCTGGCGCTGTACCTGCAGTAGAAGAGAAATCTAGTAATTTCAAAACTCCGCGGTCACAAGAGCTTGTATGTTTTAGAAAATTAATCAAAGACGGAGATTTGCACGCCGTTAAAAGTACAGTGTGGGGGAATCCACGATATTTAATTGGTAGCGGAGATACACCCGCAATTTTGCAAGTACGATACAGAATTTGTGATTATGCTTAAGGTGCTTTACGATGTTTGTAAAATAGGTGCTATCGAGACTGGTCGTTTATTTATTACAGGAAGGGTGTCGTTACAATGCATTGCACATTGCAGTTAGGGCAGACAGACCAGATATGTGTGAGTTGATATTAAACACTGTTGGAAATGCAGATTTTATAAAGTTACTTTATGGCGATGAATGCAAGAGTTACGTGGATCGTGCACAGATTATGTTAGACTTATATTTGAATACACCTGATAAAGGACTGAATGAGACGCCGCTACATTTCGCAGTTAAATTTGGTTTGAAAAATGCGGTTCGAGTTCTTGTTTCATATCCATGTTGCATAAAAACATTGGCAAACAAATATAAACAGCTACCAATAGATGTACGTGACAAAGTATTCAAAGATCTGTTTTAAACGATACTATCGTGTACTTTATGAAATACTTTCAGCTAAATTCCTTATCACTTGTTCACAATTTATTGTGCTAGACTTTTTACGTTCCTACGATTAGCGTTTTTCTATTCTTTGCGGGTAGTCCTGCTTTACTCACGTGTCTGTTAACGTTACAGATAATATGTAGCAGGACATGTCAGGACGACGAAGCGTTAAAGAAAGAGATACGTTTGTTACTGGAAGATCAGTACTACGTGCCTGTATTGAGATCGGATGATACCACATTGCAACCTATTATCGGGGAGCCCTTCTCTCCAACTAATCCGTTGGTATGCTAAAGTATTCTCATCTGTGTCTCATGAAATCTTATATATCGTACTTTTTGTAGCATTTGAACACGAATCCAATAAGTCCACGTTTAGAAGTACGTGCATTCGCTGGACCAATGACAAAATCTCGTGCAGTAGAGTTTAGAAAAAAGTGGAAAACACCTCCACGTTTACGACTTACTCCAATTAAGAGACCTACAGAGGAGGAAGTTAACATCGCGAACAATTCTACTGATAACATAGCATTACGATTACAAGATGCGGAAAAAGGACTTGAACGAGTTGGACGGTATTTTCTACAATTAATTTCACGTTAAACACACATTTGTAATCACTATGGATTTAGAATATCTCGTTTAAGTGAAAGGAAAGTTGAAAATTGGTGTACTATTTTTTAGAGATTTAGCAGAAGCATATCAAGTATCGTGGAAAGAATATTGGCCATTTTTGAACGACTTTGCAGACTTTCGTACTACGGAGGGTTTAATGAAACTCGAGAAATACTTGGAACATAGATTTCAAGACGAGGTTCTTTGTTACATTCAGGTAAGAAAATCTGACAATTAATATTTCCATAATCATTATACTTCTCTCGTGATTACTCCTTAGGAAACAATTGATACTACGATAAATTCCAAACCGGAAATGAAAATGGTTGCTGAAATAGATTATCTATGTAGTAAGTTTCAATCGTGTTCGTTACATAATACAGATACTCAGGATAAGAATGATGTAGGTATGTATTGGTCATCCCTTAGTGAGAATTTGTATTATAATTCGCGGGGGAAGGTACTGACACGCAAGATCACGTTATCTTCGTTTTTTAGACGATTTAGAATTTTTCACGCCACCATCGTCGCCGAAATTAATGACTGATAGTTCCGATGATGAAATGCAAATTGCGGAAGAAGGTTCTGCAACATTTCTTGAAGGGTAAATCGCAATAAATAATGAAACTACTGTTAAACGAATTTCCTGTTTCTGTCGAACACACATTTGTAATTATTAATACCTGTCTGGTCCAATACTTAAACGTGTAATTATTTATAGGTCTGTGCCAACAAAGCTAGATTATGCTGTTCATAATGCAGTATCATCATTTATTAATTGCGCTACGTATCCAAACATTTATCGCTGGCAGCATGACGTGCAGCTTTGTATAAAACGTGGCATCTCGCACAACAGGTAGTCACTTTTTGTCCAACAGTTGTAAGAAGTCCGATCCTTTTCTCGGAATAATGCAACATAAATTATGCCCGTCACGAATCAAATATTTTATTATTAATAGCGTAACGAATGTTTTATTACTTTCAGAAGTAACAACACGAGGTTAACAAAAAGGAAATTGATGATGACATCCTAGATATGTGAAATATCAAGGCATTGAACAGTGTAAAAAAACATAAAGCTGTATAAATTTTTTATATTACGCACAATAACTTTTATCTGATAAGTAGCTGTACTGTATACTTCGAAGTTTATCAAGTATACTAAAAACTATATATTTTCAGAAAGTTTTATATGTAATTAAAAAGTATAAAAACTCTATTGTTTTATAAATCAACACGTGTATTTGAATTCATTCATATAAGGGTAAAGTTATCGTTTACTTCCACTCCAAACAGAATGATAATTATATTACATATTCAATTATTTAAATTTAACATTTCCGCAGATACTTGCTATTAATAATCTTTATTCACAATAATATTACATTTTTCTTTAGCAGATCACATACGACCTTTTTCCCAACGGTATGATTGTAATCTCCTGGTTCTTTAATTTAATACGTTTGACATTCTGTATATCTATATGTTCCATGCCAGGTTGTTAATTTAATCAAAGACTGACTGGAGCTGGCGGAGTTTGTTTCAATTGCAAAATAATGGAGCGCATGCGAGAAACGTCTTTGGAAGTGCGGGACGATTTGGGATTGAAATCGCAAAGCTTCGCGATACGTTCCCACTCGGTTCCCGGCTCCACTTCGTCAGCTTCCGCGACGAACTGCTTTTCTGCGTTCCTATTGATAAAAATGCCATATTAATCACGATGCAGATACATGCGAAATTGAGACTGCGCGATGATTGTAAATTGTATGCATTAATGACATTGTAGTGTATATATTTAATACTCCAGTCTCCGTCTATTACATATGACACATATAACGACGATGCAAGATCTAAAGTTTCAAACAATATCTATCGATAAAAACGAAAGTTTCACACCTAGGTATTTCTTCTCTCCTACAAAAACTAACATTCATCAGATGGGAAGTTTTATTTATATAATAAAAAAGCTAATAGGAATATCTTTTTGCACGGTTCTTTTATCTCGTACAAACGCAATACAAAATTAAAAAAAAGTCTAACGGCGTTTATGTTTGAAAACATAAATATATTGTAAATCTATAGCTTGTTGTGCGACGATCAGTTTGATATCTATTACGAATACACTTGCATTTGTGTTACACAGTATTACTATGATATGTGCGAAATTATAAAGTGCAGTTTCACATACAATATGATTAGGAACATTTCAAGTATAATTGCATCAAGCATGAAGTACATCTATTAAGTCATTACTACAAAGCAGCTGATGTACCAGAGAGTATCTGGTACTTTCGACATTGACAGCGAATGGCCTCGTAAATTGAATATAAGCAAGCTATGACACAGCAATGCAATTATACATGCAAAAAATATAGTATAACTTACTTGGCTGATTCCCTAAGAAGCAGAATGAAAATAATATAATCGTATGTAGTATATGATTAAAAATAATTCAATAAAGTATTTTATATAGAACGAAACTTTTAATTGCATCTACAGATGCTGATTAAAAGTTACTGTATTAGTAAAAAAGAAAAAAAAAATGCCAAGGATATTGCAAAAAACCAAACTGAATCGAATGACAATTGTAAATATTACCTGTTTGTAGTTTTTGTTTTACTAATAGCTTCTGCATGATGCTTATACCATTCTTCTAATTCTTTCTTTGCGGCCTCCCTCCACTCCTCCCTCTTTGTTTCTTCCTCTGCGTCTAATCAGATTAGAGTCGTTTAATATAAGCACCTATTTATATAGCGATTTACATCGCATCGATGAAAAGAAGAATAAATACCTTTCTCTTCTAGCCTAGCTTTCTGTTCCTCTCTCCACTTCCGTATTTTCTCGGGTTCCTCTTTCGCAGGTTGAGGCTTAGATATGGTTTCTAAACGGAATTGGTTCTTAAATTCATATTCGTTCCGCAGTATGTTGGAAACGATTCTTTAAAAGTATAATACAACGCAGTGTACCTGTCGCTAGTGGTGGCTGTTCTTCGTTAGACTGCCCGACTGCGTCTATTATTTCAAAACTACCTTCGGCGTCACCACCTGGGCCAACTACAAAATTTCCAAAATTTGCGAGTAAAGATTAGATACTCTTTAAGCAATGAACATATATATATTATCATTCCATGCAAGATTAAAACAACCGTTTGCGTTTCGTGATGTAATATCCTTGGTCAAAGTTGTAAGATAATGCCTCTTGTTTGTACACTTTGTATCAAGGTTGTATAAAAAAAATCTATTTTAACGCGGGCACGAGAAATTTGATTACCATCTGTATTGGGTCCTGCTGTAGAAGCGGGCATAGAAACTGATAAGATTTCATCCTCGAGCCCCGCTAGTTGATCTTGTTCTCTCGCTACGAATTCTGCCACCGGATCTACTTCCGAGTCGATGACAAAGTTGTCACCAAATGCATCCATATTGCTTAATAAGGGCATCGAATGGATTAATAAACTTCAACAGAATTTATTTAGCTTCGTTAAATATAGCAATGTAGTTTTAATATTTCATCTATGAATATTTCATCTTTTAAATAGCTCGAAGTATTCAGAAATCTCCAAAGAAGTACATAATACATAATATCGACTTGCACGAAAGCTTTAAATAGCTTAAATACACACAACTCAGTTATTCGATTTCCAAGTAATTACTTTTAGAAACAAATAAAAGCCCTATAGCAATAAGACTTCTATCAAATTTAAACCGTTACACTGCTACTTTATGCACTGACAATTTTATTGTAATGTTATGCTACTTCCAAATTGTATTTCTACATATATCATATAGGTTGGAAAATTAGAAAGCAACAAACAACTCTAATTCATCGTTTTAATTAAAGTTAACCTAAAAGCATATATTTATTTAAAAATTAGTTGAACTCGAAGCGTCAAGAGCGTTTGTAACAATGATGACGGGATGAAGAAACAATTTCGGTTATTAGAATGTAGTTTTGCAAAACACTGAAACAGACGTTGTACCTTGGTAACGTTTCGGAATGTGTGAACTTTTATCTTAGGAAACACCCCCAACTGGCTTACTCGAATTTCTGTGAAATATCTATCAACTGTGAATTGTCAACGTCAATACTAGTTCGATGCTGTGACACACACATGCGCACAATTAAATTGTAGTAGATAAACAGTTAAACGATAGAACTCAGTGCTACCAACTTCTTACAATTGTTTGCGCATCCGTATTCTCGAATTTTGAATATCTTCTGCATCGGGAAAGGTCATGATTGATGTACATATGGAACAACACGGATGAAGTATAGTAGTATAGGGCGAGCCTACATCTGATGAAAATTTTATATCACGTGCACAGATGAGATATAGAATGGATTTTATATTCACGGTAAATTTTTGTCAGACAAACCGGGAGCTCTGGAGATTAGAGGCCCCTTACTTACCATTTTCCTGTCGCATGCAACGTTATCGATTCGGAGTGGAATTCGATCGCGACAATTTGGACGCAGACAAGGTGTAGGATAAACATTATTATTAAGCTTGTGATTATACTCGTATTGAGAAATATTCGAAATGCAAGTATTAAGTACATTTAACTGTATTAGTATTATACATGAAATGCCATTTTTTTTTTATAAAAATATTTCAAGAATAGCTGCGATAGTTAGGAATAAAAAGCTTGTGTATGTATTTAAGTATAATATATATGACAAATTCTATAACAGAAATTTATCCGAGTGATTGTAAACAGAAGTGCTATTTGACGCAGTGCGATTCATACGGCATCTCTACATCGCGCGCGAGTAGGTATGCTATAAATGTCATAACATAAATATTGTAAATAAATAACTGTACAAGAACTGTAAATACAGACGAATGTAATCATTTCGACACGCAGAAGTGTTTCCATCATAATAATGTGTATTTTCTAATACAATGTTAATAATAAATACAGTTATTACTCTTACACTTCCTATTATTATGACAGAGCACTGGCAACAAAATTTAGGCATCATGTACGTAGAGAAAATGTTCTGTTAACAATCGTCTAAAAAATACGTATAAAAATACAATTCCTAAATAACATAATTTAGAGCTTCATTCGTTAATATAATGACGGAGCTCTAAAAACAGTTATTAAAAATTTACCCACAACCTACAATAAGTATAGGCGATGGTGAAATGCGGGGAGTAAAGCCGATACGCTCGGCCAGGCAAAGCGTATCGTCTAAACATGCTAATAGAAATAACTCGTACATTTCATTTGCGAAACAATAGGTCAGTCTTGGCCCTAATCCCCTCCTTGTCTTAAAACGTGGGATTTATAGCGGGAGGTTCGTTATCTCCAAATATGTATAAATTTATAGACATTTCTTTGTTTTTGCCCAGATACCAGCTAGATACTAGGCATTTTCTTCTTCGTCTTCAGAAGCCAGTGTTACGTGATCGATACGTCGCGGTAATAATAACGCCACGTGTCCATATCTAAAGAGAAAACGTAAATGTAACACCGATTTGAAATCGCCCGAAGGAGACACCTGCCAGCTGGAATGCTACACGGGTCGAAACTTACTTGCTACTTTTATATTTCTCCTGTATAGCCTGCTGTTGAATATTCAATGCGTTGCAGAAAGTTTTATTCAGGCAAATGATGCAATCCTTAAGGTCCCTTAAACTATACCCGGTCGACAGTTCTAACTCGTGCGGCCACATCTCTTCTAGTAGGGTGTGCCGTGCAAGTGCTACCGCAGATGCAGCCAAATGACTAGGCGGGAACTGCAGATATGGATCCCCCTCGAGCATTGACAATTCACACAAGTACTGTAAAATATTGTATGAATATCGAGACGCTATATTATGCCGATATATACGCGCGTAAAGAAAGAAATTCGCCTCCTTACCATGGCTAAAAATTTTATCTTTTCTGAAAGATTGTTACTAATACAATATTCCATAAGAAATATGAGTGGTGTCGGAACAGTTAGGTCGAAAGACAAGACTCTCAAAATTAAATGCTCCATGCGAAGTACCTGCTTCTTGGTATACGTGTCGTCTGTGATATATACAAATTCTCCTACATCCGGTGGATAAATCTCTTCGTATTTTCTATAAAAAAAAAAAAAATAGAGATACATTAGCCTGCGGATCTTATAAAACAGCGATTAGGAGACTTACGCGGCGATAAACATAGCAGCTGTTCCAACGAGTTGTAATTTGGCTCGCACGACACTCATGTACGACAAAAAGCGATCTATATAGGAAACAGCTAAGTACAGTGTCTCGGTTTGTAACCGGTACTCTTCGGCTACCTCGACGAGCCAGTCCACTAATATTGACCTCATGGAGTACGTAATGTCAGGTTGTTTCTTCATGTACCCTGGTTTCGGTCGATGCTGCGCCTGAAAAGGAGCCTTTATCAAACCAACTGTGATCGCAGAAATCGTTTACCTAAGGTGAATCTACAAAGTTAAACCGACGAACTCTGTGACGGAGAGACGTTAAACACATACCTCTGCAACACGTAAATAATTGTATATGTCAGCCCTATATTCATCCACGTCGAAGAAATTCATTCTCATTTCTTTAATGGATTCTCGCCTCTTTTGAAGATCCTTCTTAGAGGAAGACAAGTAAGGGAGAGACTTCTCCAAAGACATTGGACTGTTGTGCGAAAAAATTATGTCATTCTGTTTCTTTTGAGTTATGTCTTGAACAGCGTTGCAAAATGATAAATTCGAGACATTTATACGATTCATTTCTAACCTTGGCTTCTCTCTCTCGAACTTAATATCCTGCTTCTCTTTCGCTTCTTTCTTGTCCCTGGTATCTCTAAGCGCGACGGAGGTTTCCTCCTCCAACTTGTCCTCGTAAATTTTAAATAGAACTTCCTCGTTCTCCCCATCGTAGGCCTTGTAAGGCTCGAATTGTGTGGGTAAAATTGCTTTCGTCTTCGGATACTTCTCATCCTGCTTGTAAATTTCCTATGGGAAGAGCCGAAACGGATAGGATTATCTCATTGACAGGACATTGGATAATCCCTCGGCTTCTTTTCTCGAGATTGCAAGAAAGTCGTGGAATTTTAGACAGCATTCTTTCTATCGAGCCTCGAGTTATTCGCTACGTTTCCCGAATTCACGAAAGTAAAGGGTGCGAGATTTCCCGGCGGTGAAAAAAGAACGCGGTAGGGGAGATGGAAAGAAGCAATATACATACTGTTTTCGGGTTTCGATTGTAATTGTTATGAAGAACGCCCAGAACCGCGCGTTTCATCGGTTGCAGCGTTTGAGTTTGAAGGGGCAAGGTAATATTTTCTTTGCCGCGGCGAATTTCGGCGGTACGATTTTCCTGGTCCTCGTGTACTCGAACCGTGGCCATTATTTGGGTTTGAATTTTCTGCCAATGTGTGTATATATAAATCCAGTGTTCTTTCGTTTCGAGTTGCGATCCCTTGTTTTTTTTCAGCCACTACGCATGCCCTCTTCTCGTTAGAACGAACTGTATTTACCGTCCGTGCATGGCAGACAAAATTTCGAGGCTCCAAGCAACCCAACAAACTTCAGTTGCCGTTTGATTTCAAACAAACGTAACTTCAACAGCTGGTGATACGTTAGAAGCGTTGCTCAAATAGACCAATGGGAGAAGCATGTCTTTTATGAATCGCGAATACGCCAATCAGCGAAATAACGTAACGATATGTGTTCTTAAAGCTATCCCCGGCCAAGGTGGGTTCGCAACGCAGACACACTTTACTCAATACAAAAGAGTCTTGTTGCTTCAGCGCACAGAAAACTTTACTTCTTTGTGATATTTTTGTTCCTTCTCTCGTTGTATGAAAGAGTAAAATATATGAAATTATTTGTAATACTATTTTCGTTTTATAGGCCGTATTACATGAAGCGTTAGTAATTGATTCCGCCGGAACTATTGGGTGCGTTCAGCCGACACAACCGGTGAGCAACCGGTGAGTGATCTCACTAGATTTAACTCTGAACTTGCTCGTTCATCTAGTGAAATCACTCATCGGTTGTGTCGGCCAGATGTTCAGGTTGTTGCTTGGTCGTCTCCCAGATAGCACAAAGACGTTTTAAAAACGTCCAGGTCAGACGTTCAAGACGTTTTAAAAACGCCCAGAAAAGGTCCAGAAAACGTCCTAAAAAAGTCCATTTTCAAAAACCAGTACGTTTTCAGGACGTTTTTAAAACGTTTTTAAAACGTTTTCAGGACGTTTTCGGGACGTTTTCTGGACGTTTCCAAGTGGGTATTGATTAATTTATAATCCTGAAGTTTATTCATTAAAAGAATCTCTAACTATTTTCAAATCCCTCGGGCTTGTGCTAAACATCGCTTTGTTTCCCTTTCCTATTATATTCGTGTGGTCTGATTCGAACTTCGCGCTCCTAAAGTTTATACTACGCGCCGCTAGACGGGAGTCGCAACAAGGTCATCATTCGCGACCGTGTAAAAATTTCGAACAGTATTTGATAACTTGGAATTAGTAGTTCATGGCACATAGCACAAGCTGTACTGTTTGTGGTGTGTCGGTTTCGTTCTAACATCAACTTGTAATGTTTTTAAGAGATTTACGACAGCAATTAACGCCGTAGTTCAGTTTTCAATAAGTGTTCAGTACGATAGTACTGACGAGTGCAAAGTTCCTGTCCGCGATAACATATTTCGCGAGTATACAGTGCGGCAATTTACGGACCTAACCTCGTAAGGAAGGTTCTGTATTTAGCGGCACATCGCTGGCGCGGCGATTGATTTAATAAGGTCTGCCTGGAAGCGTGAAAATGAGTCCCTTGAATCGAGGGCCCCTGCTAGGTCCCAGACTCCCGCCTGCTGGTATACGGCCACCTCCACCTCCGAGATTCGGAGGTAGACTTCCACCTCCAGGTTTACCACCAAGAATGCCACCGCTGCCCATGAGCCCAGTCTTTGGTCCCATGCGACAAAGATTACCACTTCCACCTCCGCCGATCGGGGTAAACAGACCCAACGGAATATTGCCACTGTTCGAGCCGAGAGTCAGAGGTATGGCGCCGATGGTTCCGCCGATGGGTTTACGAGGTATAAGACCTCGAGCACCTTTAATGAGACCTTGGGCCAGAAGAGGAATGCCGCATCAAATTTTACCGCACATGAGACCGAGATTTGCGGTAGGAAACAGCAACGCTAAAAGTAAAGCACCGCATAATGTCAAAAAGACTAAGAAACTTGAAGTAAGTATGAAAATTCATTGCGTTTATCCGTTCGCTACCTGGTTCGCATGTATTGTGCATATGGAGTTAGATTTTTTTTAAGGATTTACAGTATTAATTTATTTAAGTATTAATGTTAATTTATGTTAAAGAAATAATTCTGAAAGTTGTAGCTAATTATGATAAATTGCTGGAATTTTTCTTTTGTGTTTAAACGTGGATAATGTGGAGAAATGTTATTTAAATAAAATAAGAAATAGATTAAAACATTCTAATATTCTGGTTTAAGAGGAGCAAGATTTAAAAAAATGTTGAGATTTTTTTATCAATCTTGCGATTAAGAGGGATTATGATTGTCCAGGAATTAGAACTGAAGAAGCCATGGATGACTGACGAAATTCGTAATGAAATACAAAAGAAAAATAAGCTCTATGCTAAGGCGAAGAAGAATAAAGATGCAAAAGAGTGGGAAGAATTTAAGGATTTACGGAACAAAGTAACAAGGATGATCAGAGATGCCAAGAATGATTATCTTGCGAAACATCCAGAACAGGTATCGTTTTCGTTTAATTTTTACGTATGCAATGAAAAAAATATTGTTTTGTATTCTCAAACTAACAACTTCTTTGGCAAACTAACAACCATTTTTGCAAATACAAAAAGTGAGATTTCTACCATAGTATTGGAAAAGATATTAATGTAATTGTATATAATATAGAGAGCACTGGTAAATTAATACTAAATTTGTAATTCCAATCATTTCATTCATTTGTTTGTAATAAAGTTTGAATTATTTTAGTCAATACATTTATTAAGTTCTTTTATTATATCCGTATACATGGTTGTAGTAAAAGAAGTAGACCACCCTGTATAAATAAGTAAAAATGTAATTATATATGCATCTCATATGATTAATATCTTCTCCTTCAACTGTTCGGCTGTTTCTTAACGTTAAGGATTGTATTTGGTGTATCTCTATTTCTTTTAGCAATTTACAGTAAGTATAACAGAATATTTTCTATAATCTAAGAATATTATAATACATTTATATTATAAAATTCTTCATAATACAAAGCTAGAGATCATGGTTATAATTTATAGTTATTAAGTAAGTAAACCACACGAATCAAGTTTTATTGATTTTCTATCATTACTTATTTTGTCTAACAAATTTTTGAACGTACCGTATATTTAGTTGTGTTATGAAACCTTTTTTCTTTAATTCATCGTGTAAATAACTATAATTGATACCGAGTACGCAGAAAATTCATTTCCAAGATTTTTGTGTTTGAAAATCCAGCGGATTGCCAAGTCACTGTAATATTATCTATATTCGAAGGAAAGATTATTTACGCTGTATGCGTTTAATTACCACTATGTAATTAATGTCACTTCGTTCCAACCGTAGTTGACAAATTGCTTTGATTACAGGGTGGTCAGAAAACCGATGATAAGAATACGGTTCTATCCGAGGGTGTTCAGAAAACTGAGAATGCGACTGAGCAATCAGAGCAAACGGAGCTAACGGAGGAGATGAAACCTCCCAGCGAACAGGCACAGTCTTAAGCTTCAGGCTACACCTCCTATAAAGAATTGAACAGTTGAAATTACACAAGTATTCTGTTTTCAAACTTCAGAACGATTTAATTCTCTGTTTTAACATGCAGTATGTTGGAAATGATGCTCTCAAAGTGTCCGTCTCATTTCTAATTGCAAAATTTGTATTATCCGCTTTCAATCATTTGTAAGATACCATTACTTTGCAATATAACTCCACTCTTAGCATTTATGATATAAGTGCATGCTGTTAAACTATTACCATAAAATATTTTGAATAGATAGAAGTTAATATTTGAATAGATACTCTCTTGTTTCTCATAATACTTATACAAGAACAGTAAACTGTTTCTTTTCTCTCTCTGAATTCGACGGTACATCAATGTAAAATTTTGTATATTTCCCGTCTTATATACTTTCATGATAGTCGTATTAGATATCTATAATTTCTTTTCGTAAGTTATGTAAGGGCTGGCCTTCAATAGTTCTATCCTTTAAAGCTCCTCAATTGCTCTGTGGCCAATATACAGTGCCGCGAGCTATAACGTTGATTATTAAGAATTTTATAAAAGATCTTCGGACCATTCTTTGGATTTGTTTGATAAACAAGAGTCGAATGGTTTTTACATAGCTTGTGGCTCTGTATCAAAATATAACGATTAGTTGTAATTGTTTGTTATTGTATGTCTTAGTGTCGAGTACGTTTTATTGATTTCAGTAGTACATGACTTCCACGACACAAATTCAGGACAAAATAACTTTGTAATTAAGATGCGTATTGTAAGAATAAATCGTATTTCTATAAGTTCTAAATCTGGTGTCTCCGATTACTCTGCGAACCGCTATTACGTATATGCACCGAATAATCGTTCTGAAATGTGAAAATGATCTCTTTAAATTTTCTGTGTCAATTGACTTTCATACAAAAGCTATCGTTTCATCGAAGGGAATTTTTATCCATTATATATTCGTTGTACCGTAGAAGAAAGTGAACGCGCTAGAGTTAATCAGTATTTTACGATAAGTAACTTTAACGAAACCACTTTAGTTGATAGATTATTTTATTCCGAGACATCTTATAGCGAGGGTTTCATACACGTTCTAAATTTCAGTATTACTGTACGCGGTACATACATTTTTTTAAGCAGTTACGCAAACTTCGCTCGGAATACTAGGAGCACTAGGAATCTGTTTAAGAAATGGACGGAAAATCTGAGCCTATAAGATTTTTATAGATTTGAAAAGTGAATTTCTGAATACCCTGGAAAACATTTTAAAGTGTAATGTATGATCAACCATACCATGTAACAGCACAAGCAATTACTGCTTACACATGTATTTATATGTACACATACATATTATTGCAAATACTAAAACGGTTTAGAAAATTCTGAAAAAATACTTCTGTACATCTGTAAATGATCGTACGAAATATTCTTGTAAAGAATCACACAGCATATGAATGTGCATTTTTTATATCTAAATTTGGAAACTATGGTGCTTTGAGCAAAAGAAAAATTGTTTTAGAAACTGTGCTACTCTATAATCGTTAAGTAAATAATTACTGTACCATGTAACATCAATGAAAATTACAAAACTGTAAGGAATATTGAAAAGGTATGGAACAGAGCTCTGTAGAAATCGACGGAGCTTCAAGTGTTACCATTTTCAAATAACGATTGCACGCTAAGAAGTATTTTTTACATTGAATTTTAGCGTAAGTGATGTATAAGAAATATTACAAGTAACCATTTTTAGGCTCATCTTTATACGAACGACGAGGAGCCGTACGATCGAAGAGATGAAAGTTGCATCAGTTCAGGGGACGAGGCATATTATTGTGAAAAGTGTGACAGGGACTTTCCATCCCAGAATGGTCTTTCCGAACATAAGAAAGAGCATAAATCGTGTGGTATCGATGGATGCACCTTTTCTGCTCACCCACTGCTCCTCCAGAAGCACATCACTATGCAGCACAGTAGTGGTTTGTATCAGAAAATAAAAACTGGATCAACTCCAGAGGACATTGACAAATGGTTAACGGAACGAAAAAAGTACGGTCGTTATAACATTAACATTTGAAGAGCATGTAGACAGTGTAGAGATACTAATAATCCTTTAATTCGTTTAATGTTTCAGGAGATATCCCACAAAGGCTAATATCGATTTGAGAAGGGCAGAAGAAATGGAGAAGGTGCAAAGAGGAGAAGTAATTAAGCGGCAGCAAAATGTTATTACTAAGCAGTGGAAGAAGAAGGTATTACGGTCTCACAATCGGAAACGAGCAACGCGCAAACAAGCTGTGCAAACTGACGCTATACAACAGAAGGACGAGTACAGAGGTCTGCGAGAGTTTCCTGGAACATGTGAGGATTTAATCCTTATACTATTCTGTCCGTTTTTTAAGTACGTTTATTATACAATCGAATCTTCCAGTAAGTTTAAGAGAATTAGATTCGGAAGAGGTAGATCAGCCTGATGACAAACTTATTGAAACTGTACAGGAGGAAAGTATTAATTATATCTCTGACGAGGAGGAAGTGCTAGTTACGCTGCCAGCACCTAAGATAATTACTCCTCCCTGTGTACCGAATTTAGTAGCCAATTATGAGAGCGCTTCTGAAGAAAGTGAGTCTGGGCGTTTGTCAATAGATTTATAATGAAAAGTCTATGGTATTGTGCTTGTACTGTGTTTCGTGTATTCACCATAATATTATTTATAGGCGATGGTCCGGAAGAAGTACCAATCAAGAAAATAAAAGTGGAGGATGCAATAACGACAGAGGGAAATGATATGAAAATGGAAGCGATAGATGAAAATAAGGTTGTTGGTAAAACACGTTTGAATAGAAATGTGCAGAAAAATTCGAACCAACAGTCGTCAGCGAGTGCAAGTCCTGGGAGTACAAACTCCAAATGTAGAAATAAACAAAACGCCGAATCGGATAGGCATGCAAGAAACAAAGGGCCAAACGCGACAGCTACAAACTACAAACAATCACACAGGTCAGAATTATTACAGAGGCTGCTTTCGCGATCAATACAACACGAAAGAAATTTAATTTGCCAATGTGTAAAGTATATAGTGGATAATAATTTCTTCGATTAAGGATGAATAAATTCATGTAGGAATATTTTTTTTTGTAAATTTAAGGAAATTTGGAAAAATGTTTAAGACGTTATCCAGAACAATAAATACTTAGAAACGTCGTAATTATTTATTCGTCATTTATTTTCTTGGTATCTAGGATTAGTTTACATCGATCACGTTTTATGAGGATGTCTTTTTCTTTTCTTGGTGTGCTTCTTTGGAATTTCTAAAGCACTATCATCTTCCGATGTTCTCTTTTCATTACTTTTTATAGATATCAGATGTTTACTCTTTTTCCCAGAAAGGGCGTCGTCCCAGGCAGCCTCCGAGCCCTTGATAGCGTATTGCTCCAAATTTTCCTTCTTTAGCTTTTGTAATTCAGCAGTTTGCTTCGATTTCAATTCCTAAGCAAGTTGTATTAAGGGTAAAGTAAGAAACAGTTCTATATAATATTTTGTACGTTTACGATATAATAAATGGGGTACTGAACCTTAGCAGCAGTTTCAAGTTCATCGTGCAAACTTTGCCCGCCGAGAGGATCTAGTTTTATATTTTCATTATTTGATTCTGTCTTCATCATAGTACTTTCAACGAAGCTCTCTGCCACGCCGTTAAGATACTGCACAAATTTGCGCATAATACGATTAAACAGACCGAGCAATTGCGATGACGGTAAATCCAGCTCTTCTGCTAATTTATCAACGGTTTTGTGCTGTAGACCTAATCCTAACAAGATGGCCTGGAAATAAGGATCAAGTTTGAATCGAGTGATTTTAACATCATTAATTTCACTGTAAAGTACAACAATATGTTACCGATTGTGCTGGTGACAAATGCGTATCGCCCATCATATTTAAAAAATACAAACGCGCCAACGATGGCAACAGATCCATTATTAAATGATAATCTGCCATGTTGTTACTGTACATAGCTAAACGTTTCAGATCGTAAGATGTAAAGTATGCATCCAGCGTATGTTTCGTCAGTGCTGAAAAGAACGCGACGATTACATCAAGCAAAGCACTTCAGTTGTACGCGTTAAAGAAAGCGTATAGCCAGGTGCATACTAACTAGTAGTCTCCGGTGTAATCGTTTTGTTGATCAATATACCCAAAGCCAACGAAGACGAATACGTATTAAACGCGAACGAAAGTAGAGACACGAATCGTCGTCGGAAATCATTCCAATATTCCTGTAGCCATCTACCATCCTCCTGCTCAGAATTTACTTTGTACAACATTATGCACGAGTGTTCGCCGGTTATGTCGTTTGCTGTTTGCCTGGCGAATAAAGGGGAAATATTTGTTTAGTATTAAGCAACTTAATTTTATATTACTATTAAGCAACTATACCAACCTTAAGTACACAGGTAGAAAATTGGCACGCTTCCAGAATTTCAGGAGTTGTTCAGTGATGCCGAAAGATACGCCGATGTAATCCAAACTTTCCGGGTGCCTTTCGCTTAATTTTAAAAGCAGTGGCGGAAGGGAGGCTCGAGGTTCTGAAACCACGTTAAATATGATATTTACGTAATAAATTAGAGCGGTTTGTGCGTGATGCGGTTAATGAATTACCAATCCTCTCTTCTAGTAAGTTAACTTCTTCATCCCGAATTTTCGAGATTTCCGTCACGACTTCTTCTTGCGGCGCCTCGCTAACGTTAAGTATTTTCATTTCGTAGTATTGTTTCAGCAGCTCTAATGCCCGGCTACCGTATCCCATCTGCAGCGAGAACGTTTGTCAAATACGAGTAGCTTCTCTAAACGGTAACGAGCATATTTACCCCGTGGTAATCAGGGTGCGTTGCGATACGGACGACGCGTGCTCCCGCTAAAGCTGGAAAATCTTGATCTTGATATTGCTGCGCGACAGTCCACGGTATAAGATCGCCGGCAGCTCTGCGCCCGCGAACGAGTCCATCGTTTATGGTGCGTTTACTTACTTCACCCTCTAAGCAAATCTACGGATTATAAAAATATTAGAACTGCAGAAGGCACTTAAGTTACACAGGTTTACGTCGCGCGTGCTTACTTGAATCACCACTAATATTTCGGGCAACGTTTTTCTGCTCGAATCCACCGGACCTAGAAGGCAAAACAGATGATGAGCTGGTGCATCAGACATCATTTGCAAATCATTTGGACTGTTCTGAAACATTGTCGAGATTTAGTACTTGCTCCTCGGGTGACGAAGGAACGCGTGAGAATGTTCACCTTGTAATGCGAAGCGACGTACAGTGCGACCAGTCTTTGTAAAAATAATTCGGACGCTTTATGATAGGAGAACAGCGTGTCTCTGCGAATAAAGAGAAAGAGGTAATGCGAGGTGAAATATTCATATTTAATATGAACGAATTAAATACCTGTTAATGTAATATAATTGACACATGTCGGGTGGTGGGCATCCGGATAACATAGGCGCGTTTGTTGTAGCATTCAAGCATAATAAATCGCAGAGCCATTGCTCGATGGAGTCTCCCGGCTTGTATCGAATGGATTCTTCAAGAGTTAGTTCGTTTAACTGTCTTCCAATAACGATCTTTTCATTCTGCTGTTTGTCAGATTTCTCGTGACTGTTTGAACCAGCGGTTTGACTTCTTAATTGTTGCAGCAGCTTTAATGATAAAGATCGACCGGTCCCTTCGTATCTGTCCAAAAGATAAACGTAAATTGTACAAGCAAGAAAAATTATTGAATTATCGAAGGCAATCGACATACAAAAAAGATACTCTTACCCATTGATAGTTGACGCAAGGAATATTAAATAAGGACCAAGCATAGCTTTCACATAAGGTAGGGGTATCGCGGCAGCTTCGTCTATTACAAGTAATTCAGCTTGATTTAACTTGTGTGCGTCGGTAGGATGAATATACTAAAAAGGAATCGTTGCTTTCTCTTTACTGATACTCGTATGTGGATATTCTGATGAATATTCAAAGTACCGTACCTGAACCGTTTGTCTGTGATCCCGAAAGACATTTACGCGAACGGTGGCCTTATTAAACTCGGGATTTGTAGATTGTACCAGTCCGTAATCAAGATGCTCTTGATATCCCAGTGCATCGAAACCTGAAAATCATGTGAGAAATTAATATATCGAAACGCGACGTCTCGTTATGTAATTTACCTTTAAACACGAACTCAAACAGGGTGTTTAAATTCTCTGGACTTGGACTCGAAATGTAAATATTTGAATAGCCGAACGTTATGGCACCGGCGATGGCCAAACCTAAAGCTGCAGATTTTCCACGTCCTCTAGCAGCGGTCAATGAAACAGTAGACCTTAACGTCTTCTCTGATATACATTCGATGAACTTAAGTAGCGCTTTTGCCTGAAAGTGGTATTCAGTGGCAAGAGTTTACTACTACACATACAATACCGTTAGCTCTATACATTTTACGCAACGAACCTGATCAACAGTCCTGCAGCAATTAACAAGAGAAGAAATAGGCTGCGTGTCTTGCAAACTTTCTTTTAATGCATTCAATTCTGGTTGTTCCTCGGAAGAAGGCAACTTCTGTACAGCTTCAACTTTCAAATTGTGCGATGATAAAGGTAATACATTTAACTGATCGTCGACAACCAAGCATCTTTTACAAGAAGCAAGAGACAGTAAGAACCTTTCGTTAAACCGGCCAACAACATTCTGAAAACAAAATCAAATAATTTTACAGGATACACAGAATCTTCAAATAGAAATTAATAACATACTTGATGCGCTTCCGTCCGGAGCCTTTGATGAACATCCATATTCATCGTGTACAGTTGCTTCAGCGAATTTACAGACTGCAAGAGGAACACGATAATACCTCCTCCTTCGACGGTTTCAATAGTACGCGCTAACAAATTAGGTGTAATTGCTTCGAAGTCCTGAAAAAAGGTGATTCCGTATTAAACCGAGCGCTTTGTCAAACTGTATAAAATAAGGAAATTTGATGTCTCACTTGTAAGACACACATGCCGTACGTGTTTCCCAGTATTTTATGGGTCTCGTGATAATAACAATAGCGTATATTAGTAGACACGACGAACAATTCGAACGGGTCGTCTTCGTTAACATCTAATTTCCCAGACTTAAGTTTCCTTTGCAAGGACTTCATTCGTTTCTTTCTGTGGCTAGTAAATCCCAATTCTTTTTTGTAACACCACAGCACAGAAGGCCTAGCTTTTATGACTGTCTTTGACAACATATGATGAAGTAGAACGACCTGAGAAGGAAACGCAATCTTTTAAATCTACTGAAATTAAGAAAGCAGTAAGCTTTCATGTCTAAACATTCCTGACCCATATATGGGTCAGAGAGGTGTGAACGTGCTGTCTCAGGCCAACATGGTTCTGACCCAGCTGATTCCTACTTACTTGGTCCCTTGCTTTTTCGCCGATAACGATGAACATTGTCCTGTGTCCCACGGTAACACCATTTTCGATTAAAGTGCGTATACGGTTGTCTATCTTCTTACGCACCATCTTTACAGTGAATCGAATGAAATTCTTCTCTCCTTAACCTACAATACTAAAATCGTGTATACCGCGTGTATTTATGTACACCAGTGAATACTATATAGTGGTGTTTAGCTTGTAGCGCGAGCATGCTCCGTTGCAATCGTAATCTTAAAGCTGATTTACATTATGCGACAAAATATCATTGTATAGTGTGGTATACACAATTTTTGTTCAACATTTTTTATTATTGTTAAGGTTAAGGTTACCTTAACATTATTATTGTGATACGGGCAATTAAGGACGAATTCCACTTACGCCCAAATCGCCCTCAACGCCCGTGATTTTCATTAAGGTAGGTTTTTCTATACGCGACTAGACGCAATGTCAAGAATTTCAAAGTCGATTTTCTCGAAAATAAAGCGCAATATCAAAAAATTTTATTCCTTTTTCTCGATTTATTTAATTGTTACGATTCGAAAAGAAGCAGTAACTTTTTTTGATATCGCACATCATTTTCGAGAAATTCGACTTCGAAATTCTTGGCGTTGCATCCAGTCGCGTATAGGAAAACCTACCTTAATGAAAATCACGGGCGTTGCGGGAAATTTGGGCGTAAGTGGAATTCGCCCTAAATAAGCATCGCGATAAATAATTGACAATTTCTGTAACAATTTAATACCGATACAATAGAAGAGCATGTAAAACGAAAGGAGCTCAATGGAGAAATGTAGAGATACATGTTTAATAATTGGTTAAATCTCAAAATCTTGTATTCTGTGCGTGGCTGAGGAGATGGCACGCGGGCCCGATTGGTTATATCCCGAAAGTCCCCAAAGTATTGTCTGTTATTGGTCGACGCGAAAACATCGACGAATCGGAACACGGAACACCGCGTGACGAAAGCACCCCCCTTGCCTCTGTGCCGCCGTGAAGGCCATCATCTCAGCTGCGAACGAAATTGCATATGTGTATAACATCGCCAATGTGTGTTTTTGTGTTGACATAAAGGAAAGGCATTGTTTTCGTAAGATCTGATACATTGTTACTCGCCATATAGATATTTATTTCTTTTATTTTTATGAAGAATGCAAGAACAATGATTGCAACCTTGCGAACGTATTTTGAAACGTAACCTTCATGCCGGTCTTGAATAGAATGGATGTATGTGAGACACACATATTGATTTTTTGCCCCAATTTCACGGTTTTATGAAAAAAAAAATGAACATAGCTTTACAAAACAATTTTTCTAGAAATTGTATCTTATATAATATGAATATCAAAGGACATCATTACAATGCTTATCTGCCAAATTTTTAAATGATAAGGACTGCAATTAGCTCTTATCTTCCTCATTTGTCAGAAATGTTGTGTTTGCTCTTTGATTCTACTGTCTCGTGCACTTGTTAAGGTATAGTATCATACAGATTAAATTTCTTTTCAAATTATTGTTAAATCACTATTTAAATTGCGATGTCAAAATGCAAGTAACTAATTAAATGTCCTTTTCTTTTTTTACATATATAGAACATTTGATCGATGAAAATTTAAATTAAAAATGGGTGGAAGGATACCCTGGAGGTTTGCTTCTTTCAAGCTAAAGGTCCCTGCAATTATAGCTTTCGGCAATCCTCTGTTGGATGTTTACGTCTTTTTGAAGAACAAGGACGTATTGAAGAAATATGATCTTATGGACGACGGAGAAATGGAGCTCCCCAATGAAAAGATACAGGAGTTACTGGCTGTTATAGCGCTAGAGTTAATAAGTATATTTGTTAATGATTGTTATATGTTTACGCTGTACATATTTTATACAAGCTTCTGTCTTCTGCCTATTGCTATCGCTTTTGAGTGTCTACGAAGTTGTAGTCATAAAGTATATTGTATAAAAGATAAACAGTGAAAACATGATTCATTTTAATATTATTCTTACAAATATTCCACGTTATCATTGTTCACTTGGAATGAATATCGAATGTTACGAATGCTGCTAATTCTTGTGTATTAAACAGCGTTGAACAGAAAGTTAACGCTGGTGGATCGGCCCAAAATTCGATGCGAATTTTGCAATGGCTCTTCAAAAGCACTTTCAAGGATCCATGTACTATGTACTGCGGAGGTATCGGGAATGACCTGAGAGGAGTAATGTTAGAGAACTTAGTTCGATCAGCAAGTGTGGATGTCAGGTTTGGAAATGTCTTAACAGCTTCTCGCCCGATTTCTATCTTCTCGTAACGTATTTCTATAAGCGTACGATTCTTTTCTAGATACGCGCTCCATCCATCTCTACCTACCGGCCAGTGCATAGCATTGATAAACGGATCGTCTCGCAGTCTGATCGCGAATATCGGTGCCGCCGGTGTATACACCTTAGATGATCTTGAGAAAAGCAATTTGCCATTGGACACAGTAAAGATAATTTATATAGAAGGATTTTTCATAACGCACAGTCTTCCCGTAGCCAAGGAACTTGTTAGGCAGGCGGAGGAAAAAAATATAATTATAGTCTTTAATCTCAGTGCACTATATATATTTAAAGTATATACATACTGTGATCTTTTTTAATTAATCGGTGTACTAGTGTATGCGCTTAACGTTAATAATACGAGCGTGTTAATTTTTGTAGAATTATCATGCAGCGATTTGCGAGATGATTGGGCACGCAAAGATTGTTTTCGGAAATGCAAGGCAAATGGAAGCTCTGGCTCAATCACTAGACATTAAATACGACAATGTAACTGATATACCATTCCTACTGAATAGCTTGAAAAGAATTGCAGTTAATGTTTCCAAAGCGACCAATGAAGATTGGCTGCGCCATGGCGGGATATTTGTTATGAGCCAAGGCGAGTCCGCTCCCGCGATTACCGTTTGGGGAGAAGGTCAATCCGTTCAGGTACGTTAAGAAAGACCGATTTAATAAGGTGAAGAGTCGAATTTAAAAGGTGTATTGCATCCTACTTAGGTAGAACCGATTAAACCGGAGGGTCCCGTTGTAGACACAACAGGGGCCGGAGATGCTCTGGTAGCTGGCTTCTTGGCAGGTGTTTTAATTCAATGGGAACCACGAGATTGCCTAGAATATGGTTGTAAAGTAGCATCTTTTATGGTGACGCAACTCGGCGTTACCCTGCCAGCCGATATACCGCCAGATTTAATTCTCGAATAAGGAGAGTTTAGTATTTAGAGAATAATTTCTTGTTACCTGACGCTTATTTACCAGATGTAAAATTCTACGGCTAATTTTTATTCAGAGTTCTATTAGAAAGAGAGTCATTGTGGTAATAATGTTTCGTGTCTCCATTTACATACATCCATATTAGAGACTTAACGTGCTCGGTAATTATGCGACTGTTGTGGAGACATCTTTAATTTATTTACTGTGTTGATACGTCAATATTAGATTTATATAATCTATGGATAATAATTATTGTATTTTTGTGACGAAAGTAATAATATATATATATATATATATATTTATGGTATAGAATTTCTATTAAGCTTGAGTAACCAAACATAAGTCAGATGCTGCAATAGAATTTAAATAACTGCGTTAAGTATATCCTAAAAAGTATAAGATTATGATATATTTTAATGAGAACAAAAAACAAAGTTTTAGGCTCCCGTTCAATGTGTATATAGGGGCGAATTCTACTTACGCCCAAATCGCCCGCGCGGTCGCGATATGTAATGAGAGTTACGGGCGATTTAGGCGTAAGTGGAATTCGCCCTATGTAGCATACTGTTGTATCTGCAAATAGGTCGGATTTTATTGTAAAAGTTGGATATTGAAGAATGCCACGCATGTGTACAAATGTACTTTAATTGTATAATACAAAAGTTGTCGTATAAATATAAGTATTTTCGCAAAAGAAATTATTTTAGTTACAATGCTGTCCTTGTAGCGGTTACTTTTACTCTGTTAAGTTTAAAATTAAATTTTTATTATAAAAAGCGATAAAAAAATATTAGAAAACTATAAGTAATTTTATTCTATGTAGAAATTCAGAAAATTTAATCATGGTGTGTGTGCAAGATTAACGCACTAACTGGTGCTAGCCATGAGTAAATATCATATAAAAGAGAACTAATGATTTCTACGATTATACACGTAACACGACATACCTAGGTAATATTGCTTATTTATTATTGAAAACATTTGTGTAAGTGTGAACATCCTCCGTCGTAGTGGAATGGGAACGCTTACCTTGGCCTTGATTGTTTAACGACACGGCATCATCACGCGCATGCGTTGGCATCTTCCCCCTCCTAGGTGACAGGGAAATTCCTGGCATTCCTGTTTCCAGGTGCTTTCAGGTAGTGATGCGCTATATTGGTCCCAACTATCGATAATGCATATCGATATATATTTTTTCGTTCAATTGTAACGTCCCACTATTTTTCCACCTGGTATTATAACAAGTCTCTCTCCTAAATCACTCCACAACTCCAATGAAGCCTCAACTCATGCCTTTGTACCTGGAGTGCGCGATGCCTTATTATACAGAAAATTAGGCAAATGACTTTATAGCTACGTTTTGACAACTGCTGAATGGTTCCTCCATGGTTCATAGCAAATGGTATCTCATTAAGTACTTAGGGGGACATTCTACAATCTCGGCCGAAAATTCGGCCACTTTTCAGTGATGGTTTTTATAATGAAATAAACACTTAACTTTTTCAAACTTGTAGGGATTCTACCACTCTTGAAATGCAAAAGAAAATCTTTGTTCTTTGTTTAATTCATTTGTTTACACAAATATTCCGCAGTGAATATGGCGTCTGTACAATTGCTGGCGGTTGAAATTTTGGGCGACTGGATCATTTGAAATATTTTAATATATTAATTTATATTAAATATTATTTTTTTTATTTCAAGTGATCCAGTCGCTCGAAATTTCAACCGTCAGCAATTCTAAAGACGCCAACTTCACTGCGAAATATTTGTGTAAACAAATGAATTAAGCAAACAACAAAGATTTTATCTTGTATTTCAAAAGTTTGAAAACGTTAAATGTTAATTTCATTATAAAAACTTTCAGCCGAGGCTGTAGAATGTCCCCTTAACGTCCGAATGCTCAATAGCTGATTAACGAGAGAAGTTAGGGAACCCGGAAATTCAGAAAATTATGAAACATGGTGTGCAAATAGTGCAGTAATTGTGCAGTAATTCACCCGTAACATAACTATATTTTTTGTTGGTGCCATCGTACGGTTTTAGGGGGTGAAATTACACCTCGAAAAAAAAACAGAATTTTATTAAAATATCGAAAAGAAGTTAAAACAAAAGTTACATCTTTTTTTTATATCTAAAAAACCGCGTAAAATTAATTTTCAAAACATCTATACTTTTCAAGTTATCTCCACCACCAACCCTTAAAATTCAGTTTTTGTATTTTGTAAATATATGCAGAAATACCTTTGGATAACCTCTTTTCATACATATAAATAGTTTATGAGTTATATATTTTTTTTAAACAAATAAAACCTTCATTTTTACCACTTTTTAGTTTACAACAAAAGTAACAATATATTTGAAATCAGCAGCTCGAAATACGTAGGAATAGAGCATAAAATAATTTATTCACAATTTTTCCCTATAAACACGCCACTGTGCCGCGGCGGGCGATCGGGGCGTTAGTGGAATTCACCCATGGAGGGTGCAAAAAAATTATCGATACGTGGATACAATAGTATCGATACGTGTAATTATTAGTGTTTGAAATATCGATAAAAAATATCGAGATTTTGACAGGCAAATATCGATATATACAGTTATCGATAAATATCGCGCATTACTACTTTCAGGCCAAGCCAGGCCAACCAGAGTCGTCGCGGACTCTGTTGTCGACGCTGGTTGGCTACGGCGTTACTTGCCTTGGCTAGCTTGGATTGGCGGTGATTGGTTGACGTCGCGGCGTCATCACCGCCAATCCAAGCTAGCCAAGGCAAGCAACGCTGTAGCCAACCAGCGTCGACAACAGAGTCCGCGACGACTCTGGTTGGCCTGGCTTGGCTTGGCTCGACGGTGGCGCCGTTACCTTTCCCATCTTGGCGTTGATTGGCTCGACGTTCTCCCACCGCTAATTCCTCAGAGGCTTACCCCCACCGCTAATTCTTCAGGGGATCATAGCATTTCCTCCGTTCACTGCACTGAGAATAGTTTATTTTTTTATACGTGATAGCTCCGATTGGAGCTTTGTGAATTTCGACGATGTCCACGGTAAGGATTTTAACGACTTGCGCGTGTAAAAGCTTTGTCATTAAATTCTGTAAGTTCACTTTTATAGTTTAGCTTAAATCGCGCGATGTCTATAAAAATATCATTTGGCACATACCCTAACCTCGATGTCTTATCAAAATAACAAACCTACAGATGTTTTAAGCGTGCAATTCCTAAAATTCAAAGGGCAACGATGATTGGATGTGATAATAGATTAAGCGTTACTGCAATTCTTAAAACATAAATAATATGTGTCTATGTTTTATGAAATTTTGATGCAAAACAAACTAAATATATAGTCTTCGACATTTCTTATTAAGTCGTAGTGATAGATTCTTCTTGTCTTTGAATGATATTACTTAATGTATATAATAACATATATAATAATTGTAAAATATACTTCTCTGTTAGAGACCGGACGATCACAGGCGGAAATGGAACAGAGAAGAATACGAGAGGATAGCTCTTCAGCGTCTCCAGGATGAAATTGCTGAAGAGGAATTGGGGATTCCGAAACAACCAGCTGTGAAAAGGGAGTTGCTCAAACAAAGAGATTATAAAGTTGATCTTGAATCTAAGCTGGGAAAAAGTGTTGTAATTAACAAAAACACACCATCTTCTCAAACTGGAGGGTAAACAAATTGTAGAAACACTTTTACATAACAGGGAAAGCATATGAATTACTGTTATATATATATATATATATATATCATATTTCCAGATACTATTGCAATGTCTGCGATTGCGTCGTGAAGGATTCGATTAATTTCTTGGACCATATCAATGGAACAAAACGTAAGGGAGTCTGCTCTGTGGCTTCTTCATCTTATGCAATGTAATATCTTAACAATACTAATTCACGTCAAATTATTCTTTTAGATCAGCGTAATTTGGGCATGTCCATGAAGATCGAACGATCTACATTGGAACAAGTTAAAGCCCGCTTTGCAATAAATAAGAAGAAGTTGGAAGAGAAGAAGAAAGATTATGATTTGGAACAAAGAGTAAAGGAATTAAAGGAAGAGGTTCGTTTCCTTTTGCGTTTATATATCTTTTGCTTACACTATTCATTATTTCACCTCTTTAATAAAGTGATTTCCATTATCCACAGGAGGAGAAAATTAAGGAATACAGGAAAGAAAAGCGAAAAGATAAGAAAAGAAAAATTGAAGAAGTGAACGACGATAATGGGGGACCGTCCGATGAAATGGCAGCAGTAATGGGTTTCTCAGGCTTTGGCTCCAAGAAGAAGTGACAGTGAAATGTTCTCAGATTGTGTATGGAAAAATGCCTGCTGAAGATGCATCTTCAGATAAGACTATGGTGTCACAGGTTCTTTGTAAATGCTTTGATTTAACAGTTAACATTGAACAGTACAAGATCAGGGACGAATAAGACTGATCTTAGAATAAAAGAATCTAATCTTTGATATCCATATTTAAGTTTCCAGCATATTCAATCATTTAATTTATTCCCTCCTTGTATGATCAATGTTTAATATGTACAGGTACTTTTTATCTGCACTCAATACAGCGGTCAGTAATGTATCTGAATCCATCTAATGAACAGTGGTTAATTCGTTGAATATAACGAAAGTATGTTGATTTACTAAATAAAAGTTAATGTAAAGCAACAATGTACATGAGGTAACTTAAGATTTATAGCACTTCTAAACCTTCAGTTTTATATAATGTATTTACATTTTCTCTGGACACTAAAGATTATTTAAATAATGTTCTGTGACGTGTCAATGAAAGTATAAGATTTTCTACATAAACAATTGACGCAAAGAAGCTATTGTATTCTTGTGTATCTTTAAATTTCGCGCAATCTGCATGCGGCATACGTTATTTAGAACAGTTGCGCGTACTTTAAAATAATTAAATAATTGTATTCGCGCGAAAAGCGGTAGAAGCGCGATGCTTCTTCCTGTGCCACGAACCCGCGAGCGTAAAAACGTGAAAGTGGGGGACGCTCTCCCCCCCAAAATCAAACTATCTCGTTACGAAGGTGTGCGGAGAATTCGCGGCCTCGCGAGCGGCAGCGGGTCGCGGCGTTGATAACAGGTGCGATAGAGCGCGTCGGCAAGTAAATGTCCCCTCCACTTTGTCTCTGCTCCCGTTATCCTGGCAGAAGTAAAAGTAAAGTCTCTCCAGTTGAAACCGATAAAAACGCAATTCCAAATTTTAATTGAAACGAAAGCGGCGCGCGCGTCCGCCTAGCGAGGTTGTATTGTAATCGTTTCAACGACTTTCTCTCTTGCGTCTGCGATCCGTTTTTCCTCATCTTGCCCCGGCAGAAAAAAAGGAGGACAAAATCCAGAGGAGAGTTCCACGAGGCGCGTGAGCGTGCACGCGAGCACAGGCGCGCGCGTACTCTCTCTTTCTTTCCGTAGCCGAGGAGAGAATGGATCGAGGAAGATTGAAACGAAGCGTGCACGCTCGTCCTACCTAGGTACCTAAGCACGGGGACCGTTTACTTAGTTCATCTTAGCACCGTAGCCCGGCATAGTCGACACTCGTGGACGCTCCGTGGCCCCACGAGTGCCGCCATTTCCCCGAGGGTTAACCATTCGTAAACCAGGAATCGGAAGCCGCGGAGGTGGTCCCCTCCGCGAGCCAGTTCGCACGTGAACCTTCCACTGCATAGCCGCGTGCACGTGCCGCCCTCGGTGCGCGTCCATTTGACATCTCGTTTCCGTTACCGTATTTTCTTTCCCACCTTCCGGTACATCGCGCCCGAATGTGCACGCAACAGTGGCAACCTCGTCGCGTGTAGAATCGAGTAAGCCTGCTGTAATAAAGTTTCCGAGCGAGGGAATCGTAGTCGAGAACTTACGAGGAATTTGTGGGATTCTGGATATTGGTAACCTATTTACGCGAAGCTCGAGAAACATGTGACACTGGGCGACGAGTGATCCTGGCGGGAATTCGCTGTGACAGTAAGTCGATGGACTCCGACAAACGAAAGTCAACGTTTTCATGGTACATTCCGTAAACAACGGTGGGCTGTCAGTACGTCGTGTATATAGAAAAGCAACGAAGCCGATTCAACGATGCCGCGAACCCTTCAACCTATCCAGGAATGTAACTCTGGCAAGTCGAGTGAGTTTGCTGCGTTCTATTAAATAACTCGTACGCTAGAATTTCACGTAATGCAGTAGATGTATTGGTTATACAGAGGGTCACCGTGGAGACATTAAATTTACTTTGCGATCAAACATGTTAATAGGTTCTAAGTATGTACATAGGAACTATAAAGCTGTTGAACAACGAAGTGCAATTCTTAATAAGTGCAATTATTTCAAATATCCCGCCAAAATGAGTTTCGTAAGTGATTTCAAGCTCCGAAGTTTATATTCATGAATGCATCATTAATGTCAGAAACTTTCCTTCGGAGGAATGTCGGCGACCTTGAAAAGAAACTTCCTCGAACCATATGGGTTCTTGCAATGGAAAATAATGATTAGAGTTCTAGTTTTGGTAGGACACCCTCCGTATAACCTAATATTTTAATTACAACATTAACATACACTGTAGAGAACCGCCATGAAATGAGAATACCTGGTGTAATTACAAGATAAAGAGGATCCAATCTATTAATGATTTTATCAAAGATTCCCTAGAACGCGTTTAATCAGATCACCGCGTGTATTCGTTTTTGCGCGTTACACGTATATAGGTATATACATTGAGCGAAGCACGGTTTCTTGTTCTGAAACGACGCGCACTTTCCCTTTTCTTTTCCGCGGAAGTGAAAATGATCCGCCTAGAGTGAATTCTATCCATTATACGGCGTCTGCTCGCCGTTCTTCTCTCCAACTCTTGTTTTCAGAGTTTCTGCTCACTCGTGCGCGATCGATCGCCTTTATCGGAACCGATCTACCGAGACGCTCGATCGTTACTCTTCGCCTCCGATAAATTTAGTCGAACCGCGTCGGAGACTCGTACTTTATTCGTATTACACGAAGGGACGAGAAAAGGACGTTCTTCTTAAAATTCTTCGCGCTGTTGCCAAAACGCGGTATGATTAAACGGTGGAATGGGATTCTTATTCGAATTTATAGCGTTGTTAGTATCATTATGATACGAGAACACTTTGTGATTTCAATGCCCAAATAGTAATGCCACCGCCACGCTCGCAGCGTCAAAGGCGAAACTGAATAAAATATAAAGACGCGTTCGCGCAGAAATAATACGTTAAGCGTAAAATTATGTTCCACGGAACTCTATTAAATAGGCATTATAGAGAATTAGATGCGTCGTTTATAACTTTCTTAGCGCTGCCACGCGTTAAAAAAGGCCATCAATATTTAATACGACGAGAGGTCGGGCGAGTTTTTTTCTGTCTTTAGTTTTTTCTGTTCACTTCACCGCGTTATGGTTTTATTAAATACGCATTTATCGCGATGGTTTCTCGTCTATCTTTAATGTTCCGCTGTTCCGCGACATGAGCCATTAATTTCTCTTCGGCCCCAGAAAGTAAACGTCGAAAGTTGTCGACGGGAGAATCGCTATCAAGTTCGTTTCATGTTCAGCATAATCTTTGCGATATTCAATTTTTTACGGCACGACGAGAGCCATGCCTAGTGTAACACTGAAAGTCTTTCGATGTCGAGTTTTCTAACAACAGGCGCGCACACGAACGTGTCCAATGCTGTGCTCTTGAACTTCGCGATTCAGTGTCCCCGATCGTGGCAGCATGTTAAACTGTCCACCCATCCTATGACAAGCCTTATCGCCTCGGTAGTCCAACTTGTCTTCGATTACTGACCTACCCCACCTCTGCGCAAACGGCTCTGCAATTTCGAACCCGACAGTTTTATTTTCTTTGATTCCGCAGTGGATATTCACTCTCGTTGAAACACGCGAATGACAGCAAAACCGTGTTACCTTCCTATCGGTATTAATTCGATTCCTAAGAGGAGGCGGAGAAACCTCGACCCGTGTACCGGGTTTAAAAAAGCTTTGTTATCAAATAGAAAACGAGAATAACAATTACTGACTTTAACAGAGCGGATCCAGGCTCACCCGTCATGCTGCGATTTCAGCGCGCATGCGACGCGATTAGATCACAATTTTAATTGAATTACATGCATTTAACTCTGACTGCACTTTATTAAAAACCTGCGCAAGGGTGTCCACCAGCGCCGCAGTCAGGATTTAATCTCGGGGGAGTCGAGTTGAAGGGGTAAAAATATTTTTAATGCGAATTCGATAAAAATCTTTAGGTGATTATAAAAATTTATTTAAAGAATAAAATCCAATTTTCTTTTCTTTTTATTAAGCCCCTTCTTTGGGGGTGCCAGGGCCCTTTGGCTCCCCTCTCTGGATGCGCCACTGGTGTCCATTACATCTTGGTTCATTATTTGAAGAATTAAGGCAGCAGCTTTTACTTTTACACAAAGTAATTTCGAAAGAACTTTCAAACTGGACGAGGGTTATAGATCTACTCAGGAATGTTGGGAATCGTTATCTTGCCTGTTGCGACACGATTTACTAGACACCCTGTAAGCTCCTGGTCGCGATGATGCGCGAGTTTCTACAATGGCCGACGTTTATCAATTTTTCTAGCGGTACACCGCTGTCCAGCTATTCGCGGACGCGCGCGGTGCATGCTCGCCTAAAGCTAAGCGCGGAAGAATTTGCCGTTGGAACATCGGTATAAGCCGGACAGCGATTATCGAGCAGAATGCATCGACCTCTAACACCTGTCGGAGAGTCACGGTTCTTCCTCTTAGGCAGCCGCACCGAAGAGAATGAAGGGTCTTCGAGTTCTGGCCTCATTTGAGCTTCACGGTTTTCGCGCGAATTTTTGCGATAGCTGGCTTCGACAGTTAACGGTCCCCATTCGGCAGTAATAATCGGTTTCGTATGGCGAAACCGACTATAAGTGTACGTTGCATGATACCGCCACGGAAGGAGTTGCAGTGGCCAGGGGTGGATTTGTATGTAGGCTAAGTAGGTTGCATCCTAGGGTGGGGAATCTTGGAGAGGGGAAAATTTGGTGGAGCGACAAATTTTAGGGAGCGGAGAATTTTGGGGAGTGATAATTTTTTGGGAGGTGCAAATTTTGGGCAGCGATAAATTTTGGAGAATGGCAAATTTTGGGAAGTGGCAATTTCGGGGGAGCGGCAAATTTTGGGAAGCGATAAATTTTGGACAGCGGCAAATTTTGAGCGAAAGAAATTGGAAAAGATTTAAACACAGAAGCTTTAGACAACTTTAAAAACAATTCACCCTTTTCTCATCTAGGGTAAATCTGGGAGACGCGGTCGGGCCGGAGAGCTGGTCGCTATATTTCAGACTCTAGACGTAAAAACGCGTTAAAGTGCAGACCAATTACTTCTCTAGAAGCCAAACAGTTGAATGAATAACGTCATTTCGCTCTCTTCTGTGTTTTCTTAGATTTATAAGCTATAAAAGGTAAAGTGAGGTTACATTTAACCTCTTTTGTTTAGCGGTGTACAGAATCGTATTTAATATATACTTCTAAGTTTATTTTCATTTAATGTTTGGAATAATAAGATAGTAGAGATATTGAGGGACAATGCTTGAGACTTCCTCTCAAAGCTAACGAGAAGACCATCTCTCGCTGCAGAAAGGATAGATGGTCGAGTAGAGTGGTCCTTATATGTATGGAAAAATTAAATTTTTTAAAAATTTCTTCTGACCCTCCCAGAAGCTTCCAAATAGTTTAAAAGAATTTCGTCTAAAATTTTATTAACATATATTAAGGATTAAAGGTCGCTCAACGGCAATGAAATATTACTATTTTGGTATAAATTTAAAAAAAAAAATTGTTTCCTTTACAGCTTGTTCTAACTGGTTGGGGGACTGGAGAATTGGATGAGTTTCGTTGTTATAGGTGCTAGGGCCAGTATCTAGTATGGTACCCGGTTTTACCTAGGTTAAAAACGGATCATATTTTAAATTATTATTTTTTTGTATTTTTCCTTCTATTAAACAAATTGGATATGTCCTATTATTTAAAAAAGAGTTTATTCTAATGAATCCCAATTGCAATTTGTTTCTTATTTAATAATATCAAAGTTATGAGATTTTATTCTTAACGTCCCGATTTTGCCCCGATCTCCCCTACATGCGGAATATAAAGTCCTTGAGCGACCTTTATATATCAAAATATACAAATAAAAAACACGGAGCTATTTTTTTTGTCAAATAGAAGATTTCAAGAGGGTCAGACAATATATATTTTAAAGTTGAAAAATAAGGACCACCCTAATGGTCGAGTTATGATTTTTTAAATTATTTTTGTTTATTTTTTATTTTTTATTATTATTTTATTATTATTTTTGCTTATTTAGTTTATTTATTCACTTTTGTATTCAGTTGCCTTGCTAATCGCCAGTAGGTAGTTTAGCGTAAACAAATTAAATATCAATGAATCTGTAGTTGTATTCACTCATAAATACTTTTGCTTTATCCTTTGTTAATTTCCCATGAATAATTATGTGATTGGTCTCTGCCAACGACGAAAACCATTTCTCCCGGCACCTCGGGAGAGGTGGTCAGTTGTCATGACTTCAGTTTTCAACCCGATTTGCAGTGAATATTGCCTTAAAGCAAATATCGACCAGTTTTTCTGAATCACCATAAAATTCTGAACATATAGGTTTGTTCTGGTAAAATAAGTAATTACTATATTAGTTTTAATAGCCATTTTATATTAGGTCGACCGCGTCCCCCGGATTTACCCTAACAAATTAGCAATAACTCATATATGAGTTATCATATCGTAATTAATTTTAAAATTGTCTCAACCATTTTCAATTAAAGTATTTGATGATTCGCGGAAAGGGCGGCAGACGCTTGTTAGCTTAGGGGCGCCAAATCTCCGAATCCGCTTTTGGCAACGGCGTCGAGCTTCAGTGGCTGCAACTGGTCATCAGTTCTGATAGCAATTAGGGTAGTAAAATAGAATATAATATACAGAAAATTTGCGTAGAGGAACGGAAAACATACAAATAATTTTTTAATCGTTGCAAAATGGCGTTCTTGAATAGTAAAGTCTTGAACAATATAACAAGTAATTAAGGGGTCAGGACACAGTAACCGGCCAAGAAAGCAGACGATTTTTAAACGACGATAATAAGAAAAGTGAACAATCGATTAATATAAGATTTTGTGTTTTAGTTCACTATATTATGAACTATAAGAAAAGCATATAATATTTACAAAATAGCATTTGTACGCCGTACAATGTCTCCATTTAAAATGTCCATTTTTTTCGGATGGCCAACTGGTGGGCCGGATTCCGGCAAATCGGATGAACTTTAACAAAAATCCCAAATATGTCATAAACTATAATATATTTCCTAGGGATTGAGGATCCAACATTTCAATTTTTGCGAAAATTGACAAAATGGCCGATGTTTTTGAAAAATAATGATAAAATTTCGACAAAAGTGTGATCTTTTTGTTTATATTTTGTACTATAATTAAAAAATTTTACTGTTGGATCGTCGATGCCTAGGAAATATATTATAGTTTATGACATATTTGGGGTTTTTGTTAAAGTTGGCACCAGTTGGCCATCCGAAAAAAAATGGACATTTTAAACGGAGACATTGCACGGCGTACAAATGCTATTTTGTAAATATTATATGCTTTTCTTATAGTTCATAATATAGTGAACTAAAACACAAAACCTTATATTAATCGATTGTTCACTTTTCTTATTATCGTCGTTTAAAAATCGTCTGCTTTCTTGGCCCGTTACTGTGTCCTAACCCCTTAAGGAGCGTAATGAAGATGAGGTATGAGCCTCTTGGAAAGGTTCGTGGAAAACTGTAAGGCCGAAAGAAAATGTAAAAGCCCATCGTGGTCGGGAAGGATGTGAAACCTTTTTCATCATCCTGGTCACGGACGAGAGCTAGATCCATACGATCGACCTCCAGCCACCTCCACGTCGACGAGGATTGTTTCTCGTAAAACTGTGGCCAAGAAACGACATTTACCTTTTGTGGTCGATCGGGTGCGCTCGTTGCCGGAAGTTTCGACATCCCAAGACAAACCTGCTAGCCTATCAGATTATAAATCATGAAAGCTGTCGACAGTTCTGTATAATTCGATGTGGAGTCACTTCAGAACCGGTTGCAAAAGCTTTCCAAACAATTGTGATCTACTTTGGGCCTGCTCTTCAGGGTACCATATGGTTTCAATGTAATGTCGACTCAGTGGAGAAGTGCTTGACACGTTCATCGTCAATCAAACTCGCCAAAGTTACCAAAGCTTGCAGTGGTGGAATATAAGATTTCGTAGATAAACCGATCGAGTTCCCTGATAAATTGGTGTCTATATTAATAGCAGAGGGTGCTGACCAAGTACTGGCACGTCCCGGTCACGCCCAAAGGTACCGCCGCGCTCGGCGAGGGTGGGCCAGAAGTGTTCCAACATGTTCGTCACGCTCTGAGCGTGACATCCGGCAGACCTGATCACCTAGATCGTTACCTCGAACACCTGACGATGGTGGCCGAACTGACGGACATTCCCGTTGCAAGCGCAGAACGAAAGACACCTACAGCTGTGCCCGAGAAGCCGAGGTACCCCTCGAGGCAGAAGAACAGGCCGAAATGGATCGAGGCAGCGACACGTGAGCCGATATACAGCGTGCTCGACAGCAACGAGGCGGCCAGCAGCAGTCCGCCGGGAGGCGCCGTGAGCAACGTGGTGATTATCAGCGCCGTGAAAAGTGAGAAGCCGCGAAGAGGCCACCCGGAAGATCCTCGAGACGAGCAAAGGGACCTGCCCTACGTCTGGCTGCCCACCCGGAACAAAACCACTCCGCAGAATTCCCCGACACTCGACACAGAAGACGAGGATCCTCTGTACAGCGTGGTGAGGAAGCCGAAAAGAGTTGAGCTGCCCGAGACGGGAGCACTCGGGAGGAAGCTTCAGCCAATCGAGGAGCAGTCCACGGAAGAGAAGCAGATTCAGCTGGAGGTACGTTCGCGGCAGGAGGAGCTGAAAAGGTGGCTGCAGGTAGCGTCCAAACAGCTCCCGGAGCCCCGGCGTCTCTTCAATCTCGGCGAGATGTACGCGAACCGTTTGGGGGAGCTGGACCAGCTGGAGGCCGACTGGAAGAGGAACGTAGCTATGCCTCGCGGGATCGTCGGCCTGGTAGGCCCCTACAGGGTCTACCAGAACCCCAACGAAAGAAGGGAGTACATGCTCCAGGAGGAGGAGCTGGTCGAGGAAGTGGTGGACTCTGTCAGCGAAGTCGCCCAGCGCGAGAGCAACGGTGAACGGCATCAGAGGGCGAAATGGCGGCTGAGGGAGGACGACGAGGACACCTTGGTGCCAGACATACGCGACATCCCGGGGCTAGAAGAATTCACGATTGCCGCTGACAGCAAAGAGCCGTCCGAGTGGAAGAAACTCGATGACAGTGCCGTCGAGGACAGTCGGGACGAAGAGATGTCCGTGACGAAGGAGGGCGAGTTGAAGGGCCACGCGAGTGGTGTCGTCTCCGGCAGAGAGGAACGGGCGGTGGATGTACCCGACGAAGCCTCCACTGCCTCCATCGCGTCGTTGAAGGGCAAGAAGGGTGAGACCGATTCTGTTCCGCTGTTAGGCTGGCCGCTCGATCGCCGGGCACTTTCGATAAACGGGAAGTCGCCCGGTTTCCTTCGTCGAGCTGTTTAAGTGAAAGACGAGAGGACATCGTCGCGTCGCGGCGATTCTGCTCGGGTAAAACGGTATAACACTTTACGCGCGGCACGGTTTCGTTTATTAAGACGTCGGCGAATTTGTATGCAACGATGCTAGCCCCTGGACGTACGGTATTGCTTGACGAAGAGGAACCAGCTAGCGGTAGATACGACGTGGTTCACGTACGTGGTTTCATACGTGCTAGGTGTCTTTATTAGTCCGACTGACCAATATTCACAGCGTGCCGCGCGCGGCAAACTGTGCTAATATCTAATTCCCTCCGTCGCCTAACGGTACCGCGATTGTCTGGCACTTGTTGCCGGCCATTCTTTGGAATTCGGAGTAAAGATGCTGGCTCAGTCTCGGAGCCGTTGACGGTTGGACGATTGATTAGATGGCTCAGAACGAGGGCTTTATAATAATTGACTGTCTGTTTGTGATATTTTTGGGGTGAGCCAAGTGTATATGCCACTTATTTCTTATTTCTCCCTAGTTTGACGCTCTGAAAATAAGGCAATTTTTGAGAATTCTTTAAAAGGAAAGTATTGAGTATTATAATCCCATACTTTGTACGTTTGTTATTTCACATTCAAAGAATGTGCTCATTTTTTTTTACACAATAATAATAATTTTTTTCAGAGTTACAATGGTAAGGGGTCGTCCTTAAATTACGTAAGGCTTTTTTTCGGGAGGGAGGGGGTCGCGAATTTTTTACATTTTCTTACAAGGGGGGAGAGGGGTGTCAGGTAGCGTCTTACGTAATATTTTTTAACCTAATTTTCAATAAATACAAATTCTGTCATTAATGTTCGAGGAAAGTTGTTTTAGTTTAAATTTCCCGAAACCGAGTTAAATGAATTATATAAACCTTTAAAAAAAATTTAATAACTGAAAAAATTCAATGTAAAAAATATTAAGTAAGAAGGGGGTTGCAATATCAAATCTTACGAATTCTTATACTTGGGGAGGGAAGGGGTAAGAAATCGCCAAAATTACCCTTACGTAATTTAAGGACAGCCCCTAATAGTAAGAGAGTTTGCAAAAATGTTTGTTGCTGGCGAACATGCGTCTGGCTGTCGTGGTTACCTGAAACAAGAAACGCAAACATTGTCTCAGTTAAAATAAAATTGACTTCGAATGTGAATTAATAAACGTAGAAAGTATGAAATTATAATACATGATAGGGTGGATGTACCAGTAAATGAACACGTACCAGTGAATGACCATTTTTTATTAAAATGAGTAAAATAAGTTATTAAAATAAGCAACTAATTAATTAGAGACTTCTTTTAATTTCTTGCTTCGTATCCAAATAATTTTTGCAGCACGTGAAATCAATCGCGCTGCAAACATACTTTTATAATAGTTTTCATTCATTAGACTTAAGTGTTCATTTATTGGTGCGTTTACCCTGCTTTTCTTTTGAAAAATTCTTAAAAACTCAAGCATTTCAAGTTTATATCCATAATTTCGTTGGTTTCATATGTCCGGTCTATCAGAAGAGAGTTAAAGTTTTTGTCCCGCCTTCCAGTGATTACTGCAAAATGCAACATCAGAGTTCTCGCCGTGAAATTCTACTCAAGGATACGTCGAACGGCTCTCATGGATCTCACGATTCCATTACTTTTTACCGCGCTCTGCGGTAATGAATAGACAGCTGCCTCGACTTTCGCTGTTTTTGCGCCCGCCGGCTTGTTTCCCCGTTTACCTCGCAACAATCACTGCCGCGGATCTTTGCCACTGGCTTTTGCGAATTTCTACACGGAAAGAGATGTATATTAACGACTTCCTCGCCGAATTATCATACCCCGCATCGAATTCCAACGACACGGAATCGTCGATCCGAAGCGGACGCGCGTGCAAACGTTTATCTGAGCGCGCGCATTCTTTATTACTGCTCGCAATCTAATTCGCAATCTATTTTGTGCACCTTTGCTTATTTGAACTTTCATCGTCGAGGCGCGCACGTTCGTTGGAACGATGATTTCTCGAGTTGAAATAGACACTAACTTTTTCCAAAGAGATATTTTTCCGAGCTCGTGATTCCGTGTCGTCAGACTTTCTTTCGTACTCGGTGGAAAAATGAAATCTAAATTCGAGTTAAGGGGGGACGCATACCTGGGGCGGTCGAAACAATGCGCTTCTTTGGGATTTTTTTCTAGAAAAACCGTTACACTTTTATTAATAACTATTCGTCTGTTGTTAAGAGTACATCTAAAGGACAGTTCAGTATTTTTTGCGTTAAAGAATATTAAAAGATTTGAGAGTTATAAGCGATGATCGGGATGTCCTCTTTTTTTGCGGTGACCATCGTAGCTCGTAGCAGAATCATCCGAAATGAAAAATTCGAAAGGCTTTAGATAGAGTATGAAATTATCTAGGCGCTATCGGAGGGATTTCTTTTTTTCTTCTTGGTTTTTTTTTACAGGCCAAGAAAGGACCTACTTTTTTGTTGAAAATCGACGGTTCAACTTTGCAGCGCCGTCATTTTGTCTCATAATAATTTTTCCAAAATCGGGCCCGATAGCGCCTAGATAATTTCATACTCTATCTAAAGCCTTTCGAATTTTTCATTTCGGATGATTCTGCTACGAGCTACCTACGATGGTCACCGCAAAAAAAAAAGCACATCCCGGTGTCATCGCTTATAACTCTCAAATCTTTTAACCGGTTAACTGGCACGGTCCTTTTCATTATTCGGGCCCAAACTGGTAACATCGAAAAATTAAGTGAATCACACAAAATTTGGTATACAGGGGTTTTGTGAGTCGCTGAACCGATTCCGGGGGTAATTTTTTTCATCTGACACCCCCAACCCCTAAAAAATAGAATTTAGGGGTGAGTTTGTCAATTCTTTACTAAACCTTTTTTTTATTTAAATTTTTTTTATTTGTGAAGTTTTCTTGTCTATAATTCGATTGCAGCAGTTACTTTTTTCAATGCCACCCCCAACCCATGAAAAATAAGGGTTTAGGGGTTTAATTTTTTAGTTTTTTATTTTCTACGAAAAAGTTTCGAATAATTTTATACCTGAATTCTTCATCCATAAATTCCACCGCAAGAGCTTAATTTGATCTGCAAGTTTCGGCTTAGTACTAAAAGTCACCGTTAGGTAGCAAACAGCCATTTTGGTTCGGCCATTTTGAGTCTGCCATATTGAATTTTACAATTCCGATGCCAAATTCAGATTCAGCGACCCCAAAAACCATTACATACCAAGTTTCATTCAAATCTTTTGAAAATCAAAAAAGTTATTCCATTTGATCATATATGATACATTGACAGAATTGGCCAGATTTTTGTTTGATCATATATGATACATTGACAGTTAACCGGTTAATATTCTTTAACGCAAAAAATACTGAACTGTCCTTTAGATGTACTCTTAACAATAGACGAATAGTTATTAATAAAAGTGTAACGGTTTTTCTAGAAAAAAATCCCAAAGAAGCGCGTTGTTTCGACCGCTCTAGGTAGGCGTGCCGCCTTAACCAAACGATTAAAAAATCTCGAGAACCGTGGTGTCCGGCTGGCATCTTCCATCGGTACTAATGAAAGGTCGACTCTCATCGAAGAAATTCGGGTCGCGATATCGACGATCATGCGTGACAGGCAAATGCGCCTTTCAGCGTAATGACGCCGCTAACGCCGTAAACTGAATTAAGCTTCGCGGAGAAGAAAGTGTGGAGAAAAGTCTCGGGTCTTTAAGAATCGCCCGTGTCCTTTAACGACACGCTCGTTTCGTATTCGAGGACCCTTTACTTTCACGTTCCACTTCGGGCTACGTTTCTACGATATTATTGGCGGGATCGTTAATCACGAACGGTATATCGATTTATCCAACACATGCCGCTACCGTTACCACCTTCTGACGCCTCTGTCGCTGCTACACATTGCTGATTTACTGTCGTTAGAGGCCATCCACGCGGAGGCCTCTGCCTTTATACAGGCAACTTCTCCGACCAGCTCCTGCAGTACAGTTATCCACTTTTGCTAGCGTATAATGACCGTCTATTCGTTTCCAGCGCGGCACGCATAATTGCAGCTGCACACGAGTGGCCGTAAACGCGTGGAGCTTTATTTGTCATGCACAAGAATGCCATTTTTAACGAGGAGGTACTTTCTCGTTGGGAATGTCACCTGCAAAGGGTATCCAGAAAATGAATATAAATCCTTTGGTAAAAATTGCAAATTTATTCACAGAGGAGTGTCTCTTGTTTGGAGTTTTCTGTTGTGCTGTGGTTTTCCGTGGAACACTTTCTGCTGACGTATTTCCTAATTCGCATTAACCGTGGCGTACGATATTGGGTGTAGTACGTAAAATCTACTATTTCTAGAGAAAAATAGATAAAAGCCATCGAGCAAGTGTTAACCACGCGTGTTAAACAAAAGTGCATTTCCCCCGAGGATTAAATGCCGCGAACACCGCGTGTTTCCTACCCACTAATTGACGCTCGAGCCGCGATTAAATGCTTGGCATCTGACACGAGCTGGACTGTGAACGTACTGTAAAACTGTTTTTGAACAGTCGTTTAGTATGGCAGTAAATGTGGCTGGTCATTTTTCTCGACCCCTCACCATATGGCGCACGGCCTGCGTGAAAAACTTCAGCCAGTTAGCAAACACAAGCATTCGGGGACACTTTTGCACTCGGGATTAATACTGGGTATGGTGGTCCTTATTTTTCAACTTTAAAATATATATTTTCTGACCCTCTTAGAATCTTCTATTTGACAAAAAAGAAATATCTCCGTGTATTTTATTTGTATATTTTGATATATAACGGTCGCTCAAGGATTTTATATTTCGCATGTAGGGGAGACCGGGGCAAAATCGGGACGTTAAGAATAAAATCTCATAACTTTGACATTATTAAGTAAAAAACAAATTGCAATTGGGATTCATTCGAATAAACTCTTTTTTAAATAATAGTACATATCCAATTTGTTTAATAGAAGGAAAAATACAAAAAAATAATAATTTAAAATATGATCCGTTTTTAACCTAGGTAAAACCGGGTACCATACTAGGTACTGGCCCTAGCACCTATAACAACGAATCTCGTCCAATTCTCCAGTCCCCCAACCAGCTAGAACAAGCTGTAAAGGAAAAAATTGTTTTTTTAAAATTTATACCAAAATAGTAATATTTCATTGCCGTTGGGCGACCTTTAATCCTTAATATATTTTAATACAATTTTAGACGAAATTCTTTTAAACTATTTGGAAGCTTCTGGGAGGGTCAGAAGAAATTTTTAAAAAATTCAATTTTTTACCATACATATAAGGACCACCCTAATACTGGGGCCCATCTGGAAGCTAAGCTATGTTATATTATGCTAAGTTTTAAAAAAAATTAGCTTCAATACATCCTCACGGAACCGTTTCCACCAAAAGCTCTGCTAAGCTCTGCTTTGTTTTTTCGGAAGCTGAGGTAGCTCGACGCAGCACAAGATTCCCTCGCGAGCGATTTTTCCGAAAAGAAAAAAACATAGCACAGCTTAGCTTAGCTTTTGGTGGAAACTCCGGTTTTACGCTACGAGTATCTCTATGCAGTAATTGACTTGTCCAGTAAAAGTCCTGAAGCTTAACGATATCTCCGTGGACCGCACTCCAAAGAAGAGAAAGTATTCTCAAATAGATTCTCGTCATATTTGCTAAGTAACGCATTGGAAAGACTTCGCGCAGCGACTTGCAGCGCGCAGTACAATTCTTTATGCGCAACAAAGTCCTCGGTGAAGTGGGAAACGCAACTTGCTTGTGCGCCGCAAGAGCGTGAAAGCAGGGAAGAAAGGAGGTGAAAGGTAGCCGCGGAAAACGTCTGTTCTCATAGAAAAGGGTAATTTTTCGCTTGGGTGTCGCCATCCAGGCACGCAGGGACGGGGCGAATCACCGACTAGTACGTGCACGGTGTTCCCGAGCCGCGTGAAAGCAGATTCAGCGTATTGTGAAGAGTCGCGGATACGTAGGACGGTCGTCTCGGTTATTGAAACTTTCTTAACAGTTTTCGGAGAGGGGGCCGACCGCTTTCCTGCTCCAAAGAAACCGGCTGGCCGCTGAAAACGAATTTCGGGCACGACTTAGCGTGTCAGTTACTGCTTCCCCGGTGCCGATCCGAACGCATCGCGATACACTTTGACAGAACCATTACCGTTCGCGTTTTCATCTCGCCTACCAAGAGATGAACAACTTAATTAGAGGAATACATGAAATTAAACGAGAATTCATCATTCTTCTGCGATAGCAACGGAGCCGTTCATTTCTATGCACCGTAAAACGAGCCTATTAGTCCCGCATCGGTAAATTATTAAAAGGAAAATGTACGGTGCGATGCTTGGACGTTATCGTCGATCATGCACTCGCGGAAAGATCAAATTGGTAGATGAAACTAAGAAAATGGCCCCACGCGACTTCCTGCTCCGCCTAATCTATGTTCGATTATCCACGAACTTGTTAGATACCTTCGGATTACTGTGTACATTTCAGCACGACTTGTTTCATTAAGGATGTATCGGACGTACAATATCAGACAAAAGTATATGAATTTTGAAATACTTGAATATCTACGTCTTAAGCATAGTAAATCTAGGTGTAAGGAATTCGAACGACAGTTGGAGTGTTATTTTTAATCCTAGGAAGGTATTTTTCACTTTACAAATGCTTTCTCAAGCATTATTTGCTAAACTTTTGCTAGTGAAAATGCCCACAATTCACAATTTTCTCAAGTTATAATTTATTTCTTTAAAACGGTGTAGTGAAAACAATTGAAACATGTACAAAAAAATTGAAAACATTGGCACTAGGGTAAAGTACCCAATTACTGTGCCCTGTTGCAGGACTTCCGGCGTTTTCTCTTGTAAAAATAACTTTAGTAATGAAATTGACTTGTCTTAAGCATTTAAAGATAAATTTCAATGTTTCTTTTATCGATATAAATTTTTGCATGAAACAAATATCACATCTTCTTTGGATAATATTAAATATAAAACAAGAAGTTCTGGAATCAGTTACTGTGTGCCTATAATCTCCAAAAATCAGTTACTGTGCCTCAGTTACTGTGCTCCCTTTCTGAATACTGTGCTGCAATTACTGTGCTTCCTCCTTGAATACTGTGCTGCAATTACTGTGCTTTTTATTAGGTACACTCATTTTTAAGTTAAATTTTTCGGTAATAAAAATGAAATATAATAAGTCACTTAAAAGTTCACATTCGAGATGGCCACTTTAATAAATTGCTCATATTTACCGTACTTTTCTTTCCAAATATAACCGGACGTGCGTTAGAGGTTACGAATATTTAACACGCGCGGCAGTGTAAACGACACAGTAACTAACGCAACGTGCGGAAACAACTCCAGTTATCGTATACTGTAAATGACGCTACTTCCAAATTCGTTTCAGTTACTGAATTTGTTGAAAATAAATACAGAAATTCAAATAAATAATCGCTGTTTTGTTTTTCCGTAATCTAAATATGTTTTACTAATATAATTAACGTTGTGAATCTTACCTAGAACGATTTATTTTACTGAATATTGACCTTCATTCGTTCAGTATTTTCTTAAGCTTTTTCATAAGTTTTACAGAAAATTTTGCGAATTCATTATCAAAAAAGTGAAATAATTGTTTTCGTCTTTTAAGAACTTCTGTGCGTTACATGATTAATTTGAACAAATAAATAATTAACTGAATTTAAATAAAAAAATTTAATATCTTTTATTCGAGAAATATAAAGTTAATTATGCTTAATGATAAACTAGAGGCACAGTAATTGGGTACTCCACAGTAATTGGGTACTTTACCATATTTCTTCAACATTTTTTCAGATTGTTTATCCGTCAAGATCGTCTCTTTCCATAAGAATACGTGTAAAATCAGTGAAAATTAAAATCTTCATAACTCAGTAACCGTTTAGTGAATTCGTTTAAAATTTTTGGAGCGCACCAGGAAATTTTCATCAACTTGGCACAATTTTGAAAATAGGTCCAATACATTCTTAACGGGGGATTGCGCCTTGTTGGGCCGAAAAATATGTAATCCTTTGTGAATTTTTTGTACAAAAACGGTTCGACAAATTAATTTGACGTTTGGCAGGTTGTTTTATTGCATCTTGAACTATTGTTCTGAATTTTTGTGTGCCAGTGAAAAAACAAACATGGCAGATAAGATACAGAGAGAGCGTTGAAAAATAATCGGGTGGTCCTGGCGTTGACGGAAAGTACGGTAAGGATTGTCTGAAACAGAAAAAGGAAATGATGTATGAATGTGGTTATCTGTGGTAGTAGATTTATTGCCGTATATGTTACCGTTCCTTTTTTATTTAAATAAGTTTTCCCGATTTTGGGGCAAATACTTTTTCAGATTCAAATCAGGGCGGTTCATCCTCTTCTTCAAAAGACTCATTAGTGTTTTTAAAAAAAAAAATCATAAATATCAGTTAGGACATTTGGGGCTGTTACGCGAGAATCCCCCCTTAGATTGGTGGAGGTACCAAAGAAGGGAACAAGGCACCCGAAAACACTGAACTATCCTTTCCTCTGTGCATACAGTTCTGAAACACTCTGTACACCACAATTCCTCCACAACCAGCGCATCCTCATTAGATTCACCTGTTGAAAGACGATACGTCATCGTCTCTTCTGTGCTCAAACTATTAATCGTTTCAAATCAGGGTCACCGGTCCGCGTTAAACACAAGATTGCTCACTATCAGTCGGAGAGGTAGGTACGCTTAATCGAAGCGTCGATCCACGGGTCCCTGGACCCCATAGCGTAACCCTAACGCGCCAGCGTAATCGCCTGGGCGATAGCATCTGAAAAACAAGGCGATATTGCATCGCTGCACGGACAGCGCCGGTAATTCATGCGACAGGTGGTTGCGGCGCATTTTTCCTTGGGTTCCCGCGCCGCGGACTGTGCATTATGGCATAATAAGTCATCCCATTACGTGTGGCCGCGGTCTAAGAGCCGAGCGATTAATCGGATTATAAGAGTGGAGCGCATTAATCTCGGTGTCGCGATTTACCTGGGCTGCAGCACACGGCGCGTGCTGGAGTCCGGTATCGTGCGGCTAATTGCACTGCTTCATTGCAGAGTTAGGGATCTCGGGACACGAGCCATGAAGCATTCGTTTGGAGGAATCTTGGCACGAATACCATCAGAATTCGAGCGATTTTTCTTTGATTCCGCGTGGTGTTAAGTGAGATATCTCAGGATTTAATCTTGGAGGGAGCTGAGTTGAAGGACCATGGCACCCTTAAAAGAAAAAGGAGATTAATATAACCACAACTGAAGAAATTCAAGAGCTTTGTAAAAGAAAAGAAAACTAAATTTTATTCTTTAAATAAATTTGTATAATCACCTAATGAATTTCATTGAATTTGCATTCAAAAATACTTTTATCCCTCAAGTATTTTTAATGCAAATTCAATCAAATTCATCAGGTGATTATACAAATTTATTTAAAGTATAAAATTTAGTTTTCTTTTTTTTACAAAGCTCTTGAATTGCTTCAGTTGTGGTTATATTAATCTCCTTTTTCTTTCGAAAACTATGTGCCATGGTCCTTTGGCCCTATTTCTCCGTCTGGGCGCTGTCGAGCAATATCCGAAGCTATCGATCATCTGTATCTGATTATACAAATAGAGAATAATCGTATTACTCGATTAGAACTCTTGCAACGCGCATCTGGGTCGTTCTCCAACTCTCCCGGAATATTTCCGATGTCCGAAGCGATGTCGCGCGAGAATAAAAGCAACGGGTGCTGTGGGGGGGGCCACGTGGTCAGCGTGTACTTCTGCGGGCGATCGAAAATGAGGCTACGAGGAACGACATCATCATCGTCGTCGATCGCAGTCATCATCATCATCATCTTCGTAATCGGTGGTCCTCGGCATGGCGGCCACCACCACCGTTTCACGTGCAAGACCAGTCGATGCACTCGGCTGCACACTTCTGGGTTACCCAGCCATTCCGTATCGTGATAGTGTCTGGAGCAGTCCTCCCTTGCTCCTCGCTCTCAAGTGAAAACCGCTGGGCAGACGGTTGTCTTTCATCTCGGCGCAGAGAGGCTCCCGACTGATCATCATGGCCGGTGACTCGAGTGTACCCGTCACAACTATAGTTTTCCTTTGACAAAAGGCTCGAGGTAAATTGCCCGGTCTCGGTGGTATCGCGGATCCATTGCATCTCCACTTGCTTCGATCGTTCTCGAGTTCCAACTTGAATTAAATCGGTAGGTCCTCGCTTTTGGAATTGCCTTATTCGCAGGGACCAGAAATAACAGTTATTTTTTTAATTTTCTCGAAAAAAATCATCGAGGAAATGTTAATTTTTATTTAAATAGAAGTCAGTCTTCATTAAATACTGCATAAATTTTCCGAAAAATCAAGCGATTTAAAAATATTAAGATTTATCTGTTTTGGTTACTGACAACCATTATTGTCAGCGGAAATATTTTTTGGTCACTAATAACCATTATTGTCGACGGAAATTTTTTTTGTTACTAATAACCATTATCGATGACCAGAATTTTTTTTTTGGTTACGAATAACCATTATCATTGACGAGAATTTTTTTTTTGGTTACGGTGTAACCAATATATATTGCGGGAATTTTTTTTTGGTTACGGCGTAACCAATATATATTGCGGGAATTTTTTTTTGGTTACGATATAACCAATATCTATTGCGGGATTTTTTTTTTTTTTTTTTTTGGTTACGGTATAACCAATATGAATTGCGGGAATTTTTTTTTGGTTACGGTATAACTATTGAACTATAGAATATCTGGAATGCAAATACGGTACGGACAACCCCGGGCTGGCCAGGCCAAGAGAGATAGTGGCATTGAATGGGTGTTTTTCCTGTATTCTACACAGTGGTGGGCCCGTATTTTACCTAACGTAGAAAAGTGAATTCTCTACGTGTAGAATAAGACGTAGTAAATAGCTCAACTTTATTACGTTCATGTATTTTACTGTATAAAATCATATTGTTTGAAAAAACATTGCAGACTGTGGAATGCCACAACCTGCATGGACATATCGTATTCATTAAATTCAGAATTGCAACAACATACTTATTGTTGGATGATGAATTTTTTCAACCATCTAAAAGTAGAATTGCATTTTTGGATTTAATCCAAATTGCTTGTAATTTTGGAATTTTGCGTTATGTAAATTATTCGACAATGTTGTTCGAGTTGGAATTTTATAAGCTGGATTCAATTTATGAATAAAGTTCCTAAAGTGGTCAGATTCAATAATACTAAGCAGAATGGTACATCCAAAGAAATAAACTGCTAAAGCTTTATCAATTTCTTCAGAATCCATGTTGATATACGTAAAAATTCGAGTATCTTTTGCACACCAAAGATATGACTAAACAATTTCATATTATTTATAATTTTGTTATAATTATATTCCAATCCTTCTTTTTAAAGTAATTTAAAATATTGTGCAATAAAATTCAATACAATAGGTAGAGGTTATATCGTAACCAAAAAAAAATTCCCGCAATATATATTGGTTACACAGTAACCAAAATAAAATTCCCGCAATATATATTAGTTACGCCGTAACCAAAAAAAAAATCTCGTCAACGATAATGATTATTCGTAACCAAAAAAAATTCTGGTCATCGATAATGGTTATTCGTAACCAAAAAAATTCTGGTCATCGCTAATGATTATTCATAACCAAAATCATTCAAACAAAAATATTAATTCTTATGCCATAACTTTTAAAATTTAGGTTATAACAGTTAGGGTCCCTGCTTATTTGAGATTGAATTATAGTGGCAAAGTTTCATTGCAAAGAAGCTGCGATTTTTTTTATTTTTTATTTTTATATATAGAAATTACTGCAAACATGGAAAATCGACTGCGATTACTGTACTGTTTCTTCTTCTTATTATTTTTTTTTAAAGCAGTGTCCTGAGATCTAATCAGATTAAAAGTCAAGACAAAATCAGCAATTAATTTTTGCATAACTTTTAATATTCAATACTTACGCCGCACGCTTTTATTTTTAGTCCAATGAGGGAATTCTTCTAAGGCAGTTATTTAGGCAGGTATCAAAATTATTTTTTCCTTTTTACTAACTACATTTTAATAAAAGCTTGTTTTAAATTTTTTTTTTATTAAGTGTATTATTTTATGCTGTTTAGTAAGAATATTGTATTGTCAGCGGAACTATATATGTGTGCAAAGTTTGAAGTCGATGGGATACGTGGAAGCGGGCCAAATTTAGCTTACAAGATTTCACCCCGACAAACTAACGAACTCACAAGTGAAGCTAAATAAAAGCTTGTGAATAAAAAAACACAGTGTAACAGTGAAGAACGCTCGTTGGTAATAATGTAAACACCTTGTGGTTCTTGTGATTGCCATTAAGTACACTTTCATCGTGCCAACTATTCCGATGACGTTAAATCAGCAATAGTGAGTTGTTGTGGTCTGCCTGAATGCATTTACATGTCAATTACACCAGGAAGCTCCAAGTGCTATCTTAATCCTCCATAACGATACATCACCACGGTTTCTCTGCTTTAACTCTGTTATTTATGAATTTACCCACTGATGAATGGTTGCCCACGTCCGGGGCCAGAAATTAAAATTCAAAGGTTCCGTCTTTTTGCGTGGAACGTCCACCGAGGAAGATGAGTTTCTCGAGTCCTTCCGCCAGCTGACAGACGAGTTATTGCTTCTCTTCTTTTTTTTTTTGGGCAACTCTGCTAGAATAAACCGACGAGTCTGTACGGTAAACCCGCGGAGGTATCAAACTCACGATTTCACGATCGATGCCTCAAACTCCGACCCAATTACCTAAGCATCTGGGTCAGAAATTTCACGTTTCACCTGCGGCCGATCGCACCGAAACGACATCGCACACATGAAATCAGACTGAGGCGTGCCAGCGTCCGATATCTCAGATAATTAGCAGAGAATCAGCACACCTGCCCGCGAAGCGGCCACTCTAAATTCACTCTCGTTCACGCGCATTAAGTTGCGCGACTGCACTCGCCCTGCCCGAACGGTGCGTTTCGAAACGTTCCGAGCATATTTTAACCAGCACGCTTACGAGCTCCCTCGACTGTATCGTTTCCCCATAACTCAGGCACGCGGAGTGCATCATTTTCTCATAACTCAGCCGCGCAGGCTATCTGCGATCGGGCCGTGTGAATTTTTTTTTCCATTCCGAAGCCAGGAGAGCCCGCTCGCCTGGGCACAATGAACCATTATCGTCGCGCCTGGGCCCCCGAGGGCATCCCGCGTCCTCTCCCGTCCCGACCCTTCATCATCGTGTCACTTCCATCATGCACATGGCTCCACGCACGGCCCCACAATACCCTTCGGTGCTCGTCGATAACGGCCCCGATCGTCGCGTAACAAGCATCGTGTGCCGACCCCCCCCCCCCCCCCCACCCCCACCCCCACCCGACCTTGGCCCCCAGCAATCATCCGCGCTCGGGGTTGCAGGAACCGCGGATTAACGAGCCGCGGGTCATCGGGGGTCTATCAACCGCGCTATTGATTTTGTTGCGGGCGCAGGGAACTCGGAAGATGGTGGCGCGAAGTAACGGGGCATTTTCATCTCCCGGAGGGATTTATTTAGTGGTTTCAAACCGGTTGATACTCGATAATCAAAGACCTTCATTTGTCACGGGTTAGCGGGAACGATCGAGAGAGAGTGCGGGTCGTGTGAGAGTATCCTCTTACCGATTTCGATTCGTTTGATCTGATTAATGGCTCGGGGGGGGGGGGGGGTCGCGTCTGGAGTTCTCTCACGATGTTGCGAGGTCTTTGGGTAGTTGGAATGGAACAGTTCGTAACTGAATTAATACTGTGATAGTTTCTTTCGTGGAATATAAGAGAAATCACAGTTTTCTATTTGGAGAACATCTGTTTCGTGGTTAGTAACGGTGTACCCTCTTCAGGGACTTACTAAACAGCTTCAAATCGGTGGATTCGCGGTAATAGTAGGTCTTCCTTTGGTACGGGTCATTGGTAACCATCAAGAGTCACTGTGTCATTTTCCGGTCCTTTGATGTCGACGCGAGGTCTGAAGAGCGCTGGGATAATCTTCGTCGATTTGAAGTCTTCGAGTAAGTACTTGAATGGAGCTGAGCTTCACGGCTCGTAATAGCGCGCAGATCTCTCGCCGCCTCGTGTCCGCGAGATCGTTTCGCAAATATTGGGAGGATAGGAAAGCCTGTACACAGATCGGTCTCGTTCGTTTGATCTTCCTTTAGCATCGTTCCGTTAATTTCAGCGGATCTTCCTTTTCTCCCACGCGTAGAGTGACTTCTGATCGTGAACGATTTGAAGGAAGCAACATGTATGGCTAAGGGAAAAGGCTGACGTTGCCGCTGGCATTAAAATAAGGTTTATCTAGAAAGACACTAAATTATTCCCCGGAATTAATTACACGGCGCTGCGCCCCCCGTTAATTACCGTCGATGTAACACACCTCGGGAGCCTATACGTCCAATTCTCAATAGGGATAGAGAAGAAGAACACGATGTATCATTACCATTGTACACGTTCAAATATAAGATTGACGAGGACTTTCGAAAAAATTACACATTCGCTGTAGCCCTGTTTCATAGCCACCTGAACGATTTAATTACCCCGTGTGCCTATCTAATGATTATATTCAGGCCGCTGTTGTTGGGTTTAGATTATACGTCTGTACCGTCCTAATCGCGTTTCTAACAATATGTTTCGGTGGATCGGCCGTGTTACTTTTTTTTATCTCTTCCCATCGAACAACTCCACCCAGTCGTTTCTAATCTTGTTTTTCGACTCGGTTTCATTGAAGTAGCACCTGTAAATCATCGAATTTGAATCGGCAAACAGGCAGGCGGGTGAATTCTTGCAGCGAAAGTTACGCGTACCAAGTCCACTGACCCAGAAGCCCGAAAAGAGAGTGGAGAGGTAATTAATTAGTGTAGGTTCGGGAGTAACCAGTTCTCGCTCACTTTTTATTAGGGGGTGGGTTCGAACCTAAAGGGGGGAGGCCATATTTAGGACGCTAGGAATAAGGTGATTCTTGAGAATTTTTTTCTAAGAAACTGTTGAGCGGATCTTGCCTAAACTTTCAGAGTATTTTAGTTCACATTCATACAATAAAAATTAATTTTTACATTAGAAAGTGCTCGGTAGAAATGAAGATATTATATGAACACGTTCGTTAGGACTCGCGCACCGGAGTTGCAAATTGGCGATTGTAATGGTGGCCCCATTTCTTCCCTGAAATAAAAAAACCAAGGATTTTCTTATTTCTAGTATAATTACATTGTCGATGAACCTAAGACACTGATAAATAAATTGAATTGAACAAATCTTTTTCCATAAATAGTACGAAATATCTTGGGGCAGAATCGTAACTTTTTCTTTTTTGAAGTCCCACCAATTTGCCAACATTGAACTTTTTTTTCGTTTGTTAGGTTCGTCGACCATGTAATTATACTAGAAATAAGAAAATCCTCGGTTTTTTTTATTTCAGGGAAGAAAGGGGGGGCCTCCATTACAATCACCAATTTGCAACTCGGGCGCGCGAGTCCTAACGAACGTGTTCATATATCTTCATTTCTGCCAAACACCTTGTAATGTAAAAATTAATTTTTATTGTTTGTATGTCAACTAAAGTACCCTGAAAGTTTGGAAAAGATGCGCTTAACAGTTTTATAGAAAAAATATCCCAAGAATCACCTTATTCCATCATCCTAAATAGGGCCCCCCCCTTAAATTTTAAATTCTCTAAACATTATAAGGCTTCAAAACACTGGAAACTTTAAAAACTGCAAACTCTTGTAACTTCAAGTACTGATTCTATATTATAAATGGAATATCTTGTTTTAAGAACTGACGTGAGCAACATTTTTGCGTAAATCTCTATTAACCATATTTAACCCTCGGTTGTCACACCTACTTTTTCGAACGCCGTTGTCACACTGGGTCAATTTGACCCTGTCAATTTTCAAACAGTTGTTATTTAAAAACTATTAGTTAAATTAAGTCTAAAAAATTCTGAGATAAAGTTTGAACATTGTAGAATATATGCCCATCGTTGAAAGTTGACATTTAAAGTGTCATCATGCTTAAAAAAAAATTTGAAGCAATAAGAGTTCCGACAAAAATGGTTTTTGCTTAAAAAATCATACCTTTTTTAATTTTTAATATTTTTAGCTAAAAATTTATAGTCATACTCCTGAGATATGCTGCTTTGATAAAAAAAAATAGTCCTATATCGGAGCTTTCAAAAAAGGTATTTATTTTGCACACTGAATGGTGGCGTCATTTGGATTGAAAAACTCGTGCATTTGCATAGGAAAAAAAAATTTATTATTATTTCAAAAATACATAAATTAATTTTAGCTATAACAATGTATGTTAAATTAAAAACTATTGTTGGTCGACACAGTTATTGCATAAATATGCACGGTGCCGGTCGCACATCGGCTGCAAACATGTGGGACACTGCATTTGTGTTTTTGTATGTTTTTTATAGTCGCATCATGTGCACCGAACTCTCCTACTCAGTTTGCAGCGGGCCTCTTGTGGAATGTGACATGGCCCTTGTAAAATTGATGAAATTCCTTTTCGAATATCCGTGCGTAGAGATGAATGGTGTGATCTTTGTTCCAATTGTCGCTTCAGGAAATGTATACAAAATACTTCTGTTTTTAAGTTTCTGAGTGCTCTCAGACACAAAAATGACTGCCTCCGAATTGAAGTAAAAACGACGCCGTTGTCACACATGGGTCAATTTGACCCTGCTTCAAATTCTAACGGCTTTCAAACACGCACTGACGCTTCCACTCAGTCGGCAAGTATGTCTACTTGTAGAGGACACATGAAACTACTACTAGAGGGCGCCAGTAGTATAATTCTCAATGATGCCTCAGAGATATTTGATCGCAAAGTCGAACGCAGGGTCAATTTGACCCAGTGTGACGACCGAGGGTTAAAGAAAACTAATAAAAAAAAAAAATTCATTGATTTAATACTTTTTCTCAACTGGCTTGCGAGAGTTTACAATCACGAAAAAGTGCAAAGTTTCGAATTCTAGAAACTCGAAATTTTCTTGGGTTTCGAGGTTTCGACGCTCCGAGAAAGCCATTCCTACTTTTTACATCTCTCGCAGGGTGTCCAGCAAGAGTTGCGTTTATATACAGATATCCAAGAAGCTGTACTGCTTCGAAGACACAGAAACTATCTGTCTCACAAGAAACCATCCAGCTTAGAGGCTACAATATACGTTACACCCCGATCGTTGTTACAGCCAGCAATGAGCAGCACGACAAGGACAGCCTGAACGAGACTGGAAGCACAACAGGTGGCACCGTGGAGGGTGCACCCGGGGGAGCCCCTAACAGGGGTGAGAGGGTGACCGATGCTGGCGCAACGACACCCCAGACAGCGAGGTCCGCGGCCCCCTCCAGATCCCTGGTCTCCAGGATCCTTTCTAAGACACGATCATCCAGCGACCTCTTGGACCACTCCGAGCCCTTGTAAGACACGATCGGTTGCAGCCCGGCCGGGATAGATGACGTAGACGCAGGCGTAATTTATGAATGATCTAGAGTGGAATAATTAAAGTCGCCACAAGTTTCCGCGTGTAACGGCCGTGCCTGCGATCTTCACGTCGCGTGAATGAGGTGGAAACGGGGCGCCTTGTAGTTTATGTTTACCATAAAACTGAGGACACCAGTATCTAGGCCAAAGCTGACGCGGAGTTTTTCCATTGTGGGTTACAGTTCTCAATTATGGGTCGTCCTCTCGAACGTCTACGGCCAGCTCATCGTGGTGCTGATGATCGCTCTGTGCCTGGCGGAAGTGATGGACACACCTGTACCTCTCCTCAGTTTGCAAGTAAGTTCCGAACGTTTGCCTGGGACAACTATCTCGGGAGTCTTCTGGAATTGTCTAAAAGAAAGAGTTTGTTTAGAAGGTTGAAGCGTTACAATTGATATTGGCGTTATCCCAATGCACTTACCTATAGACGTGTTAAAAATGGTGCTACCCAAACGCGCCGGGCACGATCACTGTTTTAACGACGCTAAAAGGAGAGAAGAAGCAAGCGTCAGGTGGTATGCCGGGTCATAAACCGTGGAATATTATAGCAGCGACGGGGGGATGCCTCGTAAAATCGCGATAGGAAACGAACGTCAGCAATTCAACAGTATTTCATATGGTAATCAAAGAACCGATACTGCTATCTGTTGAGCATTGCACAGCTGCAGTTTAACTAACTATGCGTAACTTCGTGAGCGCTAGCCGGCTCCTCGCCGTTCCCATATCCTCTCGTTCACTCTGCAGATATTAAACTTCCAGTTCTTCCGTTCGAGGACTTTACGATCGGTTCATCTAGGATTTTTCATACAAGCGGTAGGTAACGGTAGAGTCGCCTAAGGTGCACATATAATCGCGTTCGACTGTTAATATTCTCGGGGTACTGGAGAGCTTGAGGATTGTGCTGACACTCGTAAAAGAGATTCAGGGGATCTTATAAAAATCCGCGAGTCACCGCTTAATTGCAACTGATTGTGAATTCACCCATTAAGTGGGCATCGTATGGTCTCGAGCTGTATTATGATTATTTTGTGAAAGGTAGCGGTGGATGAAGGATGATATGAGGGATCGCGGCGGATCAATCTGGGACGATGCTGGAAAAGCAAACAGCTAGCGGTGTTCTGACGATTTCAGTTGAAACGGCATTTGTAATTACGCGCGATTCTGCTCGCTCCGCCGTGCACCGTTTTTCGTGTAAATTATGGATCGGTTCGAATAGAGATGTCGACAAGTTACCGTAACCGTAACTCCGAGAATTGAAAGCACGATACCCTGTAACGGCCGGGCGAGGATGCTTCGGAGCACGATGAACTCGTCAGGCTGTGGAATTCCCGATCGTTATTGATGGTCGAGAATCATGACGTACCTGAAATCGTACTTTATGCGTTCATAGGTCTACTCGCCAGAAGTTTCTTATAGCTTAGTTGATAAATAAACGTTAAATTCCATTTAATAGTTACTGAAAATAGCGACGTAACTTTATCCCCCATTCGGGTTCACTGATCCCCTTAGAGCTGCGTTTTCCAACCCTTTTTGAGTCGCGATCCTCTTTTTTTATAATATTCTAATAACCTGCGACCCTCCATACAAGACAACTCAAATATTCCCTTCCCTTCATTTGTGAGAAATGAGTATTAATCCATATTAAAATAAATAAGTGCTAAAAATCGTCAACTAAAAATAACCGTGGCGACCCATCAGAAAACACTTCGCCACCCACAGGTTGGGAAGCACTGCCTCAGGGATTCCTGCATCATATGTACATTACAGTGGATATTTATTATTACCCTGTCATTGTCCCTCAGTTCTTTTAATCCACGATATTCCCCCCAATTTCCCAGGGCGTGTTCCTGATGTACCTCTACGTGGGAAGCATAGCGGTGATCATCAGCATCTACATATGGGTGTTGGTGGACAGCTGTGGAAGTCTCGGTAGCAGTAGCAGCGGCGTCGAAGACGCTGAACTCGGTGGCACCTCTTTAACCAGGTTCGGGTCCCTGAAACGGGCGCACATCTCGCGATCCAGAACAGCGCCGACCAGTTTCTACATTCGGGTGGGAGCGCTCCGTGAGTTTTCTTTCAAAGCCCCACGGTGTCTGTTAACCGTCGTCGATTAGCATAGAGCAACGGTGAAGTGAAAATATTTGCGCAGTCTTCGGCCTGGCGACCCTCGTTTTCAACGGGCTGGAGATGGCGATGCACTCGATGATGCAGGGCGCGGAATGCTTGAGCGACGTGGTCTTCGTGCACCCTGTCCTTCACGGGCTTTTCACGTTCCTGCAGATGCACTTCCTGTTCGTGAACTCGCAAGTGAGTACATAGATAACGAAAAGAGGCACGTTTCTGTACGTCTCCTTGAAATTTTCATTGTATATCTGGAACCGACGGTGGATATAGAGTCAATACTAATAGATGTAGTTGCGTGCAGGTTCTTGTAGAGAAATTCGGTTTAGCTGCAAGATTCGGATTTATTCACCTAGCCGCCACTAACATCGCTGTTTGGATTCGACTGGTGATCTGGGACTCTGCCCAGGAATGGACCTACTTCGTCCACATGGCGCAACGAGGGCTGCACAATTCTGCCTCTCCGCTGAATCTCCGAGGATTCCCAGCGTCCCTGATAAGACACACTAGGGACTTGATAGGTGTGTGCTCAAGCCCTTGAGGAATAACTTTGGATTACAATATTAAGGATACTTTCGCAGAGTGTTCCAAATACCTTGTCTTGTTTCAGACCACTCGCCAATAGACAAAACTGCCTTCCACCCCTATCAACCCATTTCAAACGAACAGATCTCCCAAGTGATCGCCCTGCAGGAGTGCTTGAACACGAACACGTTGGGACAGTTGTGGACATCAAGCATGCCATTCCTATATCCCTTTATCGTCCAGTTCAGGTGTGAATCAGCGAGCATCGCGCGCGACATCATCGTGGAATGTTCAATTAACAGTTGAGCTCTGTTTCAGCTTGATAGCCGCTGCTGTGACGTTTGTAATGGGCCAGAACGTCGGACGGAATCGGTTGTCGCACAAGCAAAAGTTTCACGGCAGCAAGGACCTGTCGAGTCACACCAAAGTTGGTTGCGACGGGTCCAGTAAGGGTCTTTTCCTTGGCATACTCTGTATGGTCGCTGGCATAGTGGTTATCCTGATATTCCTCGTTGTAAGAGAGGACGAGCATTTCCCATCAGCCACTTTGACCTGGTTGACCTGCGGCACTCTGATCACCATCTTGACGTTGAGCAGTCTGATGACGGCCAGCGGGCTCGTTCAAGTTCGTCAGATGTCCGTGGTGACGAGAGCACCGGCTGCCTTGGACAGTTTGCTGTCGAACGTGGCTCTGTTCGGGGTCCAGCTGTACTCCGTTTTCACCATCGTGGTGTCCGCCTGCTCTTTGGCCATACTGAAGGGTGAATCCGACGAGACTCGGGCGAGGCACATCATGCTCCTGGTTGCGTCGATCTTGCAGCTGGCTCAGTGCTTCGCGCAGAGCACTCTGATAGCGGAGGCCTCGAAGCGCTCCTGCATAACTCGCTTCCAAATAATAGCGAAACCCGCCAGGCAGGTGATCACCTTCCTGCTGTTCAGCAACTCCGTTCTGTGGGCTTTCGACACTGTGATCACGCAGAACTGGATCTCGCAGGAGCTGCAGCTGAGATTCTTCGGCGTGCTCGCGTGGGGCGTGATATCTAGGATCGGCCTTCCGTTGTTGATCTTCTACCGGTTCCACAGTTGCGTGCTGCTCCTGGAAGCGTGGAACAAGTGCTATAGAATGCCGAGGGGGGAGCATCCGCTCAACTGACGACACAGAATGTCACAACCATGTTCCTCTAGGTTCGTTGCCCGCTATTATGTAACAAATTGTCTAACCCTATATATATCTTCTTAACGACCAATTTTCTGTCCCCAGATTGCAGCGGAGATCGCATCGCTCTTATTGCCGCAGAAAGGTGACGATCGATCTGCGGCAGAACGACGAATGGTCCTCCACGATCCAGAGAGCCCCGAAGAGATTGCTCCACCCAAGTTCGCTGATAATGGACACGGTGCGCTTCGTTCCCTTCGTGGACAATCGGCTCTACTTCGACCCGAATTCCCTGCTCCACGTCGCAGCTTCCTCGGTCCATCCTCAGAGCTTGGAGTACGCTGTGCCGTCGCCGAGAAGAAACTTGCAGCGTCACCACCATCACCACCATTCGCATCATCACCATCATCATCATCACCATAGACATCACAGGAAGCACCGTCGCGTGGTCAGCGATCCCGGTACGAGAAACTGGGACGCCGGTAACGAAGGGCCGAAACGACATAGGAGGATGTTCAGCTTCGACACGGGTATCACTGGATCAAGGTTACTGGAGGCAACCAGCAACGAGGTTCTACCTCCTGACGAGGCGAACACGTCGACCTTCAGGAAAGTGCCATGGCATCCGAACTTGCACATGCTCAAAATCAGAAGAACGTAGCGCGGCGAGGCGACCTGCACCATCCGGCTCGCTGTAACGATTCAATAGAGGAGGCATGAAGATTTTTGCGGAGGATCAGAACGAGCCGGTCATTTCGTCTCGTTTCTCGATGAACAGTTACGACGAGGCGGTGCCGATTCGATATCGTGCATCCAAGCCAGCAACGATTATCCCTAAGAGTGCAGTACCTTTTGATTTCACGTGCAATATTAACGTTCGTTAAGGACTTATTTATCGTTTATAAGAAGTTATTTATTCGTGCCGATCACGCGGCACGCTGCCAGCCATCGCGGTTCCAACTTACCTTCTGAAGATCGTTGGGTACGGAGATACGGCGCAACCTATTCTTCAAATTTATATACGGGGTGATTCGTTTAACATAAACGAAATGTCGAAGGCACGTTAGGCGAATCACTCTGTACGTGTGATTATCGATGATCGTTCTTGTATATACTTAATCACGATCGTTCTGGTAAATAAGAACGTTGAATATTTATACAGAACTGTACGATGTATTTATTGAACTCACGGTATATCGTATGACAGTTTATATTCCAACAGACATACTTGAAGCACTATATCTTTCTTTGAATGCTCGACTCACACTGTCCGTATCATTTTCTTAAATCAGATTACTAACGAAGTATCCTCGAGCTGTTAATTATTAACTGAGAAACATAGCAAGCTTCGCCGAAGTTCAGCTTGGAAAACTATGCTTTATTATTCACCCTTAGATGGATATATAAATCACGTGGAGATTGTGAGTTTAGCAAACACTGCACATCATGTTTTGTTTATGATACTTGCCATGAACATTCTCTCTGTCTCTGCTCCGTAGGTATATATACAAATATTAGGTCTGCTGTGTTACCGATGATTCCATCCGAAACCATCCTATCCGTTACGTTTCACACCATCAGCTAACTTCGTACATAGGTTCCCTTAACATCGAAAAATCATTTAAAGTGTCTAATATGCCACATTATATCGTGCGTGAATATGTTTTGTTCTTTTTTTCTTCTTTCAATAAACGCAATGACCTTCCTTCGAGCAAAGTGAACAAAACGTTGCATAAAACGCTTAATCGTAGACAATAGTACGTAGCGAATGTTAAGTAATAAAAAGAACGAGACATTTCGTTGGGAAACGAACGCTTTATCACATAGTAGTCGATTATAATTAGGCGAAAATATGTTTAACACTTACAAAACGAGATTAAAAAAAAAAAATTGAATACAATAGAAATGAAACCTAATATCACTTGTTCGTAGAATAAACAACATACAAAAAGTAAAACTGCCGAAACATAGAAGACATGAGATACATACATGGAAACGAATATAAAAGAAACAAGGCTGAGGCAGGATCAAGCTGGAACACAGTGGAATCGTTTTGCCAATTGATAGGTAACATTAAAGGATACACTGAATCATAACTGGGCTTTACTATCGTAATAATAAGTATCGGTATAATTCACATTGAAAATGCGACTCTTCTACTGTAGATATACGACCGTAGAACTTTTGCAAGTGTGTGAACTCTGGATAGTTCCGACAGTCGATTGTTTTCAAAATATAGCTTCTTTGGGGTACGAATAGGTACTAGATTCCAGCTCGCGAATAGTTGATCCTGGCCAAAGGAATTGTATCAAGTAGATTCGAGTAGGGATCGCTCCAGTACAATGTCCAGACGCGCTATGAATCACTGGAGGATAAATTGAAGGAGGGATTTCCAGTAGTAGCATGGCTGCTTAATCCAGACCGTCGTCGTCCTGTGGCTCTGGCTTTGGAGTGGTAGTCGGCGCTCCCGGCGCTCCCTTGGCACCTGGTATGCCACCCGCGCCGCCAAATTTCGAGCCCACCGTGTTGATAAGCGCCATTATCTTCGGATTATGCTGGTACTGCAGGATGTTCAGCGGATTCGTGCAGATCTCATTGAAGGCCTGCCCTACTTCTGGGTCCTGTGCAATGGAAATCAGACAGTTTGGAGAGGAAAGTATAATTTCAAGGTAAGATTTGTCGAGTTGAACTACTGGATAGCTGATTGCCTGAGAGAAACTGGACCACGAGTGTATGCTTATAGCCACAGGCGAAGCAAGGAGGCATTATTTACCATAAGAGACTTCAGGATGTCTGCATCGGTGAAGAATTTACTGAAGTCCCCTATTCCTGGGGCCTCCCCGCTGGATTCGGTCTGAGAGAAGCGGCTGTCCTTTGAATCCTTTGAATCCTTGGAATCCTTGGAATCCTTGGAATCCTTGGAGCTCTCCTGTTTCTCGCTCTCTGAGTTCACTTGCGTGTCACGTTTCTCCAGCATCTTGCGCATCTCGATCTCCCGAGCCTGGAAGCAGAAACGCGTCGTAAAGTACACTTTCATCGCTCAGAGGGAAGCGTTTTATTCGTGAACCTGGTGTACCTAGTAGCTAAATTATTTCCCTGCCATATTCGACTTACGATCCTCAACGATGGGATCTGATTTCGTGTTTAGCACAGGATAGTTTCAAAATAACATACAAAGTCATTTCATAGCGATTCAACCCTGAAAACTTAGCGTAGCTTATCAATTATGTAACTGGTACGCAACACTGTCGATTACCGTTTAATTCAGAGTTCCAATCGCTGAGATTGAAAGCTTACATTCTGGGGAAATTCTTCGCAACACTAAATCATAAGGAAGTGCCCGACGTCAGTCCGAGATACATTGTCACTTCATACAACCGCAGCCTTATTATAGACCGCGAAGCAGCCAATTTGGCCAGTAAACTTCGTTTCTAAAATCGATACATTTCCCGGCTTTGTTACCCCCGTTTACTTAACTCTGATTTCAGTCACCACCAATCCACGATCCAGGCTAATAAACATTTAACGTCACACAGGAGCATATGCTGCATACCCTTGAACTGAAGGAAACATTTCCTCATCAACATTTCTCTGATGAGCCATAAAGGACTCTCAGGAAAACGGCACAAACAGAAACCATATCGGCCCCAGTCGCCTGCAAGATTTGAAGGCTACTGAAAACTTTGAAAATAGGTACCTTCACCCATCGCGATCCTAAAGCCGGGGATCCACCTGAAAGCTGAGCTAAATTTTGCTATGCTATGCTGTGCTGAGTTTTAACAAATTGACTTCAATAAATCCTTATGGCGCCGTTTCCACCAAAAGCTAAGCTAAGCTGTGCTATATTTTTTATATTTTATAGCATAGTATAGCAGAGGTGGATCCCCGGCTTAAGAAGTAAAGGAAACAGTGTAAATAATAGTAAGTACCAACCCCCGTCTAAATTCAAGAAAGGCCACGTTGACGAGGCGAAGGCAAGCAGAAAACGGATTCGATACCGAAGCACCTGTAACCCACGGGGTCATGAAAATGAAAGGACCGCGGCGGTGTATCGTGGAGATCCATCGCGGATCGGCCGCCGCGATCGGGGAGGCCTTAGATCAGAACCGTTGGCGGGCGCAGAACAGGTGCATAGATAAGGAGAAAGGGCAAGGAGGAACGGGAGATAGCGGTGGAGAGAGCCGAGGATCGCGCGAGAGAACTTTTGCACGAGGGACCACCACCTTATACGGCGGCGACCCGGGCGTCTAAATATAAAGGCGCCCGTCGTCCCGACGCTCCTCTGTCCGACCGCGCACGCATTTCGCCGCGGATCTCTTCTCTTTGCTACGTGGTAAGCAGCCACGTTCGGTTGCAATCAGAGCCAGCTGGAATTCTGCTAATATTACGTTACCGGAAAACCTCCAAACCGTGGCGTTTCCCCTGTCGATGGACTTGCTACACGACAATTTCCAACGCCCCAAACCGCGTTGCTATATAGGAGACAACCGAGGGTCGCGTTATCGCGGTGGTGTTCTCAGAGAATGAATGGAATTAAAGGTTGCCTGGGTATACTAGAATCTATTCAATTAAGTATCTCGAGAAATACCGGGGACCGTGGGTTGAAGTTCGGTAAACCGAAGTGGGAGTAATATTTAGGGGGGGACTACATTTCTGCGTGGTATTTTGAGAACGATCTGCTGGCACTTGGTGGAGTAATCGTTTGTTTTCTGTGTTCTATTGGTCGGGTTACTGGCGATTTGTTCTTGTGTACCGGTATTCGTGTTAATGGTAGCTGGTGTGGCCGCTTGATAGTAGTTGGAACAATGAGGGTTCTGTAAATTTGGGAATTCGAGATTTACAGGAAGAGGAAGCGTGGTGTAAGATATTGTAAAAACGTTGATCTTAGTATCTCGTTTATAGACGATTCTCTAATTAGATTACGGAGTTGGTGTACGCTTTTAATTACTGCGCCTCGTATTCCTCAGGAATTTTAGTATATCCAAGGTAAATTTGTAGGAATCGTCTCTCGGAGCTCGAGGAATATGAGTGCCTTCCAACTGTACCTCTTCTGATTCCCATGACGACCTTGTCCCCGTATCACACGTGTATTTTGGGAATCGAATAACAGCAATGCTCGCAATTGGCCCGTGTTTGCTACTGTTTAACCAGCGATTTTCGGTCGATCGTTGCTACTTATATCATGGGAGTAAATTGCCCAAGCGAGTATAACGCGCGGGGTATTTATAATCGTAAGTCCCAAGGGCCGTTCAGTTCTAGGAATGTGTTTCCGGTTTTGGGGCCGGCACAGTGTCCCTCAGAAATATAGCAGGATGAAAAATAGCCGATGACAGGCTTTCGTCGCAAATAAAAAGCGTGGAGCGGGGAAACGAGGTTGAAGATGACGTGGAAGACGGGTCGAAGCGTGTGCAGGATCTTCGTACGAGATCTCTAGTCAATGTCTTTGCGGTCTGTCGGCCAGGTAGACCCTCCAAACCCGAGAAAACCGGGCCGCCAAGAGGTATTTTTAAAACTCCGACTCTACGGCCAGTATCTTCGGATCGTAGGAGATAAAGATACGGTGATTCAGTGGCGGCACAACTGTTGCATACCTCAGAAATTCCACATTTACAGACATTCTCTCTTGCAATTACTTTCCCCAGAATTACTCTATTGCTTTGCGATCAAAGTCACACCTTCCGAGATCAAAACGATCGATTAGAAAACATTCTTTGGACTAGCCAATCACTGCCTGACGATCTATCCTTCGAATCTCAAATTAAACGTGGAGCCTCGCATTTGCACGCAATCATTTGTACAAAGGTTCAATAAAGCCTTCACAGCAAACTTAATTCCTCAAGACCTCAAGTCTTCCTCGAAGATACAATTAAGTCTCTTCCACGATGCTATAAAAAAAAAACACAGAATCACTTTTCCCTCCGCCAAACAAAATCCACGCCGACCTGCCCTTGAATCTCTTTCTCGAGAGAATTCTCTTGACTCTCCGGAGTTTAATTCTAATTCCAGAGCATCGGCTGGAATCAAGGGATACATCCCTTCGATATTATCGAGGTGAAAGCTCCCGTTAATCGACCAGCGAGGAGCGTCGAGACGGATGGGAAAGAGGAATAAAAAAGGAAGGAAGAGAAAGAAAAACAGAGGAAATAGTAGCGTGCGTGGTCTGGCTGTGGGGTGAGAAGTAGAGGGGCGTCTTCGGGGTTTGGCGGTAGTGACAATGCCAGTTCCTCGCGGGCGAGTTGGAGTCGAAGGCGACTATCGAGTGTAGACGAGCTGCCAGCCCTGGCTCTCATCGTGTAGTGCCTAGTGAAACGAGATGACGGGCTCGCGGCTGAGACCCGCGTTCTTCGTGGGCCTCTTCCTGGCCCTTCTAGCCGTCGCCTTACAGGGTGAGTAACCACCACCGGAAGTCCCCTGACCACCTTCCAACCACGGCTCACCCTCTTGTCCCGTTGACCTTGCGCAACCGTCCCTTTTCCCTCGTTCTAGTCCTCGTTCTAATTCTCCCTTTTCAGGTAGACAGCTTGCTCTTCTTCTAATTAAGAGACATGGCTCTCGGTTACAGTGCTGCTAGGATTGTTGTGATAATGCAATTGCTTGTATTTTATTATTTTCTTCAATGTTCTCTCCTTCTTAGTGAATATAAGTATCCGAGCGTCTGCAGAAACAATAATATTTAGATGATGTTTGAAGTCCGAGTTTCGGTGAACTGTGGCTTGATTATTTTAGTAATTAGGGAAGCGACAGCTCGCGCTCGGTGGGTCCGTTTGTCTTGAAATCGATCCGAGTATCCTCATTCCTTCCCTTATTCGCAAGGGTCATTCGCGGGAACTCATACTCGCGAGCCTCGGTACCGATTGCACCGTGCTCCAAAACAACATCGTGCAACGCTGCCCGTCACTTGTTGTCGCGTTATTTTTAACTTGACGTCACGCGACGGCTTTTTTAGAATGCACCCGATCCGCGATATCGGCGTCGTTTACGCGGGTTTAATTATATAAATGAAAGTCAACGAATCGCTCGTGACGGGTATTAACGACGCCGACTGTGCCAGGTCTGTGGATTATGAGCACTCCTCCCGTTCGCCAGTTCTTGCGCCGTCCTACGTAGTTGAAAATGACGTGGTCCGGCGATTTTTCAAGGAGGAAGACGCGGGTTTCTTGATGTTAGGGCCAGGTTTCTAGAAGCTTTAGCGGTCGATGATGTGGCCGGAGTGCTGACGAACGTGTGACGATTGACGAAGGTCAATGTTACGTAAAGTCGCCGGTCTGCGTCATCGGTTGCTCGCTCGTCGAGCCTCTTCAGCATCGAGCAGACGCACCATCACCAACTATCATGAGCCTTCCGTCATTATCGGTTACCAGCGTGTAACCATTGGCGAAAGAATATCCCTCCACGGTGCACGTGACGTTTATTCGAATCTGCTTCCTCGTTGCATCACGATATTTTGGATAATTTTCATCGAGGCTTCCCTGCGGAATAGCCTTCCAATAAAATAGATTCTATGGCCACTTGCTAATTAGTTCGATTGAATAACACCTAGAGGGGACAGATGGTTCTGGATTAAGAAATATTTTGAATATTTGAATCTTTGGTAATTGTTATTGCGAGTGTACCTGACAGCGCTTTAATAGGAGTAGCACGACGAAACACGGCGACGATCGAGTAAAAAGTTTTGATCGCGGATTCAAGGATTTGTTATTTTGGGAATCGATGGTAACCGACTGTCAACAACTCGCAAATAATTACATAAGGACGGCTACAAGCCCGTGCCAGATTCGCTCTAAATTCTGTAAACCTAACCGTGAATTCCGTTTAAAGGTAGCACGTTGCTGGTAATAGCGAGAGGTGATGAGAATTCTCGTACAATATTTGTAAATTGGAAGATGTTGGCAAGCTAAACGGAACAAAATGTCGTGCAACATTTAGAAACAAATAATACCTGAAATTTCACAGATCCTTATTAAATCGATTATTAAAAATTCATAAAGCATTGTATCTTTTTATGAGACGTTACTGTAGTGTACTTTTCCACCCCTCTCCATCTTCATGGAGAAATGATTTCGCAAATCTGTTTGGAAAGGGAATTATGCATCCTCTTTTAAATTTATTTTGGAAAAGGGAATTATGCATTCTGAAGCCGATTCGACTGTTACAGCGAAAGGATTAAAGACTATACAAGTCGCAGAGCGCGGAACAAGACTTCGGATTCTATCTTTATCCTTGGTAGCTATGCTTGCCAAACGACAGCTGCTTACCTCTACTTCCATTACCTGTATCTTGACATTTTCGTGAATTATTTTGCGACCATACAATTGCAACACACCGCCGAACAGATCGGCCGATTTCAAAATTAATATTCACGAGTAAACCACGATCAAACATCCGTCGACTGTGACATTTAACAATCGTTCTCCTTAGTATCTGTATCCACAATTAAATCCAATAAATCTAACAGTGAACCTACACAATCATATCACCTAGAAGATATTCAGGAAAGAAAAGAATTAAGATGTTCGACAAGTAGCATCCCCCGTGTACTTCGATGCTCAGAAAACAAAAGGCTGAGGCATGCGAAATGATAAAACGGAATATCTCGTGCCAAAAGCATCAGCACGTGTGATGTAATGTTGAAAATTTACGAGTTGGGCGCAACGTAAGCTGCATATTTCCTTGGTGGTTCTCTTCGTCTGCAGACTAATTAAACCTGTGCTCTGAGAATTGCATTGTTAATCGAGGAACAAGGTACTCGGGCAGGTCCAATTATTCGTCGAGCTTTCGATTTCGCTGCTAGTGCAGCGCGGGGAATTCTTGCTTTACGAACAAAATCTGCTCAATCATATTTTAATCGAGTAGAGTCAACGACAAATTAGTCCCTCGATTAGGGTAATTATCGTAGGATCTACCGTGGGGTTGGTTTACATATTTGCACTTTTTCCCGGCGAATAACCGATAAAAATACGTTTCGCTCATCGAATATATAAATATTTTCAAGTGTTGCTCGGCTCAAAGCCGCCTACTCGCCGCTATACTTAGAAACCGTCCTGATCCCAGGTACTGCCTAGAAAGATGATATCGACATTTTCATCGACCGAGATTTTACATTCTGTGCCATCAAATATCGGATATTAGAGCGTCGCTATGTTTCCAGCAAGCGGGCCACAGAATGGGAACTCCATGTAGGAACAAACGCCACGAAACGGGCCTTCCTGACAACTCTCAACCTTGAACTCCCACAATTCCACGTGGGTCAGTGTCTTGGATTATTTTCCAGGATCGTGGGGTTCTTCAAGTCGTCAGGCTGATCCCTAGAGTAGTTGACGATTTTCGTTTTTAGTTCCCCAGAACCTTCGATTAATAACACCATGTGGTCTTCGTTAGCCAAGTACTCGTATATCTTGAGACATTCAGAGTGTTTCTATGGCAAGACGCCGCTGCTACCATTCACTCTATTCTTTATTATTGTTAGTTCCTCCGACAGCAGTGTTCTCCAATTTCTGCAGACTATATAATCTTCGAAATCCTCTCGAAGCAGGTATCCTCGTTCCTTCGAGCTTCCAAGGTGAACCTAGTCGCCGAGAATTTTGGTTTCCGATTCTTCACCGCTCGTCTTTCGTCGACCAGTCGAGGGTATCGAAGCCACCGATTGTTGTTCCCGAACACCTGTCATTGTCCGAGCACGCGCCCGACCCAAACGGTGTGTAACGACTTTGACAAGATCTTGCGTCACCTGGGTCAGATATTTTCGGTGGTCGCGTGGCGTTAAACCCTCCGCCCGAAGCTCCTCGGCTCGGTTATCTAATACCCCGCGCCTTCTTTTGGCACAACGCGTGTTCGGCATAGTGAGAACTGCTCGATGAAAATTCCTGGCAGCCGAAGAATCGGCATAGAATCAAGCCAGCCGTAAAATCCTCGCGGTAACATGCGCGCAACGCAAATACACGAATCTCCCGTACATATATTAATGTTCCCGCCGTGCTCCTCCCAGCTCGCATATTTCCACGTCGGCGTGCATTACAACACCCGTGCCCGATGTTTGTTTAGCACCAAGCAGGCGTCCTTAGATCCCTAACGAAGCCGCGCGCCGCGTTGGCGAAACGGTGCAGTCATTTTTCAAGGGGACCGGGTATAAGCTCCTACATTACTCGGAATTTTAGCTTCGAGAGAAGACGAGGATAAACAGAGCGGAGAATTGGATCTCTCGGGGGGGACCGTTGATTTGTGGATCGAATGATTAGGTTGTAGAGATCGACGGGACAGTTGCGAAAGTAGATTCGACAAGCAAGAGTGTAGGTGCGAGAGAAGTGAAAAAGTTTCCAATTATCCGAAGCAGAAGTATCCAGAATATTAATTCTGGTTACTGAGGAATTCCTTCACTCTTCTAAGCTTAGCTTAGCTTCTAAGTTTGCTAGCTCAAAACAACTCGATGACCAATACATATTCCTCACCACCTTAATATTTGAAAGTTGCCTGCCACGGACGCGACAGAACTTCAGAGGCGCCCCGAAATTCGTGTTCCAGGAGTGCAAAGCGAGGAGCTAGAGGTGCCATCGGAGGATCTGTGTCGACCGTACATTGAGAAGGCGCTGAAGGACTTCGGTACAGGTAATGTTAGAATGTTGAGGGATATTCGAGTGGAGCGCAACGATTTCTAGAATGTTTCGATTGAAGGATCTTTGGAGCAGACCAGTGCCGAGGCGGAGACCGACGCCGACAGAGACAGCCAAGAGGATGGTGGCGCTAACACCGCGAGCGAAGAAGTGAGCCACCTTTGAAGGCCCTAAGATATCTCGATCGGGGGAATCTGACTTTGCGGTGCTCGTTGCAGGTTGGCGAGCCAGCAGCCGATGCTTCGAAGGAGGACACGGCAACGGAGGAGGACAGGCAGGATTCGGTAGAGGGTGAAGCGGAGGGAAGCGTTGAACAAGCTGAGGACGAGGCTGGCGACGCGTCCGCGGAAGCTGAGCAGAGTGCCGAGAGCGCGGGAGAGCAGAGCGCTGAAGCTGATGACACCGAGGAAGGTAGGAATTGTGAGACCCAGTGCTTCTAGAAGCAGTCCTTGGAGAATGTAGTGCACAAGTGGGGGTGTAAATTGCGATAAAATAAATTGCACGTTCTGCTCCACTAGCCTTAAGTATCCCTACCCACAGTAGGTACTTGGCCACAAGGCCTTGAGCGGCCAATTGATTTTGCTTCGGCTATAATTCCAACGGACGTAGAGTAATATAGATTCCCAGCCGCAGAAGTTAGTCTCCAGGAGAGTGTCTTTGTCCCAGGTGGATCTGATCAGACAGATGAGAAATCCGGCGAAGCGGACGCAGGAACGGAGGAGGACAAAGATGAGTCTCCCGAGAAGGTAGAGGAAGGTGGGGACTCTGGTCAAGATGATACCGAAGAGGAACAGGCAGAGAAGTCGGGCGAGGACGACCAGAAGTCCGACGAAGAGGCGCAGGTAGACGAGGGTAAGTCCGACGAAGCAGCAGAGGCGGACGACGGCAAGTCCGACGAAGGTGGGCAGGAGGACGATGGGAAGTCCGACGAGGCGCAGGCCGAGGGGCAATCGACTGAAGAAGCGACGATCGACGAGGAGAAATCCGACGAAGCTAAGACCGAGGAGGTGAAGTCTGACGAGGATAAAGCCGACGACGAAGCCGACGACTCGAAGGCGGACGAGGGGGCTTCGAAAGAGACGGAGGAGGCAGCTGCTTCCACGGAGGAGGAAGCTGATGAGGCCGAAAAGGACGACAGCAAGGACGCCCAGTCTGAGGAGCAACCGGCAAGCGGGGAAGAAGGGAAGGAGGAGAGCAAGGAAGGGGAGAGCGCCGAGGGTCAAGTAGACGAGGAGGCGAAGGAAAGCGAGGAGACCAAGGAAGGTAGATCAGAAGAAGAGGCTAAGTCTGCGGAGGAAGAAGAAACGAAGTCAGGGGAGGAGGCAGCCAAGTCTGAGGAAGACAAGGAAGCTAAGGATGAAGAGGCTAAAGGAGAGGAAGGAGAATCCGCGGAGGGAGCCAAGTCAGAGGAGGATGGAAGTGAAAAGAAGAAATCTCGCGCGAGGAGGGAAGTCGGCGAAGAATCTGAGGATGAGAGTGAGGGCTCCGAGGAAACAGCTGAGAGCGAGGAAGTGGAACCTACCCCCGAAGAAGACTTGATACAGGAGATCGAGGTGCCAGAGAATTTACGACCACGCGATCACATCAATCAGCTATTGAAGCTGGACGAAGAGAACGAGGGGAAGGAAAACGCTATTCAGAAGATCAGAGATGTGATTCTGAAGGAGCTGAAAAAGGTTTACGACAATGCCATACAACCGTTGGAGACTCTGTACAAGTACAGGGACCTGAGCAATAGACACTTCGGCGGTGAGTACTGGGAAGCGTTCTCCGCGGACGGTTTTAGCTCCCTTCTTGATCCTAGTAACGTCGAATTGTTGCGCAGATCCAGAGATATTCTCGAAGCCGCTGGTTCTCTTCATGGGCCCGTGGAGCGGTGGGAAATCTTCCATAATAAACTATCTGCTCGACATAGAGTACAGCCAGACGTCGTTGAGGACAGGTGAGTAGGTGACGATGGAACGGGGCGTGACTTTTGTTTTGCGAGGACGCTTGAGCTAAACATTAAGAAGGAAACTTTTAACCCCTTAAGCGGGGAGGGACTAGACCCCGTGCGCAACGTATATACCCGCTCTCCCTGTTTAAGGGATTAACACAGTCGGCGGTGATCGCGCCACCGACAGTCTCGTAGAGAATGTGAGAAAACCCGCTAAACAGTTAGCAGTAGACGCATGCTAGGAGCATGAATATACAGATAGCGTTTAGGTGGTTTGAGAGAGTGCTTAGAGGAGCAATGCAAAACGGCAAATGGAAATGACACAGGAGCCGAGCCGTCGCCGGCCTACTTCAACATTCTAATGCACGGGGAGGAGGAGGAGATCCTCGATGGCACGCAGCTCGCAGCCGACTGGACATTCTCCGGCTTGCAAAAGTTCGGGCAAGGGTTGCTTGATCGGCTCAAGGGCTTACGGCTGAACAGCAAGCTACTGGAGAATGTGAGCACGTGTTCTTCCTTGTGATTCGAGGATGTGTCCTGAACGTGTGTCTATTGAGTGGAACTGGGGCTTAAAGTGGCCCGGTTCCATCCAAAAAGCACAGATCCGGATCGGCACCTATCCTCGTAAGTAGCAATCATGGTTGTACTTGACACGATTTGTACGCAATCAGGTGAACATCGTCGAGATACCGGGTATCTTGGAAATCCGAAAGCAGGTGCAACGTTTGTTCCCATTCAACGATGCGTGCCAGTGGTTCATCGACCGTGCTGACATAATATTCCTGGTGTACGATCCATCCAAGCTGGACGTCGGGCCAGAAACAGAGGCGATCCTCGACCAGCTGAAGGGTCGGGAGTATCAGGTAAGCTTGTGGCGTTTAAACGGCGTCAGGCACGATGGTAACGCGACCTTTCCAAACCAGACACGCATCATTCTTAACAAAGCTGACCAAGTGAAACCGGAGGAGCTGATGAGAGTGCAAGGCGCACTGATATGGAACATATCGCCTCTGATGTCCAGCGCTGAGCCACCGATAATGTACTCCGCGTCCTTGTGGTCGTTACCCTACGAGGCCGGTGCACCGACCAGGCTGTTGTACGCGCAGGAACGCGCGTTCCTGCGCGATCTCCGTACTGCCGTTGATAAACGAGTCGAGCACAAGATAGCGAGCGCCAGAAGATTCGCTGTAAGTAACAGTGAACAGCAGTCGGTCAGCTGCCCCCTTAATTCCATTTTCTTTTTAATAGTAATTGCTGTGCTTGAAACCAGAGAAATCGATTGCTATAATCCCCCCTCTTTGTGGAATTTTATATTACTCTGAATCATTAGAACTTGTGCTTTGTATCTGCAGGTGCGAGTGCGCAATCACGCAAAAATGGTAGACTGCTATCTGACCACCTACTACAACCAGAAGACGTTCTTCGGAAACAAGAAGGAGACCAGCGACAGGATCGTGGAGAATCCGCAGGACTATCACATCTACGAGGGCCTGAGCACTCTGAAGAATATATCGCGGTACGACTTGCCCGACCCGGACGTTTACAGAGACTTCTTCCGGCTGAATCCGCTTTACGACTTCCCCCTGCTGAGTTCCACGTGCACCTACTTCCGTGGATGCCCGATTAACAGACTCGATGTGGCCATAGCCTACGATCTGCCGGAGCTCGTGGGCAAGTACAAGAAGTCGGTGGAGCAGGTGACGCACGAGTACGAGACAAGCCCTCCTAGTTGAGTGTGATTCAACGTCCTGAAAGAGAGCTCTTGATGCCATGCGAGCTGCGGAGCGAGAGCAAAATTGTACAGAGGATAGAGCAGCGGTACGAGTGAGAGGGGATGAACATTAGTGTTTAAGTTGAATACTCGAGACGGTACAGAGAACTTTCTTTCCTGAAACAACCAGCAATAGTGGGATTGGATTGTCCTTAGGTAAAGATCCAGCCGTAATCCTAGACGAAGCGGAGAACGCGAGACCTAAATAGAGCTCCCGGAACACAACGTTGCGCGACACTCTTAGACGAATCACTCACGGACGAGGAGAAGATCAGCTTTGGAGTATGAGAGGTATACAATTTGCTACGAGGTGAGCCGTACGGTGGCCGCCAGTGTACTTAACGTACGCTCCGAGTGCATCCTGGTGAATTGGAAGCAGATGGATTCGAGATACTACTTGTGTTTGGAAGGCAGTACGAGTGTTACCATTCCGATCTAAAGCGGACAGTGAGTTCCCCTTGAATGTGTTCAAACACAGCTTTTGGTCATGCAGTTTCCGAGAACATATCGCAACAATAGTGGGCCCCTATTAATACGTCGACGAAATGTTGGGGACGCAATGAACTCGCGCGACAGACTTCTATGAAACTCAGTGTAATAGTTGCAGCCAACTATTACAGCACTGCGACAGTTTAGCCGTCGGAACACCGGGACGGGAGCAACAATTACTTACTGTAAAATAAAATATATATATATATATTATATATAAATATTTCCATTGAGAAAGAGATAAAAATGATCTCTTTTTGAGGCTTTTGTGAAATACCTTGTATAAACGAATTGTGTTCTTATTAAAAGTTATAAAATATTTATTTAAAGAGAAAAAAAAACTAGTAGTTACTTGATAACATGTTCCCCATGTTGTTACGCCAACTATATTTTCGATGTAAATGGATATATTGTTTTGATTTAGTAAAACGTTTTATTCGCAATGTACACCTTGTGTAAATTAAATGTCTCGTACGAAATGCTTACCAGTTTGTATTGTGTTGTTAATGCTCATGCGTGTAATTAGCTTTCTGCGGGCATGCGGATCGCTAACGTTGTTGTTATTTCAGTCACTGTTATTGTCACCCGAGTTATCCGAGAATACGTTGATTACACGTAATTCAGTAAAATATTTACTTTGTTAGTGGAAATAAGTTGTTATTTTATGTAAATGTTACTTTATGTATTAAGTTAAGTAGATCTAATTTATGTATTTTTTGAATAGGAATGTGTATTCTATGATTCTCATTTGTGTAAATGTGACGTCTCAATCCTAAATACAAATTATTCGCGAATATTGTAGAGGCAAATCGTCAGTGAAAGTGGTGGCAAGACTCAGCGGCGGTCTTGAACGAGCTTTCGATTAAAATCTATGGATGTTTTAGCAAGCGCATACATTGGGTCAATCGAACTCGTGCATACCGCAAACAGAATATATCAAAAATAATAATATACAAACAGAAGATTACTCACCATTGGCGTAACTTCGCGCAGCCATTCATTAGCTTCTTCGTCGAAGTCAAATTTACAAGCGAGTCTCAAGTCTTTAGCCGCTTCTTCGAACTTTTCAAGCAACTGGTAAGCCCTTCCTCTAAATTTATGGGCAGCTGCGCTATCTGGATTCAACTCCAGGGCACGATTACAATCGCGTATGCAAGCGTGAGACTTTTCCATTAGCAAGTAAATTTGCCCACGTTTAGCATAGACTAACGCTACCTGCGGATTCAGTTCAATGGATTCAGTGTAAAGTTTTATTGCCTTCTCGTAATCTTTCTCTGTGAACGCGGACACAGCTTCCAAACGTTTGGCTGCAGCTTCCACAACATTCTCCTCCGTTGGCTCAAGCGTTGGATCTCCCATCGCTTGAGGAGTATCTAAATCTGCTTCTGAAATGTGTAACAGAATTTAGAGCTCATTCAATAAATCGAGTATTTAGAAATGTTTTACGACTATCAGAAGTAAACGTTCGATCTACCATCATCAATGATTTCAATGATTAATCTAAAGAGTTCAGTCTTACCTTGTTTTTCCTGTTTTGGCTCAGGAGCCTCACCTGCTTCATTTGCCTCAGTTGTGCTCGGAGACTCCTTGCTCGGCGATTCATTGCTTGTATCTTTTGGTATGCTTCCCCCGAAGTGTTTGATAAAAGATTTTATAAAGGCAAGCTGAGGTTGCTGTAATAGCTCTGGGTTCGCTGTGCACAGACTAATGAATGTCTCTAAATCTGCCAGATATTCTGGTGTAACGGGGATAGACATTTTTATGCCTGTAAACAACGACGGTGGATTTATTTAAAACGCCTTATGCATATTAAAGAAACTGCCGCTAACGTGTCACAAATACGACACATCATCGTATGTACTTTAAGATGTTTATGAGAAATGAATTAACTGCTGCACAAAACGGCAAATCCATACGTTGTACACGCGTCTTTCTCTCGCGAACGTATTCTGGTTTTTCGAATTGCAGTCGGAAAAACCAGATTACAACGCCGCGAATACCGGTAACGAGTAGTTGCAAATTCATTTCGAAATGTGACTGCTTACCAATGGTTTCGTGAAATTTGTGTAAATCTCAATCAGCGAATGTGAAATGAAATTCTAAAATCGTCCCTGCTTTCGCTATCTGTGTTTTTGATAAGCTGAATTAATGTTCGGCGATACAACAAATTGCGCAAGACACTAAGCACCGCGTATGCGTAATGGCATCACCCGACATAAAGTCTGATACAGATCACCAATTCGCCGAAATATACAGCGTGTTTCAGAATTACCCGACCAAGGTATTCAATGATACCGACATCTCGGGAATGTAGGTTGAACCATCGACGAAGTGTAGGGCCGGTATTCATAGTCGCTACTTATTCTTAAGCAAATGCTTAAACATGCGGCATCCTCTACTAACCTAGTAGCTAGTAAAGGATGCCCAATGCTTAAGCATTTGCTTAAGAATAAGCAGCGACTATGAATACCGGCCTAGGATAGACCTATCATCCAATGTAATTTTGTGTCACACGCTCGGGGGGTTCGCGAGCCCCCTTACCATTTTCGTGTCACACCCAACGTTATTTCTTCAGTCTAAAATAAGATTATAACGCTACGCGTGGTAGGAATTAGAAATTAAAAATAGGACATTCGAAACCCGCGATTTACAAATGATTCTCATAGACTAACAATGTAAAGATCGTTTTACAAACGTATTCCGTGCAACGACAGAGAAAAAAGGATCACAACAAGAACACATACGCCTTTTAACCTTGCTCTCCTATTCAAGTGTATTTAACGCAAAATAAATTTATTTAACATAAAAATATATATAAACAACAACATTTAATCGGTCCACGCATGACAGAGATATCGTAATATCGTCTCATGGATCAGTCGGAAACGGTAAGATTTTTCTTCTGATTCTTCTGATTCTCCAGTCACAATTTTCGTCAACATAATACATATATACGCGTTACACGCACACCTTCAGACAAAAAGAAACTAACAAAGTATTCTCAGATCATCAATACCCATACCTTCCCCCTCCGCAGGCTTTCAGATAATTAATCTATTTAAAACACAGCCAATATGAGTATATTTTCATTATATTTTACCGGTGGCAGAACGTGTGCGTAGTAACGACTTTTGTTATGACTGAACGATGCCAGCTTTGGAAGTCACCTCTGTTCAGACGGTTCGGCCACGAGACGCGATATATGTATACGTCACTCGGCGTGCAATAACCGACCGATATTCCAACACTTCGTAAATACGTACGCGTGTATTCTCTCGCGAGGCCTGCTTGGTCTCCCCCCACCAAAGCCCATATTCGCCGAGGTACATTCGCGGGCGCGGGGGTCATTCGGTCTGTGGACATCGTTGAATTAAGACGTTTCAATAGCTGCGTACTTAAATGGTACGCCTACATTATCTATCGTCACATAATTACTTTTAATCATTATTAGTCTTCTTCTTTACTGTCTACCGTCACTTGCTGCTACCATTAATACACTTTCGTCCCGAAATTGATTAAATATCGCGAAAAAACCGTTGGACGATCGTCGCGTATTCCCTTCGTTGCCTTCGTACCGATATTTCTGCACATTTAGTGCACACATATCGTGTCTCGGTATTCAATTACATCCCTTTTCGGGCATATTTCAAGTTTATTTCTTGTTTAATTGCCTTACGAATGTTTTAATGCTTTTGTTTCAATCTCTTGTTGCATCGTTCGGTTACAGACGTTGAGGCGGGAATCCAAACCAAAGGGCAGGCAACGCCATGACACTTGGCGGTTAATTTGAACGGTGCTTGGATGGCGACTGGTCATTCCTTGGGAAAAGAAGGTGGCAATACGTGTGGTAAACTTTTTTTTATCGTTATTTTATTGAATCATTGTTGGCTGTGAGGGTGATGGGTAACTTTGCAGTCGGTTAATATCGGGATGAAATGGGAAAAGATTGAATTATGATATATTGAATAATTCTAGTCGGATTTATTTAAACATTTCAAAATGGCGTCAGTAGATGTTTAGGAAATATTGGAATGATCGAATTCTATTGCATTTCGGTCGCGTTTACGTAGAATTCAATAATATTTCAATGATTTTTAAGAATCTATCTCTATGAAGCTAGTGTAATTGCATTTACGTTCGGTTTTGGATGCAAGTTTTGTTCTTTATGTACAGAAACTGCGTAGTTGATCGAGGACATGCTATTTAAGCATGAATAATTAACGAATTTTGATTCTTGCAATGAATTTTGGATATTTATAAAGATCGTGATATATTTTAAAGTATTATTCGAATAACACGAACGTGCTTACAACTTTAATGAGGAATGCCACTACTACGGTTCATTTAAATGTAATAATTATTTCTGATGTATATTCTGGATAATATCGTGTTTCTGAAATGTAAAGCTGCTCCTATCGAGCGAGCATTCTGTGTTTTCGCATCACACCTTGTATTCTAAATAACAAGGAGCGAAAGTTCCTTGGCTGTTTCCAAGAAAAACAATATTTCCTCGTGACAAACACTCGATCAAACCACATCCACCCCACCCTCCTATCCTACTTATTTTTCAGAGATTGTGACCGCGTGCAATGCGGCCAAATAGAGTCAGTGTTTATTACGTACGAAGTTTTTCGTTTTGAAGAGCACAGTTGCTCATAGTAGAGTGTCGTTAACAATTTTGGGATACCTACGCGAGGGTAGAGTCAGTGTTTTCTACGCAATTTATATTCTTTTGCGAGCATCGGGGCTCTGACTTTCGAATCGCGAGAATAGATTCAGCGGTTTGTTCGACAATTATGATCTTTGGGGCGCGTTGATAGTCTATTTCTTTATTTTTTTTACTTTTGAAAGCGAAACTCGTTATCGGAAATTAGAGTCAGTGCGTCAGCTGAAGAGGAGATTTGTGCGCAGAATATTATTGGAAAGATGTAAGTATCTATGTATTTCATTTAATTCCTTTAAAATAGAGTTCATTCTTCAAAATTCCAGAAACAAAAAATTAAAAAATTAAAAGAAAATTAATTTCTAGAATAGAATCACCAAGAAATTCAAAACTAACGAAACTTTTTATAATTTAGACATTTTAAGAAAAAAATTTGTTAATTTTATTTTTTAATATTTAATTTTTTAATTTTTTTCTTAAAATGTCTGAATGATAAAAAATTTCGTTAGTTTTGAATTGTTTCGTGGTTCTTTATTAGAGTTCGAATAATCGTAAGTTTAGAAAGAAATTATAATCGTGTTCTGTTCCTTCGTTACAGTCTAGGGGCAGCTGAGCAAGCTGATGACTTTTTCTAGCAGCTTGATGACTTCCCCTGAGCAGTTGCAGAGGTGTTGGCGCCTCCGTCACCGGGGCATAGCGAAATGTGAGTGCGCATGCATTATGGTTCCTCTGGTCACTCAGTCATGTCGTAGGACGTTTGGTCCAAATCGACACGAGTGACCGGTTGTATACTTTGGCGAGCATAATGACCGCGGGTATGGTAACCATGCCCGTGAATTGTAACATTTTGTCTGTGTATGTATTTCTTAGACGAGGGCTAGGGTCTTCTTGTGCACCGCGCCTTTTTAATAGAATCAAATTATAATCATAATTTCCAAGATAAACGTTTCCTAACGCGAATGTTTATCATTGATCATACATTGATGTAGATATTTATTAAATAATGCACCTAAAGATGCATAGCAGCTCAGAAGGTATTGATATTTGATATGAATATCAATACGGCTGAATGCTAATTTTTATGTAGCGAAGAAGTCTGATACTCTCAGACTCCACAGCTACGATCATTTTTATTTAATATGTAGTCGAAAAATCGGATGCCCTCCGATTCCGTCATTGCGACGATTATAATGACTTGAATCTCTTTTATTTTTCTGATAATACTTACGTGTTCAAATTTCAAAAGTAACTTGATGTCTAAATGATGATAATAGACATAAAAGTGTAATTCCTTTCTTATAAAGGTCACTCGTTTGCGTACACAAAGAATAATTAATTTCCATGTGCAAGAAGACAATTGAGGGTGGGCAAATTTCAGATTCAAAGTAATTAGCATGAGAACATACTTTCTTATTACCTATATGAAATTTACTTTGACGATGGAATCGCCCATTTTAAATTCTTAAATTAAATTCTTCATGTTTTAGATTCATTTTCTTAAATAATTCAATTTTATAGTCTTTTTTCTCGCTAATTGAATGTCGAGTAGAGTCCTTTTTCTTGATCTAAAGTAGAGTCCTTTCTTATTTATCAAACTTTAAACTTTTCACAAGTTGAAAGTCGAGTAATTTTGCTTAATAATGTAAAATGAAAGAATACTAGCGTGCTAGACACTATACAGACTAATCATATTTTCTAGTTGAGGATTTTCAGGATATCTTTCCGTACCCATTGCCTTTTAACTCATCCACGTGCCCATGCGTTACTTGGGTGGTTCAAGGCAATGGGGCACGATGACTTTCTTTACTAAATAATTACATGTTGGCGGCTGGCATTGCGTTAGTGTATCGTGCACGCCGCATTTTCCACCTGTGTGTGTTTGTGTGGTTAGGCGGTGGAATTTGCGTCGGTGAAAGATTTTTATCAAAGACCATGTTAACGTAACTATAACATTATATTATTATTTATTGCAATAACGATACCAATGTATCATATTCCTTGTTGCACACGATGATCATTCTAGTAAATAATCTTGGAATATGAAAGTTAATTAATCTCGTACAATCAAACGAGAAAGTAATAACGCTTGATGTATGTACCTAATACGTACAATGCACATTATCAAGTAATCCATTCTTTGAAATTGAAAATAATTAATTGCTGTGTAAATCATACTTATACGCAATGGTCACTGCCTTTGCCAGCCGATTTCAGTGAAAACTGGTACGTATTTATTAGAGTGTGATTGTGGCCAAGCTCGGGTGACGGAGTCGTCCCGGGACGGTCTCTCTAGTGTAGGCTTTGCACCCGGGCGGTGATGCTTGAGAATCGTGGAGTGGGTTGACCGATGATTGTGTTTGAGAGACTGTTTTGATATTTTTTAAATATAGGTTTTGTGTAGGATAGGTAACTTACCTTCTGGTACGAATGTGTGACTTAAATATAAGTAGGTAGGGCCGGGGCAGGTCGTCGTATTCTCTGATCGCATGTTCCCCCGCGCGATGACCTGCTTTCAGGAAATTTGTGAGAAAAGTCGACGGCCAGACTAGTGCGAGTGGGGTATGCCCTCGCTTCTAGCCTCGCTATGTCGACTTTTTGACGCCAGTGGGACATTGCACATTGTCGCTGGTCGCGGTCGGCAGGACGGGCTTGGGCACGCTATGCACTTTCAGAAGGGCGGACCGCCCGAAGCAAGAAGTGGCCAAAGTGCCGAAGATAGCCCGGCCAGAGAAAAGGCCACATCATGTGGGCTACCAAGAATGGCCCTGCATCCTCGGGTGCAGGGTCATTCTTACGTATTACATTGCCATTATGCTCGCCGGTAGTTGTAGTAGTAGTAGTAGTAGTTTGGTTGGCCATAGGCTGACCCATCGAGACAAGGGTGGAACGAAATATAAGGGTAAAATATTTTTTTTATTATTCATGACTTCTAATAGTGGGCAAAAGTTCCCTTTTATAATGGAATTTAAGCTGCCAAAGTTTGAACGTGATCATCAAATTTTTTCAGGTGTCGCAAGCCCTTCAAATATTAATATTTACTGAAATATTAATTTTTGAAAGGCTTGCGGCACTTGAAAAAATTTGTTGATCGCGTTCAAACTTTGGTAGCTTAAATAACATTATAAAACGCAACTTTTGCCCACTATTAGAAGTCATGAATAATAAAAAAATGTTTTGCCCCTATATTTCGATCCACCCTAATCGATACTCCCTCCCCTGAAATTGAGCCCACCGCGGTTTCAATTAGAGTTGCGAAGAAGATTACGGGGCCAGTTAGTGTTGCGACTAAATGTTGATCACGGTTTGAATTAGCGTTGCGAATCAAGCATTCCCCGCGTCTGGTTCTAGCATAGCGTTGCGAATAAATATCGATCGTGGTTGCTTGTAGTGTTCCGAAAAAAAAAATCGCGATTGTTTTTGAGATTATTCTTGTATTTTTAATTGGAGTTACTAGAGTTTGATTCATTGCATTACTTTTGATTCATGGTATTCTTTTTATTAGAGTTGCGATGCGACTGATCGCGTTTTTTTAATAACTCGTCCTAGTTTGATTCTTAATATTTTTTTGAGTTAGTGTTGCGATGATGACTGATCGCGTTTGTAATTAGAGTTGCGACCCCCAGCCCCCAATGCCCCAAAACTATCCTGGGACATGTCCAGAGACATGTTCCTGGGAAAAAAGTGTCCCGAGCAGCTGGATCTGCTGAACATGGGACTCTACACAGCCTTCAGGAAAGCTGCAACGAATTAAAGTTAGAGTTGCGTATTATGAGACACAGGTGCACTGAATTTTTATTAGTGTTGCGAAAAATGAAACTACCCACGTGGTGGTTCTCGGTAGCTTTTTCGTTTGCTATTCGGGATTTGTATTGAGTATAGTAGAATTTTCAGTAATGAAGCACCATCCGGGAATTTTGAATTTGTTTGAGAAATTAGTGCTGCGGGTAGTCCAAAGTCCTAGTGACTATGCTCGGGAGTTGATTTTAGTCTGTAGTGAGTTAGCGTTGAGAAAGAAAGAAACGGTCCACTCACGGTTTTTTTGCATTAATGAGTGGACAATGATCAACTGCCCTTCTGGCTACTGATCATTCTTTCTAGCAGCCCTAAGTGGCTGCACCATCCTCCTTCTCCTACCACCACCTACCCACCCTTGAATCGAGTGTTTGTCAATGGAAATATTGTTTTAAAAGTATATTCATATCTTGCAGATAAACGTTTTCTATTTTTTTAGAATATATTTAAATTTGAAGTTCCAATTTTTATGGAATAGCATTTCGAAAATTTTATTCTGTGACTGAAAGAATGGCGATGAAAGGTGTGATTCATTATTTGTAATAGAAATTGCAGACTTCTGACACACCTCCATTCAATTGAAGTTCTAATTAGAGTCTTTGAAAAGTAGCAGTAGCTATTCCTCATTAGCGTTGCTGATTTTTGCATAGTAACTTCGTCAATCGTTGTATTTCCTATCAGATTGATAAGAAATGTAGTTTTTTATTTTTATAAATTTTCAACATTCCTTTGCATTAATCAAAATTCACCCGGGATTGTTGCTTCATTTGATGATATTAAAAGGAAATTTGCACTGAAAAAGTAGGTAAATGCAATTCGGCACTTTATATTGATAGTAAATTTTCAATATTAATGCGTGCTCATTGTTGCTACTTTCTGTATGAAAGTAATTTCGATTACTGTGCAGTAAAGTGCAATTATTCCAATCTTCAACATTTGCATAAATGTTTTTGATTACCTATTGTATATTATGATTGATTGTCGAGTCATTGATACATAAACTTTGAAGATGCCAATTAATGAGAAATTACAAGGAAATTATTGAGTTGATGTAACAGAGCACCCAATGTGCTTAATATTATGAATATCAATTGCTTCGGAATGAAATGTAATATGATTAGTAGCTTCTTTTTCATGAATTGCTAAAGTATTGCTAAAGGTTGATTGCCTACTTTGTCTGCTGATAATGAAGCAGTATTTTTTAATCTTTTCCTTCTTTCATTTTGTTACCGAATCGATATTCCATATTGAGTTTTAAACTGTAGCTTCAAATGTGATATTTCAGTATTTGGGCAATAGCGATTCAATGAAAAGACTATATCTGTTGAAATTACATTACTTAATTGATACGAAATATCGATACAATTGGCATGTATCGCCATCCTTATTCGGCTTATTCTCGTGCGAATGGAAATTTTGATTTTACTAACCACGCATAATCACATTTCTCGATTTCATAAAAATACCGTTACGGCGTAATAATTTTGAAAGGATGTTAAGTCATAAAAAGTTCACAAATGTAGCGTAAAAGAACGAAATAGCTAATAAACATTTATTGTCATGTAGCATATAGGTTATATTTTCTGTCACTTCGAGGACAGAAAATCCGCTCCTCGAAGTGACAGAAAATATAACCGAACTAAGAGACTACAAATGATTGTTATGCGGTTGTATTTATATAATATTTCTCATCGAAATTTATGGAAACAAGTGCAAATTATACTTCTATCAAAATGTATTAGTAAACGGAATTATGCACATGTTTCTTGAAATTAGTCGTAACGTTCAAGCCATTTTAGATTTTAAATGTTTCCGATAAGATTTAATTTCAATTCCTACCACTCGTAGCATTGTAATCTTATTTTAGACTGAATCGATAACGTTGGGTGTGACACGAAAATGGTAAGGGGGCTCGTGATCCCCCCGAGCATACCTCGTCTGTTGTGTTAGCAAATTTCAGTATATTTAATTTCAATTCTAACCGCTAGTAGATTTGCAATCGAATTCTACTCTGAGTTGATAACGTTGCATGCGACACGGAAATGGTAAATGTGACAAAAATTTTCATTGGGATGCAAGGTCTATGTATTCAACGTCGTCACCAGCTTGTCTCGAGAACTTTTCGACTTAATAAATAGTTAGAATATACTAATAATTTAAACAAACTGTGTACACACACACTGCATAATTCTGCTATTTATTTTAGAAGTGTACTCAAAAAACGCATACAAGTCGAAACGAAAAGAAAAGGTTAACAAAGAGAATGAACTGAATGGAAGTGATTTAACCACCGTTTATTCCGACTTACATAACCATTAATTATCAGAATTCACGGTTTCCATCTAATTTTCTTTCTTTTATACATACATTAAAAACCTTTTCCAGCGTGTAATCGTCTTCCTCTCTCGTCAAGATTCTCATTAATAATTTCCGTTGTCTCCGGAACCTGACAAAGATCTTTCACTATATCCCTAATCGCGGAAGGCCTCACAAGATTTTCCACGCTTTCGTTCGTTGCTGAAAATTTCCGAAACTCCTTCCTCTTCGTGAGAACCAGCGGAAATTGTTCGTTTCTTCTTCCACCGTAAACTGGATGAATAGTCGCATTCCGTTCGCCACTCTGCAATTATATTTAAATACAAATCGTGGTAGTAACAGTGAAAATAATCCAACACCAATAAAAATACAGTTCTATTCCTCACTTACCTGCGTCGGGTTTCCCTCGTCGCGATCTTCAAACACAACAGCACTCAAAGAAAAAGTCCTCGACAGTTTCTTAACATTTTTCGACTCGAATGCCTTCGCCTCTTCGGCCAGTTGATCGTAGGACATAAAACGTCGCGGTTTCTCCTTACACTCGGATTTCTTCCGTCCAATCATGAATCCCAGAAAGTCTTTAAAAGAACTTCTTCGATCGAGTTTCTTTCTCTCATTTTCACCCAGCGTAACGTCTTCTTCTTTCTTCTTAAATATTCTCTCCAAAGTATTTCTCTTACGATCGTCCTTATTCTTCTTCACGAAGCAGGAATTCACAGAACCGACATGTTTCGATAATTCAACTCTGTGTTTCTCGTCCTTTTCAAATGTTTCTTCTTTCTCTTTCGTATGTCCAAGAATTAATTCTTTCGCGTTACAATTCTTCCCGCGATTTTCAGAGCGAGACCACTCGGCTATCTTGCTGTTCCTGAATTCGCCCACCTTATTCTTGGAATCTGGCTCACGTTTGAAATTCTGTGAGGTACTTTTTCTGTCTACAGGAAATGAGGCATGTTTCTCATTTATGTCGGAGTTTGGATCGGAATAATCGTTTCTGCTGTAGTATTTAGTGAGAAACTCGTCGTCCGCTTTGCAAATTTCATTCTTCCTTTCCAGAGAGGCGATCAGCTTTTTCACAAAGCTTGGTGACTTCTGCGAGGACGATTCCTTGCGTCTCCCACGTTCCTTGGCAATGTAATTCTTCTTTTCTTTGAGGTCCTCCAAGGTGTAAGTTCTGTACCGATCTTCCGCAGATAAATGATCTTCGTCGCTCTCTATATCGTCCAAAATATCCGACGTGGATTTGGAACGGTGGCTTCGTAACCCCGGTGCCATTTTTCGTATTCTTTTTCTAATTTGAACGCGATATACCAGCTCCGCGAAGTAGTTGAGGATGTATTGATTAATGTAGAGCAATTTAGTCGATTTTTGCCCCTTATTTCTTTCCCGCGTCACTGACAATGCCCGTTTACTTCGATGCCTGGAACTGTAATGACCAAGTTACGCTAATTTGCTCTTTGTTGTTCTGTTAAATGATAAATATCGCAGAGGTCGAGCGCCAGTGTGTACTTCAGAGTCATTCGGTGGATCCTCTCGCGTTCTTCTTGCGGGTGAACTTGAATGACGCGGTATTCGAACAACAACATTGCGTTCAATAAATTTTTATTGGCATAAAAATACATTTACTCATGTTTTTTTTTTACCTATTTTACGGTTTTCTTATTTACGACCAGTAAAGGCCGTCACGCATTTTGGCGAAGCGAAGAGAAAAGTTTATAAACAATTTCGCAGCGACGATTAATTAATTATTATTAATTTCTTCGATTCGCCAAAATGCGCGACGGCTTTAAGTACTCGTTTTAAACAGGGAACAAATGGAATTCAAAGTCTCTCAACAAATTTAAATAACATTGCACGCTCGAAGAGGAATTTTATTTCTATTCGCTTGTGAAGGATGTGCCGAACAAAGGAGCTGAGAAGTTTTGTAATTATTTATTCATACGAACGCGGTGTGTCATTATACGCGCGTTACATGGAAAATAGTCGAATCCCAGGAACCTCGAATGTTAATTAACGATTCCACACACGAGCTACGCAATTCCCTGCAACAGTTTACGCACGCATATTATCCACAATTTCTGTGGCAAAAAATATTGGAGGCATTGAAAAATGGAAACTGATATAAAATTGAAGAATCTTACCTGCAAGTGATTTAAAAAAAAAAAAATACAAAAGGTCGAGTTTGCAATAGTTACCGTCCCATTTTTTTTTATTAACTTTCCTCTATCTTGTAAAAATGGTTCGAATCGACCAAGTTTGGAATTTTTAAAACCTCGAAGCAGAAAGATTTCTTTAAAAATAAATAAAACCTCGTAATAAAACATAAATAAAACATTCCTCCGTTTCGTATCGCTTTATTTATTTCTAGACAAGTCAATATTAAAAATGAACCCACTATCCTACAAAGTCCAGCGGTACGTTCAAGATCTTGAATATTATAATAAATTCTTCCCTAAAAAAATTAAGGAGTTAGGATAGGTATAACAAAGAAAAACCAAGTGAGAAATTTGTAACGAGACTGACTCTATGTTCTGGAAATACATATAAAAACTGCTAACCCATTTCTCCTTCCTGGCCTTAATTATTTATCTCTAAATAACAGCCAGATGGGATTGCATCGTTAACATAAGTGAATTGTACACCTAGTGCACAAATACCATGTTTCGTTCAACACACATTTGAAAATTCATCGAAAAAGCTAGGAAGCATTTCTCGCGCTAAACGCGTAACATCGAGTTCAGTCTAGTCAAGTAACATTAAATAACACACCGATCCACACGTTTCATTGCTGAAATTACTTTTAATGCGCTTACTTCTATAAAATCAATGTACAATAATGAAGTATACATTTACGCTAATTCTAAATTCCGTTAGAAGGCGAGCGGTAAGCGCGACGCCGTAATATTCCATCGTTGAAGAATAATATCACAATTTACAATGTACAAATTTTCGTCAGAATTTGTTCAAACGATGCATTGTTCAAGGAGAGTTCGCCATTTGCTGAGCAGGAAACGTTATCCAGTACACCTGATTCCTTTTAATTCTGGATTCTAACTGCTCTAATGCTAATGCTCAGCAACGAGTGGCCCACTTCAAACGGTTGGCATTCCTTTCCGGAATATGGTCTACGGCGGAGGCATCGCTTTGCTCTAAACCATATTCACAAAACACTGCGAACAGGAACGCTTGCGGACCCAATAGCAATCATACGAAGTGGGCCTCAACAATTACCATACATTTACATTAAAACAGCTGGACTCTAACGAACCAGATGTACAATCTTATTCAAATAACACTTAAAGGATAGCTAACGACCGCGCGAAGAGTAAGAAATAGAAATACGTTCCCCGAGGCAATTGTGCTCGAACGAATTATCACATGATAGTATCGATCTAATATCACAAAGGTCTCCCTCAGTTGTATCCCCTCGCAATGCAAAGATCAGAGGCGAAGTATCATTAAAAAGTTTCAAAATAACTGGCGGTCGAATGTCGAGGACGAACTATTTTCTACGATTCTCTAACTCGGATAAAAATCAAGTGCTGGAAGAGAGGTACCCCTTACTCGAGAGAGTACGAACATCCTGTTTCAAGAGTTATTGAAACGAAAGGCACTTGATAACTCGCTAAATTCCAAGTATTCGGACGCTTGCGATTAACAACTAATAACGCGCAAGTTAACAAAGGTTCTTTGAGTATCAGCATGGCAACGATAAATCCGAATGCGGAAGAAGAAATAATTGTAAAGAATGAGCGTGTGAAGTAGTCCGTGACCTATCAGAGGGTCCGTTAATGTAATAATCTAGCTTCGGCTAGCTATTTACTCCTAGATTACATTTCTTCCTAAACCTACATTCTGTACACTACAGTCATTCAAGCGCTCGACGGTCCACGAATTCTCACTGCGCGCCAAAGTATCCACAAGAAGTGTCTAGCTTCTTCAACAAGAGATGCGGAAGGTTTGGCCAATGGTCGACTTGGGCCTCGAAGATTTCTTGACTCTGGTGGTTTTGTTTTCCAGGACGGAGTCGTTTTGAGAGTCCTCTGACCAGGTGCTGTACGTGACGAGTCCACAGACCCCGGATCTGTCGGATCTATCGGAGTAACCCGAGTCAATAACGGTGGTCTCGTCGATCCTGAACAGCTTCCTGGATAGAGCGTTGTTGGTCTTTTTGAAGGTTCCTCCTTGTTCAGGCATCTGCGAGCTCTCCGCTTCGCTCTCGCTTCTGATTGGGCTGACGCAGGGTGATTGTCCGTTACCGGACAATCTGGACATCATACTGAGCAGGGAGCTGCTTCGAGGCAGCTTGCACCTGGACACGGGTATCCAGTAGACGGAGTCCTCCTCCGGTTGAGGTTTCCGATCGCCCTGTGAGCCCATGGTGGTCGCTGTGTCCGTGGAATCGTTAATCAGCCTCTCCTCGTCGCTTCTGAGGATTGCCGATCTATGCTCGGAGTCGCTGCTGCTGTCAGTGTCCTTCAGCGAGGTCGTGGTGGCGCAGGACTCGCTGCAGCTGTCGTCCTCCGACGTAGAGTCCTTCCTGCTAGCCTTATCGGTCACAGGGACCACTACTCCCTTCTCCAGCGCGTTCACCAGCTGCTTCACGAAGCTCTGATTCACCCCCGCGGCCTCGATCTGCCGTGGAAAAGACGGCTTGCTCACCTTCTCTGTCAGCGCCTCGATGATCTCTCGAACCATGGTGTTCTCTCGGCCAGGTAGCTTGCTCCTCACCACGTGCTCCAGGTCCATGGACTTCCTTCTCGAATTCATGAACCTCGTGCACGGCGACTGCGTATTGGGCTCCAGAGGCAGCTTGGGCTTCTTCGCCTGGACGATTGGAGCTGCACGCTTCGCCTCCAGGTTGGATTTCCTCTCTTCGACAGAGGCGGTGCTTCTCTTCCACTCCAAAGTCGACTTCTTCTCCGGAGTGGAGACTCCGTTCCCAGAGATCTCGAGCTGGGTCACGATCGCGCGGACCAAGGTGGTGGATTTCGGGATCCCCAGAGCCGCGTCGTCCTTCTCGAAGAAGATCGGATCGATCGAGCGCAGGTTCTTCTCCAAAAACGAGCTCAAACAATTGCTCGATTTACTGGACGTCTCGTAACAAGGGGGCGCTTGCCTCGACTTTGAACTGTCCTCGAAGAACGACGCCTTCTCCAGGAGGCTCTTCGACAGCCTCCTCGGCCTAGGCGCGTTCTCCGGAGAAGTCTCCGGGAAACTACTCGACCTGTCCTCAAAGATACTCGACTTCTCCAGGATGTTTCGCGATCGGACTTTCTTCGTTTCCGGTGTCTCCTCCATGATGGTCGACGAGAACAGATTGGCCGGAGTGAACCTGGGAGTGGAAGCAGCGCGCACCTTGAAGCTCCCCTTCATGTACGGCGTTTTCGCAGACGTGTCCATGATATTTGAGAATTGAAAATCGTCTTCGGTCGTCGGCGTGGAAGTCTTTAGGGGAGCCTCGTCCTTAGCCATATTGTTGTCGGTCTTCGTGTTAGTGTCCATTGATTGGTCTTCTGGCGCGACTACTTCGCACTTGGTAGCTTTCACGACGGAACTGGAATTTTTTATTCGCGGCACGGGCGGGAAAACGAGGTTTATGTTTTGGATCTTCCTCGAAGGCGACATCTTCGGGAAGGTTCTGCTGATGTTCGTCGACAGCTTCACCTCGGGGATCGTCGTGTCGAATACATCCACACTCGGCGACGATGACTTCGACGGGGATTTCTTGTGCTTGGCTTCCGGCGACTTCTGCTTGGTGATCTTGGAGATTCCGTTGGCGCAGCTCTCTTCAGGAGTAGTTGCTGGTTCGGCGTGCGAAAATGTGTCTAAAATTGGATAGAGATCTATTAGTTTCTTAATATTATGAAGTACAAAATCTTCTACGATTGGTGGTTTAACAGAGAGTAGTTGTTGCAAAAACAAGATCTATCGCAGTGATTCTCAACCGGTGCACAGTGGTACATAATGACATTTTTTGTTCAAAACGCCCCACAGGTCGTAAATTTTCAGTAACCTCGACGATTTTTTTTTTTAAATTCTTCGCAATTAAATTCTCTATCGATCTTTCCGCCCGGAATTTTAAATTTCATTGCTGATTTTTTTATATTTAGCCAAATATACAGCACTTTTAGGAGATCAGTATCTGTGGGCTTTTTTGGCCGCGGTTCCGAATGTAAAGTCAGATTTTCGAAATTGAAGATGGCGAATCTAAATATGTTGAAGCGAAATTTCAGAAAATGGACTTATTCGGAAGAAACTTAGTGCATATAGATTTTCGGAGACGCTGAGTACGTATATGAGGTAATTATTATAAAGATCAAAATTTTAATTTGTACCACAAATTTAATACTGTAGATAAAATTGTAAAATTTAAAATGGCGGATCGACATTCGTATTTTTACAAATTTGTAGGCATCCCATAAATGTGTACGTGATTTTCCATATCTTAGCGTGTTCGGTTATGTTCATACCCGTTCTTAGAGTTGACTTTTCTGATTCAATATTGATAAGCAAGATTTTTAATGTTTGATATCTTCAGAAGACCTGATTTACTTAACGTTTTATCCTAGTTGCCTTTAGAAATCCGATTTGATTATGTGCAATCTTGTTTGAGGAGCAAGATTTGTGCTTCTGGAAGCAAATCTTTCATTTTATATTTGTGTACGTGTCTAAAAATTTGAAACATTAAAAATCTTGCTCATCGACATTGAATCAGAAAAATCAACTATATTCGACATACTGGATCCGCCATTTTCAATTTCGAAAATCTGACTTTAAATTCGGAACCGGCGGCCAAAAGAACCCACAGATACTGATCTCCTAAAAGTGGTGTATATTTCGCTAAATATAAAAAAATCAGCAACGAAATTTAAAATTCCGGCCAGACATATCGATAGAGAATTTAATTGCGAAGAATTTAAAAAAAAGTCGTCAAGTTTACTGAAAAATTACGACCTGTAGGGTGATTTGAACAATAAATGTAATTATGTACCACGGTCACGCATTTTTTTTTTTTTTAATATTATTAAGTTATAATTATATTTTTAATGTGTCTTCTTTACCTCTTTAAATTTACCTTATCTTATATAGGGGAGGGGGCAGCAGGTTACTTAAATATTTTGAAAGGGGACCGCGACTCAAAAAAGCTTGGGAAATACTGTTCTATCACGAGATAGAATTCTAAAGTTAAATAAAATAAACATACCTGAGAGTGTGGAATTCTTCTTACTTTCGAAGCTTTTCCAGGACGATTGTCGAAACTCGATCGGCGTGGCATTGTTCAATATCCTCGGCGGATTCGAGCGTTTGTTCATGTACCAGTCGGGAATGGAGAGTTTCAAAATAGATCGTTGAACCTTTAATTCTGCCTCCGTCAGTTGTCTCTCCTATTAAACAAAAACGAGATTCGTATCACGTAAACAGTACACAGGGTTCTTGTCCTCAATCGACAGAACTTCTTACACAGAAAACGGCACAATATTATTGTTTATCTTTCCTTCTCATCTCCAATCTATACGAAAGTTCAAAGATGCTCGTGTAATTTACAGAATTCCTTCCAGAATAATTAACATTCAAATGGCAACAATTAACAAAATACATCCACAATATTGTATAAAAATTTATGATAAATATTTTCAACCAGTGAGACTTCCAACTAAACTGGAGAACCAACAAACGCCACTACCACATATTCCGCAAACCCTAACGAGAAAAAAAGCAATTCTAAATTCACACCATGATCTACAGATCTCTACGATCGAATATTTAACGATTAACACTTACAAGTTGGTCGGTAGGAGGGAACAGCATGTTGTTCCTAATCCACATAGTCGACACAGCCATTTCTGTAGTATTTTGTCACCGCCGAAAGGCACGAAGGACCGTAATGCACGCGCTGGGCTCTAATGGTTAAAACTTTTAAACGGACGATGTTACTTAAACGCGTATTTATAAACAGGGTCGTCAGACTGTCGCAGTCATGTTGCCGTTCGAAGAGTAACCGGGACACAAGGTCGCGTCTGTAACGTGTCCTGACATTTGTCTACTACGAATGAGCCGTGCACCCCTCCGGAGCCCCCTAATATATTTGCCTCGAGGGCCAACCACCCCCTACTCCTCGGCTCGCAAGACACCGGAACTGGGGGTAGTCCTGGCGACAAGGAGCGTCTCCTGGAAACGGAAGGACCGCTTGGGTTCGATTATTTGAAAATTCAGGCGCGCGGCTTTTCTGCCTACTTTGATTGCGTTGGAATTAACTAGGGACTCGGGACGCTTCGAATTACATTCGAGGATGTATTAAACGGTAGAACGTAGTTGTAAGCTTCGAGGTACTGTGCAGTTTGCATCACTGCGATTATTCTATGATGTATAAATATTTTGAAAGTGTTGATGGGTCGTGAGGATCTCTTTAAGGGGGAGCCCCGTTTAGGACGCTAGGAATAAGGTGATTCTTGGGATTTTTTTTCTAAGAAACTGTTGAGCGGTTCTTTTCCAAACTTTCAGGGTATTTTAGTTCACATTCAAACAATAAAAATTAATTTTTACACGTTCGTTAAGACTCGTGCGCCAGAGTTGCAAATTGGCGATTGTAATGGTGGCCCCGTTTCTTCCCTGAAATAAAAAAACCAAGGATTTTCTTATTTCTAGTATAATTACATTGTCGATGAACCTAACAAACGAAAAAAAATTTTAAAGTCGGCAAATTGGTGGGACTTCAAAAGAGAAAAAGTTACGATTCTGCTCCAAGATGTTTCGTACATACTATTTATGGAAAAAGAGTTGTTCAATTCAATTTATTTATCAATGCCTTAGGTTCATCGACAATTTAATTATACTAGAAATAAGAAAATTCTTGGTTTTTTTATTTCAGGGAAGAAATGGGGCCACCATTACAATCGCCAATTTGCAACTCTGGCGCGCGAGTCCTAACGAACTTGTTCATATATCTTCATTTCTACCGAACACTTTGTAACGTAAAAATTAATTTTTATTGTTTGAATGTGAACTAAAATATCCTGAAAGTTTGGAAAAGATCCGCTTAACAGTTTCTTAGAAAAAAATTCCCAAGGATCATCTTATTCCTAGCGTCCTAAATAGGGCTTTCCCCTTAATAGTGAAAAGTTGCCTCACGCGTTGACAGTTTTAAGATTTGAATGATATTCGAGGTGTTGCAAAATGGGACAGCAAGTTAACTAACACCTATCATTGTTCATAAATACTATTTTGCTTATTCGAGCACATGTAAGTTTACCTGACAATCGATTAAATATTCCGTAGGATGGAATATTTATAGGAAAATCGTCCTCAGCAAATACAAAATAAAAAATAAATTATTAAATTATTATAAATTATTTTGTAATTAATTCTATGGTGGCACAGATTTTCCATTTTCTTTAACTTTCTATATGCGCTATATTATTATAAATAATTGAGGCACTAAGAGCAACAACGCACTAACCCACATTGAAAAAAATATAATATTTCCTATTTTATATGATTAGTACAGCCTATTAGAATACAACTATTGCTACTAACTCGATTTCGCGAAAACTGTGCGTTAGTCCGTTTTTGCTCCCCATGCCTCAATAATTGTGCGTTACTCTGAAAGACAGGAAGAAAAATTCAATGTGCTTAAATCGCAGTTGACGCAGAAAATTTTCCAGAAAATTCGAGGGGCGTCGGGGAAGCGAGGCAATTGGTATTGTAAGGATCCACGGCACCGTAAGGATAATCACGGTCATCGAGATTGCCGGCAATGCGAAGGATAATAAATCCCCCAAAGCCTGCTTGCCTTCTACCTGCTTGCCTTCGCGAAGACTCGAAGATTTGTGGCGGATATTTCATTGTCATTAGCACTAAACATTCAAATACTCGAGAATTACATCTACTGAACTGAAATATCGACGAAAACTAAATTTCACGTCTACACATAAAATACCAATTTACAAACTCGATCACGGATCAAGCGACAACATCGAACTCTGAATTCGCTAATCAGCAAATTGGTGAGAATCGGGTAACAGTATATTTTTAATCCTAAGCTTCCCATTAACAGGGGCTGATTTACCGGGCGGCCGATGAGCAGTTGCCGCCTGGGCCCTAGAGCTGTTCGAGTACTCGGAACAAGCGAGGCGGGATTAGGGCTGGGACTATTTGTCGAATTTTTCGGTTTTCGAATATTCGAATACTTCGGTTGCTCAATTATTTGGTGAATATAATTCGAATATCCAAGTATTCGAATACTATTCGAATATTTATGTATTCGAATACTTATGTATTCGAATAGTATGGTGTGAATTATGAATCAAGTTCTTTAGGTTCATTTGTCAGGGTGAAATCTTGTAAGCTAATTTTGACCCACTTCACACCATACTATTCAAATACATCAGTATTCGAATAGTATTCGAATAATAACATTCGAATACTCAAATATTCGAAGTTTATTCGTATCATTCGAATTCTTGTACAATATTCGAATATTAAATTATTCGAATAGTCCCAGCCCCAGGCGGGATATACTCGGTTCGAATAACCGAGCCGAGCCGAGCGCTCGAAAGAACTGAGCAGCTCGAATGAAGCGAGCGGCTCGATTAAAAAGCGAGCGGCTGGAAACAATCGAGTGGCATTTGTAAAAACACGCAGCATCTCAAATTTTGACAACTTACCTTATTTGACACTAGTCAGGTTATAACCTGACTGTAAGCTGTCAAAATTTGGAGTAGATTGCATAGTGAAGGTAGCGATTGACGAACGAAACATGTGGATCGTTCGAGCCACCCGATTGTTTCCAGCCACTCGCTTTCATTCGAGCACTCGGCTCGGCTCGGAAACCGGGTCCCGGCTCGACTCGAATTTCGGGCTAGGGTAAAGGACCCAATTACTGACACCTAACCAATTACTGTCACCTTAAGTTATTTTACTTAAAATAACGAATAAATAAACTATAGTATATAATCTATAGTATAGATTATAGGTTGAATTACATAATTCTTTTTGTGTGCGACTTTACAACGTTTATTTATTCGTTATTTTAAGTAAAATAGCTTAAGGTGACAGTAATTGGTTAGGTGTCAGTAATTGGGTACTTTACCCTACTCGAATATTCGAGTACTCGAGCAGCTCAACTGGGCCCAGAAGGCCCCCCAGGGCCGCATCTTCAAAAGAAAATTATGATTTTATCCAAACACTATATTTTATTTTCTGTACTACTAACACTTAGCCCGTTTTTAGTAAACTACCTCTTCATTTCCCCAAAAATATGACTCTGGGCAAAAATGATTCCTGCGGCCCTTTATATTTAATTATAAATAATTATTTCAAAATATAATTTCTGTCCGTGACAGTTTTTGTAGGTATTTGTTGAATAACAAAAGCCTTTTGTTTTATAAAAAAATTAATATTAATATATTACCAATTAACCAATTTTACCGCCTCGAAGTTTGCCGCTCCGGGCAGTTGCCCCACTTAATTAGACTTAAATTCTCCTCCTACCGCGCCCCAGAGAAGGTCGAATCTGGAGAGAAAGAAAGGAGCCTCCCTTCGCAAAGAGAAACGCAATCTCACAGAGAAGATTACATTTCCAACCGATCCAATAAATAAATTCATACATCTCAGACTCTCCCTTCCCTTCATCCCTATATTACACTAAATTTCCACTATGCAGGAGTACGGAGCTCACTTCTGTACACAGCGTTTAGTCATGCTTTACAACCATCCCGCGAAGAAAGTCCACAAGAATCAGAACTCGAGCACACTCTCCATGTGAAAGTGACTCGCCAGGCACCGCCGATCGTCGACAGTTACTCTTCCTCGCGGCCCCCGGTTAAGATACTTGGTGGAATAAAGAATTCGGCCCGCCGAACCGGCGGGAAGGGGTGGAGACGAAGGTGGGGGAGCCGCCGCAACTTCGGTTACCGTGCTCTATTCTTTGACGAGTCTTCTTGAAGGAGTGCATCGCGATCTAGTGGGTTGATCCGCAGATTCGCTTTCTCTTCGTTGACAGATGCTAAAGAAGACTGACGCGCGTCGCATTAGAGTCGTTTAGTATCATAAAGGTTCGCAAACCGTGAGCCAACTACCTCGCCCGATAACGGGACACGCGTAGACGAAGAAAAGGAGACCGTGGAGTGTTACAGCGCGCCTCCAGGTAAGGGTCCCCGCGACGATTGTAATTGCAGGGGATTAGTGGGTAGCGGGGCACGAGGATCATCGGCGAATAGACCTGTGTGACTGGCAGACACTGTGTACCGTGTATTCCCTTCTGGAAATCTTCATCGAAACCCACCAACTGCGAAGAATGAAGATTTTAGTGTTACGTGTGAAATACATAGTGAGCTAGAAGAATTTTGCGCGGTTCAAATTTCATAGAGAAATACCGTGGAATTAGTTTTGGATATAACTGTTCTAGTTAATACACTTTCGGCGGTTTATAAGGTGTTCAGTGGGTTCCCCCAAATTCTAAAAAGAAATACACGGCGAAACATTGCGAAATAAAAGGTGAAAGCGGGATTTGCATTCAACGCTCTCGAAAGAAATGATATAATAAGAACGTTATATATTCAACGAGTGAAGATTGGTTCAAAATGTTATTAGTAGTTATACTATATATGTAGGATCTATATATATAGATTCTCTAATTTAGATTCTGATTTCATAAAAAAAAAAACTAAATTTTAAACAGTTTCTAAATATAGAAATTTTTTTTGCTTTTTTTTCGGTGAAAATAGTCGCATTCATTTGGATTAGCCAGACATAATGAGCTGAAGGACATTTCGTGATCCAAGAGATTACCGTTCGAAAGTTCTTAATCGACAGACAAACACACAAACATATAAACTTACTCCTTTATATATTAAGATACCATCCGTTGTGTTTAATTATTAATTAAAATTTGCAGAATGAATCAGCAGTTGCAGTTTATTTTGAAACGGCGTCTCCCACGAAATCAAGCGGTTCGACGAGCTCTCTGCTCTGGTAATAATAATTTACTGCAAAAAGAAAATAATCCTTTCTATCTACAATAACGGTTTGCTCTACCAACATCACTAACTACTCTACACTAATCACTGCCCACCAACGCTCATTAATGTCTTTTTAAACTAGCACTGGGCTCTAATGGGTTTGAAATTACATTGCTCAAGGTAATCAGGGTGTACTTAACATAGAAAAAAACCCTGGCGAAATATTCAGCTTGTACACATAGTCTAATCAATGGCTACCTCATTCGAATACTTAAGCCGCCAACAATCTTAAGCGACGCGTAAGAAAGCGCGATCCAAGCGATCCAACGTAATCGTGAATTCAGGATGCGCTGCGCCCGGTTTCCATTTTATATCACGTGCAGGTGCAGTGACCTCGACGAGGGATTGCACCGTCGATCAAGATGTCTCGATCCAGGCGAGGCCGTACGAGGATATACCGGGACCACGGCCCATCCCGCTCCTCGGGAATACCTGGCGCCTACTTCCAGTGATAGGCCAGTACCAAATCTCCGACACCGCCAAAGTCTCGCAGATGTTCTACGACGAGTACGGGAAAATCGTTCGGCTGACTGGTCTGATAGGTCGGCCAGACCTGCTGTTCGTTTATGACGCCGACGAGATCGAGAAGATCTACAGACAGGAGGGATCAACACCCTTCCGACCGTCGATGCCATGCTTGGTGCATTACAAGAGCGAAGTCAGGAAGGACTTCTTTGGGAGCTTGCCCGGCGTTGTTGGAGTGTACGTAGAAAGGGCAATGCCTAAGTCTAAAAATGGAGTTTGGGTGTATAAAGTGGTTTTACAAAGACCGATCTTCTGCTAAGTAAATTAAATACATTGTTATAAGTACTATTTCTGCGTTAATAGATCAAAGAGGAAGTCACCTGAGTCAATCACGTGTGCTGTCCATTAAACTCGTCACCTTCTTCTTACAAGGGAAGATCCCGAATCCAAAAATTCTGAAACTTCGTGAATATGTAGGGGATTTCCACCTGATTACAACGCAATTTCTGTTTACTACCCAAATTCACTCGAAGGGTGCGAAATCAATCCCTGAAAATTCGGCTACATTCCGATTTTGTGTTATAACTCGCGAACTGTAACAGTTAGAAAAAAATTTCAAGACAAAATTACTTCTTTTAATTAGATCTATCATTTGGTAAAAAAATTATCTTACAGTTCAGGAGTTATAACACAAAATCGGAAAATAACCGGATTTTCACGGGTCAATTACACCCCCTTAGAGTGAATTTGGGCAGCAAACAAAAGTTGCGTTGTAATCACGAGGAAATTCCCTGCGTATTCATAAAGTTTCAGAATTTTTTGGATTCCCAGTTTCGGGATGTTCCCTTGTTAGTACACTATCGAATTCTTAATTAAGTGGCTCTCCTTGATCCTCAAACGTGGCGTGGACACTCAAGAGAAAGAGGTAGCACGTGCTCCACCAGTGACATAATCTAATATTTGCATTCTTGTTACCAGACACGGTGAACCTTGGCGAGAATTTCGTACGAGAGTCCAGAAACCTGTTCTTCAGCCGCAAACAGTGAGGAAATATATAACGCCCATTGAAGTGGTCACCAGTGACTTCATAGAGAGGTGATTTAATAATGTGCTTTACTTGGATGTGTGTGTTTCTTAAGATGAGGTGATCAGCGATGTTTTCTAGGATTCAAGAAATTAAAGGAGATGACGGGGAATTACCGGGGGACTTTGACAACGAGATACACAAATGGGCTCTAGAGTGTTGGTATACATTCAAGTTTCTGGTTTTACGTAGCTTCGGGGTTTTGAAAGTTAAATTCAAGGAGGGATTCATACTTTCTGTTGATTGTATAGGCATAGGGAGAGTGGCACTTGATGTGAGATTGGGATGCCTGGGAGGCACTCTAGCGCTGGATTCAGAACCCCAGAAGATCATCGACGCAGCAAAGTTCGCTTTGAGAAATGTCGCTGTACTTGAACTGAAAGCTCCTTTTTGGAGATACGTACCCACCCCTCTTTGGTCAAGATATGTTCGCAATATGAACTATTTCATCGAGTAAGTTATTCTTAAGGGGTCTCCCTAGTGCGGCCGTCTGAAAATGAGCGCGATATTTGTGATTTTTTTAAGAGGAACCCTCAAATTATATTAATTGAAAATTTGATGTCTATATTTGTACATATTTAGACGGCATTTTAAAAAAAAATAATTTCAAAAAAACGGTACCTGAAACTTTAAACGCGTTTTTCTCAAAATAATGTTTTTCGAATTGGTTGGCATGATATCTCAAAAACGAATCACCCGATTTACTTCAAACTTTGTACACACATTCAATAGATGTCCCATTCTCGTTGTTTCTAAAACTAAGTCGATTTTTGCAAAATTAGATTTTTGTGACTTAAAAAACCAGCGCATTTTTTGCAGAAATCGAAATTTCCTGTTTTAGACGCTGCCTTTTTAGTTTACTTTTCAGTATTTCTCATTTAATCTAGTTCGGGCGATAGCCACACTCACACAGATTACACAATTTTTTAACTTTTCTATTTCAGACAACTACAACGGCTGATTTTATGCTAACCATGCGCATACAATTTTTGTAAGGCGCTCTATTTGAAACACTATAACTCCGGATATACCCACTATTTTTGCATACAATTTTTTTTTCATATTCTCTAAAGATTGATAAATAAAGCCACAAAGCTGGAAGTAAATATATTTAATGGTTTTGTTTTAAAAAATACCCAAAGTTCGCATCCATTTTTCGTCCGTCAAAGTAGGGAGACCCCTTGAGTGTCTAAGATTTGTATAGAAATTGAAAGATGCGTTTGAATTAAAATTTCTATCCTTCAGGGTGTGCATGAAGTACATCGACGCAGCAATAGAGAGGCTGAAAACCAAGCAGGTTGTCAATGAATACGACTTGTCTTTGGTGGAAAGGATTTTAGCCAAGGAAAGTGATCCCAAAATGGCATATATACTCGCGTTGGACTTAATTCTGGTTGGAATAGACACGGTACACAGGATGATTAGTAATACACAGCTCCTTTTAATGTAACTTAGAGATTCTGATTATTTTGCGATATTATTTTACAGATTTCAATGGCTGTTTGTTCAATACTATATCAACTAGCCACTAGGCCTGAAGAGCAGGAAAAGATTTATCAAGAACTTGTAAAGATTCTTCCCGATCCATCTGTTCCTCTTGCAACAAGCCATCTCGATCAAGCAGTTTATATGAAAGCCTTCATCCGTGAAGTTTTCAGGTTTAATAGCTTATAACTATACTTAAATACATAAGACAAATTGAACAGTTGAATAACAGAAGAGTAACGTATAATCTTATATTTATAGAGTATATTCTACAGTCATTGGAAATGGTAGAACTCTACAAAGCGACACTGTAATTTGTGGCTATAAAGTACCAAAAGGAGTAAGTAATGAATTTTCAATGACAGTATTTCTATATTTCTAAATCACTTTTTTCTACCCATTGAACAAAAATTTCAATTTACGAGTTGTAAGATAAACATTGCGCGTTTTTACAGGTGCAAGTTGTATTCCCAACGGTTGTAACAGGAAATATGGAGGAATACGTAACAGACGCCAAAATATTTAAACCCATGAGATGGCTTAAACAGTCAGAGAATGAGACGTTGCATCCATTCGCATCATTACCTTACGGCCACGGCGCACGCATGTGTTTAGGTAGAAGATTCGCTGACTTGGAAATCCAAGTACTACTCGCTAAGGTGCGTAAAGATACGTATCAATTTTGATAGAAATTGATTTTCTACAAAAAACACTAACGCCTCGTGTTTACGGCTCTATAAGTTAATGTTTTTCTTCTGAATTTTCAGCTGATAAGGTCTTACAAGCTGGAGTACCATCACCAGCCATTGAATTATAAAGTAACTTTTATGTACGCCCCCGATGGAGAACTCAAGTTCAAAGTACTGCCAAGATAACCAAGCTATTGTAGATTATGTTTTATTTTATTTACAGCGACCAAAAATTGTGAAAGAAATTTGTAAATGAACGCAGCGACCACGAGTTAACTTCTTTATTGTTCTACATACAGAAATAAATAACGTAAGAGATTTCAAGAGCTATTACCTATCAATGAATTTCAAATTCAGAGGTCCTTTAGGTGTGTACATAGGGTTGATGTGATATTCCAGCTTCTCGTGATGATATTCTAGCCTGTAGCGTTGCAAAATCTGGAACAGAGTATTCTTATTGTTAAAAAACTTGAGTACTGTAAATAGAAATAAACTATAATTTATTCTGTCTGTACATAAAGCATTACTTCCTTATTCCCACTATAAATAAACATTACACAAATAACGTAACATCAGGTAAAAGAGATAGTGAATATTAGAACAGAAGAGATGAATGGGAATTACGTAATCACACGTAATACGCAGAAAAATATAAAAATTGCGACTCATATCTCAAAGTTCTTTTCACGCTCTTTCATCATTGCATTATTAGCATTTCCGTTCACCATGACCTCTATAGTCAATGGGTGCCTGTGTAGTAATAAATAAACGTAAAAGTGAAACTTGTACTGCAAGAAATGTAGAAAACAGAGTAAAAAATTATAGTTTACTGAACTTGAGAATGATTTCTTTCGCTGACACTAAAAGAAAACTAAGAAAGTGGCGTTTAATACCTTTCTTCGGTAATCTACTACCGTCTCTCATTCTTGCCGGATGTGTTATCACAGATGTCCATGACCGACTACCTGCCGCAATCATCTTTGATTACTTTGATTGCGAATTGCGACTTACGACGCGAAACCCCACCACTCTCTCTACTTCTCTGCCGCGCGCACGTGCAGCTCACTCTAAATTCCTTCCTATCCGAATTACCCTCTCGCTAAAGAAATTCTTTTTACGGAAAATTTGATCTCGATCCTTCAGAGATGAATCATAAATAAAATTGTTAAGGTGCAGCAATTAACTCTCTGTATTATTAGAGTGATGAAAACAGAATTGGAATTGTATTTCTTGAGGGCTTAATGTTAGTCTATCTTCCGGAAGCAGGTGCTTCGGGCAATGCGTTGTCCCTCGCAGGTCAACAATACGGGGAATCCAAGGGGCAATTCTGGGATCCCCATTTTCTGGGATTACCGATATTCAAAGTTCCAGCGGGAGGTATAAACAGCGCGAGCAATAAACGGCGAGGAAAACCCACTACCTACCGTGATATACCCACTTCAGAGGGCTGTTTACCTTTATTGTCGTTGTAGGTTCGTTAAATTTCCAGGCAGAGTGGAATAACGGAAACGATACGAATGGCGAAGTAAAAGAATTTACCCTCGGGGGATTCTAGATGGCACAATATTGCTCTGTAATTTACAGTAATTTAAATTTAAATACTAATATTTTCTTGTACAACAGAGGAACCCTATGCAAATGAAATTCAATATTAAATAGAAAGTTTGAATGGATTTATTGTATCTCCATTTGAATTACTGTAAAACACTAATGGCACAGGCAATTATGTGAACTCTCAACAAATGTCTATGCACGGTAACAGTACATAAATAATACCGTTCTAACAAGGGAAGTTAGGTAATCCGAGAATTCAGAAAATTGTGCAACTTTGTGCGCAAGTAGAGTAGTTCATCCGTTAGACAAACCTATTTTTTGTTAGTGCCATAGTGCGGCTTTACGTGTTGAAATCACCCCTTGGAAAAATGTAGAATTTTCCTTTTCGTGGGATATCTCGAGAACGGTGAGAGATATCGAAAAGAAGTTTCAACAAAAGTCGCATCTTTTTTATACATCTACAAAACAGCGTAAAAATAATTATCGAAAAATCTACATATACTTTTCAAGTTACCATCACCAGCAATCCTTAATTCGATAATTATTTTACTCAGTTTTGTAGATATAGAAAAAAGATGCAACTTCTGTTTAAACTTCTCTTGGATATCTCTCACTAGGGTTTATACAAAACCCGACTTTTGAAAACCCCGGTTTTCGAATTCTACTATTCCCAAAAAAACCAGTTTTCGAATTTTCACAAAAAAATTATAATTAAAATAGTAAATACATATTTGTACTTATTTTAAAAAAATTCAGTTTCCTTAATATTTTGGAATTACAAAAATATAACAAAATAAAATGTACTCTGTCTATACAAAACCAAATAAATAAAAAAAAGAAATCAAATAACTAAAATCTGTACAAATGCGTACAATTTTTTAGTTCATTTAATATTTGCGGATCTACAAAAATAGAGCAGAATAAAGTAGACTGCATTCGAAACCAAATGAAAAAAACCAAAATAACTAAAATCCGCACAAAATATAAATCTTTTAAAACGTGGTACCAAATTATAAATCTTTATTCCATTTAGTATTGTATTTCGAAAATATGAACTCATGAAGATTAGTTTTACAGTAAACTATCACCTACAATAATATGCTTGTGTCTGATACGATTTCATGTCAAAGTGTTAACGTTTTTAATCAAATAATTAATTCATTTCTCCATATTAATTCTGGTATATAAAACCGTTTTTTTTTTAAAGTTTAAAACCGATTTTCGAATTTTACAAATTTATAAATTGAAACCGGTCTTTAAACCCAGTTTTTAAAAACCGACAAACCCTATCTCTCACCGTTCTTGACATATTCGACATGCATAATTTTCTGAATTTAATCTTTTAGGAATCCCTCTTTGTCGCATTTAAGCGAAATAAAGCCAGAAATCAGGTATGCCGGGGTTCCTCGTTACTCAGGTAATAACCGTAAGGATTACAGCGACATAAAAGTGCCGGATTAATGGCACCCCGAGGAGCTGTACCGTGTCCTCTAATAAGGAGCGGTGGCCTGGCCGCTTGGATAGGACATTTATTGTTCTTGAGCATTCACTGTAACCGCTGACAAACTAACACGGACTGGACGGTAAATCTAGAACGGTAAATCTGCGAGAACGTCGACGGTTTCTCTTTCTCGCCATTATCGGTTACATCAATTATTTTAATTGAACGCAGTTTTTCCTCGGGGAAAAGTATTCTGAAGCCGTGGAGAAATTCTCCCGAATATAGATAACAGTTTAGAAGTCTTATTTTTTTGCAGGAGAACGCAGGTAGCCTGCGTGTTGGACGAATCATAAATAGATGCAATTTTAGCTTTTATATCCGCGGCGTATAAGAATATGAAAACTCCAGTGAAGTTTTACCGAGGAATTAAAGACACAATTAAGGACATAATAATGTCTCTCTGCAATATTATAAATGAATCCAGGGATCTAAGTATACTTCATTTGAATTTTAATGGCCCTGTTAGCGTCAGCGGGCACTTAGGCAGTGAGTTAGAGGTGCGTAATTGCGCGCGCGCGGTTTATTACCTTGCTAATGACGACAAGTATCTCGAGTTCGGCGAATCGTCGCCCGAGACACATTCTCCTCCCGTAGCCGAAAGGGAGCGAGGCGAAACTGTGGCCCACGCCGCCGCTCTGCAGCCATCTCTCTGGGAGGAATTCCTTGCTCCGCGGAAAGTACTTGTCAAGATTACTTATCACGTAATGTTGAAAGACCACCTGCACCTGGTCGAGCAAGCGAAACATAATCGTAGGAAGAAGTATTTACATGCCGGTGACAAGACAAATCGTTGAAAGGCGACGCGAAGGCCGTCGCGCATTTTGGCGAAGCGCGGCGAAGCGAGTCGAAGAAATTAATAATAATTAATTAATTGTCGCTGCGCCACGAGAATCGATTGTTCGTAAACTCTTCTCTTCGCTTCCCCGCGCTTCGTCAAAATGCGCGCCGGCTTTAAGGGGAAGCCCTATTTAGGACGCTAGGAATAAGGTGATTCTTGGGAATTTTTTTGGAAGAAACTGTTTAGCGGATCTTTCCCAAACTTTCAGGGTATTTTAGTTCACATTCAAACAATGAAAATTAATTTTTACGTTACAAAGTGTTCGGTGGAAATGAAGATATATGAACACGTTCGCAATAGGACTCGCGCGCCGGAGTTGCAAATTGGCGATTGTAATGGTGGCCCCATTTCTTCCCTGAAATAAGAAAACCAAGGATTTTCTTATTTCTAGTATAATTACATTGTCGATGAACCTAACAAACGAAAACAAATTTTAAAGTTGGCAAATTGGTGGGACTTCAAAAAAGAAAAAGTTACGATTCTGCCCCAAGATATTTCGTACTATTTAAGTAAAAAGTTTATTGTTCAATTCAATTTATTTATCAGTGTCTTAGGTTCATCGACAATGTAATTATACTAGAAATAAGAAAATCCTTGGTTTTTTATTTCAGCGAAGAAATGGGGCCACCATTATAATCGCTAATTTGCAACGCCGGCGCGCGAGTCCTATTGCGAACGTGTTCATATATCTTCATTTCTACCGAACACTTTGTAACGTAAAAATTAATTTTTATTGCTTGAATGTGAACTAAAATACCCTGAAAGTTTGGAAAAGATCCGCTTAACAGTTTCTTAGAAAAAAATTCCCAAGAATCACCTTATTCCTAGCGTCCTAACGCTCCCCCCTTAAAGCTGAAGGAAAGCAGATGGAATGGGTTCTTACCCCTTTAGGCACGCGGTATCCGCTAATTACTGTGTCTTTGGTCATGCAGCGTCCGTTGCCAATAACGACTGGATACATTCTGATGACAAAAGAAGAAAATGAATACCGAATGAATGATCCCTACTAATATATAAAAGTGAAAACATCTGTTTGTCGAATTCCCTTCTTTCGCGCCTAAGCGGCTGAACGGATTTCAATGAAATATTGAATATACATTACATACGTCCTAGATTATATTACAGGCTATTTACTTTTGTTAGGCTTTTTTATTTTCGAAACATTATAAATAATTCCCGGTTGAAACCGGGTAACGGGTCACCTAGTTTCCGTAAAAGATTAGCAGTTAACGCTCGAACCTCAAAGTTTCTTTAACGCACGCCTTCAGGTACTTCAACTGGTCCAGGTGTTTCCCTTCGAGCTGCATGTCTTCGTTTGGAAGCACATTGGAGATCTCGTTGTAAACGAGGTCCTGCTTATCCGGGTGCAATGCCAATTGATAGAGTACCGAGGCCACCGCGTTGGAAGTCTGCAAGTAAAGCGATCAAATGCAATGGTCCTGAAGCTTCTGGTGAAATTACAATTGAAGAGTCCTTCTAGAAAACACTGTAAGTGCCAAAAATCAAATTATATACTATAGTATTACCATTGGCACGTAGAACTATCTTCCGATAAAAAGAAACTTTTTTTAATTTTGGCGCTTACTAGGAGAGGTTCCCAGGTGTCCGCCTCCGATTGCTTTGAATTTTGGATATGTTTTGGAGTACGGAAAAATAAGATATACGTGTTTCTTTTTATAGCGCCCCGTTTTCATATTTAGGGGGTGAAACCACCCCTCAAAGTTATATGATTTTCAGGTGTTCTTCGGATTTAGAGGACCGAAAAATAAGAAATACGTGTCTTTTTATTTTGGCCTGCTTGAATGTTTAGGGGGTGAAACCACCCTGTAAAGTTTATAAGAATAGTTGGTGCCCGCCTCCGATTGCTTTGAATTTTGGATATGTTTTAGAGGACCGAAAAATAAGAAATTCGTGTCTTTTTATTTTGGCCCGTTTGCATGTTTAGGGGGGAAAACCACCCCCCAAAGTTATAAGATTTTCAGGTGTTCATCTCCGATTGCTTTGGTTTTTGGATATGTTTTAGAGGGCCGAGAAATAGGAAATGCATGTCTTTCTATTTTGGCCCATTAGCATGTTCAATGGGTAAAACCACCCCTCATAGTTACCCCCTAATAACGGTGACTGACGACAAGAACATTAAATTTATATCAAGTTTTACTCAACACAATTTTGAATCCCGTATGAACTTTGGGGGTGGTTTCACCCCCTAAATATGAAAACGGGCTGCTATAAAAAACACGTATTTCTTCTTTTTCGGTCCTCTAAAACATATCCAAAAACCAAAGCAATCGGAGATGAACACCTGAAAATCTTATAACTTTAGGGGTTGCTTTCACCCCCTAAATATGAAAACGGACCGCTATAAAAAACACGTATTTCTTCTTTTTCGGTCCTCTAAAACATATCCAAAAACCAAAGCAATCGGAGATGAACACCTAGGCGAACAACCTCTCCTTGTTAGAGTGTTTTCCACAAGAACTCTTCAATTACTAAGAAGGCACGTACAGTATCAATGCCAACTAAGAATAAATCAAGGGAGAGTATCGTGGCCATCTTGGTATCATCTTCTAGGGCCAGGACCCTCTCTAGAAGGGAGGGTTCCTTGCCAGAGTTTACTGTTTCCCTTGTCCTCGCAAAAGCAGCGGTCGTATATTTCGACGTTATGCTGAAAATAAAAAATTTCATGCATCCCCGCTGTGTTTTCTAAACGTCCATGAGTTACAGCTGATGTTCTGTTAGTGTTATTCCACCTTACGATGGTATCCAGAGCGTCCACGTACTGCAGCCACGTGGGTGTATTGAAGAATCTCCAAAATGGGATCTTTAGTTCTAGCACACCAACATTCAGGAAGAATGTGCAGACAGCGTCGATTAACTTTTGAGTTTCTACGTTCGCGTTGTCGTCCAGGCAGCCCAGCCGAACGTCCAGCGCTACGCGGGCAATGGCTGTACGAGAGATTTAAAAAGAATAATTAATTCCTGTTCGAAATTCACTTGAAAGCCTTCATATACATAATAATGCCCATTGATCGTGAGATTGTGGAGTATAATTCCTTGAAGGAGTGTATGCTAATGCCTCGGATGTACCGTTAAGCGGGCCCTACCAGTACACGATGAGATTTGTTTTAAGACATGTCTCGAGACAGGTCTCTCTGTCTTCTTCTCTCCACCTTGCCAGCATGAGACAGAGATACCTGTCTCGAGACATGTCTCAAGACAAATCTCATTGTGTAGGGCCCGCTTTAGTTTCATTATGCGACCAAGGGACTGCTGGGAATTAGGAAACTAATTCGGCAAGACTAGTGCTCCTTCTCGAGAATTCTTTCTCGAGAATTTCTCGAGAAATTTTATAATTTCTTATTTCTCATTTCTCGAGATATTACAGTGTTTCTCGAGAATCTTCAATGTGGGAAAATTATTATAAATCCCATTTGTTTTCAGAAATGAATTTTCGGTTACTTCAAATTGTGTGTTAATCGTGAACATATAAACACATCTACAATCAGTAATAAATGTTAAAAATATATACGAAGAATTGCACGATTGTTTATAAACTTTTTAAACTTTTCTATTCGTATCGCCGATGCTCTGTATACAATTAAACCAACATCCACTCAAAATGAAAGAAACTTTTCTACAGCCGCAGATTTTGTCACAAGAAAAGAAGTAGATTGGCTGATGCGACATTAGACGCTTTGTGCTTTTGAAAACACTACTTTAAAACAAAAAAGTAATGTTTCGCCTTGCTCGCATTTTATATTAAATAAATAAATTTATCAATTATATTTAATATCTGTTTTTTTTTTCGTTTACACAAGTTTGTCTAAGGTGGACACGAATAAAAATTTAGATTAATATTATCAACATTATTCCAAAAATATAAATTTTGCAATATTTTTTAATTTCTTGAGAATTCTCGAGAAATATAATCTGATTTCTCATTTCTCGAGATGCGAAAAATATCGAGAAATCAGGAACACTAGGCAAGACTGCTTCAATCAATGGCGCACCCAGAGGGGGTCCAAGTCCAAGGGTGCCTAGCACCCTAAAAAAAGGGGCTTTGTAGAAAGCAACGAAAGCTGGATTTTATTCCTTAAATAAATTATATAATCACCTAATGAATTTTACTGAATTTGCATTAAAAATATTTCTACCAATTCGACTCGGCTCCCCCAAGATTAAATCCTGAGTGCGCCACTGGCTTTAATAGACACAGTAATTCCGGACAGATTTCGCTTACCGATAAATAGTTGACAGTGGAATGGAAATAGTGAAGCATATTGCCCTGGACTTTATTGCGATACTACACCGGTTGGAAATAGAATATATGAATAGATGAATACTCCGATAGCTAAGGGTACTTGAGTGTAAAAGCGTTTGATTGTCATAATACATACGTATCCAAACTCTTGAGCACCTAAGTGCCCGATCCACTTATGTAAACATTTATACTTGACTGCGCTCGCTCAGCTGGGTACTCGAGTATTCAAGCAGGTATAGCTATACAATACTACTTAGCTTAAAGTACCCGGCGTTGCCCAGGCTTCTAACATCAGCATTAATATTTTAAAATTAACTGGCGCCTACATTAATTATTACGCAGTGCTTACTTATATATACTTCATTACTCAGTCCCATTTAGTAATATCGAGATGCTATACTTATAACCTAAGCCCTTCTCCAATAATTGTACTATACGTTAAAAAAATATATAAAAAAAAATTTCATGTTAAACGATTTTATTAAAAATGCACTAAAAGCTAAAAAATAATTCTTTTCTTCTACTGCAATTTCGATGGTGTTTTTCACTTTAAATAAAATCGTGGAGCAGGATTTTTCATAACAGAATATGAATCAATTTAATACAGAATCAAGCGTCGAAATGAATTTGTTGTGAGATACCCTGCTCCACGATTATATTTAAACTGAAAAACACCATCGAAATTGCAGTACAAGAAAAGAATTATTTTTTAGTTTTTAGTGCATTTTTAATAAAATCGTTTAACATACAATTTTTTTTATATATTTTTTTATTTTCTAGTTTTTAGTGTTTGTGAATTTTTAAGCGCTTTTTTTATTTTATATAATTATTTAATTTAATTTCAAATCGCGATGCGACTAGCGACCAGAATGCAGAGGCTTTTTGTCGTTTTCGTAAAGAACGCGAGTGGCTGATTTCAAGTCGTTTGGATTTGTGGTTATGGGTTATATTTATTGATGACTGGGTAATTTTTTCACCCACTTGGGGTTAATTTTTTTTTTTAAATATTATATTGTCATCCAAACTACGCACGCCTGCAAAATTTCAAGACAATTGGATAGTTGGAAGTGGGTTAAATTTGAGTTGCCAAATTTGAACCATACATAAGGTAATTGCCCTACTTATTTAGTTGTCGATCAGTTAGTACGAGGTCGAAATGTTTTTAATAAAAAATTGATGTAAATGGAAAAAAATTAACTTTTTTCTTTTACCAGTTAATTTTGACATTAACGTAGATAATAGCAAAGTAAAAAATTAGAATCAATATATATTTAAATGTGGAAATAGTAAGTGAGAATAAACATGTTGATGCCCCAGATGTCGATCACTAAATTATGGTCGGAACTAGTTGTCGATCAAGAAAAAAGAGGTTATAAAGAAAACAAAGTACGAAAACGGGTAAAAAGTCCTTCCGAAACATTTATAAATAATTTATCTCATTAAATTATCATATAAATTTTAATAATTCAGTATTTATTAATTATTTAAGTACAACTAAAATATAATTTTGTATAAAATACTTATATAAACATACAAAACATACAAAACATACTAATAAATAGTAATAATAAGCTATGCATAATTTCCATCTTTTTGTTCATTCTTTTTTAAAGGTTGTGTAATATTATTTTGAACACCATTTATGACTTTTTCTTGTGCAATAAAATTTTGTTTCATTTGTCCCAAGTGTTCTTTCAGCTGTAAATCTTCCTGAATTTTTTGTTTCAAGTTTTTTATTTGTTCACCTGATATTTCTTTTTGCTCAGGCGTTCCTTTTTTTGATTGAACTACCAACAATTTTTCTTTGGCTTTATTTTCTTTTAGCCTCAATTCTAATTCCTTAAATTGCACTGTCATTTTATTTTTTCGGATCATTCTTTCTTTTTTCATGGTTGGAATTATTATCACTCTTTAAAACTTAAGGTAATAATTCATATACAATTTTACGTTTCAAAACGTCATTTTTATTATAAGAATATTGTTAAAAATGCTATAAAATCATATTTGTGAAAATGATCGGGAACTGGGGCTTGATCGACAATTGGGGCAATTACTTTACATACAAACAAACAAACAGAGGATCGAAGCTGAATAAAATCGTTTAAAAAGGCCGCATCAAAATTGATCTATTAGTTGCAGAGTTATAAGGGGACAAAGAGACAGACGTTTTCATTTTATATATGTAGAGAAGAAGAAGAAGAAGAAGAAGAAGAAGCCTAATTTTATTAGTCTTGTTAATAAAATCGCTTCGAGAAATCTCCGATTTTCTACTCACATTCCAGAGACCACTTGTGAATCTCGTTAAGGAAGTCGTCGGGCACTTCGTCGTTCTCGCCCCGTATTTTCGTCACTCTGGAAAGGCCCGAGATTGCGTCAGCAAGGTGGTGCCAGGGGAGTCGAGTGAAATAAGGGCACCGCGGAAAGAGTGAAAGGTTCAAGAAACCCGATGAGTTAAGAGACGCGAGACGTTTAGATTTCAGATGGGCTATTCGCCGGCGTACCTTTGTCGGAATGCCAAGCTCGCCTCCTCGATACCGCCGATATACATTCTCGCTGTGCGCGGTTGCAGCATTACCTGTTGCACCTTCGCCCGAAAGTTGTACCAATTCTCCCCGTGCCTGCAACAACCGTTTTCGTTGGAAAAAAATCTTGGGTCTCTTACGTGTTCTCGATTGAGAAACTTCATTGGTAATCGATGGGAGTTAGGAGTTACAAAGTGCAGCGTTGGGACATTAAGGTGTATTTCAATCTAACTTTGCGTGACAGACGTGGGAAAAGTGTGACATTGAGAAACGGTGCTTTGCTACTTATCGTCAAGAATAAATATAGTTCAATAGTCAATACTACCTATGCAGGCCCCTCTGGAGCCTCTTTTGCGCCCTTGCCAAATCGCACCCCTTATTTATAATACATTTATGCGAGCTTTCTGACGACCTCTGAATTTTTATATATATTCTTAGCTTAAAATATTTATAGTACAACTTGTAATATTTCGTTTGAAATATTTTAATATTTCGTTTGAAATATTTTAATATTTCGTTTGAAATATTTTAACATTTCGTTTGAAATATTTTAACATTTCGTTTGAAATATTTTAATATTTCGTTTGAAATATTTTAACATTTCGTTTGAAATATTTTAACATTTCGTTTGAAATATTTTAATATTTCGTTTGAAATATTTTAATATTTTGTTTGACTTTATTTTAATATTTTGTTTGACTTTATTTTAAAAAATGGCAACAATGAAAATACCATTTTTCGGCCCTTATCATCTGTGTAGGGACGAGCCGGGCCTGTATCTATGCAAATCAAGATGCCCCTGAAAGCTGCCACGCAACTGTTAATCATTTTTTGCGGGACGACCTTATTCGATCGTCAATTGCACTGTAATTGTTTGGCAATACTCGCGCAGAAGGGGAACCACTTCTCTGATTACTGTAATAATCATAAGCAAGAAGCTAGTACCGCAACGCAACGCTCAACTATGCTAGATACCAGCGCCTTAATTGCCTCCCACAAATGCACCGCGTAAGAAGAAACGCTAATAGCGTTACGAAACCGAAATACGACTTCGACGAACATTTTCAGCGGTCAAATATCAGAAAAGGAAGCCGGTCGTGGGTGCAATTGCAACCGAAGTTGCCGTGCAGGAAGTGAAGCGTAGCGCGCACCCATATCGGCTTGCGCAAGATTTACTTTCGAAATGATACGACGTGCACCACATGTGTAACGCGATGTATCGCCGTTTTAGGTTTAGGCAAAACCCCCTGCGAATTTCATTCCCTTGTGTTTGCCAATACGAATATCATTCGGTGATATATGTATGCCACATTTCCATATTGAGTTTCAGAGAACGTGGATTTTTTTACTCGCTGAATTATTGTGATTTGATTATTCAAACAGTTATGACGTTTGGAACATTGAAATAAATGCTCAGAAATCAGAAGCGGATTTGGAGTTTTGGCGGTCCTAGGCTAAGAAGTGTTTGCCGCCCTTTCCGCGAAATATCATAAAATATTTTAATTTAAAAGAGTCGAGACAATTCCAGAATTTTTGCTAATTCGCTATGGGAAAAAGATGTGAATTGTTTTTAAAGTTGTCTCAAGCCTCTGTGTTTAAACCTTTTCCAATTTCTTTCGCCCAAAATTTATAGCTCCCGAAAATTTGCCGCTTTCTAAATTTGCCGGTCTCCAAACTTGTCGCCCCCAAAATTCGCTGCCTCCTCAAATTTGTCGCCCCCCCCCCCCCTCAAATTTGCTGCACCCCAAAATTTATCGCTCCTCAAAATTTGCCACATTCGAAATTTATCGCTCCTCAAAATTTGTCACATCCGAAATTTCCCGCTTCCCAAAATTTGCCTCCCCCAAATTTATCGCTTCCCAAAAATTTGTCGCCTCCCAAATGTATCGTTCCCAAAAATTTGTCGCTATCGAAATGGGCCGGCCCCTTTAATTTGTCGCCCCCAAAATTTGCCATCTCCCCAAATTTATCGCCCCCCAAATTTACGGCACCCTAAAATTGATCGCTCCTCAAAATTTGTCAAATCCAAAATTTCCCGCTCCCCAAAATGTGCCTCCGTCCAAATTTATCCCTTCCCAAAAATTTGTCGCCCCCCAAATGTATCGCCCCCAAAAATTTGTCGTTTTCTAAATTTGCTGGCCTCCAAATTTGTCGCCGCCCAAATTTGCTGCGCTCCTCAAAATTTGCCACATCCGAAACTTCCCGCTCCCCAAAATTTATCGCTCCTCAAAATTTGCCTCCCCCCAAATTTATCGCGACGACAATTTTTCGCGGTGAAAGATAGGTATCTGGAAACAAAAGGATAGCAACAGTCTAACACGCTTCAAGAACACTCGGAGATATTTGATACGGTATTCAATATGCATGGCAAATATTTGCTACTCCACTAGTTTGCAAAGCGAAAGGTGAAGTAATACTTTTGCACGCTTGACTAATTCAATATTTGACCATTAAAATCAGCAAACATGTATGGTAGAACTATGGGCGCCGCGGGGCCAATTCATTTGCTGCAGTCATCTGTCAATACCCAAAGATTGTACTTATACATTCATCGGACACTAAGTAGAGAAATAATGCCTCAGTACATAGGAGAATTTATGTGATGGGCACTGCTTTTTCGGTTTCAGCATACATGAATATTAATGTCTTGTCTCTTGGCACACATCGTCCGAAACCCGAGACATGAGACACGTAGAACGTAGATCGCCCGATACATCAGATTATAATAAAAAGTGTTACGATATTCTTTAAACCACTCCCTACAAAATGTGCGTCTAACCGACTAAATATTAGAAATAATATTTAAAAAATGCAAAGTTTAATATTGACGACTCGCGGTACTTAAGGGGGAACAACACCTTCACCGGTCAAAAAAATCGATTTTTTTTTATATAATTTGAAAGTACCTTTAAGAATATATTGCTAGAAGATTATGCCGAAATTCACGTGAATGACAAAGTTACAGAGCTTTCCCTTCCGTCGCGCACGGCGCTCGGAAAGCAGCGTTACCGGGAAATACCCTAGCAATTTTTATATTCAGAATTTAGAAATGTTTATTAACCGACCATCCACCAACAAAGATGATAACTATTATGGGCTTGGAATAGACGCGATATTCAAATTCTTCAAATTTTTTGTTTACGCACAAAATAAATGAACTTTTGATTTTAAACGCGTTTTTCGCGAAACTATGTTTTCCAAACTGGTTGAACGATTTTCTCCGCCAATTTTGCATGAATCAATCTCCGGTTTTGCGTATGTATTCTACACAAAAATGCCTTCAGTTAAGCATACGGAAATTAAAAATAAATTATTTTTACTATTTTTTCCACCCCAAAATATATTGATTTTTTCCTTAAACTGACTCGAAATTTTAGAACTTTCCACTTTAAGCTCCGCCATTTCTCCAAAAATTATTGTAATCAAATTTCCGTACGCTTAACTGTACCTATATTAATATAAATTTCAAAAATGCTCTCCTTTTTTTTCTCAGATAAACGCGACGTGAATAAAGTGCGAAACCATCAGATCGTGTTCGACGCGTCACGTTCTACTGCGACCTCAATAACTTGATTAAAACTGTATATTTTGTCATACAAAAATTCTAAAATACTGTCCACTACATGCACATTTAAACCCCATATCAATTACTCTCCTACGAATTATGAATATCTAACATAAAATTAAAAAAAATTGCACTTTTTTCCGGGCTTCAAGGTGTTGTCCCCCCTTAAAAGATATATTTTTTCTTCGAATGCTCCTAAAGCCTAAAGTCCCCCTATGTTTCTTTAATACACACTTCGTATAGAATAAAGTTGAAGATTCAGGATGAAATTTCATGCGCCAAGCAAGTTACAGAATATCAAACTTAAATTGGCAAAATTGCTTAAACCTTACACCATATGATATACATATCTGATCGATTTATGAATATTAAATTTTGTATAAATCAAAAGGCTAAATTTGTTGTAATTCAACAAATACCTACAAAGAACTTCACTCACAGTCAGAAATTATAATTTAAAATAATTATTTATAATTAAATCTAAAAGGCGGCAAAAATCATGTGTGCCCAGAGCGGCTGAACAGCTAGATTGGGCCCTGATCTGATTATTAGGCAGAGTTGGGCAAAATGTAATCTAATTACAACTTACAAATTACGATTAAAATGTAATTGTGTAGTTGATTACACATTATTTTCCGTAATCGTTAATTTAGCTAGTTGACAAAATTGTGGTCAACCACCTAAATTAACGATTACAGAAAATAATGTGTAATCAACTACACAGTTACGTTTTAATCGTAATTTGTAAGTTGTAATTAGATTACATTTTACCCAACTCTGTTATTAGGCCGCATAAGTGGTTCAATTCCCGATTGAAAGATTAATAGCAAGATTACGCGTGTGGAGCTTACACAGCGATCACGCCGGCACTTTCTCGAAAGAACTCCTTTCGCAGCACATGCTTGTAGTAATTGAGGGAGGGCATGGAGGGTCTGTAAGGCATCCTCTCCTCCTGCCTGAAGATTCGCTCGATTTCGTTCGCGTCATAGATGAATACCATGTCCGGTCTGCCGAGCAGGCCCTCCATTTTCACGATATCACCGTACTCCTTGTATAATCGCCTCGATACCTGGTCCACAGCCTGAATCTTGAAATCACCTGCAAAAAATGGCCCCAAATTTCCTGTGTCAATCACCGTCGGGTGTGTTCGTTATTACATCCAAACTTTCTATTCTTCTTGGGGGCAGAATCGCACATAGAAATTTCTATGCAAAGAAAATGTAGGAAGGACAGTAGGGTTTGTCGGTTTTGAAAAACCGGTTTTTATTTATAAATTTGTAAAATTTGCAAACCGGTTTTTAAATTTAAAAACCCGGTTTTATATACTGGAATTAATATACTGAAATGAATTAATTGTTTAATTAAAAACCTTAACATTTTGACTTCATGATTTATATTTTGTACGGATTTTAGTTATTTTAATTTTTTTTTATTTATTTGTTTTTATTGAATAATTGTGTTTTATTTTTGTAGATGCATAAATATTAAATGTACTCTGAAATTGTACGCATTTGCACGGATTTTATTCATTTTAATTTGATTTATTTATTTAGTTTTGTATAGATAGACTATATTTTATTTTGTTATATTTTTGTAATTTCATAATATTAAGAAAGCTGCAAATTTTTAAAATAAGTACAAATATTTATTTACTACTTAAATTATATTTTTTGTTGTAAAAATTTGAAAATCGGTTTTTTGGGCCTAGTAGATTTCGGAAACCGGTTTTTTTCAAAAATCGGTGTTTGTATAAACCCAAAAGAACGATATATTGCTACAGTTTCTCATTGCGACATAGCAGACCAAATAGCAAATTACTACGTGTAAGATATTGTTGACCGATTTCAGTCAGATAAGAACTGCTTCAAAGTAAACGAACTTCCTTTTTTTATTAAAAGAAATAATCCTTCAAAATTAATCCTATATTTAGCATTTAAATCGTGATATGATTAACAAGAAATATGCAGCATGTAAAAGGCCGAAAGTCGTTATAGGTCATGGCCAGCCGGTACGAATTTATTTTTAAAATTAAACTTGAAGGATTCTTTCCTCGAGGCCCCATGCAAATTTAAGATGTAATGAATATAACTTATTGTGGGTATCGGGTGAAAGATACCTATAAATGGTAGAAATCGCCACGTGTTGCCCAATAGAGGAATGGGTTTTGGTCCCGGAATTTCGGAATAAGTACGATATTGAGACCAGTCCTGTTCTTCCACTTCCGTCGCTAGCGTTTCTAAAGTTCTGAGAATGTTGCTCGACCGTTTGATACCGTGTGCCAACGAGCTGGCAAGTTTCCTTTTTAACAAGCTCATTTTTATTCTGAAACATGAAGAAAATTGGAAGGAATTCGCGAGGAGAAAATCCACGTTTGGAACTATCGTTTCGACAATTTTATTCAATTGCTATCTTTTGGTTTTATTTGCCGCGGATAAATTATACGAAGGGTATCTATAATTCACTCGCAATTATTATTCTGGTCTTAGCGGATCTGAAGCTACGATTAGAAAGACATGAAAGCCCTTTTAGGTGAAGCTAAGGAACAATAATTGTTGTTTTGATAAAAATTTCTTTTCTTTGATAGAAAAGTGTGAGAATATGAGAAACCGAAATTTCTTAGTTCCCGAAGGGCGATCTACTCGTTTGAAAAATTCGCGCCAACGGACTTTGCGAAGTTCAAAAAGGGCGCACGAATGTATCAAGGTTCAAATTTTATTCTCTAAACATAATTGAATTCTGTTAAACTACTTCGAACTAGGGCTGGAACTAACATATTCGAATAATTTAATATTCGAATATTTTACAAGTATTCGAATGCTACGAATAAACTTCGAATATTTGAGTATTCGAATGTTATTATTCGAATAGTATGGTGTGACGTGGGTCAAAATTAGCTTACAAGATTTCACCCTGACAAATGAACCTAAAGAACTTGATTTATAATTCACACCATACTATTCGAATACATCAGTATTCGAATTCAACAGTATTCGAATACATCAGTAGTCGAATACATCAGTAGTCGAATACATCAGTATTCGAATACATCAGTATTCGAATATATCAAGTATTCGAATACATCAAGTATTCGAATACATCAACTATTCGAATACATCAAGTATTCGAATACATCAAGTATTCGAATACATCAAGTATTCGAATACACCAAGTATTCGAATACACCAAGTATTCGAATACACCAAGTATTCGAATACATCAAGTATTCGAATACATCAAGTATTCGAATACATCAAGTATTCGAATACACCAAGTATTCAAATACATCAAGTATTCGAATACACCAAGTATTCAAATACATCAAGTATTCGAATACTTAAATATTCGAATAGTATTCGAATACTTGGATATTCGATTTATATTCGCCAAATAATTGAGCAACTGAAGTATTCGAACATTCGAATACCGAAAAATTCGACAAATAGTCCCAGCCCTACTTCGAACGAGGGTCTTTTATTTTTCTACGATTCGAAGAAAAACAGGTCGAGAACTATTCCGTCTAATAGCTCTGACAATTCAATCGCGTTTCAAGTGGTAACAGTGACACTTTTATAGCTTCTATTCTACGATTGTCATAAAAAGTGGCCAGATAATACCTTCGAACTTTCTAACTTAAACTTTCCCAATTCTAAGGCAGGGTTATAGAGACGCAGTTGCGCGTAGGCAGACAAGTAAAGCAACTTTTTGATAATAATTTCAATAAATGCAAAACAGATTCATAGGGCGACAGAATTTGATTTAATCGAAGCAGAAATAGGCTTTGCACCTAATTAAATTTTTTTTTATTTCTACATCGAACGGATTGATTTGAAAATTAATCGAATCGTTATGGAAGTTACCTACAAATAATAATGTCACCTTGCCAAAGATTTCACTCAATTATCTTCGATCTCAAAATTATTGTCACTTCTCTAGTGATTTTCAAGATCTAATTATCTTCATTTAACATCATTAACAATCGCAAACGAAGCACCAAGTGACTACAAGTGTTAACCTTATTTCGATCGAAAACCTTCTAACAACGCAATTCCTTCACACAACCATCGATACTTACCGAAATCGAGTTCACCGCAAAACAGAAAGTCGATACGCTATTATTCTTCGAGATTATTTACTCTTAAAAAGCACGAATGCAGTCGCATACTGTCACAATCACTGACACTATTAAATTTACCAGCTTTATGTTAACATAAAGCTCGATTTATGTAATGTATTATCTCCTTGGAAAATTTGACTTTCGTAGAGTTGCGATGCTGGTAAATTGATTGATAGTTTTGTGCAAACGCACACTGTGCACCACGAATCGCGACCGAGTGAGAAGACTCTAGATCAGGACCAGAGCTGTCCTTTTATTCTTCAACCGTTCCCGCCAACTATTTGACAGTATTCAAACGTGTTACTCATCTCGGGGGAGGAACAAGGCTACATGAGGGGGGGATAAAGAAGGGAAAAGTCATTGATTATAATCGAACTTGTATTCTTTACAATAAAGAAATCGTAGCGTGGTATTCGTTGCGTGGATCTTCGCGAATTCAACTGTTATATTATTTTATAGACCATCAAAATAATTAAAAAACTACATATTCTTTGAATTTTCCCTTTCGATGTATTCCTATTACATATTTCGTACGCAAACCTCATTGGCAGATCGCTGCTTGGGCGTCGGTTATTGGTCACCTTGTATGTACCACGTGACGAGCGCCAAATATGAATTACTCGCATACGTTCTACAGAATTTAAACAACTGTATGTACATGCTGACGCTCGACGCTCATTTTGAGCGTCAAAACCAGTCACGTGATCGGTCCACGAGACTTTCAGCGTCGACGCTCGTTTTGAGCGTCAAAACCAATCACGTGATCACCGCTCAACCAACGAACGAGCGAGTCGGAGTGAATGAGCGTCAAGCGGAAAAGCACGGAAAAGCTAAACCAAGTGTAGCTTTTCCGCTTGATGCTGAAAATTAGAGCTCTTACTTTTCTAACCGTCGGGTACCCGTCTACCCGAAACAACTTCAAGCCATTGAAAGTGGTATTGTTCGATCATATTTGGCTAACATCAGACTACACCACAGACAATCACAGACAATACTACATTCAATTGCTTGAAGTTATTCCGGGTAATGTCCGGGTACCCGGGTACCCGTCGGATCAAAAAGTAAGAGCTCTACTGAAAATCACGTGATCGGTCCACGGGACTTTCAGCGTCGACGCTCATTTTGAGCGTCAAAACCAATCACGTGACCGACGCTCAACCAACGAACGAGCGAGTCAGAGCAAATCAGAGTGAACAAGCGTCAAGCGAAAAAGTTAAACCGAGTTTAGCTTTTCCGTTTGATGCTGAAAGTCACGTAGACCGATCACGCGACTGGTTTTGACGCTCAAAACCAGCGTCGAGCGTCAGCATGAAATTGCACCTTGAAAGTCACGGGGACCGATCACGTGACTGGTTCTGACGCTCAAAACGAGCGTCGAGCGTCCGCATGAAATCGCACCTTTATGAGACAAGCGAATTAATTCTGACAAACTTCTCGACGCTTGCGTTACATTTTCATTAACATTTAAATATTTCATTTAAATTCAGTCGGATATGTACATAATCATTGCAGCAAAACAGTAAAAGTTGTCATGTCTTCTGTTATTATTTTTAGATTGAGAAAGAGGCTTTTTAATAATATTTCCCATTTTAATATACAAGAATGGTTTCGCACTATGACTCGTACCACTTGGATTTCTTCAACTCTATACTGTTTAGTTTGCTCTTATATCTATTTACAAGTTTATCCAAATTCACGTCATCTGCCTTCACCTTCGTCCTCTGTTTCGGCTGTAAAAAAATGTTAAGTTGATATTATTATTGAAGAAAGAAGCTAACAGCTTATACAGTAGTAGATTGGAAAGGTGGCTTACCTTAGCTTCTTTTTTATTCTCATTTCTGTTTCTCTTTTTCTCTTGTAACTTTTTAGTCGATTTTTTCATCTTCTTCTCCTTTTTCACCGTTTGATTATGCAACGCTGCTTGTGTTCTTAACTTAAACTTAGTTCGCAATTTGTTTTCGCCAGGCTTTGCAACCATGCCAGCGTATGATTTCTTATTTGAATCGTCCGTTGTCTTAATTTTCTCAGTTCTTTCAGTACTCTGAGTTTTCTGAGCTTTAAACTTCTTTGTCGGTACTTCTTCCTCAGTGTTTTCCCCTTTCCTCTTTGCTTTATTGCCAGGCCACAGAGGATTGTTCTCGCGACTTTTTTGTGCCCTTTTCTGTTTAGCATTCACCATCACTCGATTTTCTATCGAAAATGATACTATCGGTCTCTGCAGAAACAAAAAGAAATAAAAAGATACACGTAAGACTCTGCTAAATTCATATTTGCAAGCTTTATATTTCCAGTTTCGTCGTATTAAAATTATTTCTATTACGTACTCTTTTTGGTGTGAATACATTCGGATTGTTATTTATACTTCTTAAAGCCTGAAGCGCGTCGTCGTGCGTTGTGAAGGACACAAAGGCATATTCCTTCGATCTTCCTACCGCCTTCATGTCGACGTTTTTCAGATCCCGCATGACACGTGCCTTCGTAAAAATAATCCTGAGTATTCTTTGTACATTCATCTGTACAACATAATTAGACTTAAAAGTACCTCTCTGATAACTGCATTGGAAGGGCCATAGCGCTCCACAACTTTCCTAAGCTTTGCATCGTCGAATGTAGCTGGCAAATTGTGAATAACAAGTCGCGTTCTTGAAACGAACATATTTAAGTTGCGCAAAATCTGCGATTTCCATTGCTCTATTTGCAATCGTTTTGCCATATCCGCCGCCGATACTCCAACAGCAGCTGGACTTCCAGCCATTATCACTGAAAGATCCATGTTTATTAATTAGGTTTGACGATTAATTTGTAATACTAAATTTCAATTTGATTTTGAAATCGTCTTTCCGTTACCTCCTTCTTTCACAAGATACAAATTCCTCGAATCTTTCTGTCTATGCTGCTTGGAATTCGCTTTGTTTTCGAGCTCATTTCTGTCCAGAGCTCTGTGCGCTTCGAGCAATTGATCCTCCATTACTAGATCCTTCCCTGCCGCTAAACACCTTTCCGCGTCTTCGATATTCTACAATTTTGATAAATACTTGTATAATATTATAATGTACTAGATACACGTTTCAGATATTTACCTTAAACTTGACAAATGCTGTTCCCTTTGAGTATTCAGTCAGAGAATCTATGCACACGAGAGCATAATAAACTGGTCCGAATCGTTCCATGTATTTCTTCAATGGTTCATTCTTCACAGAAAATGGTACATTCTTGAGAAATATAGTCTTTCCTTCGGAAACATCGTGAGATTCAAACCGTGGGCGTTTTATTTCCTTCACATCTTTGTTTTCTTCCTCGTCACCCGCGATCTTTTCCTTCGCGTCCTCAGCTGAAACTTCACTTTCATTTTCTGATTTTACTTCCGACTCATTTATTAAATCCTCGTCATCAGATTCATCTGTGGCAACATCCGCGTGCTCTTCGTATTCGCTGTAATAAAAAAACGTTTCGTCAGCGTGCGAAATTCTTGTCAAAAGTTCCATATCTAATTTAGCAAAAATATTAGACGCACATGAAAAGTAACGGGTAGATCAAGAATCGTTAAAACATTTACTCACCTACCTAACTCTTCATTGGAAATCGATTTCTGTGCACTTTCTGCAGTAGGTGAATCTTCAGTATCGCTTTCTTTTTCCACCTTGATTTCCACCTCCTCTTTCACACCCTCAGCCTCGTCCTTAGAAAATTTATTTTTAGGCACCGCCCAATCCACCACAACAGACCTATCGAGAAGTGGTTGTAAATTTGCGTAATGTATAGCCTTAGCTGCGCTTTGTACATGCTCGAATTGTATAAACGCGCAGCCAACACTTTTACCGTCACTTCTTCTCAAGACGTTTACATCTTCTATTGCCCCATACTGAGCGAAGTGTTCTCTTAAATTTTCTTCTGTTGTCTAGAAAGATACGAAACAGAAATATACCAGGAAATAGAACGCAGACACTTTAAATTCAAGATCTTATCTTACATGGAATGCTAAATTTCTTATAACAATCCTAGCTCTCTTCTTCCGACTTTTCTCTTTTGACGACTTTCTCTTTTCTTGCTTCTTTACTAACGCCTCTTTCTGAGATGCGTCCAGTTCTTGCTTAGGTTCCTTTTTGCTCAATTCTACGACTTTGCTTGTACCTTGATCTTCTGCATCATCCACAGTCTCCGTAGCTTCCCTTTTTAGCTTTTCGCAATACTTAGACTTCGAAATGGCCCAACTACTGCTTATTATTCTACCTGAGAACATATTTTCAGTGTCAATGAACGGATAACGATAGGTTCTTCCGCGTGAAGATAATTTACGCATAGAATGAATTATTACCTTGGAATTCTTTCTTGTTCGTGTTAAATATCGCTTTCGATGCGTCTGTTAACTGTTTATATTCGATAAAACAACATCCAACTGGTGAGCCGTCGGGACGTTTTGGGAAATTTATGTCTTCTATGTGGCCGAAGGGTTCGTAAAACTTTATGACGTCATCTGCGGTTGCCTGATAATTAAAAATCGTAGATGTATCAGTGCAAATGCATTACTTAAAGTTTCATATTCTACGGTTCTAAGAAATACTTACCTTAAACGGTAAATTTCGCACGATGATTCTAGGCCTCTTATTGTCTTCTGTGTTGTCGTCCACACTTGGTGCCGAATTCAGAGACCTTTGAGATTTCGTTTTATTTCTGTAGATCCAAGAAAGTTTCTTCCTGTCACCCCTCATGTCTGTTTGTTTCGTAATAAATTAGGAATTATAAAAAATTGCTTTCGTTAAAATTTAACAGGTATAGTATAAATACACAGATATTATTACGTACTGTGATTCGTATTCCGCATCTTGTGTACTCGTTTTAACAATAATGTACTACGACACAATAATTAATAATATTTATAGTTATTATGTTTTAACCTTGAAAAATTTGTTAGAATGTAAAACGGTCACAAACGGTCACTTGATTAACATGCTGCAGGTTACTCTTGTTTACTTTTGGGGTTAGGTTGTCACCGTAAACTACGGCTGAATAGATGGCGGTTCGAGGTTAGCTTTGTTGCGAGTTGCGATTCTCGCGCTAGCGGCGTTTAACGCAAGCTCTTATAACGCGAAGTTTGAACAGGAAACACCACGAACCCGGACTCACCGATTGGAACGCAACTTTGTGGGTTTTTAGAGTGACTCAAAACAAGAACAACGGTGTGTTTCATTTGAGCCCTATTGCCCTTTAAGGGGGTATAAACTAACCTCAAAGTCAAATTGGCACTTCCACTTTTTCGCGTATAACTCTCAAAGTACAACAGACAGAAAAAACTGTTTCAAACAAAAGTTTAATGGTGCAATAAGCGCTGCAGACATGCGTTAACAAAATTTTGAAAAAAGTTTTTTTCAGTTCAGGTATTTGTTTTTTAAACCGCTCGAAAACATTATATTAATAAAAGAGGAACGTACGAAGAAGCTTGTTCCTTCGCCTCGCAATCAATTACCGACGTGTTACAATCCTGACGTGTCGTAATAAATCCAGCTTTGCTCAATCCTAAAAATATCCTCGTTCTGTATCTAAATAGTTTTGAATCATTTGACAATTTAATTTTGTTCAGTTTATTAACGTTATTAAGTTTTTAGTTATTCCTTACAAGACATTTAGTGCATTTAACTTCACATGTTTCGCGAGCAGAGTCCCTCAGGGCTCCACGGACACCGGACCACATAGAAATTCCCTCAAGCCATCAGAATTCCCAGCCGGCTCTGCAACAGCTTTTATTATTAAATAAATAGTATAACTCATTCAAATTTGTTTATCATCCACCTTTGTATATTAATTTCAATTGAACATCTACGTTTATATCCGCAAAATTGATTATTGAGACTTCAAAAGAGATTTTCAAATTTGCCGCTCAATTCCGAGCAACCACAATCGCTCTATCTGATTGGCCGAGCGATGCCAAAACTATAAATCATCTATAGAAAGGATTAACAAATCGTGAATATTTTCACAATACAGTGACGCGGTTGGATGCTCCTTTGCAATTAAAAAATGCAATCCACAATTCATACTCATTCGCAAACGCAGAAATGGAAAACAACTGTAACTCAAATGTCTACTATTTGCAATAATATCGACAACTGCGCACTGAGTATTGCTATGTATACAATTAAATTACAGCGACACATATCTATGCCAAAAAGTAACAAAATACTAATAGAAACTTTTCGTTTTGAACGAAAGATTAATCTCAGTCACGAATCCGCGATTGCCCCCTAAAAACCTGCAACTAATAAATAAGAGCGTGGCCGTTGGATCGCTCGCGCATTTAAGCAAGCGGTCCGCGCGGGGAAAAATTAATTGAAAGCTTGCTGAATGAATGGACAGGCTTCCAGTATCAATGATATATTTGGCGCGATAATAAAAGACGCGAGAGCTAACATATAATCTGTCTCCGTCAGATTGGTCGCACTCGAAATTCGCTCGCGGAGAGAGCTTTCAAAATCGGACGGAAGTAGAATCGATACTCCAGAATTCGATAGTGGCAAAAGTATGGCCGAAAGCGGATTTTCATTTCTGCTAAAGACAAAACAGCAAACAACACAGTGAGAAGCTATTATTATGACTGAGTTAAAAGTACTTTATTGCCTCGTCTTGTTAACGTTTTTCGGGCTGACGTCACAAATTCGACCGTCCTTACATGGGCACAATAATGGTAAGCGCGTATTTATGCTATTTTAACGGCCCCCGCTTATCACCGATGCAATACACAATCTTAAACCGTGGCCCGTGCAATCTTAATCGCCGCGCAATTAATCAACGTTAACGCACGTCCCGTTCCTTTTCCAATGCCCCGTCTCGTTCGCCTCGAAGGTCGGGGAATTTTTGCTTTCGAACGGGGCCGAAACGTCTACATTCACACGGTCGAAAAACGAAACAATAATGTTCTTAAGTTAATTGGTAGCACTTTTAGCGTCGTTGGAATGAGATGGAACCACTTGTAAAACCACGAACCTCTTTGAAAGCTCCTTCTTAAATATTCTTCCATTCTGGATCTTTGTCAGCGTCGAATACGATAACAGAAATTTGCAACTTCCTGCGGTGTCACGCGCTAAATGAACATTTCAGAAGGTGCTGTTGCTTGCAAACTGTTCGAGAGATCATTGCTCACAGTTTTATGTTATAAATTTGTAGGATAAATTCCTTGGTTGCGGAAGGATAATCTAATACGACGCATAACTGATACTGTTCAAGTATGAAAGTAATTGTTTTTCGAATCGTTACACTTGTGTGCCGTTCGTTTCTTTACGTATCGTGAAGTAGCTATTTTATAATTTTTCTACTTTTACAATGTTGCGAAAGAATACTGATTTCCTTTGCAGCCTTCGTACAGGATGACAACGATGTTCAATATCTTTTGGACAACATACCAATGTCAATGCATAAGGTGAGTTGCGATACTTTTTCAATTTGAATTCTATTCCACGTTCTTACTTTTGACTGTACAATGTTATCGCGATTGCAACTTTGTTAGGTACATCTTCGAAAATTGACTTTGGGTGCGTTCAGCGCAACCAACTGTTGGACCCAACCGTTCGCAACCGTTGGGAACTGATCAGCGAGCAGCCATCGTTCCGCTCAGTTCCGTTGAACGACACTCGGGAGGGTGGGGATATTTTAGCAGTTCCCAACATGTTGAGAAAAGTGAGCGGAGTTTATCTCCGCTTGGAAAAATGGTGACCGCTCACTGAGCGTGTTGAGAATTGAGCAACTGAGTGGTAGCGTTCATGCGAAAGATCAGTGAGCTGTTGGCCAACAGTTGATTGCGTTGAACGTGCCCTTTTTCGTGAACAAAGCTTTTCTCGATATACTTCAAACTGTAGAACTCCGATTGCGGATAATGTCATGACTTTGTATGTTTTAGGATTTTACCAATACAGTACATGGGGCTGGGTAAGCATAATACTCATTAAAATAATGGTGAGTGGAAGTAGGAAAGGTTTTACATAAGTCTCCTTCTTTACTTTTAAAATATTCGCACACAGCATTGTAATCTTTCATTGATGATTTGATTACGTGTAGAGAAAATGCGAACGGGCATACAAAAACGACTTTTCATTAAGCGAAGGATGAATGTTCTCATAATTGTTTTCTTAATACGACGAGCCGAAGATAGCAGAAGTTAATATCGAACGCGTATATAGAATATTCTCAGTCGAGATTCATTATTACGCGTAATATACATAGTTGTTTAACCGTTTAATCAATTCATCATAGTACCATGTTTAAACGACGGGGCTTTGAAATTCTAAACACTGCTTTACTAACTGTGATTACTTCAAACTAATTATTCTTGTACCTTTCCTATTTTCAATTTCCACTATTAGAATTATAGCCAACGATCGCTATGAATTTACTAAAATTCTTAAACTGTCTTTTAAGGGATGCAACGCCGGACGAAGATAAAACGCAAGATTCATTATCTCATGTTCATTTCGAACCACATATTCTGGATTTCAAAGAAAGGTAACTAAATCATGACCATCGAATGCGCTATTCTAAATGAATCTACATACGATATGGATATTCTTCTCCTTAGACAACTCGGTATACCCCACCAAGAAACTGTGATATTGTTTAATAGAGATCATAACAAAACAATCCATCTTTTATCAATTTCTGGAAATACGCGTCATTTCCATTCATCGTTCTTTCGAAGCAAAGTAAGTTTTACAATCCAAGATTACGTCGCTTGTAGTATTTTACACGAGTAGCTCTTGTAACCAAAATAATAAAGTAGCGAGCAAAGTTATAGAGATTGTTTGACACATAAAAAATAAAAAGAAACAAGTGAATACTTGAAGAGTTATAAATAATTCGATTTCTACAGGTGATTCCACCGTTGGGGAACACAACATTTGATGTTGTTTTTCTCGGTCGAGAAGAAGGTGACATTGACACGCATCTTTTTATACATACCGCAGAAGGACCTGTGAAATACCAAGTAAGAAGTTTATTACACTTACTGCTACGAGCTCTGAATATATTTTTCTTTACTGAAAGAACCAACCCGTTATTTTAGGTAAAAGGAATAAGTGTCAGTAGTCCTTATCGACTCAGACCTGTAGTAGGTGTTAAATTACCATTAAATGCAACATTTACTCCACTTATATACATGCACAATCCACACGCAGAAGCATTACAAGTAGGTATTTACCTTGAGAATATTTTCTCCGTCAAAGCATTATGTTCCCGTTACACTTATCTATTCCCTTTGCGTTTCGTTGCGACCAAAGGTTCTAGAAGTATATTGTAGCGGTGGAGAATTTCAACTGGAGCTGCCATCGGGGGAGGCAGAAGGTTCGCGTGAATTGTGGGAAATCCCACCATATCAAACAAAACCTATCATAAGACTACATTTTAATGCTTATACAGAAAAGAATCATACAGCATATATTAGGTTCGTAGCCTCGCCTTTCCTTCTCATAGCGTAATTTCGCCCTGACACGTCTGCTTCTCTGAACCGCAGGCTTAAAGTGAATAACACTTCAGAACTGCTTGTTGTAACAATCGAAATCGAAGTGAAAAGTGGGGCTGGTCTTCATTGGGGCGGAAGTTCTGGTGTAATCAATTTAGGCATGGGCGGTTCGCTGCAACCTCCTATTCAATACCCCATTGCCCTGAAGAACTCGGCGAAGAAGCCGGTTAAAATTATGGTAAGCGTTACTTATTATTGTAATTGTTAATAGGGTAAACGATACAGTAGTTGACCACCTAAGAGCTTCAGTTTAGGTAAACGCTATGGAATAAATAACTCGAATTTTATAAATGAAGTTTTGTTATGCCAGGCGGAAAGAGAAGTATCGAAGATGATTATAACACGAGAGAAACATTGAGAAATCAGTAGGTTCGATATTGTGCTATTATAAAGAATTATAACTCAAAATTAGAGTTATTGACCGGTCGTGGCATAGTTGTTGACTAGTCCAGGTCCACTTGCTGAATATAAAAGAAAATTGCATATTTTTTACTTTCAAGTCACTTTTATTAATAAAAACCATCTTTCAACATATTAAAATCAAAGACATATTGTCTTGGGGCAAACTGAGTTCCATATGCGCCCTTTACGACGTACCTATGTCGTGCACTTCGCCGCGGTCTCATTGGCTTCTCATTCGTTTTTTTTTTTGGCTTCGATTTCTCTCGCATCTGCTCTTTCTTTTCTTCTACTTCGTCTTCTTCTCTTTGCATCTCTTTGCTTCCTTCTTTTTCTTCCTTTGCTCTTTTCTTTTCTTTTTTTCTTTCGTCAAGCGCCTTTGATCTCCGAATTATAGTACCGACCTCCGGACCAATGAAAAGTCAGAAGTCATCGGTGGTGCATATCCGAAATCATATAAAAGCAGGGCACATTTAGCCAGCTAAGCTGTTACCTTCTTTGAGAGTTGAAATTACACGTTTCCCTTTCCGACGATATCACGGCGGAACGCTTGTACTGAAATCATCGATTGTTGGTTGCAACGAAAGTTGGGACTGTCTTTTCTGATCAAAGTGCATCATCGATGCGGAAACGCGCAGGTTCATTAGACTATGGTGGTAGAAATTTGAAGTGGTTAATAACTGTATCGTTTACCCTATTCTGTTAATAATCTACTCTACAGAATTTTCTACAAAGTTATAACAGTTAAAGCCGTTACGCATTTTGGCGAAGCGCGGCGATACGAAGGGAAAAGTTTATAAACAATTGATGTGCGAGGCGCAGCGACAGTTAATTAATTATTATTAATTTCTTCGCGAAAAAGCGCGACGGCCTTCACGGTTCTCCAAGTTTGGTAATATAATTCTATTTATTTTGCAGAATATAATTAATACACCTGTTTCTAAAGCACTGAAACTTCATTTCGAGCAAGCGGTAATTCCGGGGGACACGGATATACCGATTGCCATCGGAGCACTAATTTATGACTGTACGTAGCTGAACGTCACATCACGCGAGCTGTATTTGCCCATTGTGTAACGTTTGTTTGTTATTTAGGGAAGACTGGTTTAGAGTTACAACATTTTAAAGGAAAACTAGTGATAAAGGCGGTGGGTCCCGGTGGTGTTAGTCAGAAATTAACAATTCCATGGGTTGCACAAGTTCTACAGGGTGGTCTAGAAGTAAACGCATCAATTACGCATTATTGTTCTCTCCAATCGAATCAAGCGCGGAATTTTAGCGTTGTTAATAAGTTTAAATTACCGTTAGCTATCACGAACGTCACAATGTCGTCACACGTGAAGTCAATTTTCACGGTAAGCAGACTCAACGGGATTTCGACCGTACAAATCCTATAAATCCGTGCTAAATCTCAATTAAATCGATAATCTTATGTGTTGCAGATAAAGAATTTTATTCCGCGAGTGATAAAGCCGGAACAAAAGGTCAATATATTTTCTTTACAACTTGCCAAAGATAGGAAAACCGATAACGTGAAAATGGAATCGTCGATTTTAATTCACTCGAACGTTTCCGTGACTGAGGTCCCGTTACTAAGTTACGATGGGAAGGTGAGGAAGATAGTTCCCGAGGAGAGGGAGAGCGACGAGGGCACGATGAACTTCGGCACCGTGGGGAGCGGCACCGAGAACGAAGCTATTTTTGCTTTGGAGAATCAAAATCCGATAAATATCGATTTGCACGGATGGGGAGTTAACATGCCCGGTGCGGTGCTAGAGCTCATGGGTTGTCAAAGAGGTCCAGCAGATTTTCTGGACAAAGAGCTTCGTAATATAACAGTGTGCAGTCACACTGGCAATGTACGAATAATATTATTAATTCAACACTGTTATTTCCGCAAACTGACGGTTTCTCTTAATTCCAGCAATACATAAAGCCTGGTTATGTAGCGATTTTTAAAATTAAAGTAAAGACTCCGATGGTTGAAGAGGATACCATCGTGGGCGACGTGTTCGTTAGAACGACCTACGAGAGGTTCATTTTACCAGTTTACATGAGAGTCGCGTACGGCAGAATCTCCTTAAAGAAGCTCATCTTCACGGATTGCTTTCCTGTGAGTAATCCATAACGATCCGTCCGTGTAATTTGTAGTAAAGGTTTTCTTACAAATGATTCCTCCAGGGATCAATTTGTGTGCAACAAGTAAAAGTATATTCAACGTTTGTAAGACCCATGCAGGTGACTAGGATCGCGCCTGTTAACAAAGATAATAGGATAAAGTATATTCCGTTGGAAGAAGCATCAATGCCTATTATAACCAGGGGCGAAAATTACATTGGGTCAGTAAGAATCGAACCATCTGTGACTTGTAAGCATCATTGTTATTTAGGCCTGTCGTTGGACAGTAATGGTAAGCATGAGACTTTCACGCGAAGAGATATAGAAAACGAGAGGACGTGCCTCGCCCTACGTGCTCTCAAATCAACATTTAAGGGGTCATTCCGGCAAAATTCGGCAACATTCAGGTTTTTTTTTCTCAGTGAATACAATGAATAACAATGTCAAACTTTCTTTTCATTTATTAAGCTACTTATAACGTATACGGAACAATTTTTTAAATACATTTTTAACTGTGTTTTTTTTCGCAATATTGCCTGGAGTTAAAAATCGCGACTTTGAACAGAAATACCTCCTGGCGGGAGTGATTTCAGCTCACAGACTCATCTGAAATTAAAAAACCCAACTGATTCATAATCATTATGAGTACAGCTATCGCAGGTGCCAGAATTAGCCACGTAAGTCAAAATTTAAGAAAATTGCGCGCATTCAAACTTCAAGTCTTGAAATTTTCCATTTTTACTTGAAGTTTGAATGCGCGCAATTTTGTTAAATTTTGACTTACGTGGCTAATTCTGGCACCCGCGATAGCGGTACTCATAATTATTAAGAATCAGTTTGTTTTTATTTTGGTTCAGACGAGTCTGTGAGCGCGATTTTTAACTCCAGATAACATTGAAAAAACACAATTAAAAGTGTATTTAAAAAATTGTTCCGTACACATTATAAGGAGCTTAATAAATGAAAAAAGTTTGACACGATTATTCATTGTATTCACTCACAAGGGAAGATCCCGGACCCGGAAATTCCAAAAATTCTGAAACTTTGTGAAAATGTAGGGGATTTCCTCCTGATTACAACGTAATTTTTGTTTGCTGCCCAAATTCACTCGAAGGGGGTGAAATTAACCCCCTGAAAATTCGGCTATTTTCCAATTTTGTTTTATAACTCGCGAACTGTAAAAGATAGAAAAAAAGTTTCAAGACAAAAGTTACTTCTTTTAATTAGATCTGTCCTTTGGTGAAAAGATTATTTTACAGTTCACGAGTTATAACACAAAATTGGAAAATAACCGGATTTTCAGGGGTCAATTACAACCCCTTAGAGTGAATTTGGGCAGCAAACAAAAATTGCGTTGTAATCAGGAGGAAGTTCCCTACATATTCACAAAGTTTCAGAATTTTTTGAATTTTCGATTTCGGGATGTTCCCTTGTCAGAAAAAAAACCTGAATGTCGCCGAGTTTTGCGGCGTGATTACCAGAATGACCCCTTAACGCAACAGATATCTTCGCTGGAAGATCCGCACGGATTGAGACAATATAAAATTCTCTTATTACAGCTGGCAGACAGTGGTTGAACACGTTGGCCCTTCCTTCGCATACGAGAGACTCTGACTTAAATTTGTTGAACACAAGGTACACGCGATTCCTTAATTTAACAGGCGGTCGTTCTTGGGACAATATTACAATGCGTCTAGACACTACCGAAGTTCGCGGGCACAAATTTTATTTAAACATAAAACCGTACTGGCCCAGCATATTGACTGGCTTTAGTAACAACAAGAATAAAGTCGCTCTAGTATTCCCATTAACGCAAGTCGGGAATACGTCTTACAGCTCGATTAAAGTATACAATCCGAGCACTAGTCCTTTAATTATACAGTTAGTGATGGACTGGAACTATCCCCAGGGAACGAGGCTCTACCACTCATTACCAGCCAAGTACGTGATTTCATACAAAACAGTCGTACAGCCGCGAGCTCTGTTTATATTTCTGTGTATCTGTTTACACAGGTTTAAGTTCGCATGCGTGGAATGCGGAACCACCGTCGCGGAGGAGTTCAAGCTGGAAGAGAACGTAGAGGAGCGGGAATGGTTTGAAAGAGAGTGGGACGTCACACTAGCACCGCAATCGATTCCTTTATATTTAAAGCCTTCGGAATCGAAAACTATACGAGTGTCATACACTCCCTTCACCCCCTCCTTATCATCTGCACTTTTGTATATTAGGTAAATATTGTATGTTCGCCATTTCAATGACCCGCGCGTAGACAGCTGTTTAGCTCGAAGCACAGAAATGGATATTTATATTTCTAACCGTTGTAGGAACAATATGACAATTTTGGAAGTGTTGCGCGTGATGGGCCACGGCGCGAATGCGCAATTCAGATTTGGGAACCGGAAGCCAGGCTCCACTACGCCTTTACTGTTCGAGCTCGCGGAGAAACATCTTAAAGATTGCGAACGTATGTACGTTTCTTTACCTTCTTCTGTTGCAAGCGGTCTAGAGGAGCGCGTATGCCGAAACGGAAAGATATTTAAGGCTCTCGATTAGTCGTGAGCCGACCAGTGATGCCTCCCCGTTCTTCTTCGACAGCAGGGGAACGATTTAAGCGAAGTCCAGTACCAAACCTGACGGTGAAACGATCCTTCATGGCTAGAAACACGGGAGAGCTGCCCATAGAAGTGTACGATTTTTATATAAACGGTTTACGCTGCGAAGGTTACGGTTTCAAGGTGTTGAACTGTATGCCCTTTAAATTGAACCCGAACGCGACAAAGAAGATCGACATAGCGTTCACTCCGGACTTTACTCTATCACGGATCGAGAGGAAGCTTCTGATATCGACGAGCTTGGGCTTCGACGGGGATATAGAGAACGGCATGGTGATTCTTAATCTACTCGCCACTCTTCCCCCGCATTCTTTGGAAGCTTGCACGGCTGCGCTCACAAGACCATCGTGGGAGTACGCTGTTCAATGGGTGGCCGTTAGCCTTTCGTCGATATTATTAATATGCGTCCTCGCCATTTCGTTCCTCGAGGCGGATCGAATATTACGAGGAGCTCTGGCCAGTTTCTCGAGGGAGAGCCCGGTCCAAGCGCCTTTCGATCTAAGGCTGCTGTCCCACGTGCCGGTGTACGCGGGGCAAGAGTCCAGTTGCTTGAAAGAGAAGCTGACGAGCGAAGAGAAGCAGAAGGTGGCGAAAAAGGAGGAAGCGTGTCCGGACTGGGCGCTGATGAACGTGAAAAAGTACAAGGAGAAGGACAACGCGCAGAAAGGGCTGAAGATACCTGACTGGTCCGCGGAGGAGGAGCGCAGGTTCAAGTTAGACACGGATGCCAAAGATTTGCTGTCGTTCAAACGCTGCGAGGACTCGCCGCTGGATAACAGTAACGTTATAAGCAATATCGCGCTCGGCGCCAAGAAGAAGAATAATAAGAAACAGAACAACGCTCAAGAGGTTCAGACTGACAATTGCGTGACGGAGAACGCGTTCCCCGATGTCCAAGGGAGCCAGGAGAAGAAATACACCGTAAACACGTTTATGAAGTCGAGCCCCGTGACGAATAGGAAAGGAAAGTCCAATCAAACGGGAAGCGTTAAGGATGACACGAAATTGGTCGATCATGAGGTTCAAGTCGACACGGCGGGGCTCTTGAATAATGCTCGGGGCAGTAAATTGGAGAGCAAAAGGAAGCAGACGGCGGTTGGGAACGGCAGCAACAATCACGTGTCTTTTAAAAAGTTCGAGTCGAATAGTAGTCAAAGGAGCATTCATCTTTCGGAAGAGGAGACCTCGTCTACAACCACGGAGAGTTCTGTTCAAGATGATCCACCGCCGTGCAAGGTAAGGATATTAACTAGTGTCGGGGATTATAAAATGTGCTGGCGTTCAAATTAATCTCTTGTTACAGAACTTCGAGCAGTCCTGCGGGAAGTCAGAGAAATTGCAGAGGAAGCCGGCAACTAAGAAGACGAAGCCTCAATCGATCGCTCCTGTGCCATGTGTAGATTATAGAGACAACTATGAAGGTGACTGCGACGATGACGAGTACGACAAAGAGAGGCACAACAATCCGAACAGATGGAAAACGAGTACGACAAGATCCACCATGAAGCATCACATTCATACATCCCGCACCGTTGAGTCGTCCTTCAAGCTGCCTCGACAGAATAAAAATCCCCCTAGGAAGGAGAAAGGATCTCAGAAACGCCGAGGCTTCGATAAAGCGCATATAAAAAGTACACAACTCTTCCAAGTATTTTCAGAATGTTAGAATGCCAATTGGCTTAATGAAAATGGTGTACTGAAAGTTGGATATGTTTCCCTTTGCAGCAACATCGTTGAATGGAAATACTAGCCAAAGGGAAGATCAAGCGCGTGCACTGGGCACAATTTCCGCGCCGTTGCCGCCGCCGCCGTCGTGCTGGGGCGAGAACAGGGCTAAGTTCAGCGACGTCGTGGCACGGAACCAAGAAAGCATCTCGCCCTTCTCGAGCTTAAACAAGTTACACAAGCCCCAAACGACCGCGCATAATTTGTCGATGGTCTTCAGTAACGACGCCAAAGATGTAGATTACAGTAAACCGCAATCGAGTCAGGAATTGATGCAGAGCACGAAGGAATACAGAATGGTATCGCAATCTCCACCCCTCTGTGTTCAGTCTGTCGAGAAGGAGAAGCCGCTTAATCAGGATTCTCTGAAAATACAGAACAGCTCGCAGCATTCGAATAGTTACTTCATCAACGCTTTCACGGAACCACCGGTAATTGAAAGCTAGTAATCTTCGGGCTCCTTAAGTCTCTGCAAGCTCCTTGAATCTCACATTCTCTGCATTTTCAGTTCGAACGGGAACTGGTGCCGTACGACGATCTTCCAGAGACGGATGAACCCTTAATGGAGCTGGAGAGTCCCGAGGAAGATACGCGATGCCAGTTATGGGAAGATAATAATCCCATGTTCAATCTATTGTCCGATAGTACAAGTGGATTTCAGTTGGAATCGCCAAAGACCTCGGAGAAGCCTCCAATGCTAACGGACACCTTAAGAGGTAGAGTTCGTGATGTACGTACATTAACGAGTGCGTATTAACAATTTTAACGCGGGTTGCAGACAACTGGGCGACGATCGAAACAAACTGGGAACCATTATACACTAGAGCAGCAGTAGGGGAGGAAAGAAGTGGTGTTTGGGGAGTGAACACAGGTGGTGTGTGGGCTGCAGGTCCATGGGGTGCAGCTACACCGCCTGTAGCCTCGCAGCTGTCCTCGTTGCAAACAGAACCAGATACACAAGTGAGAGAATAATTGTATCATTGGAAAATTTTCCGGGGATGCATTTTTTTTTATATTACTTAACTGTTTTTTTGGGCTCTTCTTTTCAGGAAAGATCAGGTTTCGATCCGTTTCGTTCACTCAGTACAATATGGACGCCGTCATCCACAGAATCTTGGAAGAAGAAGCACGAAGACTAATCTCGTTCCCAGAATATCCGATATTTTCTAATACGGAAAGTAACGATGTATTTATTAGCGGCACTTTTGTGATCGATAACGCTTGAACGCTACCGGCTGGCTTTTGTTATTATTCATGTTTCGCATCTTTGTGATATCTTGTTGAATAGTACCTCGCATAATACGGTCAAAATTGATTTCGTACTAGTTAAATCTTCACGTTGTCGTTTGTTGAGATCTGTGTTATATTATTAGGACTTTAATGTGGTACGTTGAAATTTCTCTTATTGACGCAAGATCGCACGATCTTCGTCTTCTTTTTTTCCTTTATACTCTCGAGTCGAAATGGCCAACACGGTCTTACACTTGAATTCGAAGTGTGATTTTTTTTACAACAATCGAAGCACAGATTAATCAAGAAGGCAAGCATGCGGATGCAAAAAATGGAAGCTTTGAGTTTATGGATATTCGCCTCTTGGTCTTATTATCTTTGTTCTTGTTTGTACTTTCTACGCGTACGTAAAAAAAAAAAATGGGTGGTCACAATACTCAAAGAACGTTGGTCTTGGTGTTACATAAAAAGGTGATGATTAAGTTACTTGGAACGAGTGAGAACTGTGATTTTTATAGTCTTGACTTGTAGAATTTCTTCGGTAAGTTTTCAAAACATTTTACAAAGTTGTGATGTATACAAAACGAAATAAAAATGTGTACCTACACTTCAAGACTGGTACCTGCTGTGTTTCAATCATTCAAATCTTCCTCGCTTCAAACTGTATTCTAACGAAGACACTTCGAAAAGATATTCTCATCAGTGTCGGTGTATGATTTTTTTATTTTGCAATAAAGTATCATTTCCACGTATAACTTGGTATTCTATGGCACACCGAATACAGTAAATCACAACCGTAAGATTTGTACTACGGATCCTTGCTTTTAAGGGTAAAACTCTATCAAACACTGGAAAATATTCCCCGATTAGTTATGAAATATATAAAAATAGTTCTTCTTTATTAGAGATTAAAGAAACGTCTGCCTGCAACCAGATTTTGTCATGGTGTTCGCAACGCGCGATTTAGTCTGCTGTATCCTCTGAAGCATTAACTGGAAATGTAAATATCATTTTAACAGTAATACACTCCTCACATTAATTAGAAGATCGCCTCTAGGAGCCCGAAAAATAGGGGCAAGTTCACATGGTCATAACTCCGGTAAAAATAGTCGTATTGATATTTTGAAAATATGGTGTGAAAGCGTGGAATCTCTACTTTCAGATGTTTTTTTCAAAATTTTAGATGCATTGCTTTTCGGTAAATAGCAATATAAAGAGCACTTGGTCCATTTTAAAAAAAATTTCTTCAAATTTACGATGTTCCACGGCGTGCATGAAATTTTTTACACACATTACATTTACACCACTCGAAAGTGACCACTTTCCTGTGTAAAAAGAGAGTAATAAATTTCTTGTGCGATTTTTTTTGTCCAAGTTATTCAAGTTCACTTTAAAATGAGCTTAAGACAATGATATTCCGGTTATCCCTCGTGGAGATACAGCGAGTTGAAGAGAAAATGGAATTTGTGCAATTTTTAAGCATATTTTGGAAAGGACATCAGAGATAGAAATTTTAACCGAATCAAAAAAGTCGAAAATGCGTCTTAAAGAGAATAGACTGATCTTACTATTGTTTTTTTCATGAACGTTCTATGATGATTCGTTCGCGTGCTAGAAGCAACTAAAGTAAAAAAAAACGTTTTTTACTTCAAAGTTGAATAACTTGGCCAAAAAAAATCGCACAAGAAATTTATTACTCTCTTTTTACACAGGAAAGTTGTGGAACATCGCAAAGTTGAAGAAAAATTTTTAAAATTAACGAAGTGCTGTTTATATTGCTATTTACCGAAAAGCAATGCATCTAAAATTTGAAGAAAAAACAGCTGAAAGTAGAGATTCCACGCTTTCAAACCATATTTTCAAAATATCTATACGACTATTCTTACCGGAGTTATGACCATGTGAACTTGCCCCTATTTTTCGGGCTCCTAGAGGCGATCCTCTAATTAATGTGAGGAGTGTAGTATCGCAGACCCTATGCGAACTCGAGCACGAATACATACTATATTTTCACTTTCAATCTTCCTCTGCAACTTCCTCCTGTTTATCGCAGAGCTGCTAACTCGACCTTGTGGCGCAGCATCGCGAAGTATCTTCTCCTTTGGTTTCTGCTGGGCCATTATCTTTCTTAGAAGCAGCTGATTCTCCCATTCAATTTTCCTCAACTCTTCATCCGTAAAAGTCATGTTCTTTCTTCTGTTTTTTATCTGCTGCAAGGACGCTAACTTGTCCTCGGATATTGAACTTTCGCAGCGAACCGAGTTTGTAGCTTCGCTGCCCTGTGCCGTGCTCTTAGATCTCTCTTCTTCCTCTATCTTATCTTCTTCGTCGCACTTGCGATCAATGACTTGAGATGAGAAATGAGAACCATTAAACGATCTGGACGTTGCGTTGGTCCCTTCAGACTCGTCGCAAGATACATCGGAACAGAACGATTCATTGCTGTAAAGAGAATCATCGTCTGCGGTCTCTTTTATTATGTTCGCAATTTGTTGAACATCTTTGGGAGTAGCGGCTTCCTGATCGTAGGTATACTCGTCGTCTGTCTCCTCTTCGTCCACCTCGTGGATACTGGGTACATGAGTAAAGTTGTCCTTCGTCTCAGAAAACTGTCTATGCAGAACTTGGTCCGTCAACGTCACTGTATACTGACAATCGCAGTTAGTTTCCATGTCTTTTAAGCAAAGCATTATAAAGACAAGGAATTGGTAAAATGTTTGTTAAAAGACAAAGTATAAAAGATTAGTGATCGTATAAAATTGATGCTGGAATACATCCAGGCCACAGAAACGAAGTGATAGGAGTTCCGGTAACCATGTCAACAAAATATCACAACAATGAAGTTTGTACAAGTACTGTAACATAAATATGCTAACAAAACATGGTAATATAACTATGCTAACTGAACCTAGTAATATATCTATATATGTTAACAGGAAAGGTGCAGAATAGAAGCTCGATAGTTTTCTTATATAATGATATATTTGAATAGAAAAGTCTAAAAATAGTATTTTAATCATTGGCGAATCCATATACTTTCAGACTGCCAGCGTCTCGCTTCCTGTCGTAAGTATCTTTGTCGTCGCACGCGTAAGCTAATAAATATTGCTTCGGATGCCAAGCGACTGTGAAAGTGGCCGCTTCCACAGGTATATCAGCGATCTTCTCTCCAGTTTCTACCTCGCCTATATCTATAACGAGATCTTCGGACGCCGCAGCTAACAGCTGCCCGTCGTAAGAGAACGATATGGTTCTCACTGGCCATTCTAATCTCGAGAACGTCCTCAAACAACATAACTCGTCTGCGTCCCATAACGAGACTAACGCGTCTGCGGATCCGGTGGCAAAGTACCTTCCAGTGGGATCGAATTCTATGCAAATGCACGTCCCCGGATGCGCCTTAATCACGTGCAACAATTCCAGATCCGGGTAACTAAGAATATGTACACAACCTTGCCCATTCGTAAGATAGAACGTATCGGAGTCTTTGTTCCATGAGATCTCGTTCACTTCAAAGTTAAACTGTTCCTCCGCACGGATCTTCATCACTCGAGCATCGATGAATGTGACTAAGTCTTCTTTATTTCCCACCGCTATCGTGTTGCCATCGGGCGACCATGATATATTGATGTTCTCCCCTCTCGTGCTGATATTTGCAGTGCATTTCTGAGTTCTCGTGTCCCATATCCGTACTGTTTTGTCCCCGCTCGCCGTGGATAATAATTCTGGGTAGAAAGCGTGCCAGCACAGTTGGTCCACGCTACCGCCGTGTCCTCTGAAAGTTGTTTCTTGTTTCTAGAATACACAGGTGGATAACGAAGTTACTTATTCACGTAAACTGTACAAAATACTAAAAGCGGTTTTATTAAGCACTCGAACTTTTTACAAAATGAAAGTATAAACGATGGATAAAAGTCTAGCGTTATAACCTCGAAATGTTAGAAAATCGAAAGTAATTGATTAGGAATATACTGCGAAAGAAATAAAGAAACTGTTTGAAGGGGTGAATACTGATAGCAGATGTGATTAAAGAATGCACTGAACAGAATTGGAGTTAAGAAGCCGGTGTTAAAGGTTATGTATGTTTACCAAACGATCGGGCCCGAGGGAAAAAATGCAAACAGATTTGTCAAATGAACCCGAAGCCAACAGTTTTCCGTCGCAACTCCATCCTACGCTGTGCACTTTGGCGGAATGGCTTTGCTGTTCCCTAATTTTATTATGAGACTTAAAGTAGCTGATCAACTCTTCAACGCGAGAAACAGACATTGTCGTTTTCGCTCGGTATTAAGTTCGTCTTTCGCAATGCTCCCACATCGTCAAATTCTCGTAAATTGGCCATTAGATAGCTGACGAGTAAGCGACATGTAAATAGGCATTTGAATGATTAGAATATTTTTCACAATTTCTTCATGTTTTTTATATTTTTGGTAGCTTGAGGAAAAATTACGCTACGTGGAATGCACATATATGGTTCAGGAAAGTTTTGACTGACACTCAGGAGTCCCAGGACCGATGTCAACTTTTTTTAAATGTTATTATAATAAATATCTATGCGTACGTAGGTGTAGTCTGCCCTCTTTAGTTAAAATGTCCTATCTAGCATTTTGAAACAACCGAGAAAACTGAAGTTTTATCATTTACTTTGCACCGTCCTTATTTCCCTTCATTCAAATTAAAACATGTCATTATTTCGTAACAGCCTAATATATATTTTTTGTAATAGATACACCGGTGAAATAAAAAAACCAAGGATTTTCTTATTTCTAGTATAATTACGTTGTCGATGAACCTAACAAACGGAAAAAAAAGTTAAAAGTTGGCAAATTGGTGAGACTTGAAAGAAAAAGTTACGATTCTGCCCCAAGATATTTCGTACTATTTATGGAAAAAGAGTTGTTCAATTCAATTTATTTATCAATGGCTTAGGTTCATCGACAATGTAATTATACTAGAAATAAGAAAATCCTTGGTTTTTTTATTTCAGGGAAGAAATGAGGCCACCATTACAATCGCCAATTTGCAACTCCGGCGCGCGAGTCCTAACGAATGTGTTCATATATCTTCATTTCTACCGAACACTTTGTAACGTGAAAATTAATTTTTATTGTTTGAATGTGAACTAAAATACCCTGAATGTTTGGAAAAGATTCGCTTAACAGTTTCTTAGAAAAAAAATTTCCAAGAATCACCTTATTCCTAGCGTCCTAAATAGGGCTCCCTCCTTAATAATAAAAGAATCCAACTCCCACATAAACAAATTAATTATTAAATAGAAAACAGGTGCAAAAATTTGGGGCCCCCAAGCTGGGAGCATCCCTCCTCGCGTCGGCCCTGCATGGGGCCCCGCAAAATTTACGATGTGCTTTCGTGAACCGCGGAGCCTTTTAAAGAAATTTTTATAATAATAAATATCTATGCATAGAGCCCCGCAAAATTTACGAGCTTTTATGGATCGCGGGGCTTTTTAAAACTTTGAACACGCCTCGCGCAGCTCTGCTAAACACCCCTCCTGACATAAATAGAATTCCACTTACGCCCAAATCGCCCGCGATTTTCATTAAGGTACGTTTTCCTATACGCGACTGGACGCAACGTGAAGAATTTCAAAGTCGCTTTTCTCGAAAATTAAGCGCGATATAAAAAAAAGTTACTCTTTCTTTTCTACTTATAACAAGTAAATAAGTTAAGAAAAAGGAATAAAATTTTTTGATATTGCGCTTCAGTTTCGAGAAATTCGACTTTAAAATTTTCGACGATACGTCCAGTCGCGTATAGGGAAACCTACCCTAATGAAAATCACGGGCAATTTGGGCCTACGTGGAATTCCCCCATAGTACACGAGTCAGGATTGAGCGGGCGATTCAAAACGCAAGGAATACAATCAATTAGAGAAAGATCCTACAAATTTAACGATTTATTATCACTATGATTACATATATTATGAATTAGGTGAACTATTTTAGTAGTATTCTACATTTGAGTAGTTGTAATATTTTACTGTCACGAACGCTATACCTCATTTGAATTGTTATCTGGAGGAGTGAGATACGTCATGTCATAAAATACCATTTCTTCATATTCCGTTTGAATAATGTTTACTTCCTCTGTACAGCACGGTAAAATATTGTTCATTTGTATCTTTGAACTCATTTGAAATACATATTTACTAGGGGCATTTCTGAAATTGTGCGAGGCGGTTTAGACTATGATTACATCTTGCATAACTAAAGCAATGCGGATGACATACGCACGATTCATACCATCATAGCGTATCGACTTTATTCTAGAGAAAAATACCTGAATTTCATATTTAATAAATTAGGTGTGAGCATATTTTCCTCCTGCATATTGTCAGGAATTGCAATCGTTGACTCGTCGCGTGTCCTTTTTCTATTATTATTATGAGCAAGATTAGACGGCAGATTTGTATCATGTAACGTTTGTACAGCGCTTTTATCCTCCGTGTCTTTCTTAAACCTTTTAATTATACTTTGAGTTTCTTCGTCGATTATAGGTCTTTTCTTTCTTGACGAGTAGACACTTGGATAAGTACTGTTTGGCTTGTAGTTTTCTTTCGAACATCTACGTTTGCAAAAGAATATGAAAAGTTACAACTGAAATATAAACGATCCGATGCGATAGGAAGTTCCTTACGATAGAAGATCTCTGTCAATCTCAGACTTTAATTTTTGAAAGAATTCATCCTCATTGTCCGACACAATTGAAGTCTTTGGTTGCTGATTCAAGCTTTGCCTACTGATATTAGCAGAACATATAATCCCTATAATTGCGAAGACGATAAGAGAGTTATTCAATCCCATTAACAAAAAACTATTCATCCAATAAACCAGCATTAAGGGAAGATTACTCGAGTTAAGGTTCCTCAAGTCCGATGGATGACTTCGACCAGATTTCGCAACGCTGTTAACTGGATAAGTTTTGAGTCTCTCATTGTTATTAGGATCCCTCAACGACAATTCTGAATAAATCGAGTTCGAGCGTGTTGACTGTCTTTCCATTGTCAATTATATTCAGTTTACCATTGTTTCCTATATGAAATTATTAACAAGAAACGTGTCAGAAACTTTATTATCCAGAACTCTTATCAGAACGTCTACTTCTCCGAAAGTTGGGGCAGAATTTTGCATTCGATTTCAATTAAATTAAGAAGAATCTTTTCGAACAAATCTACAGCAGGTCTTGTTCAGTTCCTGGTAAAGCATTGCACACTTCCGTATGCATACGTTCGAGCACACAATTATAAAGTTGCATGCGCGATGATATTGGAACTAACAAACGAGTATCGCCGTTTTTTCAGACCGCTGTTTCGTTAAAAAATTCACACGAAGTATCGGGAGAAAAAAAAAAGGAAGAAAATGTGAGCTTATATAAATACCGACAATCGAATCAATTGGAATCAATGAACGAGATATTTAATCTTAGTGCGCACAAACGGCTGACCAACGCGCGAAAAAAGTCTTTTCTAGGTTAGTAAAGGTTTCATCAGACTGATCGTCGCGGTTATAACCTTACACAACATCTCTACAGCAGATCGAACGGGCGATTAACGTTTATGTGAAACGTGGTGAAATTCTGGGACGATGCGTTTCGTGACAGCGGTCAATTTCAAGATCCTGCCTGTGTTTCGGCACCGTGTGATGAGCCTACGGTCATTCTGCAGAACTCATCGCACGGATTTCGAAGAATTGTCGGCGTACCTGCGGCCGCAATTTCGAAGGGCAGAGGTTCCCGAGTATTTCGGACCGTTCGCCAGAAATGCACGCTACCGTCGGCACACCGCCGCCGCGTTTTCAGTCAGATCGTTCGCGACCAAGAAATCCAACGACAGGGATCCACCGAAGTAAACCTATTCATTCTGTCTAAATTCTCTCCTAATCCTATTCACTTAATCTCCCGAGCCGCCTTCGCTCCGCCACTGACGCAATATTTCCATTCCGTTGCGCGAGCAGCGAACAGAGAATTTACGACGCTTCGCATTATATTTTCAGCGAAAGCAATGGGGACCCAATCGATGATCCAGCTTCGCTGCCGGCGACTGTCGTTGTGCCGGAGGTGTGGCCCCATGTGCCTGTTATAGCGATCAATAGGAATCCAGTATTTCCGAGATTTATTAAGCTCGTCGAACTTAGTAATCCAATTCTTATGGATCTCATTCGTAGGAAAGTAAAATTGAATCAACCTTACGTCGGCATTTTCTTGAAGAAAACAGAAGAGTAAGTGACGTACGTACGCCGTTAGAATATAAACGACTGTGATTCTTACGCTTGGGTGTGATTGTTTTGGTAGAAATGAAGCAGAGCTTGTACAAAATTTAGATGATATTTACTCTGTTGGGACGTTTGCACAGATACACGAAGTACAAGATTTAGGGAATCGTTTAAGATTAGTTGTAATGGCGCATCGAAGGATTAAAATTGTTGGTCAAATTTTGGAAGATATCACTCCGAAATTTACGCAGGGTATGTAACCGAGATCTACCTTGATTCTATGTTTCTACATATTTTAATGATTCGAGACAGCATGCAGTAACATTCTTGTAGTGCGAAGAACCACTCGTCTCGCACGCTATTAGAAATTAATTTCAAATGACTTTTTTTTCGCAAGCGTTTGTATAGTTTGTATATAAATGCTCTGCTACCTACCACACAGAGATGAAACTGACGTTTCCGCTACTAAATACAACAATTCACGTCCCTGTAGACGAATCAGTGACTGGTGGCAAAGCAAGCCGTAGAACGTTAACGCGTAGAAAGATAGATGTCAAGGTTCCAGAGACAGAAAAGGTTTCCAGGCCCGAAGAAGTAAGCGCTCCTGAGAGTAAGGAGCCAGAGAAAGCGCCAGAGAAAGCCGAGGAAAAAGTTAACGCGACGGACCCTGCCACTCAAGGTGGTGCTCAGCCGTTGCTGATGGTAGAAGTTGTAAATATCACGCACGAGAAATTTCGACAGACCGAGGAAATTAAGGTAAGTGTGCACGATCGTTCTGGAATGACTTACAGTGTGTATATTTGTTTTGATAAATGTTCTGAGACTTTCATTCGATGTACAGGCTTTGACGCAAGAGTTGATTAAAACAATTCGCGATATAATAAGTATGAATCCGTTGTATCGCGAGTCTCTGCAGCAAATGTTACATCAAGGTCAACGGGTTGTGGATAATCCAGTATACTTGAGCGACTTAGGCGCAGCCTTGACAGGAGCCGATGCTCAAGAGCTGCAGCAAGTGCTAGAAGAAATGGATGTAAGTGCGGCGCTTTAAATGCGTGGGTGAAACGATCGATCGTATTAATAAGTAGAGAAACGATTTTGTTTCTAGATTTTAAAAAGATTAAGATTATCGCTCGCGCTGTTGAAGAAAGAGTACGAGTTAAGCAAGCTTCAACAAAAGATTGGCAGAGAAGTGGAAGAGAAGGTGAAACAGCAGCACAGGAAGTATATTCTTCACGAGCAATTGAAAGTCATTAAGAAGGAATTGGGCTTGGAGAAGGATGACAAGGATGCGATAGGAGAAAAGTATAGAGAGCGAATAAGGCAGAAAACGGTCCCAAAGCCGGTAATGGATGTGATAGAAGAGGAGTTAACGAAATTGAATTTCTTGGAAAGTCATAGTAGCGAGTTCAAGTGTGTAGAATTTAATATCTATTTTGCGAGAAGTTTCATTACTGTTTACAATAGAACGAAGACGTTACCTCTAACTAATCTTCTTTCCAGCGTCACAAGAAATTACTTGGATTGGCTTACGTCTATGCCTTGGGGCCTAACCAGCTCTGAAAATTTAGACCTTCAACAGGCTATTGAGATTTTGGATAAAGATCATTACGGAATGGACGACATAAAGAAGCGAATTCTAGGTAACTGTATACTTGATATAAAAGTCATTGTATAGATATATATTTACTCTTTATTTCCTTTGAAATATAGAATTTATTGCTGTCAGTCAATTGAAAGGTTCGACGCAGGGAAAAATATTGTGCTTCCATGGGCCACCGGGTGTTGGAAAGACCTCGATAGCCAAATCGATCTCCCGCGCGCTTAATAGAGAGTATTTCAGATTTAGCGTCGGTGGAATGACAGACGTTGCAGAAATCAAAGGTCACAGGCGAACGTACGTGGGAGCTATGCCTGGCAAAGTTATTCAGTGCTTGAAGAAGACTAAGACTGAAAATCCTCTGATCCTCATAGACGAAGTGGACAAGATCGGAAAGTACGTAGTTCATAGCGATTAACCGTAACTATCACAGTGAATACTGTATTCTCTTTAATAGAGGCCACCAGGGTGATCCAGCTTCCGCGCTCCTCGAAATGCTGGACCCAGAACAGAACGCGAACTTCTTGGACCACTATTTAGACGTGGCCGTCGACTTGTCCAAAGTCCTCTTCATCTGCACGGCGAACGTGATAGACACTATCCCAGAGCCTCTCAGAGATCGCATGGAGATGATAGATATGTCGGGCTACGTCGCGGAAGAGAAGCTCGCGATCGCTAAGCAGTACTTGGTCCCGCAAGCCATGACCGATTCTGGTCTCTCCGAGCAACAGATTAACATAAACGACAACGCGCTTAATTCGCTAATTAAATCTTACTGCCGAGAGTCCGGAGTGAGGAGCCTCCAGAAGCACATAGAGAAAGTTCACAGAAAAGTGGCATACAAAGTAGTGAAGAAGGAAACGGAGAAGGTGGACGTGACGCCGGACAATTTACACGATTTCGTAGGGAAGCCTGTATTCACGCATGACAGAATGTACGAAGTGACGCCGCCTGGCGTAGTTATGGGTCTTGCATGGACCGCCATGGGAGGCTCCACTTTGTTCATCGAGACGACAATTAGGAAGCCGACGAGTGCCAAGAAGTCGGAAGGTACCTTCGAAGTCACCGGTCACTTGGGTGACGTGATGAAGGAGTCTATAAGTATAGCGATGACAGTAGCCAGGAAGTTTCTGAGCCAGGAAGACCCGACGAACAATTTCCTATACGATTCTCACTTACACCTCCACGTACCCGAAGGCGCGACTCCCAAGGATGGTCCTAGCGCGGGAATTACTATCGCGATAGCGTTCGTCTCGCTCGCTAAGAATAAGGCGATTAGGCAGAACGTCGCGATGACTGGAGAACTTAGTCTCATGGGCAAAGTTCTTCCTGTTGGTGGTATCAAGGAGAAAACGATCGCTGTAAGCACAAACGACTCGCTTGATTCGTTGGAATCTAATCGCTTTTACACAAAACGCTTAATCTGTTTTACAGGCGAAACGAGTCGGTGTAACTTGCGTAATTCTGCCCGAGGAGAATAAGAAGGATTTCAACGACCTGCCTAAATATATCACGGATGGTCTGGAAGTTCATTTCGCCACCAATTTCGAAGACGTTTACCGCATATGTTTCACGGAGTCGGAAACAGCCAACACTTTCCACCGTCAGAAACATGTAGATCTTAATATCTCGTCGTCGCAAGCAGCCCCGCTTCTGAGTAAACGTGATAACTCCGCTGTGTAAAAGCTAAGTACTTATGTAGTTTAAAGACATATAATTTCACGTGCTCTCGGGGTCCTTCGAGAATCATTGGGCTTCAGAGTTCAGGTACTGTTTTATATAGTACCGTTGAAATATAAACGCAGAGAATTGATTCTATTGGAATTCCGAAAAGATAATTAAAGGTTCTATTAATTAATCTCATCGAAATCTTGTTAATAAAGTACACATTTCTTTAATCGATGCGTGAAGAGTTGAAAGAATTGCAATGGAAGAAACAGAAAATTAATGCTACTGCCAAGGCGTCACGGTATCTTCTTTTATAAGCTTTTTTTGATTGAAAAAAAGGAAAACCAAATAGTATTGTAAATACAATATATCTTTTATTATTTTCACAATATGGTGTAATAATTCAATAACTGGAATTTAATGCTTACGATACAGTGTAAATAAGATTTATCGTTTATATGTAGAAAATCTTTTGTTCTGTATCATACAGTACTGTTTACTATATAAAAAACAGATAAAGTATGTACATAATTCGTAACGAGGCAACATCAGAAGCTTAATTAATAAAACAAGTATATTTTCTATAAATACATGACTGCTTATGTTCCAGCTTTTAGAATTCCCGAGCTAATCAGTTGCGTTTCCCTTTAAACTATTTATACAGAAGTAAGCAGTTATTTTTAGAAAAAGTATCACTTGTACAAATGCAGAAAACTATATTAACTTATTGTACAATCTGTTGGTTAATAAATAGTTATAACGAATCGTGCAATTAAAAATTTCATTTAAGAGCAGTGGATTAAAACACCAGTGGTCGACGGCTAAGTTTAATCTGGAACATCCATTTCGCTGAGTCTAATTATAAAGTCGCATAGTCTCATTTGTACTTGAATCTCTATAGGATTGTTCGTAACGTAAAAGCCGGGCACACCAGCCTTCTCCAAGATGCTCTGTTGGTCCGTAACTTTCTGATCCAATTGCAGAACTAGTTTCATGTCCATTTGCTTCAATTCCTCTTTATGCTTCTTGATCAAAGCTACTTTTATCGCGACTCTATCCTCGTCTACTGCTGTCGACGATAGCGCTTCTTGCATTTCAATTTTCTGTTGATTCAACAGCTGAAGACGTTGCTGGAAGAGATGCTTCTCCGTAACATGCTGTATTTCCATCAACCCCTTAACTATCTCGAATATCGTATCGTTCAATAGAGAATTAGCCAAGCCGGATAATAATTCATAAGGAAGGCGCATTTGATATTTCGGTGGGAGTTCGCCAGCCATGTGCTGAAGCTGCTCAACTAAGAAGTACAGCTTCCTTTGCAGATCCTGGGGAGTAGGAGTGGGAAACCTATGTAACAAATTATTTAGGTAACATTCGCGCGCTTCTTTTAGCTGCTACTTTAATTATATTTAGGTACAGTAGAGTAAAGAATAATTACATTCGTGTGAGGTATAGAATACAGTATTCTCTCGCGATATAGGATCGGGACCGGCGACGAATCTTTATCGCGAGGTGGAAGCGAGCCTATTTATGTCGAGGGAACACTGTAATGAAAAGGTTATGTTTCGAATAATTACTTTTTATTTACAACTTTTTACAAAACTGTCTATATATAGAATAACTATTCAAAATAAAATTACATATAGTTGAAACAAATGCATAATTAAAGGATTAGTAGTATTTTCTAAGCTGTACTTAAAGCTTAGAAATTTAACTGATTTGAGTGAAATTCAAGAGGCATTTACAAACAACAGTCGGTAAACGTTAAGCACCATACGTATGTATTTATGCAGGGTGTATCGCGATTGAAAAATTGATGAAATTCTATATTTCAGCTTCTTGTATCTAATAGCAAAGATGAGCTAAATTTTTCGTTCAGATTGAATTTATAAATAATGTTTATAATTCTCAATTCTTCTATCTAATATCTACTACCCGAGAAGAACATAATATTTTATCCGAGACACCCTATAACTTCCAAGATAGCACACCTCGTCTTAGAGACGTCTAGTTTATGTCCATTTTAGGTCTGAACGTCTTGATTTGTAACAAGACGTCTTTAAGACGTCTCTAAGACGCCTTTTGGACGTCTTTAAGACGTTACCCGGAATTGAAATTAAATCTTATCGGAAACATTTAAAATCTAAAATGGCCTGAACGTTACGAATAATTTCAAGAAACATGTTGCATAATTCCGTTTACTAATACATTTTGATAGAAGCATAATTTGCACTTATTTCCATAGATTTCGGTCAGAAATATTATATAAATACAACCGCGTAAAAAATATTGTACAGTCTCTTAGTTAGGTTATATTTTCTGTCACTTCGAACAATCTACATGACAATAAATGTTTATTAGCTACTTCGTTCTTTTACGTTACATTTGAGAACTTTTTATGACTTAACATCCTTTCAAAATATTATTGTTACGCCGTAACGGTATTTTTATGAAATCGAGAAATGTAATTATGCGTGGTTAGGAAATCAAAATTTCCATTCGCACGAGAATAGGAATGGCGCTACATGTCAATTGTATCTAGTGATCCTCCAGGGAGTGATCGGTATAACCGCAGCCATTTTTCAAGATTTGGAGCAAAACCGGAAATAAACATAACCTAACCGTTCACTCTATCTCTTTCTATCAGTATTTCAGTCTCTTTCTATCAGTTTTTCTGTCTCTTTTTATCAGTTTTTCTGCCTCTTTCTATCAGTATTTCTGTCTCTTTCTTTTTTACAGTTTCTTTCTCTGTCTACTTCCGCTTTTGCTCCAAATCGCAGCAACCAATCAGCGACGATATACGTTGTTCCGATCACTCTCTAAATACAGGATCACTAATTGTATCGATATTTCGTACCGATATTTATTTCTCTCTTATGCGTGAAACGGAACAGTACCCGGGATAAGAATAAAATGCTGTGTATTTTGCAAATAAATATAATATTGAATAAGTTTGCTTTAAAGTAGTAAGAACTATCGAGTGTATTTAGTGTTCAATTAGCAATTATATTGAGGACTGGTTAATTAATTCGGAGCTTTCGTCTGTCATAGGTAAGCAATTCTTTCCTTTGGAAGCGTCGGTTCGTGTCAACTGGTCCCAGATAGCACACAGACGTCTAAAGACGCCCAAAAGTCGTCCTAAAAGCCATCCGGATCTAAAACGGACGTTCAATTGACGTCTTCCAGACGTCTGTGTAAAATGTGGGGTGTAACGAAAACGCACTGGAAGAGTGCATTTACAGCATTTACAATATGTCCCTTTTAAGTTAAACTTAAGTAATTAGACAATCGAATTATTATATATCACTGTACATTATTCAGAGTATTTTAATAAATCACATGTAGAGAAAAAACGCATCATTCAATGTAGAAATGTACCCTATAACTTCCATTTCCTAATTAAATCCCAAATTCCACAATCGCAAGTAAAGCCTGCGTCTGCGTTGATTACTTCTCCGTCTTCGACTCATTCTCTCTCTTTCGACATCATGTTCCCCTGTTACGAAGCTCAATTTAGAGCGTTCAGAAAATTTTAACCAGATTTTGGAGTGATGTATCAGGAGAACATGAAGCGAAAGGAGGTATGCCCTGAATTTCATCGTCGAAGGCCTTTCGTAGAACCCTGCGCCTCTACGTCGAATAGTTCTCCGCCTTAGATTCTCTTTCCGAAGACGCTAACTTAGTGCCACCTCTTTCGACATCATGTTCTCCCGTTACAACCTCAATTTTGGAGCGTTCAGAAAATTTTGGCCAGATTTTAGCAAATGTATCAGGAGAACATGAAGCGAAAGGAGGTACGCCCTGAATTTCATCGTCGAAGGCCTTTCGAAGACGCTGTGCCTCTACGTCAAATAGTTCTCCGCTTTAGATTCTCTCTACGAAGACGCTAACTTTGTGCCACCTCTTTTGACATCATGTTCTCCTGTTACAACCTCAATTTTGGAGCGTTCAGAAAATTTTGGCCAGATTTTAGCAAATGTATCAGGAGAACATGAAGCGAAAGGAGGTACGCCCTGAATTTCATCGTCGAAGCCTTTCGAAGACGCTGCGCCTCTACGTCGAATAGTTCTCCGCCTTAGATTCTCTTTCCGAAGACGCTAACTTAGTGCCACCTCTTTCCACATCATGTTCTCCTGTTACAATCTCAATTTTGGAGCGTTCTGAAAATTTTGGCCAGATTTTAGCAAATGTATCAGGAGAACATGAAGCGAAAGGAGGTACGCCCTGAATTTCATCGTCGAAGCCTTTCGAAGACGCTGCGCCTCTACGTCGAATAGTTCTCCGCCTTAGATTCTCTTTCCGAAGACGCTAACTTAGTGCCACCTCTTTCCACATCATGTTCTCCTGTTACAATCTCAATTTTGGAGCGTTCAGAAAATTTTGGCCAGATTTTAGCAAATGTATCAGGAGAACATGAAGCGAAAGGAGGTACGCCCTGAATTTCATCGTCGAAGGCCTTTCGAAGACGCTGTGCCTCTACGTCAAATAGTTCTCCGCTTTAGATTCTCTCTACGAAGACGGTAACTTTGTGCCACCTCTTTCGACATCATGTTCTCCTGTTACAACCTCAATTTTGGAGCGTTCAGAAAATTTTGGCCAGATTTTAGCAAATGTATCAGGAGAACATAAAGCGGAAGGAAGTACGCCCTGAATTTCATCATCGAAGCCTTTCGAAGACGCTGCGCCTCTACGTCGAATAGTTCTCCGCTTTAGATTCTCTCTACGAAGACGCTAACTTTGTGTCACCTCTTTCGACATCATGTTCTCCTGTTACAATCTCAATTTTGGAGCGTTCAGAATATTTTGGCCAGATTTTAACAAATGTATCAGGAGAACATGAAGCGAAAGGAGGTACGCCCTGAATTTCATCGTCGAAGCCTTTCGAAGACGCTGCGCCTCTACGTCGAATAGTTCTCCGCCTTAGATTCTCTTTCTGAAGACGCTAACTTAGTGCCACCTCTTTCCACATCATGTTCTCCTGTTACAATCTCAATTTTGGAGCGTTCTGAAAATTTTGGCCAGATTTTAGCAAATGTATCAGGAGAACATGAAGCGAAAGGAGGTACGCCCTGAATTTCATCGTCGAAGACCTTTCGAAGACGCTGCGCCTCTACGTCAAATAGTTCTCCGCTTTAGATTCTCTCTACGAAGACGCTAACTTTGTGTCACCTCTTTCGACATCATGTTCTCCTGTTACAATCTCAATTTTGGAGCGTTCAGAAAATTTTGGCCAGATTTTAACAAATGTATCAGGAGAACATGAAGCGAAAGGAGGTACGCCCTGAATTTCATCGTCGAAGACCTTTCGAAGACGCTGCGCCTCTACGTCAAATAGTTCTCCGCTTTAGATTCTCTCTACGAAGACGCTAACTTTGTGCCACCTCTTTCGACATCATGTTCTCCTGTTACAACCTCAATTTTGGAGCGTTCAGAAAATTTTGGCCAGATTTTAGCAAATGTATCAGGAGAACATAAAGCGGAAGGAAGTACGCCCTGAATTTCATCATCGAAGCCTTTCGAAGACGCTGCGCCTCTACGTCGAATAGTTCTCCGCCTTAGATTCTCTTTCCGAAGACGCTAACTTAGTGCCACCTCTTTCCACATCATGTTCTCCTGTTACAATCTCAATTTTGGAGCGTTCTGAAAATTTTGGCCAGATTTTAGCAAATGTATCAGGAGAACATGAAGCGAAAGGAGGTACGCCCTGAATTTCATCGTCGAAGACCTTTCGAAGACGCTGCGCCTCTACGTCAAATAGTTCTCCGCTTTAGATTCTCTCTACGAAGACGCTAACTTTGTGTCACCTCTTTCGACATCATGTTCTCCTGTTACAATCTCAATTTTGGAGCGTTCAGAAAATTTTGGCCAGATTTTAACAAATGTATCAGGAGAACATGAAGCGAAAGGAGGTACGCCCTGAATTTCATCGTCGAAGACCTTTCGAAGACGCTGCGCCTCTACGTCAAATAGTTCTCCGCTTTAGATTCTCTCTACGAAGACGCTAACTTTGTGTCACCTCTTTCGACATCATGTTCTCCTGTTACAATCTCAATTTTGGAGCGTTCAGAAAATTTTGGCCAGATTTTAGCAAATGTATCAGGAGAACATGAAGCGAAAGGAGGTACGCCCTGAATTTCATCGTCGAAGACCTTTCGAAGACGCTGCGCCTCTACGTCAAATAGTTCTCCGCTTTAGATTCTCTCTACGAAGACGCTAACTTTGTGCCACCTCTTTCGACATCATGTTCTCCTGTTACAATCTCAATTTTGGAGCGTTCAGAAAATTTTGGCCAGATTTTAACAAATGTATCAGGAGAACATGAAGCGAAAGGAGGTACGCCCTGAATTTCATCGTCGAAGGCCTTTCGAAGACGCTGTGCCTCTACGTCAAATAGTTCTCCGCTTTAGATTCTCTCTACGAAGACGCTAACTTTGTGCCACCTCTTTTGACATCATGTTCTCCTGTTACAACCTCAATTTTGGAGCGTTCAGAAAATTTTGGCCAGATTTTAGCAAATGTATCAGGAGAACATGAAGCGAAAGGAGGTACGCCCTGAATTTCATCGTCGAAGCCTTTCGAAGACGCTGCGCCTCTACGTCGAATAGTTCTCCGCCTTAGATTCTCTTTCCGAAGACGCTAACTTAGTGCCACCTCTTTCCACATCATGTTCTCCTGTTACAATCTCAATTTTGGAGCGTTCTGAAAATTTTGGCCAGATTTTAGCAAATGTATCAGGAGAACATGAAGCGAAAGGAGGTACGCCCTGAATTTCATCGTCGAAGCCTTTCGAAGACGCTGCGCCTCTACGTCGAATAGTTCTCCGCCTTAGATTCTCTTTCCGAAGACGCTAACTTAGTGCCACCTCTTTCCACATCATGTTCTCCTGTTACAATCTCAATTTTGGAGCGTTCAGAAAATTTTGGCCAGATTTTAGCAAATGTATCAGGAGAACATGAAGCGAAAGGAGGTACGCCCTGAATTTCATCGTCGAAGCCTTTCGAAGACGCTGCGCCTCTACGTCGAATAGTTCTCCGCCTTAGATTCTCTTTCCGAAGACGCTAACTTAGTGCCACCTCTTTCCACATCATGTTCTCCTGTTACAATCTCAATTTTGGAGCGTTCAGAAAATTTTGGCCAGATTTTAGCAAATGTATCAGGAGAACATGAAGCGAAAGGAGGTACGCCCTGAATTTCATCGTCGAAGGCCTTTCGAAGACGCTGTGCCTCTACGTCAAATAGTTCTCCGCTTTAGATTCTCTCTACGAAGACGCTAACTTTGTGCCACCTCTTTCGACATCATGTTCTCCTGTTACAACCTCAATTTTGGAGCGTTCAGAAAATTTTGGCCAGATTTTAGCAAATGTATCAGGAGAACATAAAGCGGAAGGAAGTACGCCCTGAATTTCATCATCGAAGCCTTTCGAAGACGCTGCGCCTCTACGTCGAATAGTTCTCCGCCTTAGATTCTCTCTACGAAGACGCTAACTTTGTGTCACCTCTTTCGACATCATGTTCTCCTGTTACAATCTCAATTTTGGAGCGTTCAGAAAATTTTGGCCAGATTTTAACAAATGTATCAGGAGAACATGAAGCGAAAGGAGGTACGCCCTGAATTTCATCGTCGAAGACCTTTCGAAGACGCTGCGCCTCTACGTCAAATAGTTCTCCGCTTTAGATTCTCTCTACGAAGACGCTAACTTTGTGCCACCTCTTTCGACATCATGTTCTCCTGTTACAATCTCAATTTTGGAGCGTTCAGAAAATTTTGGCCAGATTTTAACAAATGTATCAGGAGAACATGAAGCGAAAGGAGGTACGCCCTGAATTTCATCGTCGAAGGCCTTTCGAAAACTCTGCCCCCCTCCGATTTTCCTCGATTGTTGCCGATTTCTGAGTTACCCTGTATAGTAGGGTATTTTTCACCCCTAAGGAAAGTACTTGGGACGTGAAACCGCGTGCAAAGAGTACAATGAAACTACCCTTTGATTGCCGATTTTCCTCGATTGTTGCCGATTTCTGAGTCACCCTGTATAGTAGGGTGTTTTTCACCCCTGAGAAAAGTACTTGGGACGTGAAACCGCGTGCAAAGAGTACAATGAAAGTACCCTTTGATTGCCGATTTTCCTCGATCGTTGCCGATTTATCAGTCACCCTGTATAGTAGGGTATTTTTCACCCCTTAGGAAAGTACTTGGGACGTGAAACCGCGTGCAAAGAGTACAACGAAAGTACCCTTTGATTGCCGATTTTCCGCGATCGTTGCCGATTTTTCAGTCACCCTGTATAGTAGGGAATTTTTCTCCCCTTATGAAAGTACTCGGGACGTGAAACCGCGTCCAAAGAGTACAATGAAAGTACCCTTTGATTGCCGATTTTCCTCGATTGTTGCCGATTTCTGAGTCACCCTGTATAGTAGGGAATTTTTCACCCCTTAGGAAAGTACGCGGGACGTGAAACCGCGTCCAAAGAGTACAATGAAAGTACCCTTTGATTGCCGATTTTCCTCGATTGTTGCCGATTTCTGAGTCACCCTGTATAGTAGGGTATTTTTCACCCCTTAGGAAAGTACTCGGGACGTGAAACCGCGTCCAAAGAGTACAATGAAAGTACCCTTTGATTGCCGATTTTCCTCGATTGTTGCCGATTTCTGAGTCACCCTGAATAGTAGGGTATTTTTCACCCCTGAGAAAAGTACTTGGGACATGAAACCGCGTGCAAAGAGTACAATGAAAGTGCCCTTTGATTGCCGATTTTCCTCGATTGTTGCTGATTTCTGAGTCACCCTGTATAGTAGGGAATTTTTCACCCCTTATAAAAGTACTCGGGACGTGAAACCGCGTCCAAAGAGTACAATGAAAGTACCCTTTGATTGCCGATTTTCCGCGATCGTTGCCGATTTTTCAGTCACCCTGTATAGTAGGGAATTTTTCTCCCCTTATGAAAGTACTCGGGACGTGAAACCGCGTCCAAACAGTACGATGAAAGTACCCTTTGATTGCCGATTTTCCTCGATTGTTGCCGATTTCTGAGTCACCCTGTATAGTAGGGTATTTTTCACCCCTTAGGAAAGTTCTCGGGACGTGAAACCGCGTCCAAAGAGTACAATGAAAGTACCCTTTGATCGCCGATTTTCCGCGATCGTTGCCGATTTCTCTATCACCCTGTATAGTAGGGAATTTTTCTCCCCTTATGAAAGTACTCGGGACGTGAAATCGCGTCCAAAGAGTACAATGAAAGTACCCTTTGATTGCCGATTTTCCTCGATTGTTGCCGATTTCTGAGTCACCCTGTATATTAGGGTATTTTTCACCCCTTATAAAAGTACTCGGGACGTGAAACCGCGTCCAAAGAGTACAATGGAAGTACCCTTTGATTGCCGAGTTTAGTTCTCCGCCTTAGATTCTCTTTCCGAAGACGCTAACTTAGTGCCACCTCTTTCCACATCATGTTCTCCTGTTACAACCTCAATTTTGGAGCGTTCAGAAAATTTTGGCCAGATTTTAGCAAATGTATCAGGAGAACATAAAGCGGAAGGAAGTACGCCCTGAATTTCATCGTCGAAGCCTTTCGAAGACGCTGCGCCTCTACGTCGAATAGTTCTCCGCCTTAGATTCTCTTTCCGAAGACGCTAACTTAGTGCCACCTCTTTCCACATCATGTTCTCCTGTTACAATCTCAATTTTGGAGCGTTCAGAAAATTTTGGCCAGATTTTAGCAAATGTATCAGGAGAACATAAAGCGGAAGGAAGTACGCCCTGAATTTCATCGTCGAAGCCTTTCGAAGACGCTGCGCCTCTACGTCGAATAGTTCTCCGCCTTAGATTCTCTTTCCGAAGACGCTAACTTAGTGCCACCTCTTTCCACATCATGTTCTCCTGTTACAATCTCAATTTTGGAGCGTTCTGAAAATTTTGGCCAGATTTTAGCAAATGTATCAGGAGAACATGAAGCGAAAGGAGGTACGCCCTGAATTTCATCGTCGAAGACCTTTCGAAGACGCTGCGCCTCTACGTCAAATAGTTCTCCGCTTTAGATTCTCTCTACGAAGACGCTAACTTTGTGTCACCTCTTTCGACATCATGTTCTCCTGTTACAATCTCAATTTTGGAGCGTTCAGAAAATTTTGGCCAGATTTTAACAAATGTATCAGGAGAACATGAAGCGAAAGGAGGTACGCCCTGAATTTCATCGTCGAAGACCTTTCGAAGACGCTGCGCCTCTACGTCAAATAGTTCTCCGCTTTAGATTCTCTCTACGAAGACGCTAACTTTGTGTCACCTCTTTCGACATCATGTTCTCCTGTTACAATCTCAATTTTGGAGCGTTCAGAAAATTTTGGCCAGATTTTAGCAAATGTATCAGGAGAACATGAAGCGAAAGGAGGTACGCCCTGAATTTCATCGTCGAAGACCTTTCGAAGACGCTGCGCCTCTACGTCAAATAGTTCTCCGCTTTAGATTCTCTCTACGAAGACGCTAACTTTGTGCCACCTCTTTCGACATCATGTTCTCCTGTTACAATCTCAATTTTGGAGCGTTCAGAAAATTTTGGCCAGATTTTAACAAATGTATCAGGAGAACATGAAGCGAAAGGAGGTACGCCCTGAATTTCATCGTCGAAGGCCTTTCGAAGACGCTGTGCCTCTACGTCAAATAGTTCTCCGCTTTAGATTCTCTCTACGAAGACGCTAACTTTGTGCCACCTCTTTTGACATCATGTTCTCCTGTTACAACCTCAATTTTGGAGCGTTCAGAAAATTTTGGCCAGATTTTAGCAAATGTATCAGGAGAACATGAAGCGAAAGGAGGTACGCCCTGAATTTCATCGTCGAAGCCTTTCGAAGACGCTGCGCCTCTACGTCGAATAGTTCTCCGCCTTAGATTCTCTTTCCGAAGACGCTAACTTAGTGCCACCTCTTTCCACATCATGTTCTCCTGTTACAATCTCAATTTTGGAGCGTTCTGAAAATTTTGGCCAGATTTTAGCAAATGTATCAGGAGAACATGAAGCGAAAGGAGGTACGCCCTGAATTTCATCGTCGAAGCCTTTCGAAGACGCTGCGCCTCTACGTCGAATAGTTCTCCGCCTTAGATTCTCTTTCCGAAGACGCTAACTTAGTGCCACCTCTTTCCACATCATGTTCTCCTGTTACAATCTCAATTTTGGAGCGTTCAGAAAATTTTGGCCAGATTTTAACAAATGTATCAGGAGAACATGAAGCGAAAGGAGGTACGCCCTGAATTTCATCGTCGAAGACCTTTCGAAGACGCTGCGCCTCTACGTCAAATAGTTCTCCGCTTTAGATTCTCTCTACGAAGACGCTAACTTTGTGTCACCTCTTTCGACATCATGTTCTCCTGTTACAATCTCAATTTTGGAGCGTTCAGAAAATTTTGGCCAGATTTTAACAAATGTATCAGGAGAACATGAAGCGAAAGGATGTACGCCCTGAATTTCATCGTCGAAGACCTTTCGAAGACGCTGCGCCTCTACGTCAAATAGTTCTCCGCTTTAGATTCTCTCTACGAAGACGCTAACTTTGTGCCACCTCTTTCGACATCATGTTCTCCTGTTACAATCTCAATTTTGGAGCGTTCAGAAAATTTTGGCCAGATTTTAACAAATGTATCAGGAGAACATGAAGCGAAAGGAAGTACGCCCTGAATTTCATCATCGAAGCCTTTCGAAGACGCTGCGCCTCTACGTCGAATAGTTCTCCGCCTTAGATTCTCTCTACGAAGACGCTAACTTTGTGTCACCTCTTTCGACATCATGTTCTCCTGTTACAATCTCAATTTTGGAGCGTTCAGAAAATTTTGGCCAGATTTTAACAAATGTATCAGGAGAACATGAAGCGAAAGGAGGTACGCCCTGAATTTCATCGTCGAAGCCTTTCGAAGACGCTGCGCCTCTACGTCGAATAGTTCTCCGCCTTAGATTCTCTTTCCGAAGACGCTAACTTAGTGCCACCTCTTTCCACATCATGTTCTCCTGTTACAATCTCAATTTTGGAGCGTTCTGAAAATTTTGGCCAGATTTTAGCAAATGTATCAGGAGAACATGAAGCGAAAGGAGGTACGCCCTGAATTTCATCGTCGAAGCCTTTCGAAGACGCTGCGCCTCTACGTCGAATAGTTCTCCGCCTTAGATTCTCTTTCCGAAGACGCTAACTTAGTGCCACCTCTTTCCACATCATGTTCTCCTGTTACAATCTCAATTTTGGAGCGTTCAGAAAATTTTGGCCAGATTTTAGCAAATGTATCAGGAGAACATGAAGCGAAAGGAGGTACGCCCTGAATTTCATCGTCGAAGGCCTTTCGAAGACGCTGTGCCTCTACGTCAAATAGTTCTCCGCTTTAGATTCTCTCTACGAAGACGCTAACTTTGTGCCACCTCTTTCGACATCATGTTCTCCTGTTACAACCTCAATTTTGGAGCGTTCAGAAAATTTTGGCCAGATTTTAGCAAATGTATCAGGAGAACATAAAGCGGAAGGAAGTACGCCCTGAATTTCATCATCGAAGCCTTTCGAAGACGCTGCGCCTCTACGTCGAATAGTTCTCCGCCTTAGATTCTCTCTACGAAGACGCTAACTTTGTGTCACCTCTTTCGACATCATGTTCTCCTGTTACAATCTCAATTTTGGAGCGTTCAGAAAATTTTGGCCAGATTTTAACAAATGTATCAGGAGAACATGAAGCGAAAGGAGGTACGCCCTGAATTTCATCGTCGAAGACCTTTCGAAGACGCTGCGCCTCTACGTCAAATAGTTCTCCGCTTTAGATTCTCTCTACGAAGACGCTAACTTTGTGCCACCTCTTTCGACATCATGTTCTCCTGTTACAATCTCAATTTTGGAGCGTTCAGAAAATTTTGGCCAGATTTTAACAAATGTATCAGGAGAACATGAAGCGAAAGGAGGTACGCCCTGAATTTCATCGTCGAAGGCCTTTCGAAAACTCTGCCCCCCTCCGATTTTCCTCGATTGTTGCCGATTTCTGAGTTACCCTGTATAGTAGGGTATTTTTCACCCCTAAGGAAAGTACTTGGGACGTGAAACCGCGTGCAAAGAGTACAATGAAACTACCCTTTGATTGCCGATTTTCCTCGATTGTTGCCGATTTCTGAGTCACCCTGTATAGTAGGGTGTTTTTCACCCCTGAGAAAAGTACTTGGGACGTGAAACCGCGTGCAAAGAGTACAATGAAAGTACCCTTTGATTGCCGATTTTCCTCGATCGTTGCCGATTTATCAGTCACCCTGTATAGTAGGGTATTTTTCACCCCTTAGGAAAGTACTTGGGACGTGAAACCGCGTGCAAAGAGTACAACGAAAGTACCCTTTGATTGCCGATTTTCCGCGATCGTTGCCGATTTTTCAGTCACCCTGTATAGTAGGGAATTTTTCTCCCCTTATGAAAGTACTCGGGACGTGAAACCGCGTCCAAAGAGTACAATGAAAGTACCCTTTGATTGCCGATTTTCCTCGATTGTTGCCGATTTCTGAGTCACCCTGTATAGTAGGGAATTTTTCACCCCTTAGGAAAGTACGCGGGACGTGAAACCGCGTCCAAAGAGTACAATGAAAGTACCCTTTGATTGCCGATTTTCCTCGATTGTTGCCGATTTCTGAGTCACCCTGTATAGTAGGGTATTTTTCACCCCTTAGGAAAGTACTCGGGACGTGAAACCGCGTCCAAAGAGTACAATGAAAGTACCCTTTGATTGCCGATTTTCCTCGATTGTTGCCGATTTCTGAGTCACCCTGAATAGTAGGGTATTTTTCACCCCTGAGAAAAGTACTTGGGACATGAAACCGCGTGCAAAGAGTACAATGAAAGTGCCCTTTGATTGCCGATTTTCCTCGATTGTTGCTGATTTCTGAGTCACCCTGTATAGTAGGGAATTTTTCACCCCTTATAAAAGTACTCGGGACGTGAAACCGCGTCCAAAGAGTACAATGAAAGTACCCTTTGATTGCCGATTTTCCGCGATCGTTGCCGATTTTTCAGTCACCCTGTATAGTAGGGAATTTTTCTCCCCTTATGAAAGTACTCGGGACGTGAAACCGCGTCCAAACAGTACGATGAAAGTACCCTTTGATTGCCGATTTTCCTCGATTGTTGCCGATTTCTGAGTCACCCTGTATAGTAGGGTATTTTTCACCCCTTAGGAAAGTTCTCGGGACGTGAAACCGCGTCCAAAGAGTACAATGAAAGTACCCTTTGATCGCCGATTTTCCGCGATCGTTGCCGATTTCTCTATCACCCTGTATAGTAGGGAATTTTTCTCCCCTTATGAAAGTACTCGGGACGTGAAATCGCGTCCAAAGAGTACAATGAAAGTACCCTTTGATTGCCGATTTTCCTCGATTGTTGCCGATTTCTGAGTCACCCTGTATATTAGGGTATTTTTCACCCCTTATAAAAGTACTCGGGACGTGAAACCGCGTCCAAAGAGTACAATGGAAGTACCCTTTGATTGCCGAGTTTAGTTCTCCGCCTTAGATTCTCTTTCCGAAGACGCTAACTTAGTGCCACCTCTTTCCACATCATGTTCTCCTGTTACAACCTCAATTTTGGAGCGTTCAGAAAATTTTGGCCAGATTTTAGCAAATGTATCAGGAGAACATAAAGCGGAAGGAAGTACGCCCTGAATTTCATCGTCGAAGCCTTTCGAAGACGCTGCGCCTCTACGTCGAATAGTTCTCCGCCTTAGATTCTCTTTCCGAAGACGCTAACTTAGTGCCACCTCTTTCCACATCATGTTCTCCTGTTACAATCTCAATTTTGGAGCGTTCAGAAAATTTTGGCCAGATTTTAGCAAATGTATCAGGAGAACATAAAGCGGAAGGAAGTACGCCCTGAATTTCATCGTCGAAGCCTTTCGAAGACGCTGCGCCTCTACGTCGAATAGTTCTCTGCCTTAGATTCTCTTTCCGAAGACGCTAACATAGTGCCACCTCTTTCCACATCATGTTCTCCTGTTACAATCTCAATTTTGGAGCGTTCAGAAAATTTTGGCCAGATTTTAACAAATGTATCAGGAGAACATGAAGCGAAAGGAGGTACGCCCTGAATTTCATCGTCGAAGACCTTTCGAAGACGCTGCGCCTCTACGTCAAATAGTTCTCCGCTTTAGATTCTCTCTACGAAGACGCTAACTTTGTGTCACCTCTTTCGACATCATGTTCTCCTGTTACAATCTCAATTTTGGAGCGTTCAGAAAATTTTGGCCAGATTTTAGCAAATGTATCAGGAGAACATGAAGCGAAAGGAGGTACGCCCTGAATTTCATCGTCGAAGACCTTTCGAAGACGCTGCGCCTCTACGTCAAATAGTTCTCCGCTTTAGATTCTCTCTACGAAGACGCTAACTTTGTGCCACCTCTTTCGACATCATGTTCTCCTGTTACAATCTCAATTTTGGAGCGTTCAGAAAATTTTGGCCAGATTTTAACAAATGTATCAGGAGAACATGAAGCGAAAGGAGGTACGCCCTGAATTTCATCGTCGAAGGCCTTTCGAAGACGCTGTGCCTCTACGTCAAATAGTTCTCCGCTTTAGATTCTCTCTACGAAGACGCTAACTTTGTGCCACCTCTTTTGACATCATGTTCTCCTGTTACAACCTCAATTTTGGAGCGTTCAGAAAATTTTGGCCAGATTTTAGCAAATGTATCAGGAGAACATGAAGCGAAAGGAGGTACGCCCTGAATTTCATCGTCGAAGCCTTTCGAAGACGCTGCGCCTCTACGTCGAATAGTTCTCCGCCTTAGATTCTCTTTCCGAAGACGCTAACTTAGTGCCACCTCTTTCCACATCATGTTCTCCTGTTACAATCTCAATTTTGGAGCGTTCTGAAAATTTTGGCCAGATTTTAGCAAATGTATCAGGAGAACATGAAGCGAAAGGAGGTACGCCCTGAATTTCATCGTCGAAGCCTTTCGAAGACGCTGCGCCTCTACGTCGAATAGTTCTCCGCCTTAGATTCTCTTTCCGAAGACGCTAACTTAGTGCCACCTCTTTCCACATCATGTTCTCCTGTTACAATCTCAATTTTGGAGCGTTCAGAAAATTTTGGCCAGATTTTAACAAATGTATCAGGAGAACATGAAGCGAAAGGAGGTACGCCCTGAATTTCATCGTCGAAGACCTTTCGAAGACGCTGCGCCTCTACGTCAAATAGTTCTCCGCTTTAGATTCTCTCTACGAAGACGCTAACTTTGTGTCACCTCTTTCGACATCATGTTCTCCTGTTACAATCTCAATTTTGGAGCGTTCAGAAAATTTTGGCCAGATTTTAACAAATGTATCAGGAGAACATGAAGCGAAAGGATGTACGCCCTGAATTTCATCGTCGAAGACCTTTCGAAGACGCTGCGCCTCTACGTCAAATAGTTCTCCGCTTTAGATTCTCTCTACGAAGACGCTAACTTTGTGCCACCTCTTTCGACATCATGTTCTCCTGTTACAATCTCAATTTTGGAGCGTTCAGAAAATTTTGGCCAGATTTTAACAAATGTATCAGGAGAACATGAAGCGAAAGGAAGTACGCCCTGAATTTCATCATCGAAGCCTTTCGAAGACGCTGCGCCTCTACGTCGAATAGTTCTCCGCCTTAGATTCTCTCTACGAAGACGCTAACTTTGTGTCACCTCTTTCGACATCATGTTCTCCTGTTACAATCTCAATTTTGGAGCGTTCAGAAAATTTTGGCCAGATTTTAACAAATGTATCAGGAGAACATGAAGCGAAAGGAGGTACGCCCTGAATTTCATCGTCGAAGCCTTTCGAAGACGCTGCGCCTCTACGTCGAATAGTTCTCCGCCTTAGATTCTCTTTCCGAAGACGCTAACTTAGTGCCACCTCTTTCCACATCATGTTCTCCTGTTACAATCTCAATTTTGGAGCGTTCTGAAAATTTTGGCCAGATTTTAGCAAATGTATCAGGAGAACATGAAGCGAAAGGAGGTACGCCCTGAATTTCATCGTCGAAGCCTTTCGAAGACGCTGCGCCTCTACGTCGAATAGTTCTCCGCCTTAGATTCTCTTTCCGAAGACGCTAACTTAGTGCCACCTCTTTCCACATCATGTTCTCCTGTTACAATCTCAATTTTGGAGCGTTCAGAAAATTTTGGCCAGATTTTAGCAAATGTATCAGGAGAACATGAAGCGAAAGGAGGTACGCCCTGAATTTCATCGTCGAAGGCCTTTCGAAGACGCTGTGCCTCTACGTCAAATAGTTCTCCGCTTTAGATTCTCTCTACGAAGACGCTAACTTTGTGCCACCTCTTTCGACATCATGTTCTCCTGTTACAACCTCAATTTTGGAGCGTTCAGAAAATTTTGGCCAGATTTTAGCAAATGTATCAGGAGAACATAAAGCGGAAGGAAGTACGCCCTGAATTTCATCATCGAAGCCTTTCGAAGACGCTGCGCCTCTACGTCGAATAGTTCTCCGCCTTAGATTCTCTCTACGAAGACGCTAACTTTGTGTCACCTCTTTCGACATCATGTTCTCCTGTTACAATCTCAATTTTGGAGCGTTCAGAAAATTTTGGCCAGATTTTAACAAATGTATCAGGAGAACATGAAGCGAAAGGAGGTACGCCCTGAATTTCATCGTCGAAGACCTTTCGAAGACGCTGCGCCTCTACGTCAAATAGTTCTCCGCTTTAGATTCTCTCTACGAAGACGCTAACTTTGTGCCACCTCTTTCGACATCATGTTCTCCTGTTACAATCTCAATTTTGGAGCGTTCAGAAAATTTTGGCCAGATTTTAACAAATGTATCAGGAGAACATGAAGCGAAAGGAGGTACGCCCTGAATTTCATCGTCGAAGGCCTTTCGAAAACTCTGCCCCCCTCCGATTTTCCTCGATTGTTGCCGATTTCTGAGTTACCCTGTATAGTAGGGTATTTTTCACCCCTAAGGAAAGTACTTGGGACGTGAAACCGCGTGCAAAGAGTACAATGAAACTACCCTTTGATTGCCGATTTTCCTCGATTGTTGCCGATTTCTGAGTCACCCTGTATAGTAGGGTGTTTTTCACCCCTGAGAAAAGTACTTGGGACGTGAAACCGCGTGCAAAGAGTACAATGAAAGTACCCTTTGATTGCCGATTTTCCTCGATCGTTGCCGATTTATCAGTCACCCTGTATAGTAGGGTATTTTTCACCCCTTAGGAAAGTACTTGGGACGTGAAACCGCGTGCAAAGAGTACAACGAAAGTACCCTTTGATTGCCGATTTTCCGCGATCGTTGCCGATTTTTCAGTCACCCTGTATAGTAGGGAATTTTTCTCCCCTTATGAAAGTACTCGGGACGTGAAACCGCGTCCAAAGAGTACAATGAAAGTACCCTTTGATTGCCGATTTTCCTCGATTGTTGCCGATTTCTGAGTCACCCTGTATAGTAGGGAATTTTTCACCCCTTAGGAAAGTACGCGGGACGTGAAACCGCGTCCAAAGAGTACAATGAAAGTACCCTTTGATTGCCGATTTTCCTCGATTGTTGCCGATTTCTGAGTCACCCTGTATAGTAGGGTATTTTTCACCCCTTAGGAAAGTACTCGGGACGTGAAACCGCGTCCAAAGAGTACAATGAAAGTACCCTTTGATTGCCGATTTTCCTCGATTGTTGCCGATTTCTGAGTCACCCTGAATAGTAGGGTATTTTTCACCCCTGAGAAAAGTACTTGGGACATGAAACCGCGTGCAAAGAGTACAATGAAAGTGCCCTTTGATTGCCGATTTTCCTCGATTGTTGCTGATTTCTGAGTCACCCTGTATAGTAGGGAATTTTTCACCCCTTATAAAAGTACTCGGGACGTGAAACCGCGTCCAAAGAGTACAATGAAAGTACCCTTTGATTGCCGATTTTCCGCGATCGTTGCCGATTTTTCAGTCACCCTGTATAGTAGGGAATTTTTCTCCCCTTATGAAAGTACTCGGGACGTGAAACCGCGTCCAAACAGTACGATGAAAGTACCCTTTGATTGCCGATTTTCCTCGATTGTTGCCGATTTCTGAGTCACCCTGTATAGTAGGGTATTTTTCACCCCTTAGGAAAGTTCTCGGGACGTGAAACCGCGTCCAAAGAGTACAATGAAAGTACCCTTTGATCGCCGATTTTCCGCGATCGTTGCCGATTTCTCTATCACCCTGTATAGTAGGGAATTTTTCTCCCCTTATGAAAGTACTCGGGACGTGAAATCGCGTCCAAAGAGTACAATGAAAGTACCCTTTGATTGCCGATTTTCCTCGATTGTTGCCGATTTCTGAGTCACCCTGTATATTAGGGTATTTTTCACCCCTTATAAAAGTACTCGGGACGTGAAACCGCGTCCAAAGAGTACAATGGAAGTACCCTTTGATTGCCGAGTTTAGTTCTCCGCCTTAGATTCTCTTTCCGAAGACGCTAACTTAGTGCCACCTCTTTCCACATCATGTTCTCCTGTTACAACCTCAATTTTGGAGCGTTCAGAAAATTTTGGCCAGATTTTAGCAAATGTATCAGGAGAACATAAAGCGGAAGGAAGTACGCCCTGAATTTCATCGTCGAAGCCTTTCGAAGACGCTGCGCCTCTACGTCGAATAGTTCTCCGCCTTAGATTCTCTTTCCGAAGACGCTAACTTAGTGCCACCTCTTTCCACATCATGTTCTCCTGTTACAATCTCAATTTTGGAGCGTTCAGAAAATTTTGGCCAGATTTTAGCAAATGTATCAGGAGAACATAAAGCGGAAGGAAGTACGCCCTGAATTTCATCGTCGAAGCCTTTCGAAGACGCTGCGCCTCTACGTCGAATAGTTCTCTGCCTTAGATTCTCTTTCCGAAGACGCTAACATAGTGCCACCTCTTTCCACATCATGTTCTCCTGTTACAATCTCAATTTTGGAGCGTTCAGAAAATTTTGGCCAGATTTTAGCAAATGTATCAGGAGAACATGAAGCGAAAGGAGGTACGCCCTAAATTTCATCGTCGAAGACCTTTCGAAGACGCTGCGCCTCTACGTCAAATAGTTCTCCGCTTTAGATTCTCTCTACGAAGACGCTAACTTTGTGCCACCTCTTTCGACTTCATGTTCTCCTGTTACAATCTCAATTTTGGAGCGTTCAGAAAATTTTGGCCAGATTTTAACAAATGTATCAGGAGAACATGAAGCGAAAGGAGGTACGCCCTGAATTTCATCGTCGAAGCCTTTCGAAGACGCTGCGCCTCTACGTCGAATAGTTCTCCGCCTTAGATTCTCTTTCCGAAGACGCTAACTTAGTGCCACCTCTTTCGACTTCATGTTCTCCTGTTACAATCTCAATTTTGGAGCGTTCAGAAAATTTTGGCCAGATTTTAACAAATGTATCAGGAGAACATGAAGCGAAAGGAGGTACGCCCTGAATTTCATCGTCGAAGCCTTTCGAAGACGCTGCGCCTCTACGTCGAATAGTTCTCTGCCTTAGATTCTCTTTCCGAAGACGCTAACTTAGTGCCACCTCTTTCCACATCATGTTCTCCTGTTACAATCTCAATTTTGGAGCGTTCAGAAAATTTTGGCCAGATTTTAGCAAATGTATCAGGAGAACATGAAGCGAAAGGAGGTACGCCCTGAATTTCATCGTCGAAGACCTTTCGAAGACGCTGCGCCTCTACGTCAAATAGTTCTCCGCTTTAGATTCTCTCTACGAAGACGCTAACTTTGTGCCACCTCTTTCGACATCATGTTCTCCTGTTACAATCTCAATTTTGGAGCGTTCAGAAAATTTTGGCCAGATTTTAACAAATGTATCAGGAGAACATGAAGCGAAAGGAGGTACGCCCTGAATTTCATCGTCGAAGCCTTTCGAAGACGCTGCGCCTCTACGTCGATTAGTTCTCCGCCTTAGATTCTCTTTCCGAAGATGCTAACTTAGTGCCACCTCTTTCCACATCATGTTCTCCTGTTACAATCTCAATTTTGGAGCGTTCAGAAAATTTTGGCCAGATTTTAGCAAATGTATCAGGAGAACATGAAGCGAAAGGAGGTACGCCCTGAATTTCATTGTCGAAGACCTTTCGAAGACGCTGCGCCTCTACGTCAAATAGTTCTCCGCTTTAGATTCTCTCTACGAAGACGCTAACTTTGTGCCACCTCTTTCGACATCATGTTCTCCTGTTACAATCTCAATTTTGGAGCGTTCAGAAAATTTTGGCCAGATTTTAACAAATGTATCAGGAGAACATGAAGCGAAAGGAGGTACGCCCTGAATTTCATCGTCGAAGCCTTTCAAAGACGCTGCGCCTCTACGTCGAATAGTTCTCCGCCTTAGATTCTCTTTCCGAAGATGCTAACTTAGTGCCACCTCTTTCCACATCATGTTCTCCTGTTACAATCTCAATTTTGGAGCGTGCAGAAATTTTTGACCAGATTTTGGAGCGATGTATCAGGAGAACATGAAGCGAATGGAGGTATCTTGTAATTTCACCATTGAAGGCGTTGCCTTGAATTAGCGAACAAGAGCTGCGCCTTCTAAAGGCCTTTTACCATGGAAATCATAGGTTTGGAATTTGGATAGGAATTTGTAAAAGGTATTTGTAAATAATAATACAGTTCTTTCCCAATTTTTTTCCACTTTATTTGCATGAAAGCCCTTTTTTACAGTGTTACAATATTGTATAATTTCATTTTACTTTTTGTATAAAATCACTATCTTCTTCATGTTCATTGTTGAGGCTGACAGCTTTCCATCGTTTGTCTCACTTAAAGTTCCTGGCCTCGGAGGAATGTTCCCAAGATTTATCTGCAAAAAGAAGAAAAATATTTTCATTAACCTGATTTGTCTATTATGTATAGAAAATACGACAAATATTACAATATAATTTCATGTAAAACGTATAAAGAATTTAATTATCTTCCCAATTTAACCTTTATTTCATGTAGAATACATTTAAACGCAGTCCAATTCTAACATATCACAGAAAACGTATACAAATGACAACAGGTAAAATCGATATTGCTCCTTCGTAAGAAATAACGTTATGGTTTTTCTATGGGGTTCGGTGCCCGTGGAGCCCTGGAGGGCTCTGCTCGCGAACGTGTTAAGTTAAATGAACTAAATGACTTGTAACAAATAACTCAAAACTCAATGCACTTAATAAACTGAAACTAAATTAAAATGGCAAATGATTCAGAATTATTTAGAACAGAACGAGGAAATTTTATGGAGGTCAAAACTGGATTTATTGTAACACGTCAGAATTGTAACAAGGTCGATGACGAATTGAGAGGCGAAGAAACAAGCTTCTTCGTACGTTCCCCTTTTTATAAATACAATGTTTTCGAGCGTTTAGGGAGGAGTCGAAGACAAATATCTAATGTTGTAAAGTTCATCCTTAACTCTTTTTGAATAAATTTAATTTTTTTACTTCAAACTTCGCGCTTCAAGAGCTTGTGCTAAACGCCGCTAGAGCGAGGATTCCAACAACACATGTTGCGTGGCTCTTCGGGAAACAGCGTCCGTTTTCAGGGGATGGGATCGAGGCCCATGGAATGCTAAAGCACTCTGCTCCGTGAATGCGTTCAGGTCTCTGACTCGCGAATTGAGAGAATTCGAAGAAACTTTACTTTCCTGATTGAACAATTTATGTATTTTATATAATCTCCTTAATACGTCTTTACAAGGTCGACTCTTGTTACAGAATGAAATATGTCTACTATTTCGGTTGTTAACATAAATAAAATACATTTGTTTCCTAAACGAGCGTTTACATACTTTCCACGACGATGATTAAAGATTACAATAAAAACCAACAACTTCGTGTAGTTCCATTTGAATTTCCCTCCGAAGCTTCATTCACATCGAAGCAAGATAACGGCAATGCAACGCATACATACGCTTTCTTCTGCCAGCGAATTGTTTCCATTTTTTCAGAGTCGCATTAACCAATGAGGGAACGCTATGTGAAACGCGAGTCACGGCACATTTGGACCAATCAGGATGCGCCAGCTGGGATTCCGGGCATTTGACAGCATCCAACGTGTATAAAGCCAAGTGTGGAACAAACCGATGTAGTTGCGTTAAGAATTCGTTGAAATAATAAGCGAATGAATTAAAAGTTCGATACACTTGCGTTACGGTAGAAGAGTGAATATTTTCTAAGTTATATACGAATTATTTTGCTGGCGCAGGGCCACGTAAGTTCAGACTCTATCGTTATTCTTACTAACCTTGTAAATCTCGATCATTATTTTATTAATTCACGTCAACCTTTAATTTACATAAATAATGTCAAGGGTTCTGTTTTACTGTTTCATTCCGATTTCAAGGGAACAAGTAATACAATTTTAGTTCCTCGTGGAACTATGTAGCTTTAAGTTTGATCGAAATAAACTACAACTATTATTCGATTATTACAACATTAACGTGTTGAATTTAAAGGAAATTTTTTATGTTATATTATTGTAGCATCGTTGATTTATGTTTCGTCGAATATCTAAGTACGATTTGCTTCATATATAATTGTATAATTCTTTACAATTCAAGAGGTATGCAATAAAGGATTATTAATTGTTTCTGTGTAGAGTGTATATGTACAAGATGAACACTTCGTTGGTGTTAACTCTGTCTATGTTTATTGGGATAATATGCGCTGTAAGTGCTTTAAAGAATGGCGAGTGTGAAGGTAAATAAATGCATATATACATTTGTATTCTAATCGCTCTTTATTTCTTAGCCTTATTTACCGATTTCATTAATATTGTTAATGTTGCAGTATGCATATCTACTGTGGAGAAATTTGTGAATACTTTGAGCGACGATGCGAAGAAGGATACTAAGGAAATAGAGGCGGCGTTTAAAGATTTTTGTAAGGGCACTAAATCTAAAGAAAACAGATTCGTAAGTTTTTTTATGTTGAACGTTGACGACTAACGATTAACAAACACGGTCAATTCGTATCTCTCACGATTGGAACTTCTCTTTTTCCTAGTGCTACTATTTAGGTGGCTTGGAAGAATCTGCAACGGGTATCTTGGGTGAATTAAGTAAACCTATATCTTGGTCTATGCCTGCGAATAAAGTATGCGAGAAGCTGAAGAAGATGGACGCACAAATATGCGATCTGAGATTCGGTAAGCGCGCTTCTAATCGCATTTCTACGTTCAAAATTATTTATGCACGCTCTGCTTCTCCGTCTAACGATATCAACATTTAATTTCAGAGAAGCAGATCGACATTAACACCGTCGATTTGAAGAAGCTGAAGGTGCGCGACTTGAAGAAAATTCTGAGCGACTGGGACGAAAGATGCGACGGCTGTATAGAGAAGACAGACTTCATTAAGCGAATCGAAGAATTGAAACCCAAGTATTCTCATAGTTCAAAGTCAGAGCTTTGAAATGTGCTCAGCGACGTAGGTAAATTATTATGTTAGTATGGCTAAGCTTTTGGATATTTGTTTCTTTTTACAGAATGTTTAATAGTACTTAACATTCATACGTTCGTACTCGAACATATGAGTGTTCTTATCATTTTGTGAAAAATTTTGTTTAATGAAATTTTTTGAAAGCCAGTGTATGCATTTAAGTTTTACTAAGTAATATTGCGAGTCCTTTAAATTAAATGCTTCTAATTTAAAGTCTTTCTATAAATTAAATTATGTTAATTGAGCTTAGTTACGGTTTTAAGGAGTGCTGAGTACTAAAAATTTGTTAAGGCTTGATTGTTTTCAGTGTAGCCATGCTAATACATGTTGAATATCATAAAAAGGTGCTCCGTTTTTATCATACCAATGTTAGACGATTCTAAGTGACTCAAAGCTTTCACACTGAAAAATTATTTTTATGCTTTTATCCTCCATTGCTCTTCCTCGGATACTTCGATGCAGTGTGTTTATACGTGTATGAATCCTATTTATACCAAAATGCAGTGTACTCTGTCAACAGATGTGTATATGTGGTGAATTATTAATAATATGTTGTTACATATATATTTATTCTTCTTTTACATTCGACACTCACGATGTGCTACTAATTTCCGAATCATACTATTGGGTCACAATTTTTTAACTACTCAATGTAATAATGCTTTACCGTTTTACATCGGTAATAAGTCTGTTTCTATTTACTCCTTTAGATAATGGAAATTAGAAACGTACCGAACGCTCAGTATTATATATTCATTAACAAGCATTCGCGGGAGCCTTAATTTATTCTGGATTTACATAAATACGCGGAAGATTTTAAGGGCAACGCTCAGGTTGATTATTCATAGAATCTCTTGTACAGTGATATTATTTTACGGAAGCATACTTACGAGATGTAAAATGAGAAAGTATTATAAGATATAAAAAAATTTAATAATTTTAGCATTTAATAATAAAACTGTGACACAAGTTTACTCTAATGTTTTATTTTACATTCACGTATAAGGTTGCCATTATATTAAGAATCCGCGTTATTAATTATCGCCGCAGACTGGCGGGTCGCTCCAATGTCCGTCTACTTTGCACGTGATTAATCCTTGCTTTTTACCACCAGGACATACGTAAGTCAATTGATCCTGATACAAGTACGAACGGCCACGGACGGTAACTCCAGGCGGAAGCTTTGGTTTATTACACGAGAGTTCTACAAATATTAATCGATGAGAATTGAACGACAAACACAAAGCATATTTTATACGACAATGTACTTACTCGTACATTTACTGTATATCTTGGACCATTTCCCATTCACAAGGCACCTCGCGTTTGATTGTCCAAACATGAAATAGCCGGGCAGGCATTGATAGGTGATCATATTGCCAAACGTGAAATTTGCTGTTCCATCGTTATCTATCTTCAATATCGCATTTGCGAGTGTTGGTGGTTTTCCACATACCACAGCTGGAACACGTAACGAGTACTGAATTTTTTGCTAACATATCGAATGGACGTGCAAAAGCAAATTTGTCCTTACGTTTGCAAGAAGGAATAACGGACCACGTAGTGTTTGAAAAGCAGACGGATTTCTCATTGCCTTCAAGTATGTAACCGTGACGACACTTGAAAGTAATAGCGCTGCCGATAGCTCTTGAATAATTATTGTTGTTACCAACAATATACCCGTAATCTGGAACCTATTATTAAATTGGATCTTAGTTTCTTTAATCTGTGTATCCTAAAGTAACTTTATAAATGTTAATCGCGTGTGGTACTTGCCGTGGCTAAAGGACACTTTAGTTCGTCGCAGATATTCTCAATTCTGTGACTGAGTAGATCTTCAATTACAGTGTCGTTCATTTTTAAACGAACGATTTCCCATTTACCATTCTCGTTACAAGACCACGTTAAATTGGAAACGTGTCCACCAGTGTTCCCGCTAGTCAATTTCATTTCACCAGCATTCTTACAGGTAAGGACTATTTTCTTCGTGTAAGTATAGCCCTCCACAAAGTACTCTAAACTTCCATAGAAACCATTGTAAGCTTTCCTATCGCCTAATTCTTTATTTCGATTGTCGTCCCAGGTGTTTGTATGATTATCCGAGCTCGCTGCTTTATTAATGAGTGGGAAAAGTGGATGTTCCGAGATGGAACATTCATAAGGCTGGCAAGATGACAACGTTGACGACCATTCCTCCCTGTCTGTACAGGTTCTAACGCCGTCTCCGATTAATTTATATCCTACATCGCACTTGATTAGAATCTGTGAGCCAAGAGCAAACTGATCCTCCAAATCTGTTTCCTCGAGGCTGCCGCCCCTCTCTGTCTCTGTGCTCTTCGTGTTCGAAACACTGGGCACTAGTTGTCTGTTGGGAAGCTGTGTCGTGTCATTGCTGTGGGCTCTCAAGAATATTTTGCCATTGGCCACGGCGTTGGGCCAGGAGCACAGTAGGGGCACGCAATCGTGAACGAACCCAATCCAAGTACCATTCTCGGTACACCGAAGTCTGAATTCAGCCATCAAGTTATGATTATCCTGAAACTTGTATCCCGAATGGCAGGAGTATCCAACGACGTCGCCGAAGTAATAGCTTCTCCCAAGAACGTCATTGGCTATTTCTAAGCCGGCACTCGTAACAGAACTTTCTTGAAGGCTATTCGAGCTTGCAAGGACTGTATAGCCGTGCTCAATTCTGCGGGTACGCCGGAACAGCATTTGTTTGTTATTAAACTACGATAGCTCCTTTGCGAGTGTTTAAACAGCTTACACTTTTGGCGGTGGACATCCATCAGCCGCGCACGCTGGCCTGTCGTGATCCCATATGCCAGACTCGAGGCACGTTAGAAACTTTTCTCCGACGAGCCGGAATCCCAGGTCGCATTTGAACTCGAGCTGCTGTCCTACCTGGAGCACAATTTAGGGAAACAATCTCGGCTGCTTTCTAACGGTGAATGTAAGTAGATCTCGCACCTGTAGTATTGAAAGATCATCCCTTTCATATTCTTCTACAACGTACTCGATGTCCCCGTTCTCTGGTGCCAGCAGGTTCTTGCAAGTCTTCCCTGTGACCAGAGGCGATAATAAAAATTGTGTAATCGTTAAAATCAGAGGTGCTTCGTTTATAAAAGTATCTGTGAGAAGTATGCTGTAAAACAGATAATCTTCACCTATGCAGACTGGAGGCAAGCCACTCCAGTTACCATTTGCATTGCAAATTCTACGAGGGTTCCCTCGAAGCTCGTAACCATTCAGACAGGAATAGTGTACTTCATCCCCGAACAAGTAGGATCTACCTTGTACGCGACCGCGCGGAAAATAGCCCGGGAAGCCACATTTTCTTCCTCAAACGAGAATCAACTATGATGTATTCGTGATTATTCTGAAAGTAGCTATAGCAAAAGGTTTCTTATCTTACTGGTGCAAACCGGCGTGTAATAGCCTTCCCACTGCCCTTGCTTAAGGCATTTAACTTTTAAAGACCGATGCTCTCTACCAAGGAATCGCACCATGTAACCAGCGTCACAGTAATAAGTAATTTCCACCCCGTCGTCGCTGACGTTCACGTTACCTTTAAACGGCACAACCGGCAAGGGACAGCCGCGGCAAAAAGGGCTGGTTAATATCTAAGAACGTGGAATCCCCCGTTAAAATCCGAGGATAAGCTTCAGAAGAATGCATAATTACCGCAACGTCACCGCGTATGCGCTCCTGCACCTGTGACCATGCAATTACGTTGCCGTGGTATCTTTCGCAGGTGTTGAGCAAGTGTTTCACGTCGGCAGCTGTTAAAGCTGTATTCCAAATGTCCATCAGCGTTAATTTCCCCAGGAAAGACTCCGACTCGGAAAATCCACCACCGACGCGGTCTTGCTCTTGCCCGATCACCAGGGTTCCGTTGCCTTATTATAAGAAGGTATTACTCTGCCTTTCCTCTCTCATCAAAATCGAAATTCATCAAATACTATAGGTTTACCCATGCGAAATATTTCTCACCTTGAATGGTAAAGCCTCTCGCCAAACGAGTTCCATTATCTCTTAAATGTCCGTCGACGAACACATTCCAAGAGCCACTTCCGCTCTCCCAGGTAATGCAAACGAAATGCCAAAGACCGTCGTTTACTTTAATGTCTGTTACTACTTTCTGCCCGTTGATGTATATCACGAATCTGAGAAATTAGGATATGGATATTTCGACAATAATTACAGCTGCCGGAGTTTCTTTCAGGAGGAACATTCGATTACCCATTGTAGTCGGTTAGAGTAAACGCGTTATCGTAATACCGCGTCGCGTACGACAACACCGTACCGTAGTTAAACGTGTCCGTTGACTGCAGCCACAAGCATGTTGTTAACTGGAACGAAATACTCTGATGAAGTAAAAATAATTTTGAGATTGGATTTGACAGAACAATGATTCCATCGATCAGCATTCTGTCTCTATTTCTACGTTTACTACCTCTAACAGATTCGTCGCAGGGCCGTTCATATCAACGTAGTCCGTTGTTCCCGATTTAGTAAAGTGTACGACATAATCAGACGACAATTCTATAAATAAATAGGGAGCCTTTGAAAAGACGGTGCAAAGAAATGGGGATCATATTCGTATGAGGAGATTAAATTTATATCGACTGAATGAGGTAGAGGATTGTTCATCCAGACTATACTTTCCAGTCTCGCAATTGCGCCCTGTAAATGGCACAGGGCACGTGCACGTGTAATTAGAAACACCGCTGAAGCATTTTCCGTTATTCCAGCAGGGAAGACTTTCACAATGATTCACCTTTATCGTACAATTCCCTCCGGTATAGCCAGCAAGACACTCGCACCTAATAATCATTGAAATCTGATTTATCCATGTGAGACTTATTATCGTTTATATTAGGGGTGGGTTCGAAGTTAATTTTTAAATTCTCGCAACTCTAATCCGAAAGGACAGTGTTAAGTCGCAGAGGGGATTAGTGACCCACGAGCCTACAGCGTATGTTATACACAGTTGGAAAGATCTCGCCAAGACGAAACGATTGATACCATTTTTAACTTCGACATCAGATGGGATCACCTCGAAAAATGGCCTCAAAGTTCGAGATTTTGCGGTTTTGAACAAAAGAAAACCGGTAGTAAAATCCCATTCGGCCTGAGGGACCTCGGGTAGGCACCTGATGGAAAACCGAGGGATGCAAGCGATACTATAGCAGGTTGGGGCGGCAAATGTGCCTCGCGACCTTCATTTCAGGGCTGTGTTGGGCCTGCGTCTACCCCATGGACTACTAATCCATTGGTGATTTCGTACTGGGGATTAGGAAAGGGGCCCATAGGCCAAACGCAGGCCCAACACGGCCCTGAAATGAAGGTCATGAGGCACATTTGCCACCCCAACCTGCTGGAGTATCGTTTACATCCCTCGGTTTTTCTTCCAGGTGCCTTCCCGAGGTCGGTCGGGCCGGTTGGGATTTTACTACCGGTTTCTTTCGTTCAAAACCGCAAAATCTCGAAATTTGAGGGCATTTTTCGAGGTGATCCCATCTGATTTCGAAGTTAAAAATGGTATCAATCGATTCGTCTTGACGAGATCATTCCAATGGTTATACCATACGCTGTAGGCTCGTGGGTCATTAATCCGCTCTGCGACTTAACATTGTCCTTAAGCCTTCGAAACTCTCGAAACTTGAAGTGTTGATTTTCTGTTTAGTAGGTGGAATATCTTGGAGTGAACAGAATTTTTACATAAATCTCTACTGACCATAGTTAAAGAAAATATAAACAAAAATATAGCAATATACAAATTCTCGAGGCACGCTCCGAACGATTATTTATTCATTAATTTTATACTTCTTCTTATCTGAGTTTCGAGAGTTTCGAATTCACGAAACTCGAAACTGTTTTGGTGTTTCGAGGGGTTTCGACTAGGGATGTGCGGGTACCCGAAATTACGGGACCCGATTTGCGATTCGGGAGCCGATTTTTTTGCTTAAAAATTCTCACATCTGATCACACTGCAAAATCACAACTTAAAAGTTATTGGGTACGTGAGACCCGAAAACTCTCAATTTTTAAGCAAGAAAATCGGCTCCCGTAATTTCGGATACCCGCACACCCCTAGTTTCGACGTTCCGAGAAATCCATCCTCAGTTTATATTCACCTGTAACTCATCCTCGTTGCGTTTTCTTCTTCGATATTCACGCAAGACGAATTTCCACGGCACGGGAGCCAATCGCAGGGTAATAAATTGCAATAACGACCCAGAAAGCCAGGCTTGCATAAACACTGCCAAGTGTCATTGCCACTGTGGCAAGTAGATCCTTCCATACAGGGTGATGGATGACAGTAGTCCACCGCGATTTCACAGAACTCCCCTGAACAGCGTGTATCAATGAAACTTCAAGTTCTTTGACAGCTTTAATTCTTAGTAACAGTGGTTAAATGATGCAGACACACCTTTAAACCCGTCCTTGCATTCACAGGCATAGTCGTTGTCAGTGCTCGCGCACGTGCCATTGTTTTGACAAGGATTAGCAGCACATTCATCCACATGCACCTAGAAGTTCCTTTATTAGTGCATCTTTATCTATACCGACTACTTTAGAATTAAACTACTCTTTTACCTCGCAATTGCTTCCCGAGTATCCACTTGTACACGCGCAAGTATAATACGTTGTGCCATTTGCGAGAAATTGCACGGTACATGTTCCTTCGTTCAAGCAAGGCGAGGAATCACAGGGACTGCGTAACATTTCACATTTTGAACCTAAAGATATTTATTCTGCTGTTAATTTCTGCGGCACAACTGAATGGAAATTATATTCGGTTTCCACTCGCCCACATAGTAGTCAGGACACTCGCAACTGAAGCTGTCCTCTTCTTGCACGCACTGTCCACCGTTTAAACAGGAATCTGTTTGGCAAATATCATCTTCAATCTCATATAGAGGCAAGCAGTTATTTATATCCATTGATCCACGATATTTGGTAGTGGTATTGGATGGACAAGCTAGACAGTGGTTCTGCCCATATTGTGGCTGATAAAATCCAACCGCACACATCAGGCACGGTTCGAGGGCTAAACGTGCACCGTGATAGCGTTTCCTTCGGGAATAATATCCTGGTCTGCATAGGCCTGTGATAAGAGAGGAGATGTTTGGGTAAATTCTGTTTAAGGGGACTAGGCAGTCGAAAAATAGATTTTTTTTATTGCATTTTCCGAAAGTACTCTCTTTTCTGAATAAAATGTGGTTTGTTTATAGTAAAATTGGCAAAATTGTAGATTTGGCAGCTAAAAACGTCAAGCGGCAACCTATAGCGTCGCCTTTGCTCAGAAACTTTAAATGCGTCTTTCTCGAATATTTTTTTCTCTTCATTTTTTCCTGATTGCGAACGAAGGGAGGTTCAGACCGACTTGGAAAAAATTACAGGATGTGTAAAACATGTGCCACTTTGGCCCAAAACTCTGATATGGTCCATCAAAATTTTAGATTTTCATAAAAAAATTAAGAAGTCACCGGATTTTGGTAGAGCACCATCGTTGTTTGTGCGCTACTAAAATCCGGTGATTTCTTAATTTTTTTTATGAAAATCTCGAATTTTGATGGACCATATCAGAGGTTTGCGCCGAAATGGCACATGTTTTACACATCCTGTAATTTTTTCCAAGTCGATCTGAACCTCCATTCGTTCGCAATCACGAAGAAATGAAGAGAAAAAAATATTCGAGAAAAACGCGTTTAAAGTTTCTGGGCAAAGGCGACGCAAATCTACAATTCTGCGAATTTTACTATAAACCAAGCGGCATTTTATTCAGAAAAGATAGTACTTTCGGAAAATGCAATAAAAATCGATTTCGCAACTGCCCCCTTAACTAGTCCCCTTAAATTATACGAATACTGAGTGAGGTACCTACGTATGCAATCTTGCAAAGATTTTGTATGCATTTTCTTCGTGAACGTGTATTCGGGGCAGCGTTTACACTTCAAGGATCCGTCTGTGTCTTCGTATTCCCCGAGGGGGCACGGGTGGCACCGCTTAGTCGACGAATCGAAGAAAGTACCCAGAGGACATTTCACTAAGATTGAAGAAAACTATGAAGAAAGCATTAACGAATCGAGGTACCACAGAAAATGCAACACATTGCACTCACCGCAAGTGTGCTTCTTCAGAACGCTTCCTAGCTCGCAGAGTTCCTGGAAATTCTTGAAAACCAGATGCAAATTCAAGGCAAGCTTCGCGATCTCCTGGTTTGTCCTGTTATTCAGTAAATCCAATCTTCCAGACTGAGACAACGATTCTAGCTTCTGCCTCAGCTTCTGCACTCCCTCTCGTGGGTTTTCATAATGTTCCTCGATTATCTTCCCTACGTTAAAACGTAGAACAAGTAAATAATTTAACAGTTTCTCGCATTGCTTTAAAAATCGTCAATATGCAAATCCGGAAACTTGCCTAGAAATTTGAATTTGATTTCAATTTTCTCTTTCTTCTTCTTCGTTCTCGCTTTGCCTCTGTCTGTATCATCATTCATCTTAGCATTTCGTTTTTTATATCTACGATACTTTGCAGTCTCATTTTTTACAAACAATCCGACGCTGGGAACATTGTTATATTTAAGTCTTCTTCGTTCCCTTATCGAGTTTGAGGAAAGGGTGTCCGGCGACGGAAGGCTCTCCTCGCATTCAGGATCGAAGGTAATGAGATCGCACTCGATATCGTTCCCGCAAATGTTGAGCAACGTCGATCTTAAATCGGCAGTAATATATTCGCTCAACTAATTAAAATAATAAAAAAAAAGTACGTGCATGTTTTTACTGGGCACACGAGAGCAGCTAATATCTAATACGTTCAAACGAAGAATTAATATTTACTTCACGCAGAGTCGTCTGGTTATCGCAAACTGTCGTGCTTCCTTCTAAGACGATACTTCCTTCTTGAGACACTGCTTTGGGCGCGGTAGATTCTGCACAGAAATACATAGAGAACGAATTTTCATTAATTAGCATTCTTTGACCAGAAATTAAAAACTTCCACCGTTTCTATCATCCCTACGCGCAGACTTCACATAAAGCAAACGCACCCGAGCAATCAGGAATGTAGTTTTCTTCAGTCCAATTTAAATTGCTCGTATTACATTTCAACAGTAACACGTCCTCCACTGCGCGAAGATTTGGGACTTCGGTCGCAAATTCGAATCCCTCGTCGCAAGTTACTGTGCACTCACTGGTCCCATTGGCCGTGGTCGATGAACAATTTGAATAGCCGTTTAGAACTTTCGGAATTTCTTTGCACACGTCTAGCAACCATGGAAGTAAACGATACTCTATAATTTCTAACATATTACTAAGAAATCTTGTGTCGGTAGTTAATCGCATACCTTTTATAGTAATATGCAGCACGCACGTCGCCCTGTTATCATACTTATCAGTGGCGTTATATACAACTTCCGTGGTCCCGATCGGAAACGCACTTTCACCGGGTAGGTAATTTTGCTTCAGTTGCACGGGTGCTTTGGAGTTATCGTAAAAGCCAGGTTCGTCCCAAGTTACGTTATTTATACCGACCCCGTTATCGGTAAAATACACTGGCGGGTCCATGCAGTTCTCGATCATCGGCGGCTCCTTGTCTGAAACATTTAACAAATGAGTTTATAATGTAATAATCGCGACGCGGTCACGTACATCACCCGGTTCGATTAGCTAACTTACCAAGGACCTTCACCTTAAATTTACATCTAGCTTTATTCCCAGTTGAATCCTGCGCCACGTACACCACCGTGCGGGTGCCAATCTTCACTTTCCAAGGGAGGCTGATGTGCGGTTTGCTCCAGACCGAGGGTGACTCGTCTACATTGTCGGTTACTTTCGGTGTCGTCCAATTAACGTACGCATAATTCTTCCCTGGCAAGCTGCCCGTGACAACGTCAGGCGGGCACGTCACCGAGGGTGGCGTTTTATCTGAGGGACAAGGATCGACTGTAGTAGGTACATACAATATTTGAGCAGAACAGCTAGTTTATATTGGTGAGAAATAATTTTGGAGCAACCTATGCAACGATTAACAGTCCTTCGTTGCGTCCAGGCACCGGAACGTCCTCCACATAATCTGGTGCGCGGCCCCTCGAGCGCGAAACCCTTCCTACACGTTATCGTGCAGTTCGTCGCGAACGGTACCTTGGATAGTCCAGAACAGCTGTCGGGCAGAATCTTTGCATTCGTTACTCGTTTCAGAGGCTCGCACTTTATTGCTGTGGGTGGAAGATAAGAAGTAGATGTAGTTGCAGTGTGGATGAAGAGAAGAATGAATAGAAAACCACTGCTCGGCCCCTCGCCCGACTTGCCCCGCTGCACGCGGGTTGCCTGCTTTTAGGCATATCTTTAAACGCTTATAACTAAGAAACGAAGCCTCAACTGCAATATCATTATTCTTCATTTTCGTCTTATTCTGGTGTTTAGAATCACTGCTTAAGGGGACTATGCAGTCGAAAAATCGATTTTTTTTATTGCATTTTCCGAAAGTACTACCTTTTTTTAATACAATGCCGCTTGGTTTATATTAAAATTCGCAGAATTGTAGATTTGCGTCGCCTTTGTCCAGAAACTTTGAACGCGTTTTTCTCGAATATTTTTTTCTCTTCATTTTTTCCTGATTGCGAACGAATGGAGGTTCAGATCGACCTGGAAAAAATTATAGGATGTGTAAAACATGTGCCGCTTTGGCCCAAACCTCTGATATGGTCCATCAAAATTCGAGATTTTCATAAAAAAATTAAGAAGTCACCGGATTTTGGTAGAGCACCATCGTTGTTTGTGTGCTACTAAAATCCGGTGACTTCTTAATTTTTTTATGAAAATCTCGAATTTTTATGGACCATATCAGAGGTTTGGGCCGAAATGGCACATGTTTTACACATCCTATAATTTTTTCCAAGTCGATCTGAACCTCCATTCGTTCGCAATCAGGAAAAAATGAAGAGAAACAAATATTCGAGAAAAACGCGTTTAAAGTTTCTGGGCAAAGGCGACGCTATAGGTTGCCGCTTGACGTTTTTAGCTGCCAAATCTACAGTTTTGCGAATTTTACTATAAACCAATTGGCATTTTATTCAGAAAATATAGTATTCTCGGAAAATGCAATACAAAAATCGATTTTTCGACTGCCCAGTCCCCGTAAATTCATTCTCACGTGTAGCCGAACAACCTCTTTATAATTGTGATGGAATATCCTGCTCTTTAGTTTCGAAAATCGTTCACCTTTGCAGGCCGCTTTAAGCCCGTCCCACTGGGACAAAGGCAGACAGTTACGAATCTTGCTCCCACGAAGATGATACCCGGTGTCGCACCTGAACTGGCAGCGCGTGTCTATCGGGTACGCCGTGGAATCGTTTGAAATTGAATGCTCGTCTTCCTCGTTCTGGCATCGCATTCGGCCGTGCGTGGGCGGTCGAAGCGCTGGGCAAGTTTTTACTACATAAAGACGAAATGATAAATCAGAAAAATACAGCAGCTGCGTAACACAATCTAGATTAAATATCTCAAGAATAAAAATGGAAATTTCGAAGGCAAAGCTGCGGCATATGTCAATTTTAATTTCAACGTGAACCGAAGCTGGTTCCTTCGACTAATTAAATTAAGTACGTTTCGCGTAATTTCTCTAAAGGACTCACGCAGACACTTCGGCTCGTTTCCAGACCAACTACCGTCCTTTCCACAAAGTCGGATACTATCACCTGTGAGGTAGAATCCGATTCTGCACCTCACACCGCAGGCTGCGTGAACAACGTTGCTGCATGCGCTTGCCTTCACCAAGTAGCCGTTTTCCGGCACCCTCAGCTTCGGGCACGTTATAACTGAATAATCAGAAAAAGTAAACAGCATTTATAAAATTAAAATGAACGATTCGAAGAGGGTGCTCCGTAACTATTCTCACACTCGGTACATTTGTGTGCAATTAGTGAAAACAGCAGTAAATCTAATTGAATAAATACTCGCAATGCGAAGAAGTGCTCGGCGATTCTGTCTGCAATCTCTTAAACTTCACGGCGAACGTACAGAATTTTGTGAAGTCTTTAAGACGTTTATTTAAAGACAATATTTATTCGACAGATCCTTCGACACCTATCAAATTCGATAATGGACCCACGCTGTGACAAGCCTCGCGATTTCGTCGCCATTTGTAAGAACTTAGCCGAGGGGGTGCATAAGTCGAAGCGTCTGCAACTCAAGTGGTTACAGAAATACGAATGGTTATTGGAGGAACACCTGTATGTATATAAATCGAATCTTTTAGTGTTTATCATTTAAAATGAGGAAGAAAGGGGCGAGTAGTCATTGGGGATTAATTGTGTGAAGAAAGTTGAAGAAAGAAATGGACAAACTTTGCGAAGAGAAGCAGTCGGCCATCCCCACTGTGACATTCGTCCGGGAAGAGGGAAAAACATGCTTACCAGCTCCGGTTACTACAAACGCTATGGTATTAACCATTATGGAATACCTAGGTGGCAGGTAAAAGAGAACGTCATCTTCGGGAATTTTTTGTGAAACATGTGATGTATGTTTCTTATAACTGTTGCTTTATTTGAGAAGTACATATATTCAGCAACTCTCAGTAATTTTGTTATAGGAAAATATTAAAAAATGAACAAATAACAGCCACTTCCACGGAAGCTGTTTTTATAAAGCCGCTTCTCCGGGCCGGATCATCTGAAATAAGAAAGTGAAGAAGATTCTGTTAAGATATGAGTTTATCTGGTACTTGAACGCAGGATTATTCAAAATATTGATTTTAGTCCAAATGGCAGCCGTCTCAATCGTTCGTTTTTTTTTTATTAAAAATAGAGTTTTCATCAAAAACAAATTCGTTCAAGTACCAGCTAAACTCATGTATTAACAGAATCTTCTTCACTTTTTAATTTCATATTATCTAGCTCGGCGCCTTTAAATATAAAAACAGCTTCCACGAGTGTGGCTGTTATTCGTTAATTTTTAAATATTTTCCTGTAACAAAATTACTGAGAGTTGCTGAATATATTTACTGTTAAAATAAGCAAATGGTTGTAAAAAAATATACATTAGATTTTCCACAAAAAATCCCCGAAAATCACGTTCTCTTCGCCTGCCAACCAGGCATGACCCCTTATTCTATATGAAACTTCTTTGAACAATTACCAAATATAATATAATCCTACAGTACGGCTGGCTCGCATCGAAACCAAAGTTTCAGCTCGAAATATACGGCCCTTACATGCCGCAGTACCCCGATCCCATGAAGGACATAGTAACTTTAACCGGAAATATACCCCTCCTCGCTGTCGGCAAAGGTTTCATTTGGTAGCCGACGGCAGACAGAGTCACCAAACAAAGAAGCCAAATAATGAATTAATAAACAATTCACTCTACGAGTTACCTTCGCATTTCTTCCCGTCCGTGGTGAATCCGGTGGCGCAAACGCAATGCTCCACGGAAGTGGCAGGTACTTTGGTAGTCACATGATTCACGTCGGGGCAGGATACGCAGGTGGACGTGGAGTCCCCCGAGATCTCTCCAGAGGCGTACGTGCCATTCGGGCAAGCTAAAAAACCATGGTTAATTAAAACAAACGCCCTGGCAAAATATAAACAGAAGAGCTTGCGCCCACGGTGGACTCACGCTGGCAGGATCCATTGAAGCCAGAGCCGAAATATCCCGTGGGGCAAATGCATGCGTAATGACCCGTCGTGATCCCGCAGGCGCACGTCGCGAAACTATCGCAGCAGCTTTGCTCGTTTTCGACTCCGCTGATATTCGCGCACAGAAGATTGCAGTTATCTGGTAGCGTGACTGGCACGTACTTGCCGGCCCTCAAATCTGTAAGAACGGAAACGGGGCGAACTTGGGTTAGATAAAGCGCTTACGTTCCCTCGAGCCGAGGATCGAGTCAGTGAACCGCTCCAGTAAGTTGGTTAATTACTGACGAACAGCTCGCAGAAACTGTATAACCCACAAGCTCTACATTCGTCGCGAATCTCGCTCGCTCGGGGATCTCGAGCTGGAGCTTATCGGACTCTCACCGCGGTGCAACGCCCGTCGCGCGAGCGCCTCGAATTCCGCGAAGCTGTCGAGGAAATAGCTGTGGGTGTTTCCTGGGAAGCTGGCTATGTCGTGGAGCTCCTGCACGTTGCCTGTTCTTATTCCAAACGTGAATATCGTCGCGCCGGCGATCTTTAAAAGGTTCGCCGCTGGGCGAGGATCACCGCCGTTGCTGAACCCGTCCGTTATAAGGAACACAGCTTTCTTCGCGCTCTGCCGGCCTTTCTCGAGCACCCTCTGGCTCGTCGATCAATTAATGAGTAATTTGAAAGGTTTGGTAAAGAAGCTTAGTCGAAGGAAACGCTTACGAGTGCTTCCAGGAGAGCGCCGCGGGTGTAAGTCCCGCCGCCAGTGTAGCTGATGTTGTTCAACTGCTTGTTCAACAAATAACACTTGTGGTCGTTCTCACCGCTCCGAGATATCTGATCGACGTTGCGCCTGATGCTCCTCCGGCCACCGAACGTCACGATCGCGACTCTCGTGGCCAAGGGTTCCACGGTGAAGTCGGACAGAAGATTCTTCACGAAGTTCAACTCGCTCTGGAAATTCTTCAGGCCCACGGACCCCGAGGCGTCGATGAGGAACACCAGTTCCACCTGAAAAGCATTTCGTATAATGTTTAATTCTAGGAACGCCACGCGAAGGAGCTCTGTTAATAGCATCGAGTGCCTAAATTTGATGGGAGATTAGATTTTGCAAGCTCGCGGTTACCTGGTCGGTTTGATTCTTCAGCCGGTCAATGTGGATTTTAAAAAGCCGCGACAAGCTGTTGGCTTTATTCTTGAACGTCTTCTCGACGTTCAGCAACAAACTGACGTTCGATTCGCGCCGAGTCGCGGCTCTTCTCTCGCCGAAGTTGAGGGACAACGTGCTGTTCACTTCGGCCGACCCGAGGTGCAGCTCTTTGTCGAACAGAGCCACTTCGTTGGAGGATGCAATTGAGACGAGCAAACGCGATAGCAGCCCGATCAACATGCATTTCCTCGCGCTCGGGCCGATCATGGTTGCAATTCACAGCTGCGATTACAAAGTACTTCCAAGGCACATTTCACGGGGGCGTGAGTCTGTTAGCCAAGCTTCATAGAGCTTCCTCGAAGCGACGATTCTAGCACTGCGCTTCAGATATCGAATAAGCACGCTGTCCATTCGCGCAGACCTTCTCTGCAGCCTCTCTTCCGTTTACGCACATCATTAGAAGTCCACGGGGTCTCTACGCGTTCGCTTGAAAATTATGAAACGTGTAGGATGAATTTGCCATGGCAATTGGAAGTCGTAGTAACTTTATGAGACACCTTGAGAAAAGCACTGCTCCCTGTGAATAGTTGTGAGATCGACTGCCGATAGTTTGAGAGGAGCTGCTACTGCTTGGAGGAGGACCGTGTAAAACGGCACCCGAGTGGTATCCGGAGCATTGAAAAGTTTAGAACAAGGGACTCTCTGTTCCATTTATACTGTGCGCACGTGTTCATTCCCATCGACTGATCTCGGCGGATGTCCGATCTATTGAGAAATCGAATTGAATCGCTGGGAATTCAAGCCTGCGTTGTAAAACAGATTAAACGGTTGAGAGATTACCATCGGGTCGATGAAGAACAGGTCTTCCATTTCTTGTCCTATTCCAAATCTGCATCCCAGCTGTGTTTGCTTCTTTCAGCTCCCCTGGTCCTCAAATAATTTTCTTATCCACGCCCGACGTCAGCGAGCTTCTAACGATCGAACTAAAACTTTCAAGACCCATTCAGAAAATTTCCGGAACATCAACCAGCGGAAAGAAGAAAGAGGAAGTCGATGGACTCATCTCGTAGGGGAAGCAATTCCACGGAATCGGCTGGTTCTACATCATTCCTCCTCTTTCCTTAGACTTTCTATGCTGAAATCTGTATTAAGATACGCATAGATAGATCGGAATAATCGTTCTTCTATATTATTAATGTATAATTCGACGCTGGCGATGGATGGTGTCCTGAAAACGAAAGGACGTTTAAGGAGTCATATACGTTTCTCTAACTAAACTATCAGTCCGATTGATTTAATTCTTTTTTCGTTTTATAGGTATATGTTTATAAATTATAAAACTGGTAAGAGAATTGGAAAATTTTTTAAAAATGTGGTCTCTGCGAGCAGTGGCGTAGAACATGTTTTTTGGCGCCGCCTCAAACGGTGGGCATGATTCAACCCGTACGATTGGTGAGGAAGAAAAAATTAAAACCGACTTCAAAAAAATAAAATTGTACTAAAAGGTAAAAAATAATTTTTTCCTTTATTTAATCTACGACTATCATATTTTTTAAGTTAGCGCCAGATTTACACAGTGCAAATGAAAATATGAAAGTCGTAGATTAAATAAGGGAAAAAATTATTTTGTACTTTTCAGTGCAATTTTATTTTTTTGAAGTCGGTTTTAATTTTTTTTTTTAAATTGTTTTATTTTTAACTTTTTAGTTTTATATATGTTGGCACAACATGCTGAAGAGATATGGGCGTACGTACATAAAATAATAATAATTAGGTGACAATAGTCTTTATTATTAACCAGAACTGGCTAAATATTGGGCCAATGTTGATGCAGTGTAGGATGGGACCACGAATAAAAAAAATTCGAATAAAAAAAAATCATCAAAGTCGGTCCATATGCTGAGTTATGCGGGGACAAACATAAAAAAAATACAAACGGGTCGAATCTATAACTTCCTCCTTTTTGAAGTCGGTTAAAAAATCACCAATTTCTTAACAATCTTTGGAATCGTAGTTTTCGGGCACCGGCGCTATTTTTTCGAAAAAGCAAAAATTGCGGAAATAACACTTTGAAGAAAACAGTCGCGATTATAAAAGTCGTATATTTCTTCTTGTTATTAAGAAATGGTACAATTTAATTAAAAAAGCTTCCGTCAGCCGATAACGAATCTTACGTAGAATATGTGTGTAAATGATGAAGTTAATCGGATGAACGGTGAGGCTGTTATCATGCCCACCGTCTTGAAAAATGCTGTTTCGAGAAAAACGCGCTTAAAGTTTTAGAAGAGTTTTGATAAGGTGATACAATGATGGCCCTATAGCTAATTATGGGCTCTATAAATACAATACAGACACTCCAAACATATTTTACAATAGGTTTTCCCCTATTTTACGACTCTACTATTAAACAGTTCGACAGCCATCTAGACTTGTAACATTCAATAGCTGTTTTTTATAGGTCTTCGTGCACTGAAAACGAATGCGCAAACCGTTTTACGCCATCACCCTCAGTTTTCGAGAAATTCGATTTTGAAAAAAAAAATGCAAATTTTCGACTTTGAACATCTTTTATGCCGAAACGGTAATAGTTATTCGGTTGCTCGTTGCGTCAAATTATTCTATGAACGCTCCCGAATACAACGATATAATTTATTACTGCATTATGAACATATAAATATGTTTAAACAACGATCAAAGAGAAAAGAACACCCGAAATACACTCATTTTTGCAAATATCTTTCAATTTATGTCGAGAAAATCTGACTACTCCACGCGATGCAGTAGACATTTTTCCTTCGGAAAGGAGCAACAGAAGTGATATGTCACATTTTGTTTGCAATACAGAAGCGAAATAGTTTGGCAAAACGTGCGGCGTCGACAGTGGTAGTCAACGGCGGCGCGCAATCCACTGCCGCTCAGCGTAACACAATCGCTTAACCCGCGTGACTACTACTGTCGGCGCCGCGTGTTTTGCCAAACTATTTCGCTTCTGTATTGAAAACAAAACGAGACATACCACTTCTGTTGACGCCTTCCGAAGGAAAATTGTCTGCTGCATCGCGTGGAGTAGTCAGATTTTCTCCCAGATCCTTAGTTTTGGAAATAAATTGAAAGATATCTGCAAAAATCCTTTTCCCTTTGATCGTTGTTTAAACATATTTATATGTTCATAATGCAATAATAAATTATATAGTTGTATTCGGGAGGGTTCATAGAATAATTTGACGCAACGATCAACCGAATAACTATTACCGTTTCGGCATAAAAGATGTTCAAAGTCGAAAATTTGCAGTTTTTTTCAAAATCGAATTTCTCAAATACTGAGCGTGATGGCGGCAAACGGTTTGCGGATTCGTTTTCAGTGCGGGAAAACCTATAAGAAACGGCTCTTGTATGTTACAAGTCCGATAAAAGTGAAAATTTGTGATATTTAGGAATTAATTAAAGGAAAACTACTATATATAATTTAATGGGACTTTTTGCATTGTATTAAGGATGTCTTAAATTATAGAAATATATTTTTTGTTTTATAATTAATCATTGCAGACGGCCCTAGGGAATCGTTAAACTCAAGGGCTTAAAAAATTGATCCAAAACGGGGGGACCTGTATCTCCAAAAGTTATTATCCGATTCGACTGAAACCTTTTTTATTTTGAAGATTATTCTTCTGGCTGTGGGGGGAACTAGAAAAAATTACAAAAAAGACAAAAAAGACCGGAAGGTCCCCTTAAATTTAGAGTAAGCTACCGCTAGCCCGCTGTAAATCTGAAACGGGAGCGGTGCGACCCGTTTCGTTCGAATGGCTGTAACTTCGCCAATAATTCGCATTTCGAGTTCGTTTTAGGCGTAAAATATTTCAAAGACATGTACCTATCAAATTATGCAAACCAAAAGAATGCATTTCTTTCCAATGGAGAAACGTATATGACCCCTTAAGCCAGTTAGCAGTTTCTTATCCCGACTGGCGATTTATACTGTAACACGAGCAAAACGTTGCACAGAGCACACGTGTCGTGTTTACGCCACGTGTGGGAGGGATGCTGAACGGTGGTCCAGCGGCAGCAGGCAGCATGCGAGGTCAGAAAAACGTTACAGTTTCTGTGTGACCCGCATGCATATCGCGTGATATTCAGCGTAAATTGATTTTTCTGCCCGGATATCAGACGGACCGCGCGCGCTCACGCCACGATCGATGAACGATGATCCAGACGCAGTCGGTGCTCCACCATTACGCTCTTACTTTTTAACCAGTTTATCGCCTCTCCGGTTCAAGATAACGCGCGTCCGTTAATAATCGGTATGCAGACGCGTTGCATATCGCGGGATTCATTAATCGGCTTCATACTTCACGCTTGGTCGCTCGAATCCTCTCGCCTATCGCTCTTAAACATTTCATTCTGATGCCTGCGCGCACGAATCGCACTCTCAAGCCCTCGAATGATTTCTTTCGGAAGATCCGTCGCTGGCTGGTAACGCGGGGCTTACGTTCGAGACAGTGGAAGAACCATGTGGATCTCAACCGCGGTGCTGACGATCGTGCTGGCTGCTGGAAGCCTCGCTGATCGGGAGGAGGTGTCTTCGCAAACCCTTTACTCCTTCCCTCAATCGGAGAAGCCCCAAGATAACCGGGTACACGTCCAGCAATGCCGTGCCACGAATCTGTGCAAGAAGCATCTGGGATACGTGAACGTATTCGCGTTCCTGAATCCTTCTTGGTACTACAGCTTCAGGCAAGCAATCATGTGAGTCGCTGAAGAAACGGCAAGGCCCGTTCTGTTAATAATTTCTAGTCGCATTTCGTGGGACCTGACGGGTGTTACGAATCCCATTAGAATCATTTGCTGGAACTGTTAGCGGCGCGAGGATTTTGCTGGCAATGGACACTTATAGCGTAGCTCGCCTCTTCCGTAAAACCTCTCAGTGAAGAAGAAACGAAAGCAGATAGGAAAATGTCGCGGTGAAATCTTTTAAAGTACTTAATTGTCTGCAAGGTTGGAAATGCTGAAGAAACGATTCGAGAAAGCTGGCTATCGGAATATTTTGTTCTTCGTCGTGACGCCGCCGGCAGGCTTATCGGACGACGTCGCGGAAGATAGCATGGAGGTAAAAGCGTGGAAAGAGATATCCAAAAATATACTGGAGCCGGAATATTTTTGGGGCGCGGAAGAGGCGGTCAACGACCTCGCGAAAACCAGCCAGCAAGGCGTCATCTTCCTTCAGGATAGCCCCGAGTTTAGTATGTGGAAAAGCTTTCGGGCGTCCAAGGACGAAGTGGTGGTCGTCGACCGGTGAGTTATCTTCAACACTTGCTAATCGCGATACACAACGTACTGCAAGCAAAGTAAGTCCATTTATTAACGTACATTCCATGTGGCCATCGTCGTACGCAATTACTTAACACAAAAGTTATATCACCTTTTTATAAAACTCTTCTAAATAATTTCCCAGCGAGGAGAATAACACTCCGAATTGTTTAAATTAGAAGGTTTCTAGCTCTGCGGCATTATTCGTGCAGAAAGTAATAAACTCGGATCTCCTTTCTTCATTCTTTCGTTTTAATTACATACATTTAATACATGGGATATTACAATTACAGCTGTGGTAAATTGAGTTATCAAATCATTGTACCCTGGAGCATATTATATTTCCCTTATGTTAAAGCAGCTATTCTTTCTACGTACAATGAAGATCCGTGTGGTCCTTGCGACGTAAGTATAGGGAGACTATTATGATTTCGGAGATAGGAGTTAATGAACGGGAAGTGTAAGAGTTTTAGTTACTTCTGCGACGAATAGGAGCAACCACCATCGGTACAGAATTCCACGGATTATGACGACTATATTCGAGGTGTGCGTCCAGATGAAAAGGAAGTAGACAAACATCTCGATCCGTATACGAGCCAAATGCCCACTAACTTGGAATCAGAGAGTGTTACTGTGCCTTCGGAGAAAGCAGAAGAGACCGAAGATGATAAAAATACAAGCAACATCATTTATTTTGACTTAAATTTAAATACCAATGCAACCACGACTCCTAATACTATAATGACTGATGCGCCATTTGTGGAAACGGAAACGCTTCACACATATTCGGAACTTGATGGAATAGTGGGTGAAACCACATCAATGGAAAATATAAGAAACGAGGAGAATATGAATACCACTTCCGTCGACGATAAAATGGAATCGACGTCTGAAGTTTCACTGCAGCAAACACAAATTCAAGGTTCATCTGTAGTCTCGGACTCAGAAACACCCGAAGAACTCATAGCGGCGCAGGATCGCGAGCCAACAACTGTAAATAACGACAATCAATTTCTCACGTTTACTGATATAAATACCGATGTAACAAGTGGTCGTGAAGATGTTCAAAATGCAATGGATGGAAGTCTGAAGAATACGGAGAAGGAAGAAATTTCTTCAGTCGGTAGTAGCCATAAAATATTTGTAACGCCTAGAACATAGTAACTAAATATTAGTACTTAATACTTCTCAAACCTCCGTAATAGGAAACTGAATTACATTTTTAAATGTATCTTAAGAAGCCCTGACCTAGAATTATCATTTTCCTCTTACAAGTCTTTCTTCCACAGATCACGAAGCATTAAACGGAGACACTGAGGATAAAGAAAGACAGGTTCAACGAGGGGAGAGTTTGCCTTTACGCATTATACTGTACGCCCCGCACTTGCACCAAGAAGGGCAAAACTTGAAGCAATACACGCACTTGGTTCTGAAGGCAGGAAATCCTGATTACCATGGCCACTTTCATAGTATGAGTAGAATCGGTTATCAAAAGGTAAATGTTCCTATCAAATACAACAAACTTCTTTCACAATGCACCACGTTAATCCGTTCTACCTGTTGGAAACTATAAGCCAGCGACGTTGGAAAGCTTAGACGCAGCGAAATTAGGAGATAAAAAGCTGGATGTATACATGAACGGTGTAAACGAAAGTCCAGGGGTGTACGGAGAAATTGCGGACTATTGGATAAATTCCGAAGAAGAGGAATTTAACAAAGAGATCGAGAATACAGAGTTTTTAGAGTACAACGATATTACGGTGACCATCTTTGAAATACTGCTTTCAACTGCACTTTCTAAATACAACTAATCAATTGTATATAGAACAAGGACGTGCAAAGTATAACTAAATGCTTTACGAATCATTAGGTTGATGCAGAGGGTGGCGTTGACAACACTTTCGACGATGAAAGCGCGATATTGAAAGCAGATGATGTCGGTGCAACGAATTCGGACGCGGGAATTAACGATAATTCGGACGATTTCGCGCAACGTAAATTGATCAAGCATTATTATAAACTGGTGCCGTGGATCGACTATGTCCTTTAATACGTAAAAAACTCATCTTATCGAGAAAGTAATGTATATACTGTACATGTTTACAGGCGACAATCGTAACATTCACATTTATGTAAGATAAACACGAAACGAGCCATATTTATAGAGTCCTTATGCAATTACAAAAACGCTTTGCATGTTCAAAGTTGATTGTAAAAGCGGAGATGTATCATTGTAAATCTTACAAACAGTTCCGTTTAGCATGTGTATATATATAAGTACGAATATCATTTTATGAACACAGAAGGTATTAATACATAAACTTTTTACTTATACGTCGTAAGTAAATAAAAACGTTTCGAAGACATTATTTTTCGTAACGGTTTCAGTACTAGATACCGAAGCTTGAGACGCAGAAATTCGGGACGTTATATGTAAGGATTGAATATTAAGTGCGTACTTTTGCAATTCATTCTGGTTCACTTGCATCGTCAGAATCTAGACTACTACTGTTGCTCGTCGTAGTGGTGGTAGAAGTGCTACTTTCTGAGTCGGTCTCAGAATCTGTATCGCTGCTGTCACTTGAACTCGAGCTGCTCGACAACCTGCGTAACATAACATCGACATCTAAGTTATACGGAAGTACACTGTTCACGCGCTTCTCACTGTGCACATTTTGCCATGCGTGGTGTGCAAATATAACGACAGATCGTTGCCATTATGTATCGTCGACATGAATTTGCAAATTGATATCTATGTGATTGGTCGAAGGGAGGTGCATTTCAGTTAGTATATTACAGTGGTGTATCTTAAACAGGGGTTCATAACTCGTGTAAATATTTAATTCGTCCATTAGACGGTAACAGATTAAGCCTTGTTAAGTGATAAAGTTATCAATACTCAAAACAATTCCATTAAAATACTTACAAATACTTTAAAGAATGTTTGTCTTTAATGTAGTATATAGTCTTTGGCCTTTAAAATAAAATCATACAACGTAAAAACATAATATTACTTTATTGAAGCTTTAAAGTCGAAGAATTTATAAAATGTATTATTTGTCGTCACACTTACTTATCCCTTTCGTTGTCATTCACTGTCAATTCGTCCATTTGACCCACCATGTCATGAACGGAATTTTCTATAATGAGATCGTCTTCCTGAACCGAATAAGCTGCTTGCTCTAATTCGCCTAAGTGGAATCCCATTTGTTCGTTACTCGGTTGAACCTTGAAAGCAACACGTGTATGTTAACAGTCTGTAACATTTTATTTGTTATCAATTCCATACTTACGTTGACTATTAAAGAGTACAGCGACTCTATTACTGATTCGTGAACTTGTTGCAACCAAACCAAATAATTACTTATGTACAATTGATTTAATATATATCGTGGCTCGCACGCGTTGTTAAACAAGCTGTGTATTTCGCAGAAACGCTTTATGATATACTTCTTGCCTAGTATCAAAGTACATTGTAAGTCAAAGAATAATTATTTCACAAAATGATATTTCACCTTCTGCTTACCTAACTTAATAACCTTCTTCACATCTTCCAAGACTTTCAAAGAAAGATTCCAATTTCTGAAAAGTGGGTAACATAACGATCTTCTAAAGCATGCCTTCACAACTTCTTCTGGGTCAGAGAATTCCTAAAAGTATCGTTATTAACGTCTCGAATAATAGGATTGAAACAGACGCGAAAATTTAGAAAATTCAACGTACATCGAACCAAGATAACGTAGAACTCAATTTATTTATAGTCCAACTGCTTTCCACTGTATTTTCTCCCAGCGTCGTCCTATGATTGTAACAGCTACCGAATAGAATATCAACTAAACTTAGAAGAAGCCTATGAGTCTCTTCGTTGTTTAATAAATACTCTTTGTTCGGAAGCTCTTTCAATAAATCCACCTCGGTTTCGTTTAATGCAACGTTTTCCTTTTCCAGGGTATCCCATTCTGCGGTAAACAATATGTACGGCTCTATACATTCTACCTGCATGAGATCCGCTAAATAGTGCTCTTCGTTAAAGTCCGAAAGTTCACGTTTCTCTCGTAATGTTTTCCGTTCGGACTGAGGTGTCGAATCGGGCGTCGGGAGATCCACTATTTCCTTAATCCATGCCGCCTAACATTCAGAACGATATATTTATAAGCGACCATTAATTTTTACACGTAAAACTGATACGCAACGCTTATAGTTTAAATTATATACATCGAAGGACGCTAAAGCTGCGGATATCTTATTCGCAAAGCCATATTTAGGGGAACCAGATAAAAGACTTATGGTTTCCGTAGGATTATTCTGGTGCATATACCACTCGTCGCCGTTCGTATTCTCATCCACCTTGCAACCATTGTCGTTTGACGTTTCGTTAATATCTTCTGAATTAGCAGATGGATTTCCTGCAACAGGAAATACATAAGATTCTATACTAAGCTAAAAGAGAAAAGGTGAGCAACTACCGGGGGATAACGATCCTAAACACAGCGTACAAAATATATGCTATGGTCCTGGAAAAAAGATTAAAAGAGGAAGCGGAAAAGAACCACATGATACCAGAAACACAAGCAGGATTCAGGAGCGGTAGGTCGACAACAGATAACATTTTTATTCTGAACTATGTAGCTAACAGAGAAATACAGAAAAAAAATGGGGGAAAGCTGTACACCTTTTTCGCAGACCTAAGCGCTGCATTTGACAAAGTGGATAGAGTAAAACTTCAGAACAACGTGAAGAGAAAGGAAATAAGTAAACGCTTGAGGATGAGAATCGGAGAAATTTATAAAGAAACAAGAAATACTATAAAAGCAAACGGAGAAATGTCAACCAAATTCTGGACAACAAAAGGGGTAAGGCAGGGATGCCCATTGAGTCCAACATTATTTACAATATATGTAGCGGATTTGGAGGAAGCCATGAGGAAAATTCAAGCAGGAGCGGTTAGAGTAGGAAAAGAAAAAATCTGGACTCTAGCATATGCGGACGATATAGCATTACTAGCAAATGAACCAAAGGATCTTAAGGACATGATACGAAGATTCGGAAAATACCTTGAAAGGAAAGGGTTGCAACTGAACGCAGAGAAATCAAAGGTGCCGATTTTCCATAAAGGAAGAGGAAAGAAGAAGAGAGAAGAATGGGGCTGGCAGGGGCACAGTCTGGAAGAAGTAAAGGAGTTCAAATACTTAGGGTATAATTTCCAGAAAAATGGGGGCAGAGAGATGCATATAAGGGAAGTCATAAAGAAAGCAAGAATAGCAATGGCGCAGATATGGGGAATAGGACAAAGAATGTTCAAGAACAATTTTGAGAGAAGAATGAGAATATTCAGAAGCATAGTGAAAAGTATCTTGCAGTACGCATCAGAAATTGGGGGATGGATGGAAACAGAAAAGGTAGAGAAAATGCAGGAGGAATACATAAGGTGGACTTTAGGTTTGGACTTCAATACACCAGCATATCTAATTTTGGAGGAAACAAAAACAGACAAAGTAAGGATAGAAGTGGGGAAAAGAGCAATAAAATATGAGGAGAAAGCGAAACGACTGAATAAGAATAAAATAGTACAAGAATGCTGGAGGGAAATAGACACGAAGCAAGCAGAGAAAAAGTCGAAATGGGAGGAAATGCGAGACTCATACTACAGGCAAAAAATTATGGATATCCAAGAAATGGAAATAGAAAGAAGGAGAGGAAGAGAGTTTGCCGAGGAACTGGCGCAAAGAGACAGGGCAGAGCAGGTTCAATGGCAATACGACAGAATACTAGGAGTCAGATACAACGCACACTACACAGAAATCAGGGATAAACAGAGAGCAAATTACCTAAATGGAAACTACAGAGGCAGAGACCAAAGCATGATTGCAAGGTTTAGATGTGGGAACGAAGAGCGGGGAAGCAAGTACTGGAAGGAAGAAAAAGAGATAGTATTCAGACTATGTAATGGAGCTAGAGAGACACTGGGTCACATTCTACAAGACTTTAAAGAGCTGAAAAGAGAAAATGTAATGATCAGAGGGATACTAAAGGGAGAAGAACAAGGAGCGGAGTGGATGCGTATGGTTCTGGAAGAAAAGAGAAGAAAATAAGAACAAGATGAAGGAAGAAGTCAAAACGAAAGCACAATCTTGAGTTAACAGTCCCAGAAACACTTGCACACATAAAACATGTAACCCCATTTTGAAGCCGAAAGGCAATTTACTACTACTATACTAAGCTAAAACTAAACAAGCAATTGTATATAAACAATATTTACCAATCACTTCAATATTAGGTACAATTGTGCTTTTCTTTTTTGACGGCGCTAACAATACAGTTATCATGTCTAAATTTTCGAAGTATTCTCCTTTAGTTACTTTCGAAAATCTCAATGAGAAATCTCCTTTCTCGCAGTCGTAGGATCCAAAGGACGAATCATTTTCTTCTATTTCACCCGGAAGCTTTAACCTGAAATAAAAGAGGTTCGTAGCAAAAACGGAATGCCACAGCTTCTTGAGATTAATTCTTTACCTTAAGTAATACGGTGTAGAGTAAAATCTGAAATCCCTTCCCTCAACGTAAATCTCTGTGTCCTTAACATTGGCATATGGAGCGTAAATTATTATTGAGACCTCCACATCGGTCTGAGTTATTTCAAATCGCGGAGTCAACATCTTTCGCGATATACTTAGAAAATTAATGCGATTCGGAAGTTCTCGTTCTATTTCCACCGCGCGCAGAAATTACTTTACACGTTTGCGGGTGCAAACTACGAAGCGAACATTAAACATTAAATAAGAGTGCCGATATAAACATCGTGACATATAAGTACGTATTTATAAATATTCTTCGATTATTTATATATTTTGCCACGCAAAAGCTCTTGGAAAACTGTACTCCACCATAAATTATATCTATTATTTATTATTGAATTTATGATACATTTCACGCCCAACTTTGTATTCGCAAACTACATTTCGAAGTTTAAAATTCTTTCAATTCCACTGACTTTTTACTTCTTTGGCGTTCGGTGAGCGCGTGTGACATCGCTGGATATCGCGAGGTGCAATGCCTATAAACACATCGACGTTAAGGTGCGATTTCATGCTGACGCTCGACGCTCATTTCATCAATCATTTCATCAATCACGTGACCGACGCGAAACCAACGAACGAGCGAGTCAGAGTGAACGAGCGTCAAGCGGAAAAGCTCGGAAAAGTTAAACTCGGTTTAGCTTTTCCGCTTGATGCTGAAAGTCGCGTGGACCGATCACATGACTGATTTTGACGCTCAAAACGAGCGTCGAGCGTCAGCATGAAATTGCACTTTGACGCTCGTTTACTCTAACTTGCTCTGTCTCGCTCGTTCGTTGGTTGAGAGTCGGTCACGTGATTGGTTTTGACGCTCAAAACGAGCGTCGCCGCTGAAAGTCTCGTGGACCGATCACGTGACTGGTTTTGATGCTCAAAGCGAGCGTCGAGCGTCAGCATGAAATCCCACCTTTACGATCGATTTTCGATTCTTCGAGACTCGACCAATGCACGTGCGACTGTTACACGTGCTGATAATGTTGTGCCATGCGGCGAAAATTTTCTAACCTAATCAGTTTGTGACGGTTTGTGACTGAATGGTGAAATTTGTTCGCAAAATGCAGAACTTTATTGATACAGCTGTTGGGGAGTGATTTACTTATGAAACCGTGTATATTGTTTTCTTTACAAAAGTTATATTATAGGTACTGTCAATGTACTTCTTTTAATAAAACATATTCCATACGTTTCCGAATTGTCGGCTTGTTTTTTAAATATACAAATGTTGATATTTTTCTTTTAGGAATTGAAGAGCGCGAAAGGAGAGGCTATTAAAATGGCACAGAATAAATATCGTTTTCCGCGCTTGACGCCAAAGCACTTGGATCCGAAATGCTTAATGTTTTCTATGTTTACTGCCAATGATATAAGAAATTTAAGCGTTGCTAAAATAAGAACGCCATTGTCGTTTAATATATTAGGGCATCCGTTAAAAGGAGGATTGTACGATCCAGCATTAGGTAGAGAAGTGAATATAAATATACATGTATATAAAATATGTTCAACGAGTCGTGTCACCAGCTGTAAAAAAATTTTGCCACTAGTTATCAAATTCTGGTCAATTACTTATCACAGAGCTGTCTTTGTATCAATTTCTGAAACAGGTCGCATCAAAAAATATAAAATTAAAAATAATATTGACAGCTATAGTAGTTTAGAATCAAACACAGAATCAAATTCTGAATAAAAAGATATTAATCGTTTAGAACTTATTTTCTTTATTATCTTTATTGCGTTATTCATAATCATATTTGCAATGAATAATATACAATATCTGAGAGAAACGTCTCTGTTCTGTCTGACCGTTGCACAGTGGAACGACATAAGGCCAATAACTGGACATTAGAGCTGTTCGAGTACTCGGAACAAGCGAGCCGGGATATACTCAGTTTGAATAACCGATCCGAGCCGAGCGCTCGAAAGAACCGAGCGGCTGGAAACAATTGGGTGGCATTTGTAAAAACACGTGGCATCTCAAATTTTGACAACTCACCTTATTTGACACACATCAAGTTATAACCTGACTGTAAGCTGTCCAAATTTGGAGTAGATTGCATAGTAAAGGTAGCAATTGACGAACGAAACATGTGGATCATTCGAGCCACCCGATTGTTTCCAGCCGCTCGCTTTCATTCAAGCACTCGGCTCGGCTCGGAAAACGAGTCCCGGCTCGACTCGAATTTCGAGCTACTCGAATATTCGAGTACTCGAACAGCTCTACTGGACATGGCAATTACTTCCAAACGGTTTGGACTTTCATTGTAAAAATTTGCACACTTTCAATTCATGTTAAGTAGAATAACTGAGATTTAAAAGATAAAAATTGCAATCCTGGGCTTTCTACAAATAACGAGGGAATATCCCGAACCCGGGAATTAAAAAAATTCTGAAACTTTGTGAATATGTAGGGAATTTCCTCCTGGTTACAACGCAATTTTTGTTTGCTACCCAAATTCACTTTAAGGGCGTGTAATTCACCCCTGAAAATCTGATTATTTTCCGATTTTGTGTTATAACTCGTGAACTGTAAAATAATTTGTTTACCAAATGATAGATTTAATTAAAAGAAGTAACTTTTGTCTTGAAACTTTTTTTTATCTCTTACAGTTCGCGAGTTATAACACAAAATCGGAAAATAGCCGAATTTTCGGTGGTTAATTTCACCCCCTTCGAATGAATTTGGGTAGCAAACAAAAATTGCGTTGTAATCAGGAGAAAATCCAGTATATATTTACAAAGTTTCAGAATTATTTTAATTTTCGGGTTCGGGATCTTACCTTGTACCGAATTTATTAGGTATAACTTGTAGCCACGATTCATTATGAAATATACAAATTTTATTAAAAATATGAACAGAAAAATCTACATTTCCTAATTAATTATGTGTTAATGTTCATTAGAGTTTCCTCTTCGTCTACATTTACATCAATATCTGTTTAAACTGAAATGTTTAAATTAGATTTATTTTATTAATTGCGATTAATAAAATAGCAGGTAATTTTTCTACTTCTTAAAACCTTACCATTAAAGGATTAAATTCAGGTATTTTAGACCTTGGGCAACTTTGAGTAAAACTTTAAATCATTAGTTGAATTATTATAGTATTGAGTGCAACGCATTTTTATTTCATACAGTTGTTTAGCGATGAAATCCAAGTTAATTCGGAATGTTTTTTGTACAAAATCATTAATAATAAGATACTCAGTAACATGTAAAATATTAAATACGTATGAACTAATAGGATTTAAGCAATAATTGTTTAAAGTGGTGCAACTGAAAGACAAAAAGACTGAAATTTTCGTACAGGTCAGATTCATATACAATTGGATCAAACCTAATGTGAATATAAAGTTAATTTCTTTGTGTTTTCTAATGCTACGAACACTTAATAAAGATTTAATGAAGCTGTAGAACAGAATTTCGACACTTCAAATTTTGGCCTTTGTTTACAGCTGATGCCTCGACTTGTTGAACAGACTATACATTTACATACACACAAATATATGTAAAGGAATGAGTAATATACATTATTTGTTCTGTAATTTAGGTCCTCTTATAGAAAGTTCAGATCCATGCGGAACATGTGGATGCAACGTGTTTAAATGTACTGGCCACTTTGGACATATAGAATTACCCATGCCAGTTGTAAATCCATTGTTTCATAAAGGATTGTACATGTTGATTAAGACCGCTTGTTTAAAATGCTGCACCTTACAAATTCCTGTTTACGTAAAGCTGTTGTTGTCAGCGAAACTGAAATTGCTTCAGCAAGGATATCTTAGCGATCTTGAAGGCTTGGAGCAGGAAGTGATGGCTGTCGCTGGTGGTACCAGCAACCCTTATGAGGTCGATGGACAATATATTCAAGATATCATTGATAATTATACAGAGAATCTTCTCAATCGCTCGAGATTCGACCAGTCTCGTACGCAGTGCGACGAAGTTCAGTTGAATACAAAAAATATTAATACGCAGTGGCATTCGTACGTTGAGAATGTCTTGAAGCAATATGTAACGCCGAAAATTTGTACAAATTGTAAAGAAATTATACCGAGAATTACAACATTGAAGAATAAAATTATGACGACCAAAATATCGACGACGGCCGACGAGTACAGAAATTCACGCAAAGTAATTCATAAATTAGACACGGTGATAGTAATGCCAGATCAGTCTAAGGAATATCTAAGAAAACTCTGGAATCGTGAGAAGGATTTCCTTACAGTACTTATTCCTTGCTTTGGAATGGTAGACATTGAATATCCAACCGATATATTTTTCTTCGAAGTAATACCAGTTCTGCCGCCAATAGTTAGGCCAGTTAATTTTCTCAAAGGTCAAATGATAGAGCATCCGCAGACCCAAGTCTACAAAACTATTATTCAGGATTGCCTTGTGCTAAGAAATATCATTCAAACGATTCAAGATGGAGATACAGATCAACTACCAGAAGAGGGTAAGCTTGTGTTCGAGCAAATGAAGGGAAATTCGGCGGTTGAGAAATTGCACAATGCTTGGGAGAGTTTGCAAGTGAACGTAGATCACTTAATGGACCGCGACTTGAACAAAACAGCGGATTCTGCAAACTGCCAAGGTCTGAAACAAGTTATAGAGAAGAAGGAAGGTGTTATTAGAATGCACATGATGGGTAAGAGAGTGAATTATGCTGCCCGCTCAGTCATTACGCCCGATCCTAACTTGAATATAGACGAAATTGGTATTCCCGAAGCGTTCGCTCTGAAGCTAACATACCCGACACCTGTTACACCTTGGAATGTTGTACAACTGCGACAGTTAGTTTTAAATGGCCCCAATGTTCATCCTGGCGCAGTCATGGTTCAGAACGAAGACGGAAGTATGCAACGTATTTCTGCTAACGATCCTCTGAAAAGGGAAGCTCTTGCGAAACGACTTTTAACGACAAGTGACAAAGCGAACAAGTTTTTTAAAGGCATTAAAATTATACACAGGCATCTGCAAAATGGTGATGTTTTACTACTAAACCGTCAGCCGACTTTGCATAAACCTAGTATAATGGCGCATAAAGCTCGCATTTTAAAAGGAGAGAAAACCCTGCGTCTTCATTACGCTAATTGCAAGGCTTACAACGCGGACTTCGATGGTGACGAAATGAATGCACATTATCCCCAGAACGAACTCGCCAGAAGCGAGGGATACAACATAGCTAATGTATCTAATCAGTACCTCGTACCCAAAGATGGCACTCCACTAGGCGGTCTCATTCAAGATCACATGATCTCTGGCGTTCGTTTAACCGTAAGAGGGACATTCTTCTCACGGAAGGATTACATGCAATTGGTTTACGCTGCTCTGTCTACGATGCTGGAAAATGTAATACTGCTTCCGCCTACCATTATAAAACCAGAACCGTTGTGGTCTGGTAAGCAAGTCATATCCACTGTTATCATTAATATTATCCCGCCGAGCCAGGCGCGTATAAATTTAACAGCAAGTGCTAAGATCAGTGTAAAAGAATGGCAAACTGCGAAAGCGAGGCGTTGGAAGTGTGGCGCTGAATTCTCGAATCCCAAAACAATGTCAGAGGCAGAAGTTATTATACGAAACGGAGAACTATTGTGCGGTGTACTTGATAAAACACATTACGGTGCCACGCCGTTCGGTCTTATACATTGTATCTTCGAACTCTACGGCGGAACGTGCTCCACGAAGTTGCTAAGTGCCTTTGGTAAATTGTTCCAGACATTTTTGCAGAGAAATGGATTCACGCTTGGCATCGAAGATATCTTGTTGCTGAAGAAGGCGGACGCGAAGCGTAGAGAGATTATTTCCAACTGCAGAAATATCGGAGAAGATATCCAGAAATCGGTGCTGGAATTGCCTGCTGATACACCTATGAATGAAGTTACGGAGAAGATGGAGGAATCTTATTGGAGTAATCCTAAGTTCCGTGCGCAGGTCGATCGGAAATACAAAAGCGCGCTGGATCAGTACACTAACGACATAAATAAGACCTGCTTACCAGCTGGTCTTTTAAAAAAATTTCCAGACAATAACTTGCAGCTGATGGTTCAGTCTGGTGCAAAAGGTTCTACTGTAAATACCATGCAAATATCATGTCTACTTGGACAGATCGAGTTGGAAGGAAAGAGGCCACCTTTGATGATCAGCGGGAAAAGTCTTCCAAGCTTTCCTGCGTACGATCCAACGCCAAGGGCTGGTGGTTTCATCGATGGTCGATTCATGACAGGAATCCAACCTCAAGAATTTTTCTTCCATTGTATGGCGGGGCGCGAAGGTCTTATCGACACTGCCGTGAAAACCAGTAGGTCAGGATATCTGCAACGGTGTCTGATTAAACATCTCGAAGGCTTAGTTATTAATTACGACTCGACGGTACGAGATTCGGATGGCAGTTTGGTACAGATTTATTACGGAGAAGACGGCCTTGATATTCCAGGCTCAAGATTTTTAAGGAAAGAACAGATGGATTTCTTAATCGACAATAAAGACGCAATTGTCAGTGAGGAGCTGGTGAAACATCTGAAGGAGGATTCGGACACAAAGGAAATTTTGAAATTGGCGAAGACAATAAAGAAATGGAAAAGTAAAAATGGGACTGTGTCGCAGAAGAGGAAGATTAGCCCGTTCACAAGATTCTCCTCGCAGGACCTGAAAATTAAGAGTTCAAAATTTCAGGATATCGACGAGAACTCTGGAAGGAGCAAAGCTGCGCTTTCGATCATGAGGAAGTGGCTAAAAGCCCCAGCGGAGGAGAAGGAACTCATTTCTGCCGAGTGTACAAGTTGCCCTGACCCAGTAATGTCAAGGTACAGACAAGATATTGATTTCGGCGTGCTTTCTGAACGATTGGAACATCTGATGGAGGAATATTTGAATAGCGAGCACAGGAATGCTTCGATAAAAAAGAACAGTTTAAGAGATCTTTTGTCTATGAAAGTAATGAGGATTGTGTGTCCACCCGGTGAACCAGTGGGCTTGCTGGCAGCTCAGTCAGTAGGGGAGCCGTCAACACAAATGACTTTAAATACTTTCCACTTTGCTGGTCGTGGGGAAATGAACGTTACCTTGGGTATTCCCAGGTTGCGTGAAATACTCATGATGGCGTCGAAGAATATTAAAACGCCCAGCATGGAGATACCGTTTAAAAATGATTTAGAGAACGTAGCCAAGTACTCCAAAAGATTGAGATTAAAGCTCACCAAATGCATTTTATCGAATGTTCTGAGTAATATTACAATAAGTAGGCACATGGAACAGTCGCCGAATAGACAACTGGTACATACTATGACCGTTAATTATCTGCCGCACAAGTCCTACAAAGGAGAATTTTGTGTTCAGCCACAACATATATTAAAGAAGACGGAAGAAGTATTTTTCAAGGAAATATTTAAGGAAATTAAGAAAGTTGCGAAAGTAACAGGTGCCTTAATACACGTGAAGGACGAGAAGAAGTCTATGTACGAAGATGCTTTATTGGATCAAGCTGAGCCAAACGTAGGGGCAGAGTCCTCTCTCAAACCGCGAACAAACTTAGGGGAAATGCATGAATCGTCGGACGAAGATGATGCAGCAGAAGATGCGGATGCAACCTTGTCACGATCGATCTCTCGTCACCAGGAAAATCAGGAATACGAGGATCCAGAAGAAGAGGAAGTGGACGACGCGAATGAAAAGGAGGACAATGTTGCTACAGAAAATGGCAATGAGATGTCAAACAATAGAGATAAACAAGAGGAAGATGAAGATGAGGGCATTGATAATGAAAGTGCAAATGAAATACACGTTTCGACAAGGAAGAAAAACGTTGTGGACATGTACATTCATGTAATGAAATATGATTATGATGAAGATAGATATTCATGGTGCAAACTAACGTTTTGGGTAAGAAAACTGTTCGAACGCGTTTGGCGATCGCATTCTACGAATAGGGTGACGCATACAGATGTTGACCCCTATACAATGATTGACCCTCTCCCCAAAAAAGTAGGAAATAATAATATAATACTTTTTTTATATAATAAAATATATCTATATTTCGGTGGCCCAGATATTTTTGTTCCGAATCCAATTATATTTTATTATATAAAAAAAAAACATTATATTATATTTCCTACTTCTTGAGGGAAGAGGGTCAATCATTTTGTAGGGGTCAACATCTGTATGCGTTACCTATACTTATGTTTTCTATAAACATGATTCTTGTTTCTCAGTTACCTCTTACAATGATAAAACTGGATTTACCAACGATAATTAGAAACGTGGCAAATCGAGTGGTTTTATCAGAGGTGCCGTGTCTAAAACGTGCGTTCACATTCCAAAATAATGACGGAGAAACTATTCTTAAAACCGATGGCATCAACATAATAGTAAGTGAAGATTTTACATTAAGGGGAGGTTCCGGTTTAAAAGTCGATTTTTTTTTATTTCATTTTTCGAATGTTCAACCTTTTAGGAATACGTGTTTAAAAGGATTTGTTGAAATTCATAAAATTCCCGAAATTATAGGCATTTGAGTAGCGGCAAATGCAGGGATTACAGCCGGCCAATCGGCGCTGACGTAAAACTTAAAACGCGTTTTTCTCGAAACGGTGTTCTCAAAACGGTGAGACCTGTATCTCAAAAAGTTATTATCAGATTCGACTGAAACTGTTTTATTTTGAAGAATATACTTCTGGCTAGGGGGAACCAGAAAAAATACAAAAAATTGAAAATTTATCTATTTATAAAAATATAGGGAAAAAGTGATTTCAAAATTCAAGTGTCGTTATTTCCTCAAAAAATGTCATTTTTGTATTTTTTTTCTGGTTTCCCCCCTAGCCAGAAGTATATTCTTCAAAATAAAATAAGTTTCAGTCGAATCGGATAATAACTTTTGGAGATACAGGTCCCACCGATTTGGATGATTTTTTTGACGCCTTGACTTTAACGACTCCCCAGTGCCGTCAACAGTGATTAATTATAAAACAAAAAATATATTTCTATTATTTAAGACATCCTTAATACAATGCAAAAAGTCTCGTTAAATTATATACAGTAGTTTTCCTTTAATTAATTCCTAAAGGTCACCTATTTTTGGGGGCTCTAGACCGGAACCTCCCCTTAATAACAATTTTATATCTCGTCGCCATTCTTCGTTAATCATGCCTGTCTGTGTTGTAGGAAATGTTTAAACACGACAAGCTATTAGATTTGAACAGAATGTATTCAAACGATATTTATGGTATTTCCCAAACATATGGCATTGAAGCTGCTAATAGAGTTATCTTGCGAGAAGTAAGGGACGTGTTCAAAATGTACGGCATCACCGTTGATGCACGTCATTTATCATTGATCGCGGATTACATGACCTTCGATGGTACATTCCAACCTCTTAGCCGGAAAGGAATGGAAGACTCGGCCTCTCCTTTGCAGCAAATGAGCTTCGAAAGTTCTCTGAATTTCTTGAGAAACGCTACATTGCAAGGTAAAGAAGTGAACGTTAATTTAAACGATGCTTTATGGCGTTATACAACTGTAACACGTGTTGCATAATCTTGTTTAATTGCAATTTGCAGGAAAGCGGGATAATTTGGTGTCTCCTTCTAGTCGATTAATGTTAGGCCAGCCTTGCAAATCTGGTACCGGAGCATGTTCGCTGCTAGTAAGAATACAAAAGCAACCAGAGGTCGCTATGTCAGTAGGTGGATAGCTATATAAATATTAGGTTTCTTCGATGGTATCGTTTTATATTGGATGGACTGTGTCAATTAAACGCGATCGTGTAAATAAAATCATTTTTGTATTATAAGTCTTTCGACAGTCTATTTCTTGCGCTACTAAAAAACAATGGAATGAAAGTAATTACACCGTGTTATAAGCTGATTACACTTTATTTTGCAACAAAATATATATAACAAAACTGATAATGCATTATCAAAACATATTCTATCATCTCGCAGTTTCCTTGCAAGTTAAGTAACTTTATTTTTAAAGACCACAAGGCTTCTGTCGCGTCTGTTGCGATTAGTGCGAATTAATAATCAATTCAGCTTACAAAGTATTCTTATCATTCATATTAATTATTTACATGTGCTTCTGAATTGTGGTTTTGAGTTTGTCGTAATTAGCGCCAGCGAATGTTTCCAGCTGAAACAGATTTGAGACATCGGTTTTAACTATTATTCTCTTTCGCTTGGATACGTATATTGGTTTTAAGCGATACATACCACTTTACCTCCCTTGATGAAGATAAAGGTGGGCATACTGGTGACTTCATATTCCGCAGCAATGTCTTCGCATTCGTCTACATCGACTTTCAAGAAGATAATATTTGGTATTTCCTATTAAAGGGAAAGGCGCTGTTTAGCGATACGCATTTAACTTTATAATAGCAATCGTTTCGCGTGAAATAATCTCACCTTTGACAACTCCTCGATCTTAGGTGCGATCATCTTGCAAGGACCGCACCATGTGGCAAAGAAGTCAATTATGACCAAAGTATCACCCGCCTTTGCCAGGGTGCTCTGCAACTCATCCTGCAAATATAATTTTAATCGACATTACTTTAAAAAGAAAGTTACATAAAACTTTTACTATCTATTCACAGAAACGTATATTTCATCAAATTCTGAAAAGAACGGTATAAGTGTTTTGCTAAATTTCTGTTACATCACCCATACTTATGCACTCTAAGTACTGTATCATTAATGTAACTGATAACCAGGTGATAGTTAGCTATGATAAGAGATATACGCTGTTGGTCACTAAATGATAGAACTAAATATAGTTTTACGATTACATTGCTTGATAATAACAGGACGAAAAGTCATGCAGCCTACTCGTAAAATAATCCACTAAAACTAACATTAATTCAGGAAAACTATCAATCAACTAGATATAGTTGAAAAGGAATCATGCAACATAATCATTTTTACTTTGTAACTCTGTTTACATTACGCATTAATCTGTCCTGGTGAAAATCATTGTGACTAATTGAGAATCCTGGGGTTAAATTAGGGTTGCCAACCGTACTATAATATATAGTATTGTACTATATACTGTTAGAAAAAGATATAGTACGTAAAAACACTATATTTCCCATTAACCGATACATTTCTACAATTTTTACTTATTTTTATATTTCAAGGCAGCATCAAAATTTGAATTTGCGAATTTAAACTTTAACAGAGAGGATTTTTTTCTGTAATGAATATAAAGTGGCGGGAGGGGAGAAACAGAACCAGTGTATCTATCATAAAAAATGATCTCATATACGGTAAATCCAGGAGACACGGTTGACCTAATATAAAATGGTTATTAAAACTAATATAGATATTACTTATTTTATCAGAACAAACCTATATGTTCAGAATTTTATGCTGATTCAGAAAAACTTGTCGCTATTTGCTTTAAGACAATATTTACTGTAAATCGGGTTGAAAACTGAAGTCATGACATCTGACCACCTCTCTCAAGGTGCCGGGAGAAATAGTTTTCGTTATTGGCAGAGACCACTCGCATAATTGTTCATGGAAAATTAGCAAAGGATAAAGCAAAATTATTTATGAGTGAATACAACTACAGATTTATTGATAGTTAATTTGTTTACGCTAAACAAGTAAAGAACACATCAAAGAAAAAGTGAACTACCTACTGGCGATTAGTGAGGCAAATGAATACAAAAGTGAATAAATAAACTAAATGAACAAAAATAATAATAAAATAATAAAAAAAAGAGAAAATAAACCAAAATAATAAAAAAATTATAACTGGACCATCTCTCCCTTTTTGCAGCGAAAGATGGTCTTCTCGTTAACTTTGAGAGGAAGAGTTAATATAGCCAAATACTTTGGCAGCATTGTCACTCAATGTCTCTACTATCTTATTATGTCAAACATTAAACGAAAATAAACTTAGAAGTATATTTTAAATACGATTCGGTACGCCGCTGTTTGTCAAAAGAGACGAAATGTAACCTCAATTTAACTTTTATAGCCTATAAGTCCAGAAAAAACACAGAAGTAAGCGAAATGACGCTATTCATTTAACTGTTTGGCTTTTAGAGAAGTAATTGGTCTGCACTTTAATGCATTTTTACGTAGAGAGTCTGAAATATAGCGACTCTATCAACTCTCCGGCCCGACCGCGTCTCCCGGATTTACCTACATATGTTAATTTGGATTTTCAGTGCAATCAAACCGAGCTTTGGCATATTTGTTACAGACAATAAATTAATAATGCAAAATGACACAAAAAGTACACATTTAAAAATAAGATATGGTTGTTTTAATGTAGTTTTATTTTCTACAACTTTCCTCCGAGAGGTACTATATTCTTTTACAATGTACTATATATTTTATCACATTCGGCCGTAAAGTACTATATTTTCCCAGAAAATAGTTGGCAACCCTAGGTTTAAATAGAAATACATCCAGCAATTATCGCAGTGGATGCTTGAACAATGTCGTATCTAATGATCAATCAATGAACAGGTCGTTGATGCATTGAATCATCGTCCCTACCAATCATAAAACCGGATCCGCAGTAGAGGCACGCTTCGAACGCATGCTCAGATACGGCAAATCATCCCAATGCAACGAACTATATACATTTATACGTGGTAATTGGAATTGTTTACGGTTGACGCAATGCTACATGAACACCGACTCGAAAAGTAATCAAATCGCATATGTCCCGTGGCGCTGCGGTCAGGGCAAACCGAAACCGGCACAACTTGCTTGTGTCGTTGACGATTTACGGATTACACGCTCGACACACGATCCCGAATCTCGTCTTTCCGTTGTAATACAAGAAAAACTACTCGCGCTAAACTGACCCGAGGTGGAGCCGACTATTTCAAGGCCGACCAGTGTCATGGGGAGTGTGATATAATCGAACGTAGAGCCACAACTATGATCGTGACTTATTCCCGAAAGTAATTAGCATGGTTACTCGCAACGTGCAAGGCTACCGCGGCGTATGCTCCGTAGATGTTTGCACAGGGATAGAATAGAAACGTTGAGGAGAATTTGAATTACTCACGGAATTCTGAATCTGGACAACCATTTTTATTCCTTCCAGGAAACGCGTTCGTCTATGTGCAAGCACAACTGGTGTATAACCAATCTCTTTGATAGTTCGTTAACGACTGACCGCTGTAGCCAAGTGAATCCACGGTAGTTCCGTTCTACCCTTCCCCTCGCCCCTCCGCCCGATCCACCACCCTCTCGCCCTCTCTCACTTCGATTTTCTCTGTCCAACGGTCGAATTCTTAAGGTGTTGTCGCGCTCGGACTCGAAGCATGGCGTAATAGGACAAGCCGCGCAACACGTCAGTGTTTCGCTCGTATTGCTCATAGCGCAGCGAGATACCGAGGCGGACGTCGCCGAATTCCTAGATCACGTTCTGCGTTTCCTACTAGCCTGTACAGCAATGAGGAAGTATGCGCGTGATCACGAAGGAAGCTCGATAAAGTCGACGCATTATTTGTCCACGTTTCGAGATTTCATTGACGTAACGAAGTTATATATCTTTACGTGCTCTTTTTTGGCACGATATCTACTTTCCTGTCGATCTCGGTTGCAACACAATCCTTGTTATTTGACGACTCTTTCTCTCGACGATAAGATAGTACATACTTTGAATTTTAGCGCCATACTGGTGGATAAAATACGGTAAAAGGTCAAAATTGTTGCTATCGTTTTGTTAATGTAAGGTTTAAGTTCGAGTAGCAAAGGTTAGAAGGTATAGAAGATCGATACTGATACGCTTGTACCAGATAGGAGATGATTGGCATAGATCGTATGACGCATAGGACGGTATTCATGAACGTGTCTTAAGCATTTGCTTAATCTTAAGACACGTTTATGAATACCGGCCAATGCTGAAATGCGTGCAAAGGCGAGACTTTCAGGATTTCGCAGAAACGCTTTCGTCGGAAAATAGCCTTGGCATTATGGTAACAGGGACCTAGATAAGCTACTACATATTATAGGGCAATCGATGAACGCGAAACAAGGACAACTGGCAGTGCTCCCTTAACGTAATTGCAATAAAATGTTCGTGCGAATGCATACTAGCTTTTTTCTTTTTAATGTGGTTTCTATTGATCTTTAACTCGACGGAAAAGTTATTTTTGTGACATTCGTGTAACTGGCTTCTAGGTCGTGGCATTTGCATGAATAATCCTTATCTGTATAATCGTACATTAGAAATGAAGTAAACATGCAAGCGAAAGTATACACGTAGAATGACACAAAATTTAATTAAAGCACTGACCTAGGAAAATGATTTCATTCATAAAGTGATGATGTCACATGACATTCTTTGGTAATAGTTGACGCGTTTCAATGATTTGCAGATGGGTTCGTGATACCCTTATTTTCTCTGTCTGCTCGCGATAGTATCGTGATAATTTTTAATGTTACACCTGTGTACACAAAGCATCACCTTATAGATTTTAACTATTCTCCGATCCTATATCTGTATTAAAGATTTTTCCATCGACGCTGCGATAACGATGAAGGTAGAGTAATCGATGGATTAATATCCAATAAATCGTTACTAGCTTGTCGCTAGATCAAACAGTTCAATACATCGCATTCTCTATTTTACACGATCTGTTATCATTTGCTCGAATCCACATGCATTGTACAGCAAAATTGTTATTACCGATTCATACCGTTCGATAGCTTTTAAAAGGCAGTTACTTGCACGACATGATGAAACCACAGACGAGGTATAGTTTTACACTTTATCAGTGATGAAAGATTTCTATTCATTGAGCTGCATAATTCAATGACTTGCGATGGACTAAGTCGTTAATGCTTTGTATCTTTTACTATAAAATTTATGCGTTAAAGAGGATTATAAAAATTTGGTTCAGATTTTATTGTCGATTATATGAAGGCACTAGGACACAGGTATAGAATTCTATCATCGACGAAGTAAAGGATAGACCTATCAACTTATGGAACTTCGTGTCACCACCCAAACTGTATTACCGACCCATAACTCGAGGACTGAATTTAGCGGCCTCTGTTCATGAACAGCGTCCAACTCCGGAACTACTCTGAAATATGTTGAAATGCTAAAAGGTGTGTGGGTCAGTGATGCCAGATTCGGGACGGGAGCGCTCGAGAATTTCCCCCACTTCGCATGCACACTAGGCCGGAGCTGCGTGTGTGCATGCGCCGAGCTCGCGGCACGCAGCTACGGCGTAGTGTGCATGCGAGGTGGGGGAAATTCTCGAGCGCTCCCGTCCCGAATCTGGCATCACTGGTGTGGGTGCTTGTATACGTGTGATAACTTAACATTTTCTTCGTTAATCTTTTCTTTTCCTTTCATAAGTTGTATGCGTCTTTTGAGTACCTTACTAATATAATATTAGAATTATGCAGCGTTTAAGGTTAAATAAATTGTTATATGGCTAACTTCAGTTCAGCTCGATTCAGATACATTCAGATTCGTCGAGCTATAAAAGTGGGGTGTCTATGCAAATTTGTCTTTAAATTTTTGTGCCCGAAGAAAAGTACGGTTCTTTTGTTTTCAAACAAAAGGGCACCTAATTCTCTTTACCTATTGTCATTTGTATACTTTTTCTGTGATATGATAGAATTGGACTGCGTTTAATGTATTCTACATGAAATAAAGGTTAAATTGAGAAGATAATTAAATTCTTTATACGTTTTACATGAAATTATATTGTAATATTTGTCGTATTTTCTATACTTAAAAGACAAATCAGGTTAATGAAAATATTTATCTTCTTGTTGCAGATTAATCTTGGGAACATTCCTCCGTGGACAGGAACATTAAATGAGACAAACGATGGAAAGCTGCCAACCTCAACAATGAACATAAAGTGAAGTGAAATTATATATTTTATACATAATAATAATACAATATTGTACCTACATTCATGTTTACATGCTAACATTAATTTATTGTAACACTGTAAAGGCCTTTAATGCAAATAAAGTGGAAAAAACTGGAAAAGAACTGTATTATTATTTAGAAATATCTTTTACAAATTCCTATCCAAATTCCAAACCAGTGATTTCAAATATTTATGGTATTTCCGTAAGAATACCATAGATTCTGCCTGAAAAGAAATCAATACCATGGCAAAAGGCCTTTGGAAGGCGCAGCTTTTGTTTGCTATCTTAAGGCGATGCCTTCAATAGTGAAATTTCAAGATACCCCCTTTCGTTTCATGTTCTCCTGATACATCGCTCCAAAATCTGGCCAAAATTTTCTGAACGCTCTAAAATTGAGCTTCGTAACAGGAGAACATGACGTCGAAAGGGGTGGCACAAAGTTAACGTCTTCGGAGAGAGAATCTAAGGTGCAGAACTATTCGACGTAGAGGCGCAGAGTTTTCGAAAGGCCTTCGAAGCTGAAATTCAGCATACCTCCTTTCGCTTCATGTTCTCCTGATACATTTGCTAAAATCTGGCCAAAATTTCCAGAATGCTGTAAAATTGAGCTTTGTAACAGGAGAACATGACGTTGAAAGAGGTGGCACTAAGTATCGTCTTTGGAGAGAGAATTCAAGGTGGAGAACTAATCAACGCAGACGCAGACATTACTTGTGATTGTCAAATTTGGGATATAATTAGGAAATGGAAGTTATAGGGTGCAGTTCTAAATTAAAAGGTGCGATTTTTCTCTACATGTGGTTTATTAAAATACTCTGAATAATGTACAGTGATACTTAGTACAGAAGTGCTTATAATAATTTCATTGGCTAATTACTTGAGTTTAACTTCCACTTAAAAACCATATAGGTATTGTAAATGCTGCACTCGTCCAATGCGTTTTCGTTAGACCAGTTGACACGAACCGACGTTTCCAAAGGAAAGAATTGCTTACCTATAACAGACGAAAGCTCCGAATTAATTAACCAGTCCTCAATATAACTGCTAATTGAACACTAAATACACTCGATATTTCTGACTACTTTAAAGCAACCTTATTCAATATTATATTTATTTGCAAAATACATATCATTTTATTCTTATCCCGGGTACTGTTCCGTTTCACCCATTAGAGATAAATACGCATGCGCGCAGTAACATTTTTAATAGTTTTCTTAGCAAGTTAGTCAATTGAATGTCAGGGTAGTTTAAAGTAATTATTTAAACATTTAAAGACAGTTCTTCGAAATATAAAATAATTAATTATGGCTACAGTCCCTAGTAATAATCCCACTAAATATAAAGAATTTTATTGTCATGTAGCATATAGGTTATATTTTCTGTCACTTTGAGGACAGAAAATCCGCTCCTCGAAGTAACAGAAAATATAACCTAACTAAGAGACTGTAAAATGTTTGTTACGCGGTTGTATTTATATAATATTTCTCATCGAAATTTATCGTAAAAATTAAAATATTTTTAAAATCTACATTTTTAAATTTCTATATTTTTCTAATAAAAATAAAAAAAACGTATAAAAAAATGTACAAAAAAAACATTTATAGAGCAAGAAATAATAAAAGCACATGTTAAAATGACTTTAAAAACTCATGTATATATAAATTAATTAATATTTCTTGAGTAGGCGATATTAGGTACCTACACTTTTTTCAGGACCGGATTTTTGCATATCTTGCGTTTTTTAATTCCTAATTAAAAATTTGTAGGTTTCAACTATTCTAACTTATATTACATGAAAGATGAATAATTTCTCTTTACTTTGAAACGAATTGCTTTAAAAAAATATCAATTATTATTCAATTGACAGCGATTTAACTTTTGCTAGGCGATATTAGGTACAGTCACTCTATGTATTGTAAACTCTTCATACAAAAGAACTGTATGTACTCACTTTTCTAATTTCTTCGAAATCTTTATATAAAGCAGAAAGTTTATATGTGTGTGGGTTTATCTATCGTCTAAAAACATTTGAACAGTAAACTCTGGAGTCTGGGGTCACGAAATGTGCCTCAGCTCTTGTGCCTGATCAATCCAGATGAATGTAACTAGTTTCACAAAAAAAAAGTATAAAGTCAGAATCTAAATTCCGGGCGAAGCCGGATACCTAGTAAGGCTGGAACAGACACGTCCAGTAATTTAGTCGAGTAGCGAGTGATTTAGTAATTTACCTTGTGTGGACTCTAAAATTTAGTCGGATAGTTTAGCAAAACAATGGCAAATAACTAAATTACCCGCCACTCGACTAAATTACTGGGCGTGTCTGAATCAGCCTTTAGTTTTTAACGAAATAAACTGTAAGTGGTAATGGTAATTAGTACATTTCGAAAATTAATCGATTTAGCCGAGACTGGCACGGGGGAGTTGGCCGGCTGACCTCCATCACTGCTCCTGTCTTTCTCGCCCGTGGAGCTTCACAACGCCTGTGATTTCCATGTAGAGCGAATTCCATTTACGCCCAAATCGTCCGCGCCCACGACCGCAGGAACTTTCCGTTTTGGTAATAAAATGAATATCATAAATTATATGTTCCTGTCGTCGAGTCGTGATTTATATTTAAACACCTGTATTTTACGATAATGGTTCTTTCACAGATTTCTCTTCCATATTTCAAGAGATTTTCATAAATTCTAAAACGAAAACCACGGGCCTTGCGGGCGATTTGGCCGTAAGTGAAACGCACCCTGTGATATCATATTACCCACACTACCACTCTGTTCACTATCACCTACCCCGTTTCATACACTTTTTGTTCGCGACAATCACAATAGCTTAGAAGCAAGTGAAACGGAAAATTCCTGCGGTTGCCAGCGATTTTGGCGTAAGTGAAATGCACCCTATAAGTACGTACTTGCCTTTTAGTGCATAGTGTTGATCCAAATCGATTCTCATTTGCGATTTTACTAGCAATTTTCATCATACATATTCACAAGTACCCGGATCCGCGTGACAAAAATATTTGGATGCAAGGTCTATTAGTTCTATACCCCGCCTGTGCTCTCATGTTCGGCAAGACAAATCAGTTATTAGCTTCCTTCGATGACAAGAAATATTAAGGATACCGACGAGCTCTTTACACAGAAGATAAATCGAACTCATATCGGCAAAGTACTGAAAATTTCGCTATAATGAATGTTAATCCTAACTACTATAAGCGCTGTGATCGTATACTCTGAATCGATAACGTCGCATGCGACACATAAATGCTAAGAGAATTCGAGAGCAACACTGTCGATAAATAATGACACAAATACGGCACATAACATCCATGCAAGCATGTAGCATAATGGAAGGGGTTCCAAATCAACTTAATCTTTAATCCAGCAATTCATCATTCATAAATCACAAGACTTGTACCTTAAATTCTGCACAAATTAAACCCAACATCTTGAAACATAATAAGTACACACGGTCAAGACAGTAATACAACCATAAAAAAAAACAGAAACATTCAAGCCAACTCGTGAAGGGTAAAAATGACTTTTATCGATTTCAAGAGTAACCTTTCTAATCGTACCTTCCATGAAATCATATTGCAACTAATTTTCATTCTTCAAGATGGTTTTAAATAATACCGAAAGTGATGTTCCCCGATCGATACGCAATATTTACGGAAAATGAAAAGGAATGCCATGGTTTCACGGGTAAAAATTATTAACGGCACTGGGCTTCTGAGAATGTCGGTGTTATCGAGCCTTTCAATCGTCGTGGTTGACACAACGGCCCGCAAGAGCGTACCGTCGAAGCGCGCAGGCCCGTCGAGGACGAAAACATCTCTGTCGGGAGCGAGACGCGACGAGACCAGACGAAACGGAACGAAACGGCGTTGCTAAATATAATACGCAAAGGCACGCGACTCCCTTGCGATCGGGGGCAGCGCGACACGTTCATCAACATCCCGAAGCCACGGGCCTCGTCCTTGCTAGTGATCTTGCTTTCGTTGCCTGCTCGGAGCGTTCCTCGCGCAGAAGCCGGGCCCGTAGGAAGCGGACGGACGCAAAGTGTCGAGGGACCCGTGAAGTCGGCCGGCCTAAAAACAGTAGATCCTCGGAGTTCCGACGAGGGTACAGGTTTCTCGGCTACGGTTCTATAAGTGCTTTACGTTCTCCGCCGATGTCGTCTCCGTCACGTGGTGACCGGCTGAATTGCAGGTGAGCCGAAGCATCAAACCAGCTACGATTTTAATTAGTGACAGTCTATTAGCGATCGGATTCGATGATCAAAGGTACGCTTGGTTTTTGGCGCGATACAAGTTGCACAATTAATTATTCCGCTCTTTCGTTTTATGGAACCACGAGCCACCGCGGTGGCCGACCACGAATGTTAATACGACTTCGCTCCCGCGTGTCACGTTCTTTCATCTGCGCTGCACCGTTTGTAATCGGTTATTACTAATAATATTCACAGTAATAGGCACAGCCGAAGAATACAAACTGCCAAAGATTCGCCGTGCATTATTTCTAACAGCTGTCGCGTGACGTCGTACGTGAAACTTTTCACGCGTATATTTGAACTGCGATTTTTAGATTCGTTAGAGGGCGGAATTAGCAGAATCGACGGGTCGCGTGACTGTTTCCCTTTATTCTTAGAGCGATATAAACAACGGTATCCATATCTATTTTGATATTTCGCGCGGTTAATTGACTGTGCCACGATCAGATTTCATCAGTTCTCTTAAACTGTCTCGTTCTCTCGGTACCATAGGAGTACTTTAAAAAATGTTTCATAAATTCTGATCGCTTCGCGCTGTTTCCATTGCCACAGGCCACCTTACGCCCGCCAAGAATGTAATATTACTTCTACTTAACTCGCTGAACTTCTAAATATACTTGTTTCGTTATCTCCTTCAAGTAGCCAGTTATACTGGACGGCGTGTTATGCGTGCACGGTGTCCGGCCTACACCCGTGCGCAATTCTGGTATTATTTCTATATAACTTCGCCGCGAAATTAACCTGTACCTGTAAATCATCGAATAGCGGCGGTACACGGGATGACGCAAGAACGTGCTGCCCCATGGCACACGGTCGCGAAGCAATGATGCAAAGCTCAGCATTATTTGGACAGCCCTTTTCAGCGGCGCCGTTTAATGGATTAGGGGAGAAAATCGTGACGTGGCCGTAGGCGCCCATTCATAGAATTTGCCGATCGATAGCAGGGCGAGCCGACGTGCACGGCTCATATCTATGACGATTGTGCAGTCCGCGTCCCGACGGGTTCAGCTTGCGTGTGCCTTGACTTGTCTTTCCTAGATCGGATTTCAGCCGTTGAGGCTCGCGACGTTGCGTTTCGCCGTCGGAAATAAAAATGCCGTGTCACGTTTTAGTCGTTCCGGCGGACTTACGTAACTGGCCTGGCCACCGGCAGCGACGTTGTTTCGGCGAAAAAGAATTATTTTCGCGAGCGTGGAACGGCGATAAGAATTGTAAGCTTGCGGTGAATAATAGGAATCCCCGTGAACGCGTGTCGCGTTTGTTGACACGCCTTAGAAGGATTTCTATGTAAGTTTTCGGTGGCGAGCTTGGGCGTGCGGTAATTGGCCGTGATTAAGAGTAATGAAGAAGTGACGTTGGATCGGATTTTCTACGTTTGTTCGACAGAGATGAATATCCCGAAGCCTGAGGGTCTTTTGTCAGTGGTTTTACCTACTGAACTTGCGTCTTCGTCCAGCTCACGGCAGCTGATTATAAATCAGGACCAACAGGTGTGTTCGGCACAAATAAGCATACCTTTTCTCTACCTATCCTCCTGTCCTTTGTTTCTTCGTACGCTATATCTCGCGCGTCTGGTATCGTGTTCAGTAACCTCTTTACCGAAACGATATCCAAGACGAGCATTTTTTAGTGGCTGCATTTTCTTTTTGCTTGTATTAATCCTTTGCTTTGCAAGCATTCGTTAATTTTAAATGTGTACGATCTTTGTTGATTTCTTAACTTGTTAATTGGTCAACACGAATTAATTCTACGCCTGAAAATTGCCACTCATTGGGTAAGAGAAAGAGGGGCGAGGAAAGTGTAGATATATCTACCGCCGGTAAAATTGGTTAATTTATTATTAATTATTTACACCTGTATCCTTACTTTCAAGTGCTCGAGGTATAATCCAATTAATAGGTTAATTATTTACAGTAAAGATAAACCTACACTGTAATTAAGGCTCAATGAAATAACACGCTGCATCGGTAACTTGTCGATGGATTTTAGAAGTCAATGTTACAAATTGTTGCCTATAAGTAGTTACCAATAGATGGGGGTCACGTGTTTGCAGATTAGCCCGAAGAAACGGGGCGGAGCAGCAGGGACGCGCTTTCGTTAATGTTTATTATTTCTTTTCACGTTCCTTGACGCTTATGCTAAAATCTTGTGCTGTTGACATTACTACTTAAACAAAAGAGTACAAACATACACGTGCCGTTCAACAGGACGAAGAAGCATCAGACTGTCCACTGTTGACACCCAGCCCGCCAACGATTCGAACGGACGATGCCCTTGAGTCTGGCGCGATTTTCATTCCCCTGGAGGGGAACCCCGTGGAGTCTATTCCGCCGCCAATGCTCGAGAACATCAACAGAGAAGATGGGCTGGAATTCATGAGTATACTGAACAGCTCGAGCAAAGTGCTGAACGATGGTAGGTTCCCATCGGTGCAATAATAATTCCCTATCGCAATTGTAGTGTCCTCGTACGCACTTAATTGGATTAACCTCTCAAATTAACACTCACCTTATCACGATAAATCGAGCAGTTACGTTCTCTGTTATTGCTCACTCATGTTCCAATTGCGGAAAGATTATATACGTCTGCCACGCAGTAGAACAAAGGCTTTGGAAATCCGTTTCACGGAATAACGCTGTGAATGGTAGTTCTCGTCCCTCGATGGGCTTACATAATCGTTTCAAGTCACGATAAATCGAGCGACGAATTAATGTTAACGAAGCGCGGCTGGTCGGTCATTGAATCTCGCCGCGTGTTTCGAGCGGACGACAGCGGTTGCTGATGGTGTTTTGCGTCCTGTGTCGTCCACACGGAACGATTGCGAAATAGGTTTAACATCGACGCGCGGCCCAAAACGATCGTCGCGGCACGCGATCAGTCCATTCAAGATGGCTATTGTTGTAGAACCGAGCTCCCGTGACCCGATGGTAGAATCGACGACCAGCGGCAGCAGCAGCGACACAAACGGGCCCGTATGTGCGCAACTGCTGACGCAGTTGAACACCGCGTACCAACACCTCGCTCCTGATGCCCAGGCACTGGTAAGCACGCGAAATAAATTGCCAACCATTCTACGTAACTGTGCCCCTTTGTGGCGCGGCACTAAAGATCACCACACTACTGATTTCTACAAAGGAGTGGCGACCTCTGCGTGATAATACAGTGTATTGTACCATTTTTTTTTTGTCTTCCGTTTCCTTTTTAGCACTCTGCGGCTCGACGAATTTCTTTGATGTATCTCGAGTAATTTTACTTGATTTGCAAGGGGTTAATAAATATGTATGGTACTAGCATCCAGTATTTTTCTTTTTAGGGGGCTGTGGTGTAGATCAGTTGCTTGTCATTTTTAACAGGTTTTGAAATATGAAGAATACGATTTCTCTGTTGGGTACTTATGTTCTTCTAAGAGAGATGTTGGGTTTTCATAAAGTTGCTTTTGTAGTTGGAAAGTTGATATTACTAGCTTTACTAATTTCGGCTTCGCCCGAAATTTAGATTCCGATTTTATAAAAAAATTCTTTTTCATTTATCTATTTTTGTTTTTTGTGAAAATAGTCACATTCATCTGGATTTGCCAGGCATAACGATGTAGACACATTTCGTGACCCCAGAGTTTACCGTTCGAAAGTTTTTAAGCGACAGACAATCACACAAACACTTTCTGCTTTATATATTAAAATTACTATTAGAAATAGGTGGGAAGAAAGGTACTGGAGGGAATAGTAACGCCTAGAGTTTTCTGTCATATTCTCGTGAATAAAATACGAATATGACGAAACATGATGTCGAGTCAGCGGAGTTCATTATACTTTCATGATATATGTTTTGTTTTGTAATATACTACTGTGCTTCTCGCATATTTATGAATGGCACATATCAACGAACCGCTTAGTTCGCGATTGACCTGTATGAACGGCAATTCGCTTTGTTTATAGACGTCTACTAACAAAGACAATTTCAACAATTTATTAAGCTTCATCCCACATGTCGTTGACTATTATTTGCCATTACTCCTTAATAATACTTTCAGCGGAAGCATCACGAATGTTTATCGTCTGTAAGAAAATTTACGGTACATTTACTGGTGTGGTTCACTTCTACTCGTTCCCACTAATACATACTATTGTTTTGGCCACGGCCGATCACCTGTTTTACCTCCGACCTAAATGTGTCAAGTTCAATTGCATCTGCGCGCCTTGCATTTTTATTTTTGATACATCGCGACGATATAGACATCCTTCGCGACCGCAGACATTGAAGTGTTAGTCGAAGTGCCTCTAATACTTAGCGGCTATTGGTTCTACGATGGGGCCCGCTTGGGCCCCATCGTAACCCCATGAAAATGGTGTTAGGAAACTTTGCCTCGTGTTTAAACATCTAATGGTTGGAATGTTCTGCTTTCTATACGAAACACGAGTCTAACGGTAACTCCATCTTTCAGGTTTAAATTACAGCCTTCTGGCTCTCAGGTGCTGAAAATAGCAGTGGTATAGAGTGTAGACTATAGATTATTAATATTCTCCGTTCCAATATAAGAAATAGAATTAGAGGTTTCTTAATTTCTTAATCCTTTCGGTTTAAAATTTCGGGAAACTTATTTATCTGTGCTTCGATCGTTCTAAGATCCTCAGCATCTTTATTTCTACACAAACAATTGTACCAAACAACTCCGCAATAGTGGGTCATTGGAAATTTCTTAAGAACTTTAGCAGGATTAATCTTTATTTCACACGCATTGGAATTGTTTCGCGATAAGCGTGGGGGTATATAGTTCTCTCAGTTACTTTCTACGAAAGTTAAAGATTTTTATATATATCTTAGATCTGTTTTTATCGTTTCAAACATATTATTGCGAAACACAGTTCGCCTCTAAGGAAAAGCGCGATTATTCACACGATTTGACCGCGGCAATCAAGTCCGACAGATTTACTCCCGATAATGCCGTCTACCTAATGATTAACAACTTTAAATGTATATTCATTTTGAGAGTTCACGGTTCGATTTGCGAGCGCTGTATTCAGTATATTTTCATCTGCTTGGCACAAACGAAGAATACCTTGCCAGACGTTGCGTACTATTACCGCAATAAGATTTGAACATTATTCTCGTGCGTTTAATAAATTTGTAGACGATATATTGCAATATTGGCTCAACGAGAGTTCTCATCGAACATAGCGTTCGCCGTGCTCTTACTGAATTCGCAATAGGGATTGCAAATTTACCGACTTTCACAATTACCGGTAATTCGGTAAAATTTTCAATCAAAATCGGTTTACCGGTAATTTACCGGTATTTTTTAAGGCATTGAAAATATAAGAGAAACATTACAAAATTTTTTTTTAACTCTATCGAACATTATAATAAATATATGCAAGTATAACTATTCTGAACATAAAGTATAAAATGAGATAACTCAGAATCAAAACCGATTTACCGGTAATTTACCTGTATTTTTTGAGGTATTGAAAATATAAGAGTAAACATTACAAAACAAAATTTTTGTTGAACTCTATCGAACATTATAATAAATATATGCAAGTAAAACTATTCTGAACATAAAATATTAAATGAGATAATACAGAATAGATATATTTATATAACTATTGACAATACCGATTAATATGGATCTTCACCACGAAAACAATGAAAAGAATCTTAACTTACATACATAATTAAATATTTTTTGTTTGACAATTCTTTTTAACAAATAAGCACGCAAAAACATAATTTGTCTAAACTTTGGTCTCTTGATCGCGACCTAATTTTTGTACAAACTAATCCAACCACGGATAAAGCGCTCTCAGATTCTACACTTGTTGGTCGGATAGTCATTAAGCAATCATATGCCATTTGTACTAGGGCTGGGACTATTCGAATAATTTAGTATTCGAATATTGTACAAGTATTCGAATGCTACGAATAAACTTCGAATATTTGAGTACTCGAATGTTATTATTTGAATACTATTCGAATACTGATGTATTCGAATACTGATGTATTCGAATACTGATGTATTCGAATACTGATGTAGAACTTGATTCATAATTCACACCATACTATTTGAATACATCAGTATTCGAATACTTAAATATTCGAATACTATTCGAATACATAAATATTCGAATGGTATTCGAATACTTAAATATTCGAATGGTATTCGAATACTTAAATATTCGAATAGTATTCGAATACTTGGATATTCGAATTATATTCGCCAAATAATTGAGCAACCGGAGTATTCGAATATTCGAATACCGAAAAATTCGACAAATAGTCCCAGCCCTAATTTGTACCTTAGGTATTATCTCCTTACTTTTTCTACTTAAAAATACGTCCATTTTTTTGATGACTAGATTCAGATTTTTAGTTTTCTTTTGGATCACAATTGGTTCCTCACGAGATACTTCGGTTTTCGTCTTATTAGTAATTGAAATTTTTTTTCACTGATAACGTAGTAGATGTGAACGGAATTAATGAACGTTTATATGCGCTATATTGATATACGTAATTTATCGAATTACCGGTAAAAATTTGGCGAATTACTGGTCAAAATTTCAGGGTATTTCTTGCGATTTACAGGTAAACCGGTTTACCGGTTTTTCAATCCCTTTTGGTAGGTGCCTAATTCTATCCCCGTTCGCGATCCAGCTATTAAATGGTCCATTTAGAACACAGACTATTAGTAATTTTACTAATTTTGACACACTATTGCGAGACATCTGCAAGCATAATTTTGGCGCGAGTCGTACTAATCGCAAGCTTTGGGTGACGAAAATGCAACACAAAGAAACTATTTAGATTTCTGAATAATCCCCCTCCCCTGTAGATATACAGATATACTTCGACTTGTTGGAACCAGATCCCAAAGCTTTGTGAGCGCCCTAGAAAACTAGAATACCGAGAGCAATTCTGGAGTCCACACTGTAGTGGTTCCATTTCGATATTAAAGCGCAGATATACAACTTTTACTGCCAATCTAATGTGGTACGTGCTAAGGATCGTCTGCATTTATTAATGCCTTTCGGGATAGGCGATTTTGTGTGAACCACCACCGTTGTCTAATCTCATTTAATCCATCGCTTGTTGCTTCCTAACATCCTTATGAACTTACACTGTAACTGTTTAGTTTTACAATCAGGAGAATGGTGGGAAGCCACCGTTGGTTGGCATCCAGCTGGTTGTACCGAAGCCCCCCAAGGATTATCGTTTCATGAAATGGAACTGGCCGTTCATACGGAAGACATGCTTCTGGTCGCTGATGTCTGTCCTCGCTGGATGCACCGCCCTCGTCATCGGTGTTATCGCCACGATGCCAAAGAAGTAAATACCGTTCTCGGCTTATGAAAAGCGTTGGAATTCAATCCTGAATGTGTCCATTGTACTCTCAATGACAACTGTTCTCCTTCTGATAGGCCAGCCTGCGTACACGGCCAAAATGAGTAACAGGAAGCTAGTCCACTGCTAGAAGTTACTAATATTTAAAACTCATATAATTACAAAGTATGCGAGGCGTTGAACGCGGCGGTCGCTACACCGTTCGATTTCCTCTTGCAGGTGCGACCCGCCGGTGCAGTGGTGGCAAGGCAGCGTGTTCTATGAGATATTCCCAGCCTCGTTCCAGGACTCTTCGAAGGGCGGCGACGGGATCGGTGACATCCGCGGCATAACCATGCGGCTGGATTACTTGAAGAAGCTTGGCGTCCGAGGGATACGTTTGAACTCCATATTCCCGGCTGCCCACTATCCCGAGCATTACTCCAACATCGACAATCTGACGGACCTTAACAAAGAGCTGGGCACGTTGGAGGACCTCGCCGCGTTTGTACGCGAGGTCCACCGGCGGAACATGAGCCTGATTCTGGATCTACCTTTGCACCCCTTCGTGAAGACGCTGTACGACGAGAACGTGACCGCGGAGAAGTCGAACAAGACCGACAAAGGCTCGCGCGAGAGAAGAGACGCCACGGATGGCACGGCGCTGCAGGAAATGCCGACGACACCTGCGACGTCGCTCGAAGCGATCCGAGAGGCATTGTCCTCGATACCGCCGCCTCTGGACGAGCCTCGGCAGCAGGCCCTCGCGTCGAATGACATAACCGCGGAGAACCCCGTCACGTCGGCGATCAAGATCTGGCTGCAGAGGGGTGTGGACGGTTTCTATTTGAAGGGGCTCGAGCACTATGTCCACGAGGAATCGTTTCCAAGCAGCCTCAGGCATTGGAAGTCCCTCCTGGGGCCGGACAGAATACTGATTTGCCACGTTGACGCTTTGAACGCCGCTAAATCTGTCGCTGCGAGAAATTCTATTCTGGTGAGGATGGACCTCGTGGACGTCACATTACGCATTGCAAACGGAACCAAGGAGATTAAGAGACAAGTGGAAGACGTGACCAAGGGGCTGTTGTTTGAGAAACCCGGTTACCCGTGGGTGCATTGGTCCATAGGCGGAGTGGACTTTAAACGCGTGGCTTCTATTATTACCGTGAAGAATGCTACCATAGCCGCCTCTCTGCTGGGGATGATGCTCCCTGGAACACCGAGTATATTCTATGGAGATGAGGTACGCAATTGGGGTACAACAGAATGTACTTATTTTAACCCACCGCGGTCACACCTTCTTATAATCACGAATTCACTGCACCTCAGCGCCGTTTTTAAGGGGGGTTTGCGCCTTGTTGAGCCGAAAAATAGGTAATTCTTTGTGAATTTTTTGTACAAAACCGGTTCGACAAATTAATTTTAGCTTTGGCAGGCTGTTTCACTGTATCTTGAACTATTGTTCTGAATTTTGGTGTGACAGTGAAAAAAAAACATGGCAGATACAAAGAGAGCATTGAAAAATAATCGGGTCGTGCTGGCGTTGACGAAAAGTACAATAAGGGTTATCCGAAACATGAAAAAGAAAAGAGATTCTTAATCTATATGAATGTAGCTATCGGTGGTAGTAGATTTATTGCTGTATCTGTTACCGTTCCTTTTTTATTTAAAGAAGTTTTCCCGATTTTGGGGCAAAACCTGTTTCAGACTCAAATCAGCACGTTTCGCCTTCTTCAAAAGGCTGCCATTTTAACATTTTTTTATTTTTCTTAATGCATCTACTACCACCGATAGCCACATTCATATAGATTAAGAAACTCTTTTCCTTTTTATGTTTCGGATAACCCTTCCAGTACTTTTCGTCAACGCCAGCATCACCCGATTATTTTTCAACGCCCTCTTTGTATCTGCCTTGTTTTTTTTCACTGTCACACCAAAATTCAGAACAATGGTTCAAGATACAGTGAAATAGCCTGCCGAACCTGAAATTAATTTGTCGAACCGTTTTTGTACAAAAAATTCACAAAGAATTACCTATTTTTCGGCCCAAAAAGGCGCAAACTCTCCTTAAGGGGTTAGGACACAGTAATGGGCCAAGAAAGCAGACGATTTTTAGACGACGATAATAAGAAAAGTAAACAATCGATTAATATAAGGTTTTGTGTTTTAGTTCACTATATTATGAACTATAAGAAAAGCATGTAATATTCACAAAATAGCAATTGTACGCCGTGCAATGTCTCCATTTAAAATTTTCTTCTTTTTCCGGATGGCCAACTGGTGACCCGGATTCCGGGAAATCGGAAGAACTGTACCAAAAAGCCCAAAAATGTCATAAACTATAATATATTTCCTAGGCATTGACGATCCAACATTTCAATTTTTGCGAAAATTGACAAAATGACCGATGTTTGAGAAATAGTGATCAAATTTCGACAAAAGTGTGTGATCTTTTGGTTTATATTTTGTACAATAATTCAAAAATTTTAAATGTTGGATCGTCAATGCCTAGGAAATATATTATAGTTTATGACATTTTTTGGGGTTTTTGTTACAGTTCATCCGATTTGCCGGAATCCGGCCCACCGTTGGCCATCCGAAAATAAATGGACATTTTAAATGGAGACATTGTACGGCGTAAAAATGCTATTTTGTAAATATTATATGCTTTTCTTATAGTTTATAATATAGTGAACTAAAACACAAAACCTTAAATTAATCGATTGTTTACTTTTCTTATGATCGTCGTCTAAAAATCGTCTGCTTTCTTGGCCCGTTACTCTGTCCTAACCCCTTAAGTTACCAATTTTCGTATTTTTTAATCTTTCGCTCTCGCGAAAGTTTCCTCTCGCTCGTTGTCCGGTTCTCTCACTCTCGTCCGCAGGCTTCCAAGAAATAGTTGGGATAGTCGCCGGGCTGTCAACGAGAGGTAAAAACGGGCCCATAACGGGGATTTACTGTACATCTTGAAGTAATAGTAGTAAATACCGAGTTAGGTCAGGCAGAGATCTTATACAGATGTAAATCTGGTGGCTCAAATTTGTCTGAGAATCTTTCGGTAGTGGAGGTCTAGAATTTTTATTGATGTCATTGAAATTCGAACTCGATATTATATAGCAGAGTGTGCACAATTTCACGTTTCTTACTCAAATTCAATTTGTGTTTAGATAGGTATCTTGGACTGTGAATGTGAAGACCATCAGGACATCCCTCACGTGCACAACCTGGCCCCCATGTACTGGGAAACGAACGACAGTACCGACCATAAGTTTTCATCCATGGGCGTCACGTCTTGGCTACCAGAAGCTAACAAACCATTAGAGACGAGTTTGGTCGGTTCCATTGCCGAGATGGCCAGTCTGAGATCTCAAACCACCCCGATTTATGTTAAAGCAGTGCTGAAGGAGAATCAGGTGCTGGCGAACTGTGATATTAGGTAAGCTTTCCTCCATCAAATACTATATTCAGAATTTTTGTAATTAAACGTGTCTAAAGGTTCCGAATACAAAACTGTATGCTTTTAAAAAATCCTTTCAATAGTAATCTGATATCCTATCGATCCAGTGGAATACCATTAGCGGAAATTTTTTAAACAAGTAAAGTGTAACGTATTAGCAGTGCACCTTTTGGCAATTCATAAAGCTATTGTCTCTCAGAAGTATCTAAACCTTTATTCCTTGTTTCTATCATTATTTTTCTAATAAGGTAGTTTTCAGAATTTCCCTAATGTTTTTTTTCTTCTTCTTATACAGGTATGCAGGTGACGAAATAATAGTAATCGAACGATGGTATCCACGTCGGAATTCATACGTCTTCTTAGCCAACTTAGGCAACAGGACTCAAACCAAAGATTTATCCTTCCTTTACTACGGCGGTCAAGTAGTAGTGGGTCCCTCGTACAGACTGAACCAAGACGTCTATTTCAAGGAGCTGATTGTGCCTCCTGGGGAAGCGTTCATCATAAAACTCGATAAATGAAGATCAGTTGCTTTATCATTCATTCAATTGAGATTTGAAGCGTGAATTCATGGTATTTCATTTGCAAGGTGTCGTAAACGTTGCGAGCATCGTACAACGAAGATTTCGCATGACAGTTCCTATTAATTGTAAATCAACTATGCAGGAACCGCCAACGCTCATGAAAATCTATCCGAATGGGGAACAGCTTGTGTGGTAAACGGCGATATTTCGGTTGTATGATTTTGCGTCTCAGGCAAGTGGAATGTGCTCATGTACTAGAAGACCGATAGAAAATCAAAAATTTCTATGGACAGAGAATCAAATTACATGCCATACCGTTTACTGTTAGCCACATTAATGATATCAAAGAAGCACAACGAATGTTCGCTCATTTCACATTCCAAGGCAGGACAAATCATTTCACGTTCGTCTGTGTTAGGTCTTTACCGTAATCCGAGTCTACGACGCGACATTGCTCCGCTCCGTTTTGTATTATTCTGATAGTTTTGATAATAAAATCGTGAACTTTTCTGGCCCCTATCGATTACGCTCAGCCACGATTGCGAATTCGTCAAACTCGAGGATGTTTTATATTTACCAAAGTACAAGGAGTTTCGTCTCTGTTTTTAAGTCCCGGATGGATCGATTTCAAATATATACATACACATTGAATATTTTTCTAACGAATTTTATCGGGTGTGATAAGAATTGTCCGAAATGTGTAATTGTTTTATAATGATTTTGGTACTAATCGAGCGACATTTTACAGACACGTGAATTAAATGGTGCTTACGTTAGGGAACGCCTTCTTTTCATACTTTTATTTAACACCACGGTACTTGCGTGTCCTCGTGGCACGCGACTTATTGGATAGTACATTTGTTAAACTTAGAGTATTCCGATACAACTCTCGAATAGTATTATGCAACAGAAATATAATGATATTTATTACGTAAAACGCATTTTGCGGATTTGATTTTTATTATAACGAAGGTCGATTTTGATGTGAATATTACTATTGAGAAATAAAAGGAAAAGTGTTGTCCCATAATCGTGATTCTTATTATTCTTCATTATCTTCTTCATTCTTTAATTCCCGTCACTTGGGGGGACACGCATATCTGACAACGAATACAGAGCTAACGCTCGGTGCGTGCTCATCGGTCGGTAATTTTCAAATGCTTATAGGTACGTAAGGACAATCATTACGTTCCCAGCAATGAACGTGATGATTGATTAAATACATAAAAGCACACGCAGTATTTTTTTCTTTTTATCTAACTTTCCTTGAGAATGGTCATAATCATTGACCGAAACTTTGAAATTTGATAAAAATTCTTAAAATTGCAAAATAGCTTTTATTTAATTGTTTAATAGACCGAACCAGTGCGCCGAAATCATCTCTTCTAATTAGAACAATTTTTACGGTCGAAATTCAATCTATATTAGCTATAGAGAATCGTTATAGTCACACTGGTGAAATCTCACAGCTTGGAAAGTGTAGACTTTCCAAGCTGTGAGATGCAGTGTTTTGTAACCGTTTAAAACGCATATGAACAATGACTTTCTGCCATTGTTTTCCACGGCTAGCCAGTCTATTTGGTAGAACGCGTCACCCACTTTCTGGGACTAGACGTTAATCGTTCTGTTAGTACTGTGCATATCGTGGTCAAGGATGAATAAAATGAGGAATGAGGCAACGAGAAAATACATTTTCAATGTGCAATTGTTATACAACATTGAACGATTTCAGGATCATGTTTCGTAACAAATCGGCCGAATAACACAGTTCGACAAAATTTGACTTTGTTTCGGACTTGTAACGATTCAATAGCCGTTTCTTATAAGTTTTCGTGCACTGAAAACGAATCCGCAAACCGTTTGTCGCCATCACCCTCAGTTTTTGTGAAATTCGATTTTGAAAAAAATTGCAGATTTTCAACTTTGAACATCTTTTTGTGTCAAAACGGTAATAGTTATTCGGTTACTTGTTGCGTCAGATTATTTTATGAACCCTCTCGAATACAACGATATAAGTTATTGGTGCAGTATGAACATTTAAATATGTTTAAACAACGATCAAAGGGAAAAGAACACCCGAAATGCACTCATTTTGCAGATATCTTTAAATTGATTTCCAAAACTAAGAGTCTAGGAGAAAATCTGACTACTACAAGCGATGGAGTAGACATTTTTCCTTCGGAAAGGAGCAACAGAAGTGGTAAGTCACATTTCGTTTGCAATACAGAAGCGAAATAGTTGGCAAAACGTGCGGCGTCGACAGTGGTAGTCAACGGCGGCGCGCGATTCACTGCCGCACAGCGTAACGATGACAATACAATATTTTCACCCGTTTATTTTAGTCATATGACGGAATTCTTCTCAGGCAGTCATCTGGGCCGGTATAAAAATTATTGGTTTCTTTTTAGTAGATTTTTTATTTATAATTCAAATTCTTTAAGTTCATTTTTTTCAAGCTTTTATTTAGATTCACTTGTGAGTTCGTTAGTTATACATCAGTATTCGAATAGTATTCGAATACTGAAATATTCGAATAATATTCGAATACTGAAATATTCGCATAATATTCGCATAGTGAAATATTCGAATAGTATTCGAATAGTATTTGGATACTTGGATATTCGAATTGTATTCGCCAAATAACTGAGCAACTGAAGTATTCGAATATAGTCGAATACCGAAAAATTCGACAAATAGTCCCAGCCCTAATTGGACTAACATAAATAGTAAAATCGATGGTTTCTTTTCTGTTTGATTTATTGTTTATTGTGGACGCGTTTCCGAAAAATTAACAAAAAAGACAAAATTGTTGGAATGTTTGATTTTGTTGAAATTATTAAGCGCTGAAGATGGTCCTGTGCAGTATGCAGCTGTAGTCGGTGTACGTATTATCAGGGGAACCAATCATCTGAAAGCAAAATGTTTCGGGGTGAGTAACTCCTACACCAAAATATGCAGCATGGAACTTTATTGGGGAATTTAAACAGAAATTGTGAAAGTTACACACGAATCAATTTTCTCCCCAGATTTTTACGGAAAAAAATCGTCTTCGATCTTAGGCGCTACAGATTCCACCGTTTTGAATAAATTTTTTGACCCCTCGACTTTAACGACTCCCCAGTGCCGTCTGCAATGATTAATTATAAAAATATATATTTCTTTAATTTAAGAAATCTTTAATACAATGCAAAAAGTCCCATTAAATTTTGTGTAGTAGTTTTTCTTTAATTAATTCTTAAAGATCATCTATCTTAATGGGTTCTGGACCAGAACATCTCATTAAGTAACATTTTAGATTTCTATGTATAACTATGTACTATTGTCAACAAGTAGGCACAATATAATCAGTCAGTAGTGGTTGAGAGACACTGTTATCTTTCTCGCAAGTGCTCACTCAAGACTCTACTTCGTATATAAGCTGCTTTTAGGAACACAGTGAGCAGGAGTTCCCTCGTGCAACACCGCGGAGCCACAAGCGGAGTCCACAGTGACTCTCATGCTCTGAGGAAAGTCCCTGGACCTTTGGCAGAAAGTGCCGTAGCGCAAACGCTGCTAGCCTCCGCCCGTCTATCTCGATTAGGATGGGATGCTTTTCGGCTGATCTTCGAGATTGGGGCGGAGTGTATTGGTCAAAGAAAAGTAATGTGGTTTGTAACGGAGACACTTTTCCCACGCCCTCAAGTTAGGGTTGCGGGTGAAGGGACTCCGTTAAACTAAACAGGGCCCATTACGAGGAAACTCCACTTTTTTTCTCTCCTCTCCTACGTTGCAGGGTGCTTATAACGAAACAAATGTTTACACATATTAAATTACTATCTTTTCTATTTACTTTTACTTCTCTTTCGTTTTAATGAACTTAGAAGGCAATAAGTTATTTATCCTATCGGTACCGATGTCGTATTCAATTCTATGCACTAAATACGATGTCATTTTAACTCTTGTAGACATATAACACTTGCAATTAAAATTAAAACACCCGATCCTATTGTAACTGATGTACACACTGCGAAAAATTCAAGCGTCAATGTCGCGGCAGCTTTATAGCTGTACATCACATTACAACTGTACGAAGCGCCCCGCATAGAGTGAAAATGATAACTGAAGATATTGCAAAGATATTGGGCGAAGACCGTTGTGAAACGATACACCTGTGTGTAAAAAAAGGAGAAAAATCATGGGAGTTGAAATCATGAAAATAAAAAACAAAAAGAAGAATAATTCTCGATTTACCTAACCCACCATTAGTTTACATTTGCAAATGACCGCGCAGTATTCTTACGAATGGTACTATGTAATTTAGCAATTTTCGTTGTGAAAATAAACACAGAAACACAGTAGATGGACTATTGAATAAAAATTACGGATCCGAGATTTGTTACATTTCACTGTTATCCATGCACGCAAGACGGGACGTCGCGTTTAAACGCAATCAGATGCATTGGGGCGCAATTGAAACTTGAAGCGCAGCATAGCATTAGGACAAATAATTGATAAACGTTACGGCGATCTGCATGCAGAAAAGTGAATATGGCACCGTAATATTGACAATTTCGTGCTGAAACATGAAAAATGCAAATTGACTTCAAGGAAAAGTACACAGATACGTTTACAATAGCCGAGCTTCATTTAGATAGCAATTTTCATATAAAACGATTGCATACTTAATGCGCTTAGGGGGTCGCGTTCGAACCTAAGCCGCCGTCACCCGGTCAAACTTCATTCTCGAGTTTCGTTTAATCCGAAGATAGAGCACGATGAAGGTGACACGAGTGATTCTTTACATGCGGTTGTAGCGTACGAAACGTTCATTTTTTCGTTGAAGTCGAAACTGTATCAGCGAAAGTTCATTTTATGAAGTTTCGACTTCATTTATGTAGAATTTTCTGAATGACTAAGAGACTTTCAGATAAAATTTCATTCATTCTCGACGATACTTTAATGTGTATTAATTACAGTGGTACATATGGTGCGGTTGGGCTTGTAAACATATGTTTTATATGTTACAACCATATACACGGTGTTGGCAACAGAGAGCAGATAATAAAATGGATGGCAGAATAAGACGAAAATCAAGAATAACAAAATTGTGGTGAATGTGCCATTCTTCAGTTATTAATGTTTAAAAACTTGGGTCAGAAACGCCTGGTACAGGGCAATTCGGCGGTCAGCGGCTCGAGTACTGTGGGTCAGTGGGGCTACGTACATACAGTCTTCGTTAAAAAACAATGATGCATTTGTCATTGCTTACACTGCCGTTCATAAGCTGAGAACGCCTGTTGGATTTTTACAAAATATGATATTTGGTGCTGATTGAATATTTTTCACTGTTTTTACTATAAAACATCAAGTGAAGTAAAATTTGCTACAGTTCTTCAATAAATCAGTAACGATTTTCGCAATTATTCCACACAGAGTAGCTGTCAGAGAGGAATTTTTTATTTATTTAAATAATATTTCAAATAACGAATAAAAGTTAGAAAATTTAATCGTCATGTGTCGAATAAAGTTGATTTTTAAAATTTTATTCGTTATTCGGAATTTTATTTAAATAAAAATTTTGCCCATCTCTGGTAGGGGTCCTAATACTTATGAACGGCAGTGCATGTACGTAAATCTACAAGGAAATCTGCTACTAATATGTCTGTTTCCTGACGGCGTGTTAGCTAGACAAAATTATTTCTTCGCGGGTTTGGCTTTATATGTGTTTCAAATTGTTAGAAAACTAACCTGATTCGTATTACAGTTTATTATTTCACTAAAAATAGCAATAAAATAAAAATATGACTAATTCAATAAAGGAAAAAGAACAAAACGACAGTATTTTACTTTAACTATGATTATCAGTTATAACAATTATATCTATTCCTGTAATTTCTGAGTTTTGATGTTTAAAATCTGGTTTTTGAAATCAGTTTTCTCTGCATCGCTATTAAAATAGTGTTTTATTATATGCTCCACGTGGTTCCACGCGACAAGGGTTGAATGTACGGAAAGTAGAGACTTTCTAGTCTTTTCTAATCAAATAATCGATCTGCAAAAATTTGCAAAACTACGTTTTGTGAACTGTTTTCGAGTACGACGCTCGGTAGCCACCACTCAGTGGTTCGAGTATACTACATGCTAGCTGGACAAACTTATTTTTCGCGGTACAGGGTTTATATGGGGTTCAAATTGTTAGAAAACAAACCTGATTCATATCACAGTTTACTATGTCACTAAAAACCTCTCCTGCCGAGCGTCGCACTCGAAAACAATTTACAAAACATGGTTTTGCAAATTTTTGCAGATCGATGAATTGATTAAAAAAAACTAGAAAGTCTCTACTTTCCGTACATTCAACCCTTGTCGCGTGGAACAACGTGGAACATATAGTAAAACTGATTTCAAAAACCAGGTTTTAAACGTCAGAACTCAGAAATTACAGGAATAGACATAATGCTATAACTGATAATTATAGTTAAAGTACAATACTGTCGTTTTGTTCTTTTTCTTTTATTGAATTAGTCATATTTGTATTTTATTGATATTTTTAGTGAAATAATAAACTCTAATACACATTAAACAATTGTTAGAAAACAAACCTGATTCGTATTACAGTTTATTATTTCAATTAAAATATTTTTTCGCGAGTTTGGGTTTATATGGGTTTCAAATTTGAAACCCACATAAACCCAAACCCGCGAAAAAATAATTTTGTCCAGCTAGCATGTAGTATACTCGAACCAGTGTGCGGCGGCTGTACACGCCCCTACTGACCTGCGCAACGCGACCTGCTGGCCGTGGAGTTGCCATGCTTCAGGCGTTCCAGCCCCGAATTTTAAGCATTAATAACCAGCAAACGAAGCCTTCGCCGCAATTTCGTTACTCTTTATTTTCGTCCTATTTTGCCACGTAGAATCAGTCCTTTCATTCTCTACTATCTATTGCCAAGCACCCTGTATTATCTCGCCTCCTCGATGGAAGTTGTTGGTCGTGTTGTAGGGCGATGTCGAGATAAAAGATCCACTCAAATTGTATGAACGGATTTTTACATTATTTGGTTCGTGGCCAGAGCAACATATGCGCGCAAGATTTGCGATGACGATGGTGTACTTGAGCCTGCACACGGTCACGCAATATTGGGATTTGTACGATTGCATGAATTACTTCGATCTGATGGTGCTGAATATGTTGGAGACTACGTTAACGACGGCAACTTACGTCGCCTTGATTATCTTGCAACGTAACAAACGACTGCAGGATGTGGTCATCGGGATGAAAGGATACATCGCGGATGTTTCGTTGCTCGAGGACGAGGAGAAAATCTTGTATCATGGCCACAACAACGTGGCTTATCTTTTTGGCAAATACGCGATCATTGCCACAAGCACTACTGCTTATCTGATGTACGCGCGTCCATTGATAAAAGTGCTCCGTGACCATCAAGGTATTCCTCGACCGTTTGGTATTCCCCTTGGCTTAGTCTAACTTCATCGCTTGATCGACGTGAAAATTCATCCACGATCGTAGATCACGAGGGCCCAGATAAATGAATCGTGTCCTGCGGGAATCCATATAGGCGATAGTCGACCATGAGATTCCATGGAAATAGATTAACTTGGACATACGAGACATGATGACGCGATTCTCGAATTTGGATGATACGATTATCAGTACCGGAAATCTTAGGATCCCTCAGTGTCAATTATCTCGCGTTTTACGAGCTCAGAGTTACCTTCTTTCGGTTCTGCCAGTCTGGAACTGTATTCTTTGCGCCCTACGAGTTCTGGACTAGGGCTGTCCGGGTACTCGAATATTCAAGCAGCTTGAAATTCGGACCGAGCTCGGTTTTCGAGCCGAGCAGAATAGAGCTGTTTGCGTATTCGAATCAAGCGCGCCGAGCCTGGCTGTTCGAGTACCCGAACAGCTCTATTTTGGACCCTCCTCTTCGGGCCCTAGAATCAACTTCTTAGGATCTTACTTGAATTTCTTGATTTCTTTCTATTCAGTCCCACGGTATCAAAATCGATATTATTACCTATTCTTCTTATTCTCATTTATCTTATCTTTCTCGTATGTTCACACAGGTCACGATAATAGTACATTGTCTTATGAGCTGCCATTTCGGGCGCACATTATTTTCGACTACACCACGGACGCTCGAATTTACAGTCTACTGTATTTGTATCAATTCCCTGTCACGTGCGTAGCAGTCTACCATGCAACAGAAGCTAGCTTCATAGTTAATCTCGTCCTACATTTTTGCGGAAGATTATCGGTGCTGTCCTATCGTATTCGAAATATCTCAACGGAATCACATCGAGCTTTCAACGACGGCATCCAAAAGGCAGTGGCCACGCATTTGGAGCTGATAGAGTACGTATCAGTGTTTAAGTAACATTTTATATTTCTATGATAACACTATTATCGCGAACATGCATAATATAATAAGCCGTTGCAAGTTCCTTTGCGCAGAAGAGTGCTTTCATATCACACATGACAATTTATAATAGAAATACTGTGGAAAAGTTTAAACCATTTTTATTTTTTAATGGTCATTTTAAGAAATGTACGTTTCACAGGTCGGTACAAGGTTTGAACGACATTCTTTCTGTGATCCTTCTTCTAGAACTTCTGGGCTGCTGCAGCAGGCTGGGCCTTGCTATGTTCGTTGTGCTCATTGTAAGTAGATACTTATTTTTCGGTACACAGTTATTAATACAAAAGAAAGGAGTACACGACAGTGATAATAACGCTGCATTACTTATTACAATGTTTCTTCACATTTTTCAGAAAGTCGGCACAGATATAACAGCTGTAATTAATTTCTCGCTGTACAGTTTTGTTCAAGTTGGCTGGTTGTTCTTGTACTGCTATATTGGCGAACAAGCGATTTTTGAGGTATGTGATTTATATAATGTCCTTCGTTAGAGCATATATATATATATATATATATAGAGCTACATAAAGGAGGTTTTTATAAGCTGGTTTATTAACTTGACACTGGATTTAATTAGACGACCAGTTGTTTAAATAAATGTATTACAGTTTTTAGCAAATTAGAATTTCAAAATGTTCAAAAGTAAAAATGCTACGCAGTGTTCGACACTAAAGAACGTTCGATTGTTTTTCATCCCATGCAATTTGAATCATTTGGTCGAGTTGTTAGGAAACATGATCGTGTAATTGTTCAAAATCGTATATCGTTTGCCTATTGAAAATGTATTTTCTCGTTTCCTCATTCCTTATTTTATTCATCCTTGACCACGATATGCACAGTATTAACAGAACGATTAACGTCTAGTCCCGGAAAGTGGGTGATGCGTTCTACGAAATCGACTGGCCAGCCGTGGGAAGCAATGACAGAAAGTCATTGTTAATATGTATTTTAAACGGTTACAAAACACTGCATCTCACAGCTGGGAAAGTCTACACTTTCTCGCTATTCGGTTTCACCAGTGTGAGTATAACGATTCTCTATAGTTTATCGAAACACAGTGGCTCACAAATTCGTTAAAATATGAAAAGTAAATCTGCAAGCAAACATTTGATTGAATGAATTAGTGCTTTATAATGAAATCTGTGAGTCACTTGCATTAATTGTTTCACGTATCAAAACGGGACATTATAAAAATTAATACTATTTCGCCCTAAAGGGGACACGAATACCTAATTAGGAATTGCTTTGTAACACACGAAAGTTTTAATAACGATCCTTTTTCCTACATAGATCATAAAAACCTCAATGGGGTGTCTCTCTATGTTACAAGCCAGCATGTAAAGATGCGAGTAAAGGGAATAATGCCATTACAAAATGTACCAAAGATTCCCGTTACAGATTGTAGTTTATATAAATTTGTTATATATGATGTACTAAGGGTGATAAAAACTGATAGTATTATATAACATATAGAAGTAGGATGAAAATGAAATAGTTGTAACGGAAGATATCTTCGCCAAAAATTTGTATGCCTCCCTAGCTGATTTATGAAAATGTGGCTTATTTAACTGTTGTTTCAACGTCGACACTGAAGAAACATATTATATTGAATAAATAAGAATCTGTTACAATCACAATATGTTTGGCAATTATTCTTCGTACATAGTAAATTACGCAATAGTAGTACAGGTAAGTATACACCAGTAAGCACCATACATTCTTTGTACATGTAATTGAATATGCAGCAAAGTGTGTGGCTCACTTTCGAATAATTAAATAAGTCAGAGGTATAAAAAGATTTTACTTAAAAATTGTATATCTTTAGTGTTGCTAGAGTTAAACTACCGTCAATATGATTCGTTCTTCCCGTAAAAACACTAAAAAAGGCAACATTCTAAGCTGGTAGGGTAGACCGAGGACGATACCCATACAGCACACTCCGTTGCAGGATGGTTGCAGGAAGGTTGCATGTATGTTACCATGCAATGTTGCACAGGGGCGGACATAGGGGGATTCCAGCAACATTCCAGCAATGTTGCGGTGCAATATTGCACGACAAAGTCCCAGCAAAATTCCTGCAACGTTTCGGCAATGGTCACGCAACGTTCCGGAAATATTCTAGCAATGGTCACGCAACATTCCGGAGATTTTCTAGCAATGGTCATGCAACGTTTCGGAGATTTTACAGCAATTATATATTTATATATAATTTAACTATATATTTATATAATTATATAGTTATAAAATCTCCGAAACGTTGCAGAACAATTGCTGCAAAACCTCCGAAACGTTGCGGGAGAATTGCCTATAATATCTCGGAAACACTGCAGGAATATTTCATGCAATGTTGCACAGGGGTGGACATAGGAAGATTCCAGTAACATCTCAGAAATATTACCTGCAACGTTTCAATGTAACGCACGGCAACCTACCTGCAACCTTCCTGCAACCATCCTGCAACGGAGGGTGCTGTATGGGTATACATAAAACACTCATAATTGAAATTAAAACACCCAATCCTCTTGTAACTGATGCGAAACACTGCGAAAAATTGAAGAATGACTGTCGCGGCAACTGTAATAAAATTACGACTGTACGAAGCATTTCAAATGGTATGAAGATGATATCTGAAGATATTGCAAAGATATTGGGAGAAGAACGTTGGGAAACGATACACCTGCGTGTAAAAAAGGAGAATACAAATCTTGGGAGTTGAATTCACGAGAATAAAAATGTTAAAAAGAAGAATAATTCTCAACTTACCTAACCCATCATTAGTTTACATTTTGCATATGAACGCGCAGTATTCTTACGAAGCAGTACCATGTAATTTAACAATTTTCGTCGTGGAAATAAACACAGGAGCACAGTGGTTGGATTATTGAATAAAAATTATGCATTCGAGTTTTCTTTTCATTTCGCTGTTATCCGTACACGCAAGTTGAGACGTCGCGTATAAACGCAATCAGATACATTGGGGCAAAATTCAAACTTGGAGTGCAGCATAGCATTAGGACAAATAATTGATAAACGTTACGGGGGTGCATGCAGAAAAGTGAAAGTAGCACCGTAATATTGACAATTACGTGCTGAAACATGAAAAATGCAAAATGACTTCAAGGAAAAGTACACAGATACGTTTGTTACATTTCCTTCGCGAAGACAATAGCCGAGCTTCATTTATGTAGCAATTTTCATATAAAATGACTGCATACTTAATGCGCTTAGGGGGTCGCGTTCGAACCTAAGTCGCCGTCATCCGATCAAACTTCATTCTCGAGTTTCGATTAATCCGAAGATAGAGCACGATGAAGGTGATCCGAGTGATTCTTTACATGCGGTTGTAGCGTACGAAACGTTCGTTTTTTCGTTCAATTCGAAACTGTATCAGCGAAAGTTTATTTTAAAGAATTCCCAACTTCATTTATATAGAACTATATGAAGGATTAAAAGGATTTCAGATAAAATTTGCTCCATTCCCGGGACGACGATACCTTTATGTTTATTACACAAAAGTGAACAGACGTTTTATATGTTACAACAATACACATGGTGTTGGCAACAGATAGTAGATAATAAAATGGGTAATTCTACGTGTCACAATAAGTCGAAGAAAATCATCTACGCAACGCGAATTGCTGTTCGTCAGGCGTTCCTGCACCGAATTGTTACGTTATTAATAACGAAGAAACGGAGGCTCCATCGCAATTTCCATACCCTGGATTATCGTCTTATTTTGCCACGTAGAAACAGCCATTTCATTTTCTAGTATTTATTGCCGAGCACCCTGTATTATCTTGCCTTCTCGATGGAAGTTGTTGGTCGTGTTGTAGGGCGATGTCGTGATAAAAGATCCGCTCTTATTGAATGAACGGATTTTTACAATATTTGGATCGTGGCCAGTAAAACGTGTGCGCGCAAGATTCGCGATTGCGATGGTGTACATTACTCTGAACCTAGTCATGCAATCTTGGGATTTGTATGATTACAAGGATGACTTCGATATGTTGGTGAGAGGTGTGTTGGAGACTGTGTTAACGATAAATACTTACGTCTCCATGATTATCTTGCAACGGAACACACAGTTGAAGGGTGCGATTATCGGGATGAGAGGATATCTCGCGGAAGTTTCGTTGCTCGAGAAGGAGGAGAGACTCTTGTATCATGATCACAACAACGTGGCTTATCGTATCGGCAAATACACAATCATTGTAACATTCACTACTGCCAATCTGCTCTACTTGCATCCTTTGATAGCCATGCTCCGTAGTCACCCAGGTAAATCCTTACTAATATATAAAAGTGAATCGTTGTCTGTTATTTGTTTGTCCTTCTTTCACGCCCAAACGGCGGAACGAATTTCAATGAAATTTTGAATATACATTAGATACCTCCTAGATTAGAGTATAGGATATTTCGTTTAGGCTTTTTTACTTTGAAAACATCATAAATAATTCTCGGGTGAAACCGGGTAACGGGTCAGCTAGTTATATAATATTTAAGTCGACTGTTTGGTATTCCCCTGGATTTTGCCAAACTTCATCGTTTGGGTGACGATAAATTCATAGATAATCATATTAAAACAGTAAAAAAATGACGCCAAGTACATGAAATAAAAAAAAATACAAAAAATAGAAAATAATTACAAAGTAACAAAAGATGTGAAATCAAAATGAACTGCAAGCACATAAACGTGCTTTCCTGCAGCGTGCAACGGCGACACTGTCTAACACAATAAAAGACAAGAAAATATGTCCGCGACCTGGAAGTCAAATACTTGGCGTGGCCAGGAAAGGTCGAGGTGTCGATGAATGATCTTACAATTATTTTAAAACGCAATATAATGAAAATATACTCATATTGGCCGTTTTTTAAATAGACTAATTATCTGAAAGCCTGCGGAGGGGGAAGGTATGGGTATTGATGATCTGAGAATACTTTGCCTGGCCACGCCAAGTATTTGACTTCCAGGCCGCGGACATACTTTCTTGTCTTTTATTGTGTTACACAGTGTCGCCGTTGCACGCTGCAGGAAAGCACCTTTATGTGCTTGCAGCTCATTTTGATTTCACAGCTTTTTTACTTTGTAATTATTTTCTATTTTTTGTATTTTTTTTTATTCCATGTACTTGGCGTAATTTTTTTACTTTTTTAAAGTTTTTATCGGGATCTCACTTCTTTTTGCATAGATAATTGGCATAGGGAATGACTTCAGATAATTTTTAATATTATATGATTATTTTCTATTTTTTGTGATTTATATTTACAAATTATCACGGGACAGAATTCAGGATAAATTCAATCCCAGCATCATTTTACGCTTCGATTATCTATATATAAATACATAAAATCCTGAGTTTAGTTACAAATAAAAAACAGTTTGATGATATTTAAACATGTCGCAATTCAAATTTCGGCAACTTACCTTGTGTTTGAGGATGGAATAGAGATTGACGAAGATAGTTGATCGCAGCCAATCGGCTCGTATTACTTGTCACGTAATTAATAATTGTATTACAATGTTACTTGTGGTACGATTAGTAATTATACTTCAAATAATACAGATTGCCCAGGTCTCACCACGTGGAGGCGCTGCGAGTGGAGACCCGCCCTAACCGCGGCCCATCCACCCTCCTTTTATGCAAAATTTTATTTTCATTTCTATAGATCTCCCTGATGCACGGTTGCAAAACGATCCTCGATCGCTCCACAACCGAGCAACAGAAGGAGTCCTTCTGTAAAAAGCTACCGCGATGAAGCTCAAGCAGAATTTAAAACATTTCTTTGTTTCTTTCATTTAAAATTTGAAGAATTTTCCGGTATATTTCTACCATGATAATTATTCACTAATTGGGAATGAAACAAAGAAAAAAGGAGGAATATTTCGTAATTAGTGAATAATTCAAATTTTCTACTCATTAATAGGAAATATGCCAGTGCATATTTGCTATGGCTACTTAAATACTAATAATTCCTACGGATACGAGCGCTCGTATTTAATAATTGCTACTTATATTTAGTTAAACACTGCAGTGTTTATCTTATTCCTTAAAAACTACTTAATTCTATGTGGCCACTAAACACCTTACCTAACCATATATATCTACTTAAATTTAAATAATGACCTGCCTAATAAAAATCTGAAATTGTCATGTGATTCTTACTTCCCACGATGGACCCACGATGTTACCTGAAACATTCTCAAAAGTATTAATAAAAATTCCTTGAGGTTCCTAGAGAAATCCTATTTTTGCAATATTCTTCACACATAATACTCTGCAACAGAAACTTTCTCAATGGATTAGTACCTACAATCTATCTCGATTAAGTAATGTAATTTCAACAGATATAGTCTTTTCATTGAATCGCTATTGCCCAAATATTGAAATATCACATTTGAAGCTACAGTTTAAAACTCAATATGGAATATCGATTCGGTAATAAAATGAAAGAAGGAAAAGATTAAAAAATACTGCTTCATTATCAGCAGACAAAGTAGGCAATCAAACTTTAGCAATACTTTAGCAATTCATGAAAAAGAAGCTACTAATCACATTACATTTCATTCCGAAGCAATTGATATTCATAATATTAAGCACATTGGGTGCTCTGTTACATCAACTCAATAATTTCCTTGTAGTTTCTCATTAATTGGCATTTTCAAAGTTTATGTATCAATGACTCGACAATCAATCATAATATACAATAGGTAATCAAAAACATTTATGCAGATGTTGAAGATTGGAATAATTGCACTTTACTGCACAGTAATCGAAATGACTTTCATACAGAAAGTAGCAACAACGAGCACGCGTTAATATTGAAAATTTACTATCAATATAAAGTGCCGAATTGCATTTACCTACTTTTTCAGTGCAAATTTCGTTTTAATATCATCAAATGAAGCAATAATCGCGGGTGAATTTTGATTAATGCAAAGGAATGTTGAAAATTTATAAAAATAAAAAACTACATTTCTTTCGATTGACGAAGTTACTATGCAAAAATCAGCAACGCTAATGAGGAATAGCTACTGCTACTTTTCAAAGACTCTAATTAGAACTTCAATTGAATGGAGGTGTGTCAGAAGTCTGCAATTTCTATTACAAATAATGAATCACACCTTTCATCGCCATTCTTTCAGCCACAGAATAAAATTTTGGAATGCTATTCCATAAAAATTGGAACTTCAAAGATAAAAATATTCTAAAAAAATAGAAAACATTTATCTGCAAGATATGAATATACTTTTAAAACAATATTTCCAGTGACAAACACTCGATTCAAGGGTGGGGGGGTGGTGGTAGGAGAAGGAGGATGGTGTAGCCACTTAGGGCTGCTAGAAAAAATGATCGGTAGCCAGAAGGGCAGCTGATCATTGTCCACTCATTAATGCAAAAAAACCGTGAGTGGACCGTTTCTTTCTTTCGCAACGCTAACTCACTACAGACTAAAATCAACTCCCGAGCATAGTCACTAGGACTTTGGACTACCCGCAGCACTAATTTCTCAAACAAATTCAAAATTCCCGGATGGTGCTTCATTACTGAAAATTCTACTATACTCAATACAAATCCCGAATAGCAAACGAAAAAGCTACCGAGAACCACCACGTGGGTGGTTTCATTTTTCGCAACACTAATAAAAATTCAGTGCACCTGTGTCTCATAATACGCAACTCTAACTTTAATTCGATGCAGCTTTCCTGAAGGCTGTGTAGAGTCCCATGTTCAGCAGATTCAGCTGCTCGGGACACTTTTTTCCCAGGAACATGTCTCTGGACATGTCCCAGGATAGTTTTGGGGCATTGGGGGCTGGGGGTCGCAACTCTAATTACAAACGCGATCAGTCATCATCGCAACACTAACTCAAAAAAATATTAAGAATCAAACTAGGACGAGTTATTAAAAAAACGCGATCAGTCGCATCGCAACTCTAATAAAAAGAATACCATGAATCAAAAGTAATGCAATGAATCAAACTCTAGTAACTCCAATTAAAAATACAAGAATAATCTCAAAAACAAACGCGATTTTTTTTCGGAACACTACAAGCAACCACGATCGCTATTTATTCGCAACGCTATGCTAGAACCAGACGCGGGTAATGCTTGATTCGCAACGCTAATTCAAACCGTGATCAACATTTAGTCGCAACACTAACTGGCCCCGTAATCATCTTCGCAACTCTAATTGAAAACGCGGTGGGCTCAATTTCAGGGGAGGGGGTATCGATTAGGGTGGATCGAAATATAGGGGCAAAATATTTTTGTATTATTCATGACTTCTAATAGTGGGCAAAAGTTGCGTTTTATAATGGTATTTAAGCTACCAAAGTTTGAACGCGATCAACAAATTTTTTCAAGTGCCGCAAGCCTTTCAAAAATTAATATTTCAGTAAATATTAATATTTGAAGGGCTTGCGACACCTGAAAAAATTTGATGATCACGTTCAAACTTTGGCAGCTTAAATTCCATTATAAAAGAGAACTTTTGCCCACTATTAGAAGTGATGAATAATAAAAAAAATATTTTACCCTTATATTTCGTTCCACCCTTGTCTCAATGGGTCAGCCTATGGCCAACCAAACTACTACTACTACTACAACTACCGGCGAGCATAATGGCAATGTAATACGTAAGAATGACCCTGCACCCGAGGATGCAGGGCCATTCTTGGTAGCCCACATGATGTGGCCTTTTCTCTGGCCGGGCTATCTTCGGCTCTTTGGCCACTTCTTGCTTCGGGCGGTCCGCCCTTCTGAAAGTGCATAGCGTGCCCAAGCCCGTCCTGCCGACCGCGACCAGCGACAATGTGCAATGTCCCACTGGCGTCAAAAAGTCGACATAGCGAGGCTAGAAGCGAGGGCATACCCCACTCGCACTAGTCTGGCCGTCGACTTTTCTCACAAATTTCCTGAAAGCAGGTCATCGCGCGGGGGAACATGCGATCAGAGAATACGACGACCTGCCCCGGCCCTACCTACTTATATTTAAGTCACACATTCGTACCAGAAGGTAAGTTACCTATCCTACACAAAACCTATATTTAAAAAATATCAAAACAGTCTCTCAAACACAATCATCGGTCAACCCACTCCACGATTCTCAAGCATCACCGCCCGGGTGCAAAGCCTACACTAGAGAGACCGTCCCGGGACGACTCCGTCACCCGAGCTTGGCCACAATCACACTCTAATAAATACGTACCAGTTTTCACTGAAATCGGCTGGCAAAGGCAGTGACCATTGCGTATAAGTATGATTTACACAGCAATTAATTATTTTCAATTTCAAAGAATGGATTACTTGATAATGTGCATTGTACGTATTAGATACATACATCAAGCGTTATTACTTTACTTTCTCGTTTGATTGTACGAGATTGATTAACTTTCATATTCCAAGATTATTTACTAGAATGATCATCGTGTGCAACAAGGAATATGATACATTGGTATCGTTATTGCAATGAATAATAATATAATGTTATAGTTTCGTTAACATGGTCTTTGATAAAAATCTTTCACCGACGCAAATTCCACCGCCTAACCACACAAACACACACAGGTGGAAAATGCGGCGTGCACGATACACTAACGCAATGCCAGCCGCCGACATGTAATTATTTAGTAAAGAAAGTCATCGTGCCCCATTGCCTTCAACCACCCAAGTAGCGCATGGGCACGTGGATGAGTTAAAAGGCAATGGGTACGGAAAGATATCCTGAAAATCCTCAACTAGAAAATATGATTAGTCTGTATAGTGTCTAGCACGCTAGTATTCTTTCATTTTACATTATAAAGCAAAATTACTCGACTTTCAACTTGTGAATAGTTTAAAGTTTGATAAATAAGAAAGGACTCTACCTTAGATCAAGAAAAAGGACTCTACTCGACATTCAATTAGCGAGAAAAAAGACTATAAAATTGAATTATTTAAGAAAATGACTCTAAAACATGAAGAATTTAATTTAAGAATTTAAAACGGGCGATTCCATCGTCAAAGTAAATTTCATATAGGTAATAAGAAAGTATGTTCTCATGCTAATTACTTTGAATCTGAAATTTGCCCACCCTCAATTGTCTTCTTGCACATGGAAATTAATTATTCTTTGTGTACGCAAACGAGTGACCTTTATAAGAAAGGAATTACACTTTTATGTCTATTATCATCATTTAGACATCAAGTTACTTTTGAACACGTAAGTAGTATCAGAAAAATAAAAGAAATTCAAGTCATTATAATCGTCGCAATGACGGAATCGGAGGGCATCCGATTTTTCGACAACATATTAAATAAAAATGATCGTAGCTGTGGAGTCTGAGAGTATCAGACTTCTTCGCTACATAAAAATTAGCATTCAGCCGTATTGATATTCATATCAATACCTTCTGAGCTGCTATGCATCTTTTGGTGCATTATTTAATAAACATCTACATCAATGTATGATCAATGATAAACATTCGCGTTAGGAAACGTTTATCTTGGAAATTATGATTATAATTTGATTCTATTGAAAAGGCGCGGTGCACAAGAAGACCCTAGCCCTCGTCTAAGAAATACATACACAGACAAAATGTTACAATTCACGGGCATGGTTACCATACCCGCGGTCATTATGCTCGCCAAAGTATACAACCGGTCACTCGTGTCGATTTGGACCAAACGTCCTACGACATGACTGAGTGATCAGAGGAACCATAATGCATGCGCACTCACATTTCGCTGTGCCCCGGTGACGGAGGCGCCAACACCTCTGCAACTGCTCAGGGGAAGTCATCAGCTTGCTCAGCTGCCCCTAGACTGTAACGAAGGAACAGAACACGATTATAATTTCATTCTAAACTTACGATTGTTCGAACTCTAATAAAGAACCACGAAACAATTCAAAACTAACGAAATTTTTTATCATTTAGACATTTTAAGAAAAAAATTAAAAAATTAAATATTAAAAAATAAAATTAACAAATTTTTTTCTTAAAATGTCTAAATTATAAAAAGTTTCGATAGTTTTGATTTTCTTGGTGATTCTATTCTAGAAATTAATTTTCTTTTAATTTTTTAATTTTTTGTTTCTAGAATTTTGAAGAATGAACTCTACTTTAAAGGAATTAAATGAAATACATAGATACTTACATCTTTCCAATAATATTTTGCGCACAAATCTCCTCTTCAGCTGATGCACTGACTCTAATTTCCGATAACGAGTTTCGTTTTCAAAAGTAAAAAAAATAAAGAAATAGACTATCAACACGCCCCAAAGATCATAATTGTCGAACAAAGCACTGAATCTATTCTCGCGATTCGAAAGTCAGAGCACCGATGCTCGCGAAAGAATATAAATTGCGTAGAAAACACTGACTCTACCCTCGCGTATCCCAAAATTGTTAACGACACTCTACTATGAGCAACTGTGCTCTTCAAAACGAAAAACTTCGTACTTCATAAACACTGACTCTATTTGGCCGCATTGCACGCGGTCACAATCTCTGAAAAATAAGTAGGAAAGGAGGGTGGGATGGATGTGGTTTCATCGAGTGTTTGTCACGAGGAAATATTGTTTTTCTTGGAACCAGCCAATGGACTTTCGCTCCTTGTTATTTAGAATACAAGGTGTGATGCGAAAATACAGAATGCTCACTCGATAGGAGCAGCTTTACATTTCAGTAACACGATATTATCCAGAATATACTACATCAGAAGTAATTATTACATTTAAATGAACCGTAGTAGTGGCTTTCGTCATTAAAGTTATAAGCACGTTCGTGCTATTCGAATAATACTTTAAAATATATCACGATCTTTATAAATATCCAAAATTCATTGCAAGAATCAAAATTCGTTAAATATTTATGCTTGAATAGCATGTCCTCGATCAACTACGCAGTTTCTGTACATAAAGGACAAAACTTGCATCCAAAACCGAACGTAAATGCAATTACACTAGTTTCATAGAGATAGATTCTTAAAAATCATTGAAATATTATTGAATTCTACGTAAACGCGACCGAAATGCAATAGAATTCGATCATTCCAATATTTCGTAAACATCTACTGACGCCATTTTGAAATGTTTAAACAAATCCGACTAGAATTATTCAATTTATCATAATTCAATCTTTTCCCATTTCATCCCGATATTAACCGACTGCAAAGTTACCCATCACCCTCACAGCCAACAATGATTCAATAAAATAACGATAAAAATACGTATACCACACGTATTGCCACCTTCTTTTTCTAAGGAATGACCAGTCGCCATCCAAGCACCGTTCAAATTAACCGTCAAGTGTCATGGCGTCGCCTGCCCTTTGCTTTCGATTCCCGCCTCAACGTCTGTAACCGAACGATGCAACAAGTTGAATCAAAAGCATTAAAACATTCGTAAGGCAATTAAACAACAAATAAACTTGAAATATGCCCGACAAGGGATGTAATTGAATACCGAGACACGATATGTGTGCACTAAATGTGTAGAAATATCGGTACGAAGGCAACGAAGGGAATACGCGACGAACGTCTAACTGTTTTCTCGCGATATTTAATCAATTTCGGGACGAAAGTGTATTAATAGTAGCAGCAAGTGATGGTAGACAGTAAAGAAGAAGACTAATAATGATTAGAAGTAATTATGTGACGATAGATAATGTAGGCGTACCATTCACGTACGCAGCTATTGAAACGTCTTAACTCAACGATGTCAACAGACCGAATGACCCCCGCGCCCCGCCAATGTACCGCTGTGAATATGGGCTTTGGTGGGGGGAGACCAAGCAGGCCTCGCGAAAGAATACACGCGTACGTATTTCCGAAGTGTTGGAATATCGGTCGGTTATTGCACGCCGGGTGACGTATATATCGCGTCTCGTGGCCGCACCGTCTGAACAGAGGTGACTTCCAAAGCTGGCATCGTTCAGTCATAACAAAAGGCCAGGAAATGTCGAGGTGTCGATGAATGATCTTTAAATTATTTTAAAACGCAAAATAATGAAAGTGTATTCATATTGTCAGAGTTTTAAATTTACAAATTATGTGAAAGCTTGTGAGAGGAAAGGCATCGGTGTCGATGAATGATCTTACAATTATTTTAAAACGCAATATAATGAAAATATACTCATATTGGCTGTTTTTTAAATAGACTAATTATCTGAAAGCCTGCGGAGGGGGAAGGTATGGGTATTGATGATCTGCGAATACTTTGCCTGGCCACGCCAAGTATTTGACTTCCAGGCCGCGGACATATTTTCTTGTCTTTTATTGTGTTACACAGTGTCGCCGTTGCACGCTGCAGGAAAGCACCTTTATGTGCTTGCAGCTCATTTTGATTTCACAGCTTTTTTACTTTGTAATTATTTTCTATTTTTTATACTTTTTTATTTCATGTACTTGGCGTAATTTTTTTACTTTTTTAAAGTTTTTATCGGGATCTCACTTCTTTTTGCAAAGATAATTGGCATAGGGAATGACTTCAGATAATTTTTAATATTATATGATTATTTTCTATTTTTTGTGATATAAATATAAATATTTAAAAATTAAATATAAATATTTAAAAATTATCACGGGACAGAATTCAGGATAAATTCAATCCCAGCATCATTTTACGCTTCGATTATCTATATATACATAAATAAAATCCTGAGTTTAGTTACAAATAAATAACAGTTTGATGATATTTAAACATGTCGCAATTCAAATTTCGGCAACTTACCTTGTGTTTGAGACTGCATTTTGATTGCAATTCAGTGATACAACGTACATATTTGTAAAAACACGTGGCATCTCAAATTTTGAAAACTTACCTTATTTAACACTCGCCAGGTTATAACCTAACTGTAAGCTGTCAAAATTTTGAGTAGATTGCATAGTGAAGGTAGCGTTTGACGAACGAAACATGTGTTAGTATCTGTTGGCTGAAAGTGTGCATGTACACGTACTGAGAGTCAACGAACGAAACATATGTTAGTTTCTTTTTGTCTGAAGGTGTGCGTGTAACGTGTATATACGTATTATGTTGGCGAAAATTTTGACTGGACAATTAGAAGAATCAGAAGAATCAGAAGAAAAATCTTACCGTTTCCGACTGATCCATGAGACGATATTACGATATCTCTGTCATGCGTGGACCGATTTTATTGAAATTGGTCTTATTCGAAAGCTGATATGCGGTTTACATAAGAACAATGCCTTTAAATTTAGATAATATTCCAGGCGTGATGAGATATTAATGAAATAAGTTTCAGGTTAAGTTGGATTAGCCGGGCGACGAGTAAATGATAGCGGTAGCGACAGTCGACATATACGGGGTGTCGAAACATGTACTTGGCGTCGAGACGCTGCCGCGTCTCTAGATAGATCATGAGGGCCAAGATAAAAGAATGATGCAAACGAAATGTAGGAATGTATGAATTTGTAGGATTCTATTCTACTATAGGAATAGGTTCCGTAATCCCGATATGTTCAGTAGCCATGGAAAAAGAGGAAACCTCGGGCGATCGGACTCGAACCACTCGAACCCACGATCTAGGGGTGCTGCGCGCTACTGGCCAGCCGCCTTGCCAATGTCGCCGAAGCCGACTATCGGAGGTCTCTTCTTCCCGGCGCCCTCTTCTGGGGGTTCCTGATTCCACACAAAACAAGTACTGGGTGATCCGATGATTAGTACTGGAAATCTTAGACCCCCTCAGTGCCAATTATTTCGCGTTTTACCACCACAGAGTTGTCCGGTTTTGGCCCTACCAGTATACTTGAATTCTTTGCTTCCTACGAGTTCTGGACCCACCCCTTCGAGCTCTACGTATGTACTCAGAATCAATTCCTTAGGATGCTACTCGATTCTGTGGAATCTTTTTATCGAGTCCCACGGCACCAAAATTGCAATTATTGTCTATTCATCGCAAATCTTATTTAAGAATGTGATATTTCAGGCAAGTGATGAGTATACAAGTTTATTTCTCGTCTGTTCAAACAGGTCGCGATAATAGTACATTGTCTTATGAGCTGCCATTTCGGGGGCACATTATTTTCGACTACACCACGGAAGTTCGAATGTACAGTCTACTGTATTTGTACCAATTTCCTGCCATGTGGATCGGAATATACCACACAACAGAAGTTAGCTTTATAATTAATCTCGTCCTACATTACTGTGGAAGATTATCTGTGCTGTCCTATCGTATTCGAAATATCTCAACGCAGTCACATCGAGCTTTCAAAAACGGCATCCAAAAGGCAGTGGCCACGCATTTGGAGCTGATAGAGTACGTATCAGTGTTTAAGTAACATTTTATATTTCTATGTAAAACTGGTGTAGGTACTATAGCCAACATGTAGTTATAATAATCAGCCGTTCCGAGCCCGTTTGCGTAGAAAACGACTTTCATATCACAAATAATAATAATGCATAATCAGAAATACTGTGTAAAGCTGATTTTATTTTTCAACGGTCATTTTAAGAAATGTATGGTTCACAGGTCGTTTGGAGATTTGAACAAGAGTCTTTCTACAATTCTTCTTCTAGAACTTCTGAACTGCGGCTGCAGGCTGGGCCTTACTATGTTCTTTATGCTCATCGTAAGTAGATGCTGTTTTTTAAGTATATAGTTATTAATAAAAAAGAGGAAAATACACGACAGTGGTAACATCGCTGGAATATTTCAATGTTTCTTCACAATTTTTAGAAAATCGGCGTAGATACATCATCCGTAATTACTTTCGGGCTGTACAGCATAATTCTATGTGGCTGGTTGTTCTTGTTCTGCTATATTGGCGAACAAGCGATTTTTGAGGTATGTGATTTATGTAATGTCCTTCGGTACAGCAACGAAACCCATACCGCAAGTAATTATACAGGGCTACATAAAGAAGCTTTTTATAAGCAGCTTTATCAACTTGCCAATGGATATAATTAGACGATCAGTTATTTAAATAACTGCATTTAAATTTTCAGCAAGTAAGAATTTCAAATTGTTCAAAAGTAAAAATACTACGCAGTGTTCGATACTAAAGGCAGAGTGATCGCTTATCATTCCATGCAATTTGAATTATTCGGTCGAATTGTTAGGAAACATGATCCTCGAATTGTTCAAAATCGTATAAAGTTTGCCTATTGAAAATGTATTTTCTCGTTTCCTCATTCCTTATTTTATTCATCCTTGACCACGATATGCGCTGTATTAACAGAATGATTAACGTCTAGTCCCGGAAAGTTGGTGATGCGTTCTACGCACTCGACTGGCCAGCCGTTGGAAACAATGACAGAAAGTCATTGTTAATATGCATTTTAAACGGGTACCAAACGCTGTATCTCACAGCTGGGAAAGTCTACATTTTCTCGCTAGCCGGTTTCACCACTGTGAGTATAACGATTCTCTATAGCGTTTTGAAGTACTGCGTGGCTCACAGATTCGTTAAAATATAAGTATAAGTACAAGCAAAAATTTGATTGAATGTGTTGGTGGTTTGTGAAGAAAGTTATGAGTCACTTGCAGCAATTGTTTCACGTATCAAAGAAATGAATACCGTTTCGTCCTAAGAGGACACAGGTACCTAATCAGGAATTGCTTTGAAACGTATGAACGTTTTGGTAACGATTCTTTTTCTTTTTTCTACACAGATCATGAAAACTTCAATGGGCTGTCTCTCTATGTTACAATCCAGCATGTAAAAATACGAGTAAAGGGAATAATGCGATTACAATGTGTACCAAAGATTCCGATTACAAATTGTAGTTTATATAATTTTGTTATATATGTTTTACTGAGGGTGATAAAAACTGATAGTGTGATATAACATATAGAAGTAGGATGAAAATGATAGATTATAGTAAGTAGTTGTAACGGACGATAGCCTCGCCCGAAATTTGTATGACTCCCTAGCTGATTTATGACAATGTGTAACATAGATTTACCGTGCTTTTACTGTACATTTAATTGTTGTTTCGGCATCGACACTGAAGAGATATTATATTGAATAAATGAGAATCTATTACAATCAGAAGGTGCTTGGCAATCATTCTTCGTACAGAGTAAAGTAGGTACGTATTAGTATAGGCAAGTATACACTAAGGTCGAAGCCAGATATATTGGCCGGTGAGTTTGTTTTCGCGAGCAGCGATCGAGGAGAAATCAGCCACCACCATCTGACAATCGTGGATTTGTCAGTTGGAGTTGCAAGGCCCCCGAAGGGTATGGTGGGATTTGCCTGAACGTAGCCGTGTGGTTGTTATTTATTTTTAGTGTAATAATTGTGTGCGTTACGAAGCTATGTGTAGACCAATACAAGATGAAGCTATCAAAAAGAATCAATGTTCTGATCAATAAAACTCCTGAATTTTTTCGGAGCTAACGCACACCTATTCTGATGTGTGTATTTTTACGCTGACAGCTCGGTTTAGCCTACACGCCAGAAGCTCGTCACCATCCCCACCACTTCTGGCTCGCTCTTGTTCTGCGAAGGCGAGAGCGAGATGGAACGAGAGCGAGTCAGAAAACGTTGAGAAAAGGAGCACCGAGGCAGGAAAAGTGTGTGGTGGGAGAATGCTCCTCACGAAACTCACCGGCCAATATATTTGGTTTCGACCTTACTCGATTTAGTTGCGACCGACAGCGGGGGAGCATGCGATACGTGCCGGGGTCCGAAGAGCCACTAGGGTCATGTGGCTAGTGAGTGTACAAACATTCGGAGACCGGGAGTTCCCCCAGAGCTGACCGCACCGCCCGGTGTGACCGTATCTCTTTCCCCTGCGCTGCCACGGGGTCAGAGAGCCTTAGCGGTGGTCCACTCGCATAAGTAGGAGCACTGTTAACACGGATTTAGTAGCTACCCAGGCTGCATGAGGTCTCTGAAAGCAGTATTAATTCTCGGATTTTGTACTAGGTGGCACTTGTGCGTTATTCTGTGGGGAGCGCTGTCTCCTCCTCCCGAGACCGAAAAGTGGGGAACACTCTCGTGAAACAAGCTAAGGTACACGCGTGTAAGAGTCTAACCTCAAGTACATTTATACTTTTTATTGTTAACCAAGAGTGATCATTGTCCTTCCCAATCTTCTGTGTACATCGTGCACATCACCTGCAGGAATAGGGCCTGATATAATTATTAATGTGCCGGTAATCCCTACAATTCAGTGGGCGTAGTATCATAAATCATATTCTGTTTCTGAAATTTTGCGGGACGCTTGGGGACACTTGTTCTCCATCGCTCTCTTCTTTTCTGGACATCCTTAAGTACACACCGTGTGATGCAAATTGTAATTTAATATTTTCCAAATAAATTGTAATGTAATATTTCCCAAATAAATTGTAATGTAATATTTCTCAAATCAATTGTAATGTAGGGGAAAGCGGGGTAATTCCGGCCAGCGGGTAATTCCGGTCACTTCTATTTCTTTAAATAAAAACCGCGTAACTTGACTCTGTATGGTACTCCCACTTGTTAATGATGCGGCAAGGTAAAATTCATGGTTTCCATGACAATAACAGTCTTTTGATTAAAAAAAATCCGGGAGAGTTCATTTCGCACCGTAATCTTATAACAGTGGTCGAGTGTTAAGCAAGGTAAGTTAGTACATGGAATAGATATGAATTATTAATATTAATCTCATTAAATAGAGGAATGTTTCTACTTTCGAACTCACATTTGGTTTTTGGTGATATGTATATTCAATTCAGTGTATTACTTCAAATATCTGAACATAAGGTGTGGGGTAATACCGGCCAAAAGTGAGGGGTAATTCCAGCCAGATTTTAAAATTGCGTTAAAATGGCTTAGATGCCACGTACAATTCAAATATTTGTGACGAAAAAATAGAGCACGATATTTGCTCCTTTTGCAAAGATAACGGAAAAGGTGTTGAAATGTGGTTTCGGTGCACAGTATGTGGTCAATGGGCACATGCAGAATGTTCAGGATGGGATACCCCTGAAGAATACATTTGTGATATATGTACTAATTAATTTTAAAATAAAAAATAACACAATTTTTATTAATTTAACAATTTTCCTATCTCTTTTATAAAAAAAAATCATGACTATTTTTGTGTTATTGCTCCCAATTTTGTTACAACGTAAATTTATGCTTTCTCGGTCATACTAATACAAACTAGACACTTCAAACTATCAATCAATATAAAAAAAATAACAAATGTGAAACTTGTTCAAATTTTATAGCATTTACTGCTTATGTGGCCGGAATTACCCCGCTTTCCCCTAATATTTCCCAAATAAATTGTAATGTAATATTTTATAAATATATTGCATTTTATACGTGTATGTAATTGAAAATTTTTAATTCTCAAAATATAATTTGAAAGCGATGTTAGTCAAAAATTTAAAAAATTGAATTTATTACTTATTTTGTAATATGTATAACACAAAGTAAGTGATGAATTCAATTTTTTTAAATTTTTGACTAAGACGAGTTTCATAATCACCGGCACAAATAGTCATAAGTAAGGGATGCATTGAATACAAATTTTGAAATGCCCGCCATTAGTAATATAGTGCATATTCAACCCGCTAGAGGGTGTTAATGCTGTGCTAACAAAATAATACCCGTAGTGAACCACCCCTGGAGAGCTTCCCTTCAATGGCCGGGGCCGAGCATGGAGGGACGACATGCCAGCTGGTCCGGGGAACCACACCATCTACCCTGCACGGCCCGGGAAGACAGGCCTCCTCCCAAAGGGGGAGGGAATGGGAATGGCTTTGGATGGCCGTCTCTTCATGGTACGCATTAACCCGCCAGGATTCTACCCCGTTTCTCGGGTACGCGTCCGCTTTTTATAGGCCCGGGCCAGCTTGCGTGCGCCAGCACGCGTAGGTATACTAGGCGCCAGAATCGGCTTCCCTTCGGAAATTTGACAACGTTGCATGTCACTACCCATAGCTCAGTGGTTCTAGTGACATGCAACGTTGCCAAATTTCCGAAAGGAAGCTGATTCTGGCGCCTAGTGTACGCCTATCCTCTCCGGCCTTGACGGTAAGGTAAATGTCCCAATACCTGGACACGTCCCAGTACTTGGACACTAGTGCAAATAATACTGATTATTATATTTAATATTCACTTTATCCATAAAATAACTATTTTATTCAATTACTCAAATATTTAATAAATTATATTCATATACATATTTTTCTTAGTAAACTTCTTACACTCGTAATAAAAATAAATTTTCTTGAACTCTTCAGTTTGCACCATTTTAGTATTGCCACAGACGAGGTACAGAATAGACCTATCACCTTATGGGACTTCGTGTCACCACCTAAACTGTGTTACCGACCCATAATTTGAGGACTGAATTTAGCGACCTCTGTTCATGAACAGCGTTCAACGCAAGAACTACTCTGAACTACTGAAAGTGTGTTGAAATACTGAAAGATGTGTGCGTGCTTGTATACGTGTGACTTGTTTAGAGCGAGAGTTTAACATAGAGGGCGGGCTTTCGCTAACAATAAGCTACGCTTTGGCTCGGTTTGTCAACGACCCACGCGGATTTCTCTCTGAAAACCTATTTTGGAGATCAGGAGCCTATATGGCGCTTCTTGAGAGCTTATACAAGCTATATATTGCAAGATGAAATTGATTTTAGTATTTTACGTGAAGTCGAACATTTAACTAATATTTCCACGTGTCGCACGCTGAAAAATATTAAAAATTGACGCTGTTACTGCCATTCTTGCAAATCTCTGCTCTCCGCGTGTGTCTAAATAGACGATGCCCATCCTACGACACGTAAAAATCATTGAAAATAGTGAATTGAAACGTTTTTGTAAAATTTATATTGTAGGTTTTGGGACCCGAGGCCTCTAAATCCCTACGTTTCATTACAAATTGATTGACTCTGTCCTTATTAAATATTGAATGGATTTAAAAATTATAAAAACCATCTACGATGTAAGTACACGAGCATAGGTATCGCTTACGTTACGCTTACTGGGCACACATATCAGTTCCGTGTCAGTTCACGTAGAATTCAAGTACTCTCCATTAATTTCCTCAATTACATTACTCAAAGTACTTTCCATTACAGCCATTAAAAATAATCCGAATTATATCATGTTTGGTGCCATTTTCATCAGAAAAGCACTAGTAATCCATTAGTGATACTTATATGATAGAAATTGCCATACTCATTACTGAATGGCCTATTGCTAACTTTGTCCTTATGCTATTAGTCTAGCGTTTATGACCTCCGAGCCGCGCCTTCGGATAAAGGCCCTCGCCGAAATTATTCGAGCTTCGAATAACCGTTCGAATAAAGTTACAAATAAAAATGGAACGTAGTTTACTTGAAATTTGCCACCAATGTTCATAAAAATATCCGGACGTGGCCGAAACCGAACGTCGAGCCCGTCGACATCGACAAAAGAACGAGACGATCGGCGGCCGACGAAGGCAGTCTCCTGCAGAGTTGGGCAAAATGTAATCTAATTACAAATTGCAAATTACAATTAAACTGTAACTGTGTAATTGATTACACATTATCTTCTGTAATCGTTCATTTAGATAGTTGACAAAACCAAATGGTCAAGCTTCCCAAATTAACAATTACAGAAAATAATGTGTAATCAATTACACAATTACAGTTTAATCGTAATTTGCAATTTGTAATTAGATTACATTTTGCCCAACTCTGCCGCCCAGGCTAGGGAAAACGCACAGGCTGGATGCGCGTGATTATTATATGGTTGACGCCTCAAAGTGACAGAAAATACAGGATTGTCTGCCTGAGGGCTCGCTGGTCGGGATCGGCGATGAACCCTCATGGAGACAAGTGATAGACCTATCACGCAATGTAATTTTGTGTCATGCTCGGGGGGCTCGCGAGCCGTCTTACCATTTTCGTGTCACACCCAACGTTATCGATTCAGTCTAAAATAAGATTACATTGCTACGAGTGGTAGGAATTGAAATTAAATCTTATCGGAAACATTTAAAATCTAAAATGGCCTGAACGTTACGAATAATTTCAAGAAACATGTTGCATAATTCCGTTTACTAATACATTTTGATAGAAGCATAATTTGCACTTATTTCCATAGATTTCGGTCAGAAATATTATATAAATACAACCGCGTAAAAAATATTGTACAGTCTCTTAGTTAGGTTATATTTTCTGTCACTTCGAACAATCTACATGACAATAAATGTTTATTAGCTACTTCGTTCTTTTACGTTACATATGAGAACTTTTTATGACTTAACATCCTTTCAAAATATTATTGTTACGCCGTAACGGTATTTTTATGAAATCGAGAAATGTAATTATGCGTGGTTAGGAAATCAAAATTTCCATTCGCACGAGAATAGGAATTGCGCTACATGTCAATTGTATCTAGTGATCCTCCAGGGAGTCATCGGTATAACCGCAGCCATTTTTCAAGATTTGGAGCAAAACCGGAAATAAACATAACCTAACCGTTCACTCTATGTCTTTCTATCAGTATTTCAGTCTCTTTCTATCAGTTTTTCTGTCTCTTTTTATCAGTTTTTCTGCCTCTTTCTATCAGTATTTCTGTCTCTTTCTTTTTTACAGTTTCTTTCTCTGTCTACTTCCGCTTTTGCTCTAAATCGCAGCAACCAATCAGCGACGATATACGTTGTTCCGATCACTCTCTAAATACAGGATCACTAATTGTATCGATATTTCGTACCGATATTTATTTATCTCTTATGCGTGAAACGGAACAGTACCCGGGATAAGAATAAAATGCTGTGTATTTTGCAAATAAATATAATATTGAATAAGTTTGCTTTAAAGTAGTAAGAACTATCGAGTGTATTTAGTGTTCAATTAGCAATTATATTGAGGACTGGTTAATTAATTCGGAGCTTTCGTCTGTCATAGGTAAGCAATTCTTTCCTTTGGAAGCGTCGGTTCGTGTCAACTGGTCTAACGAAAACGCACTGGACGACTACAGCATTTACAATACCTATATGGTTTTTAAGTGGAAGTTAAACTTAAGTAATAAAACAATGGAATTATTATAAGCACTCCTGTACGAAGTATCACTGTACTTTATTCAGAGTATTTTAATAAACCACATTTAGAGAAAAACCACATCTTTCAATTTAGAACAGCAACCTATAACTTCCATTTCCTAATTAAATCCCAAATTTGACAATCACAAGTAAAGTCTGCCTCTGCGTTGATTAGTTCTCCGCCTTAGATTCTCTCTACGAAGACGCTAACATTGTGCCACCTCTTTCGACATCATGTTCTCCTGTTAGAAGATCAATTTTGGAGCGTTCAGAAAATTTTGGCCAGATTTCAGCAAATGTATCAGGAGAACATGATGCGAAAGGAGGTATCCCCTGAAATTCATCGTCGAAGGCCTTTCGTCAACTCTGCGCCTCAACGTCAAATAGTTCTCCGCTTTAGATTCTCTCTACGAAGACGCTAACTTTGTGCCACCTCTTTCGACATTATGTTCTCCTGTTACAATCTCAATTTTGGAGCGTTCAGAAAATTTTGGCCAGATTTTAGCAAATGTATCAGGAGAACATGAAGCGAGAGGAGGTACGCCCTGAATTTCATCGTCGAAGCCTTTCGAAGACGCTGCGCCTCTACGTCGAATAATTCTCCACCTTAGATTCTCTTTCCGAAGACGCTAACTTAGTGCCACCTCTTTCGACATCATGTTCTCCTGTTACAATCTCAATTTTGCAGCGTTCAGAAAATTTTGGCCAGATTTTAGCAAATGTATCAGGAGAACATGAAGCGAAAGGAGGTACGCCCTGAATTTCATCGTCGAAGCCTTTCGAAGACGCTGCGCCTCTACGTCGAATAATTCTCCACCTTAGATTCTCTTTCCGAAGACGCTAACTTAGTGCCACCTCTTTCGACATCATGTTCTCCTGTTACAATCTCAATTTTGCAGCGTTCAGAAAATTTTGGCCAGATTTTAGCAAATGTATCAGGAGAACATGAAGCGAAAGGAGGTACGCCCTAAATTTCATCGTCGAAGCCTTTCGAAGACGCTGCGCCTGTACGTCGAATAGTACTCCGTCTTAGATTCTCTTTCCGAAGACGCTAACATAGTGCCACCTCTTTCCACATCATGTTCTCCTGTTACAATATCAATTTTGGAGCGTTCAGAAAATTTTGGCCAGATTTTGGAGCGATGTATCAGGAGAACATGAAGCGAAAGGAGGTATCGCCTAAATCTCATCGTCGAAGGCCTTTCGAAAACTCTGCCCCTCTCCGATTTTCCTCGATTGTTACCGATTTCTCAGTCACCCTGTATAGTAGGGTATTTTTCACCCCTTAGGAAAGTACTCGGGACGTGAAACCGCGTCCAAAGAATACAATGAAAGTACCCTTTGATCGCCGATTTTCCGCGATCGTTGCCGATTTCTCTATCACCCTGTATAGTAGGGAATTTTTCACCCCTTATGAAAGTACTCGGGACGTGAAACCGCGTCCAAAGAGTACAATGAAAGTACCCTTTGATCGCCGATTTTCCTCGATCGTTACCGATTTCTCGGTCACTCTATACAGTAAGGTATTTTTCACCCCTTAGGAAGGTACCCGGGACGCGAAACCGCGTCCAAAGAGTACAATGAATGTACCCTTTGATTGCCGATTTTCCTCGATCGTTACCGATTTCTCGGTCACCCTGTACAGTAGGGTATTTTTCACCCCTTAGGAAGGTACCCGGGACGCGAAACCGCGTCCAAAGAGTACAATGAATGTACCCTTTGATTGCCGATTTTCCTCTATTGTTGCCGATTTCTGAGTCACCCTGTATAGTAGGGTATTTTTCACCCCTTAGGAAAGTACTCGGGACGTGAAACCGCGTCCAAAGAGTACAATTAAAGTACCCTTTGATCGCCGATTTTCCGCGATCGTTGCCGATTTCTCTATCACCCTGTATAGCAGGGAATTTTTCACCCCTTATAAAAGAACTCGGGACGTGAAACCGCGTCCAAACAGTACAATGAAAGTACCCTTTGATTGCCGATTTTCCTCTATTGTTGCCGATTTCTGAGTCACCCTGTATAGTAGGGTATTTTTCACCCCTTAGGAAAGTACTCGGGACGTGAAACCGCGTCCAAAGAATACAATGAAAGTACCCTTTGATCGCCGATTTTCCGCGATCGTTGCCGATTTCTCTATCACCCTGTATAGTAGGGAATTTTTCACCCCTTATGAAAGTACTCGGGACGTGAAACCGCGTCCAAAGAGTACAATGAAAGTACCCTTTGATCGCCGATTTTCCTCGATCGTTACCGATTTCTCGGTCACTCTATACAGTAAGGTATTTTTCACCCCTTAGGAAGGTACCCGGGACGCGAAACCGCGTCCAAAGAGTACAATGAATGTACCCTTTGATTTCCGATTTTCCTCGATCGTTACCGATTTCTCGGTCACCCTGTACAGTAGGGTATTTTTCACCCCTTAGGAAGGTACCCGGGACGCGAAACCGCGTCCAAAGAGTACAATGAATGTACCCTTTGATTGCCGATTTTCCTCTATTGTTGCCGATTTCTGAGTCACCCTGTATAGTAGGGTATTTTTCACCCCTTAGGAAAGTACTCGGGACGTGAAACCGCGTCCAAAGAATGCAATGAAAGTACCCTTTGATCGCCGATTTTCCGCTATCGTTGCCGATTTCTCTATCACCCTGTATAGTAGGGAATTTTTCACCCCTTATGAAAGTACTCGGGACGTGAAACCGCGTCCAAAGAGTACAATGAATGTACCCTTTGATTGCCGATTTTCCTCGATCGTTACCGATTTCTCGGTCACCCTGTACAGTAGGGTATTTTTCACCCCTTAGGAAGGTACCCGGGACGCGAAACCGCGTCCAAAGAGTACAATGAATGTACCCTTTGATTGCCGATTTTCCTCTATTGTTGCCGATTTCTGAGTCACCCTGTATAGTAGGGTATTTTTCACCCCTTAGGAAAGTACTCGGGACGTGAAACCGCGTCCAAAGAGTACAATTAATGTACCCTTTGATCGCCGATTTTCCGCGATCGTTGCCGATTTCTCTATCACCCTGTATAGCAGGGAATTTTTCACCCCTTATAAAAGTACTCGGGACGTGAAACCGCGTCCAAACAGTACAATGAAAGTACCCTTCGATTGCCGATTTTAGTTCTCCGCCTTAGATTCTCTTTCCGAGGACGCTAACTTAGTGCCACCTCTTTCGACATTATGTTCCCCTGTTACAATCTCAATTTCGGAGCGTTCAGAAAATTTTGGCCAGATTTTAGCAAATGTATCAGGAGAACATGATGCGAAAGGAGGTATCCCCTGAAATTCATCGTCGAAGGCCTTTCGTCAACTCTGCGCCTCTACGTCAAATAGTTCTCCGCTTTAGATTCTCTGTACGATGACGCTAACTTTGTGCCACCTCTTTCGACATCATGTTCTCCTGTTACAATCTCAATTTTGGAGCGTTCAGAAAATTTTGGCCAGATTTTAGCAAATGTATCAGGAGAACATGAAGCGAAAGGAGGTATGCTCTGAATTTCATCGTCGAAGGCCTTTCGAAGACGCTGCGCCTCTACGTCGAATAGTTCTCCGCCTTAGATTCTCTTTCCGAAGACGCTAACATAGTGCCACCTCTTTCCACATCATGTTCTCCTGTTACAATATCAATTTTGGAGCGTTCAGAAAATTTTGGCCAGATTTTGGAGCGATGTATCAGGAGAACATGAAGCGAAAGGAGGTACGCCCTGAATTTCATTGTCGAAGCCTTTCGAAGACGCTGCGCCTCTACGTCGAATAGTTCTCCGCCTTAGATTCTCTTTCCGAAGAAGCTAACTTAGTGCCACCTCTTTCGACATCATGTTCTCCTGTTACAATCTCAATTTTGGAGCGTTCAGAAAATTTTGGCCAGATTTTAGCAAATGTATCAGGAGAATATGAAGCGAAAGGAGGTACGCTCTGAATTTCATCGTCGAAGCCTTTCGAAGACGCTGCGCCTCTACGTCGAATAGTTCTCCGCCTTAGAATCTCTTTCCAAAGAAGCTAACTTAGTGCCACCTCTTTCGACATCATGTTCTCCTGTTACAATCTCAATTTTGGAGCGTTCAGAAAATTTTGGCCAGATTTTAGCAAATGTATCAGGAGAACATGAAGCGAAAGGAGGTACGCCCTGAATTTCATTGTCGAAGCCTTTCGAAGACGCTGCGCCTCTACGTCGAATAGTTCTCCGCCTTAGATTCTCTTTCCGAAGAAGCTAACTTAGTGCCACCTCGTTCGACATCATGTTCTCCTGTTACAATCTCAATTTTGGAGCGTTCAGAAAATTTTGGCCAGACTTTAGCAAATGTATCAGGAGAACATGAAGCGAAAGGAGGTACGCCCTGAATTTCATCGTCGAAGCCTTTCGAAGACGCTGCGCCTCTACGTCGAATAGTTCTCCGCTTTAGATTCTCTCTACGAAGACGCTAACTTTGTGCCACCTCTTTCGACATCATGTTCTCCTGTTAGAAGATCAATTTTGGAGCGTTCAGAAAATTTTGGCCAGATTTCAGCAAATGTATCAGGAGAACATGATGCGAAAGGAGGTATCCCCTGAAATTCATCGTCGAAGGCCTTTCGTCAACTCTGCGCCTCTACGTCAAATAGTTCTCCGCTTTAGATTCTCTGTACGAAGACGCTAACTTTGTGCCACCTCTTTCGACATCATGTTCTCCTGTTACAATCTCAATTTTGGAGCGTTCAGAAAATTTTGGCCAGATTTTAGCAAATGTATCAGGAGAACATGAAGCGCAAGGAGGTACGCCCTGACTTTCATCGTCGAAGCCTTTCGAAGACGCTGCGCCTCTACGTCGAATAGTTCTCCGCTTTAGATTCTCTCTACGAAGACGCTAACTTTGTGCCACCTCTTTCGACATCATGTTCTCCTGTTAGAAGATCAATTTTGGTGCGTTCAGAAAATTTTGGCCAGATTTCAGCAAATGTATCAGAAGAACATGATGCGAAAGGAGGTATCCCCTGAAATTCATCGTCGAAGGCCTTTCGTCAACTCTGCGCCTCTACGTCAAATAGTTCTCCGCTTTAGATTCTCTGTACGAAGACGCTAATTTAGTGCCACCTCTTTCCACATCATGTTCTCCTGTTACAATCTCAATTTTGGAGCGTTCAGATAATTTTGGCCAGATTTTAGCAAATGTATCAGGAGAACATGAAGCGAAAGGAGGTATGCTCTGAATTTCATCGTCGAAGGCCTTTCGAAGACGCTGCGCCTCTACGTCGAATAGTTCTCCGCCTTGGATTCTCTCTCCGAAGACGCTAACATAGTGCCACCTCTTTCGACATCATGTTCTCCTGTTACAATCTCAATTTTGGAGCGTTCAGAAAATTTTGGCCAGATTTTAGCAAATGTATCAGGAGAACATGAAGCGAAAGGAGGTACGCCCTGAATTTCATTGTCGAAGCCTTTCGAAGACGCTGCGCCTCTACGTCGAATAGTTCTCCGCCTTAGATTCTCTTTCCGAAGAAGCTAACTTAGTGCCACCTCTTTCGACATCATGTTCTCCTGTTACAATCTCAATTTTGGAGCGTTCAGAAAATTTTGGCCAGATTTTAGCAAATGTATCAGGAGAATATGAAGCGAAAGGAGGTACGCTCTGAATTTCATCGTCGAAGCCTTTCGAAGACGCTGCGCCTCTACGTCGAATAGTTCTCCGCCTTAGAATCTCTTTCCAAAGAAGCTAACTTAGTGCCACCTCTTTCGACATCATGTTCTCCTGTTACAATCTCAATTTTGGAGCGTTCAGAAAATTTTGGCCAGATTTTAGCAAATGTATCAGGAGAACATGAAGCGAAAGGAGGTACGCCCTGAATTTCATTGTCGAAGCCTTTCGAAGACGCTGCGCCTCTACGTCGAATAGTTCTCCGCCTTAGATTCTCTTTCCGAAGAAGCTAACTTAGTGCCACCTCTTTCGACATCATGTTCTCCTGTTACAATCTCAATTTTGGAGCGTTCAGAAAATTTTGGCCAGATTTTAGCAAATGTATCAGGAGAATATGAAGCGAAAGGAGGTACGCTCTGAATTTCATCGTCGAAGCCTTTCGAAGACGCTGCGCCTCTACGTCGAATAGTTCTCCGCCTTAGAATCTCTTTCCAAAGAAGCTAACTTAGTGCCACCTCTTTCGACATCATGTTCTCCTGTTACAATCTCAATTTTGGAGCGTTCAGAAAATTTTGGCCAGATTTTAGCAAATGTATCAGGAGAACATGAAGCGAAAGGAGGTACGCCCTGAATTTCATTGTCGAAGCCTTTCGAAGACGCTGCGCCTCTACGTCGAATAGTTCTCCGCCTTAGATTCTCTTTCCGAAGAAGCTAACTTAGTGCCACCTCGTTCGACATCATGTTCTCCTGTTACAATCTCAATTTTGGAGCGTTCAGAAAATTTTGGCCAGATTTTAGCAAATGTATCAGGAGAACATGAAGCGAAAGGAGGTACGCCCTGAATTTCATCGTCGAAGCCTTTCGAAGACGCTGCGCCTCTACGTCGAATAGTTCTCCGCTTTAGATTCTCTCTACGAAGACGCTAACTTTGTGCCACCTCTTTCGACATCATGTTCTCCTGTTAGAAGATCAATTTTGGAGCGTTCAGAAAATTTTGGCCAGATTTCAGCAAATGTATCAGGAGAACATGATGCGAAAGGAGGTATCCCCTGAAATTCATCGTCGAAGGCCTTTCGTCAACTCTGCGCCTCTACGTCAAATAGTTCTCCGCTTTAGATTCTCTGTACGAAGACGCTAACTTTGTGCCACCTCTTTCGACATCATGTTCTCCTGTTACAATCTCAATTTTGGAGCGTTCAGAAAATTTTGGCCAGATTTTAGCAAATGTATCAGGAGAACATGAAGCGCAAGGAGGTACGCCCTGACTTTCATCGTCGAAGCCTTTCGAAGACGCTGCGCCTCTACGTCGAATAGTTCTCCGCTTTAGATTCTCTCTACGAAGACGCTAACTTTGTGCCACCTCTTTCGACATCATGTTCTCCTGTTAGAAGATCAATTTTGGAGCGTTCAGAAAATTTTGGCCAGATTTCAGCAAATGTATCAGAAGAACATGATGCGAAAGGAGGTATCCCCTGAAATTCATCGTCGAAGGCCTTTCGTCAACTCTGCGCCTCTACGTCAAATAGTTCTCCGCTTTAGATTCTCTGTACGAAGACGCTAACTTAGTGCCACCTCTTTCCACATCATGTTCTCCTGTTACAATCTCAATTTTGGAGCGTTCAGATAATTTTGGCCAGATTTTAGCAAATGTATCAGGAGAACATGAAGCGAAAGGAGGTATGCTCTGAATTTCATCGTCGAAGGCCTTTCGAAGACGCTGCGCCTCTACGTCGAATAGTTCTCCGCCTTGGATTCTCTCTCCGAAGACGCTAACATAGTGCCACCTCTTTCGACATCATGTTCTCCTGTTACAATCTCAATTTTGGAGCGTTCAGAAAATTTTGGCCAGATTTTAGCAAATGTATCAGGAGAACATGAAGCGAAAGGAGGTACGCCCTGAATTTCATTGTCGAAGCCTTTCGAAGACGCTGCGCCTCTACGTCGAATAGTTCTCCGCCTTAGATTCTCTTTCCGAAGAAGCTAACTTAGTGCCACCTCTTTCGACATCATGTTCTCCTGTTACAATCTCAATTTTGGAGCGTTCAGAAAATTTTGGCCAGATTTTAGCAAATGTATCAGGAGAATATGAAGCGAAAGGAGGTACGCTCTGAATTTCATCGTCGAAGCCTTTCGAAGACGCTGCGCCTCTACGTCGAATAGTTCTCCGCCTTAGAATCTCTTTCCAAAGAAGCTAACTTAGTGCCACCTCTTTCGACATCATGTTCTCCTGTTACAATCTCAATTTTGGAGCGTTCAGAAAATTTTGGCCAGATTTTAGCAAATGTATCAGGAGAACATGAAGCGAAAGGAGGTACGCCCTGAATTTCATTGTCGAAGCCTTTCGAAGACGCTGCGCCTCTACGTCGAATAGTTCTCCGCCTTAGATTCTCTTTCCGAAGAAGCTAACTTAGTGCCACCTCTTTCGACATCATGTTCTCCTGTTACAATCTCAATTTTGGAGCGTTCAGAAAATTTTGGCCAGATTTTAGCAAATGTATCAGGAGAACATGAAGCGAAAGGAGGTACGCCCTGAATTTCATCGTCGAAGCCTTTCGAAGACGCTGCGCCTCTACGTCGAATAGTTCTCCGCTTTAGATTCTCTCTACGAAGACGCTAACTTTGTGCCACCTCTTTCGACATCATGTTCTCCTGTTAGAAGATCAATTTTGGAGCGTTCAGAAAATTTTGGCCAGATTTCAGCAAATGTATCAGGAGAACATGATGCGAAAGGAGGTATCCCCTGAAATTCATCGTCGAAGGCCTTTCGTCAACTCTGCGCCTCTACGTCAAATAGTTCTCCGCTTTAGATTCTCTGTACGAAGACGCTAACTTTGTGCCACCTCTTTCGACATCATGTTCTCCTGTTACAATCTCAATTTTGGAGCGTTCAGAAAATTTTGGCCAGATTTTAGCAAATGTATCAGGAGAACATGAAGCGCAAGGAGGTACGCCCTGAATTTCATCGTCGAAGCCTTTCGAAGACGCTGCGCCTCTACGTCGAATAGTTCTCCGCTTTAGATTCTCTTTCCGAAGACGCTAACTTAGTGCCACCTCTTTCCACATCATGTTCTCCTGTTACAATCTCAATTTTGGAGCGTTCAGATAATTTTGGCCAGATTTTAGCAAATGTATCAGGAGAACATGAAGCGAAAGGAGGTATGCTCTGAATTTCATCGTCGAAGGCCTTTCGAAGACGCTGCGCCTCTACGTCGAATAGTTCTCCGCCTTGGATTCTCTCTCCGAAGACGCTAACATAGTGCCACCTCTTTCGACATCATGTTCTCCTGTTACAATCTCAATTTTGGAGCGTTCAGAAAATTTTGGCCAGATTTTAGCAAATGTATCAGGAGAACATGAAGCGAAAGGAGGTACGCCCTGAATTTCATTGTCGAAGCCTTTCGAAGACGCTGCGCCTCTACGTCGAATAGTTCTCCGCCTTAGATTCTCTTTCCGAAGAAGCTAACTTAGTGCCACCTCTTTCGACATCATGTTCTCCTGTTACAATCTCAATTTTGGAGCGTTCAGAAAATTTTGGCCAGATTTTAGCAAATGTATCAGGAGAATATGAAGCGAAAGGAGGTACGCTCTGAATTTCATCGTCGAAGCCTTTCGAAGACGCTGCGCCTCTACGTCGAATAGTTCTCCGCCTTAGAATCTCTTTCCAAAGAAGCTAACTTAGTGCCACCTCTTTCGACATCATGTTCTCCTGTTACAATCTCAATTTTGGAGCGTTCAGAAAATTTTGGCCAGATTTTAGCAAATGTATCAGGAGAACATGAAGCGAAAGGAGGTACGCCCTGAATTTCATTGTCGAAGCCTTTCGAAGACGCTGCGCCTCTACGTCGAATAGTTCTCCGCCTTAGATTCTCTTTCCGAAGAAGCTAACTTAGTGCCACCTCTTTCGACATCATGTTCTCCTGTTACAATCTCAATTTTGGAGCGTTCAGAAAATTTTGGCCAGATTTTAGCAAATGTATCAGGAGAATATGAAGCGAAAGGAGGTACGCTCTGAATTTCATCGTCGAAGCCTTTCGAAGACGCTGCGCCTCTACGTCGAATAGTTCTCCGCCTTAGAATCTCTTTCCAAAGAAGCTAACTTAGTGCCACCTCTTTCGACATCATGTTCTCCTGTTACAATCTCAATTTTGGAGCGTTCAGAAAATTTTGGCCAGATTTTAGCAAATGTATCAGGAGAACATGAAGCGAAAGGAGGTACGCCCTGAATTTCATTGTCGAAGCCTTTCGAAGACGCTGCGCCTCTACGTCGAATAGTTCTCCGCCTTAGATTCTCTTTCCGAAGAAGCTAACTTAGTGCCACCTCGTTCGACATCATGTTCTCCTGTTACAATCTCAATTTTGGAGCGTTCAGAAAATTTTGGCCAGATTTTAGCAAATGTATCAGGAGAACATGAAGCGAAAGGAGGTACGCCCTGAATTTCATCGTCGAAGCCTTTCGAAGACGCTGCGCCTCTACGTCGAATAGTTCTCCGCTTTAGATTCTCTCTACGAAGACGCTAACTTTGTGCCACCTCTTTCGACATCATGTTCTCCTGTTAGAAGATCAATTTTGGAGCGTTCAGAAAATTTTGGCCAGATTTCAGCAAATGTATCAGGAGAACATGATGCGAAAGGAGGTATCCCCTGAAATTCATCGTCGAAGGCCTTTCGTCAACTCTGCGCCTCTACGTCAAATAGTTCTCCGCTTTAGATTCTCTGTACGAAGACGCTAACTTTGTGCCACCTCTTTCGACATCATGTTCTCCTGTTACAATCTCAATTTTGGAGCGTTCAGAAAATTTTGGCCAGATTTTAGCAAATGTATCAGGAGAACATGAAGCGCAAGGAGGTACGCCCTGACTTTCATCGTCGAAGCCTTTCGAAGACGCTGCGCCTCTACGTCGAATAGTTCTCCGCTTTAGATTCTCTCTACGAAGACGCTAACTTTGTGCCACCTCTTTCGACATCATGTTCTCCTGTTAGAAGATCAATTTTGGAGCGTTCAGAAAATTTTGGCCAGATTTCAGCAAATGTATCAGAAGAACATGATGCGAAAGGAGGTATCCCCTGAAATTCATCGTCGAAGGCCTTTCGTCAACTCTGCGCCTCTACGTCAAATAGTTCTCCGCTTTAGATTCTCTGTACGAAGACGCTAACTTAGTGCCACCTCTTTCCACATCATGTTCTCCTGTTACAATCTCAATTTTGGAGCGTTCAGATAATTTTGGCCAGATTTTAGCAAATGTATCAGGAGAACATGAAGCGAAAGGAGGTATGCTCTGAATTTCATCGTCGAAGGCCTTTCGAAGACGCTGCGCCTCTACGTCGAATAGTTCTCCGCCTTGGATTCTCTCTCCGAAGACGCTAACATAGTGCCACCTCTTTCGACATCATGTTCTCCTGTTACAATCTCAATTTTGGAGCGTTCAGAAAATTTTGGCCAGATTTTAGCAAATGTATCAGGAGAACATGAAGCGAAAGGAGGTACGCCCTGAATTTCATTGTCGAAGCCTTTCGAAGACGCTGCGCCTCTACGTCGAATAGTTCTCCGCCTTAGATTCTCTTTCCGAAGAAGCTAACTTAGTGCCACCTCTTTCGACATCATGTTCTCCTGTTACAATCTCAATTTTGGAGCGTTCAGAAAATTTTGGCCAGATTTTAGCAAATGTATCAGGAGAATATGAAGCGAAAGGAGGTACGCTCTGAATTTCATCGTCGAAGCCTTTCGAAGACGCTGCGCCTCTACGTCGAATAGTTCTCCGCCTTAGAATCTCTTTCCAAAGAAGCTAACTTAGTGCCACCTCTTTCGACATCATGTTCTCCTGTTACAATCTCAATTTTGGAGCGTTCAGAAAATTTTGGCCAGATTTTAGCAAATGTATCAGGAGAACATGAAGCGAAAGGAGGTACGCCCTGAATTTCATTGTCGAAGCCTTTCGAAGACGCTGCGCCTCTACGTCGAATAGTTCTCCGCCTTAGATTCTCTTTCCGAAGAAGCTAACTTAGTGCCACCTCTTTCGACATCATGTTCTCCTGTTACAATCTCAATTTTGGAGCGTTCAGAAAATTTTGGCCAGATTTTAGCAAATGTATCAGGAGAACATGAAGCGAAAGGAGGTACGCCCTGAATTTCATCGTCGAAGCCTTTCGAAGACGCTGCGCCTCTACGTCGAATAGTTCTCCGCTTTAGATTCTCTCTACGAAGACGCTAACTTTGTGCCACCTCTTTCGACATCATGTTCTCCTGTTAGAAGATCAATTTTGGAGCGTTCAGAAAATTTTGGCCAGATTTCAGCAAATGTATCAGGAGAACATGATGCGAAAGGAGGTATCCCCTGAAATTCATCGTCGAAGGCCTTTCGTCAACTCTGCGCCTCTACGTCAAATAGTTCTCCGCTTTAGATTCTCTGTACGAAGACGCTAACTTTGTGCCACCTCTTTCGACATCATGTTCTCCTGTTACAATCTCAATTTTGGAGCGTTCAGAAAATTTTGGCCAGATTTTAGCAAATGTATCAGGAGAACATGAAGCGCAAGGAGGTACGCCCTGAATTTCATCGTCGAAGCCTTTCGAAGACGCTGCGCCTCTACGTCGAATAGTTCTCCGCTTTAGATTCTCTTTCCGAAGACGCTAACTTAGTGCCACCTCTTTCCACATCATGTTCTCCTGTTACAATCTCAATTTTGGAGCGTTCAGATAATTTTGGCCAGATTTTAGCAAATGTATCAGGAGAACATGAAGCGAAAGGAGGTATGCTCTGAATTTCATCGTCGAAGGCCTTTCGAAGACGCTGCGCCTCTACGTCGAATAGTTCTCCGCCTTGGATTCTCTCTCCGAAGACGCTAACATAGTGCCACCTCTTTCGACATCATGTTCTCCTGTTACAATCTCAATTTTGGAGCGTTCAGAAAATTTTGGCCAGATTTTAGCAAATGTATCAGGAGAACATGAAGCGAAAGGAGGTACGCCCTGAATTTCATTGTCGAAGCCTTTCGAAGACGCTGCGCCTCTACGTCGAATAGTTCTCCGCCTTAGATTCTCTTTCCGAAGAAGCTAACTTAGTGCCACCTCTTTCGACATCATGTTCTCCTGTTACAATCTCAATTTTGGAGCGTTCAGAAAATTTTGGCCAGATTTTAGCAAATGTATCAGGAGAATATGAAGCGAAAGGAGGTACGCTCTGAATTTCATCGTCGAAGCCTTTCGAAGACGCTGCGCCTCTACGTCGAATAGTTCTCCGCCTTAGAATCTCTTTCCAAAGAAGCTAACTTAGTGCCACCTCTTTCGACATCATGTTCTCCTGTTACAATCTCAATTTTGGAGCGTTCAGAAAATTTTGGCCAGATTTTAGCAAATGTATCAGGAGAACATGAAGCGAAAGGAGGTACGCCCTGAATTTCATTGTCGAAGCCTTTCGAAGACGCTGCGCCTCTACGTCGAATAGTTCTCCGCCTTAGATTCTCTTTCCGAAGAAGCTAACTTAGTGCCACCTCTTTCGACATCATGTTCTCCTGTTACAATCTCAATTTTGGAGCGTTCAGAAAATTTTGGCCAGATTTTAGCAAATGTATCAGGAGAACATGAAGCGAAAGGAGGTACGCCCTGAATTTCATCGTCGAAGCCTTTCGAAGACGCTGCGCCTCTACGTCGAATAGTTCTCCGCTTTAGATTCTCTCTACGAAGACGCTAACTTTGTGCCACCTCTTTCGACATCATGTTCTCCTGTTAGAAGATCAATTTTGGAGCGTTCAGAAAATTTTGGCCAGATTTCAGCAAATGTATCAGGAGAACATGATGCGAAAGGAGGTATCCCCTGAAATTCATCGTCGAAGGCCTTTCGTCAACTCTGCGCCTCTACGTCAAATAGTTCTCCGCTTTAGATTCTCTGTACGAAGACGCTAACTTTGTGCCACCTCTTTCGACATCATGTTCTCCTGTTACAATCTCAATTTTGGAGCGTTCAGAAAATTTTGGCCAGATTTTAGCAAATGTATCAGGAGAACATGAAGCGCAAGGAGGTACGCCCTGAATTTCATCGTCGAAGCCTTTCGAAGACGCTGCGCCTCTACGTCGAATAGTTCTCCGCTTTAGATTCTCTTTCCGAAGACGCTAACTTAGTGCCACCTCTTTCCACATCATGTTCTCCTGTTACAATCTCAATTTTGGAGCGTTCAGATAATTTTGGCCAGATTTTAGCAAATGTATCAGGAGAACATGAAGCGAAAGGAGGTATGCTCTGAATTTCATCGTCGAAGGCCTTTCGAAGACGCTGCGCCTCTACGTCGAATAGTTCTCCGCCTTGGATTCTCTCTCCGAAGACGCTAACATAGTGCCACCTCTTTCGACATCATGTTCTCCTGTTACAATCTCAATTTTGGAGCGTTCAGAAAATTTTGGCCAGATTTTAGCAAATGTATCAGGAGAACATGAAGCGAAAGGAGGTACGCCCTGAATTTCATTGTCGAAGCCTTTCGAAGACGCTGCGCCTCTACGTCGAATAGTTCTCCGCCTTAGATTCTCTTTCCGAAGAAGCTAACTTAGTGCCACCTCTTTCGACATCATGTTCTCCTGTTACAATCTCAATTTTGGAGCGTTCAGAAAATTTTGGCCAGATTTTAGCAAATGTATCAGGAGAACATGAAGCGCAAGGAGGTACGCCCTGAATTTCATCGTCGAAGCCTTTCGAAGACGCTGCGCCTCTACGTCGAATAGTTCTCCGCTTTAGATTCTCTCTACGAAGACGCTAACTTTGTGCCACCTCTTTCGACATCATGTTCTCCTGTTAGAAGATCAATTTTGGAGCGTTCAGAAAATTTTGGCCAGATTTCAGCAAATGTATCAGAAGAACATGATGCGAAAGGAGGTATCCCCTGAAATTCATCGTCGAAGGCCTTTCGTCAACTCTGCGCCTCTACGTCAAATAGTTCTCCGCTTTAGATTCTCTGTACGAAGACGCTAACTTTGTGCCACCTCTTTCGACATCATGTTCTCCTGTTACAATCTCAATTTTGGAGCGTTCAGAAAATTTTGGCCAGATTTTAGCAAATGTATCAGGAGAACATGAAGCGAAAGGAGGTATGCTCTGAATTTCATCGTCGAAGGCCTTTCGAAGACGCTGCGCCTCTACGTTGAATAGTTCTCCGCCTTAGATTCTCTTTCCGAAGACGCTAACTTAGTGCCACCTCTTTCCACATCATGTTCTCCTGTTACAATCTCAATTTTGGAGCGTTCAGATAATTTTGGCCAGATTTTAGCAAATGTATCAGGAGAACATGAAGCGAAAGGAGGTATGCTCTGAATTTCATCGTCGAAGGCCTTTCGAAGACGCTGCGCCTCTACGTCGAATAGTTCTCCGCCTTGGATTCTCTCTCCGAAGACGCTAACATAGTGCCACCTCTTTCGACATCATGTTCTCCTGTTACAATCTCAATTTTGGAGCGTTCAGAAAAGTTTGGCTAGATTTTGGAGCGATGTATCAGGAGAACATGAAGCGAAAGGAGGTATCTTGTAATTTCACCATTGAAGGCGTTGCCATGAAGTAGCGAACAAGAGCTGCGCCTTCTAAAGGCCTTTTACCATGGAAATCATAGGTTTGGAATTTGGATAGGAATTTGTAAAAGGTATTTGTAAATAATAATACAGTTCTTTCCCAATTTTTTTCCACTTTATTTGCATGAAAGGCTTTTTTTACAGTGTTACAATATTGTATAATTTCATTTTACTTTTTGTATAAAATCACTATCTTCTTCATGTTCATTGTTGAGGCTGACAGCTTTCCATCGTTTGTCTCATTTAAAGTTCCTGGCCTCGGAGGAATGTTCCCAAGATTTATCTGCAAGAAGAAGAAAAATATTTTCATTAACCTGATTTGTCTATTATGTATAGAAAATACGATAAATATTACAATATAATTTCATGTAAAACGTATAAAGAATTTAATTATCTTCCCAATTTAACCTTTCGCCCGAATTAACCGAAAATTCGCTCCTCGAAGTGACAGAAAATATAAGCCTAACTAAGAGACTGTACAAATGTTTATTACGCGTTGTATTTATATAATATTTCTGATCGAAATTTATAGAAGCACGTGTAAATTATGCTTGTATCAAAATTTATTAATAAACGGAATTATACAACATGTTTCTTGAAATTAGTCGTAACATTCAGGCCGTTATAGATTTTAAATGTTTTCGATAAGATTTCATTTTAATTCCTATCACGCGTAGCGTTACAATCTGCACAGACGAGGTATATACCTCGTCTGTGCAATCTGTTTCAAGACTTAACCGGTAACGTTGCATGCGACACTAAAATGGTAAGGGGGTCCTAGGACCCCCCAAACCGGTGACAGAAAAATACATTGGTTGATAGGTCTATTTTATACCTCGTCTGTGGTATTGCTCTTATCTGTTTTGCTAAACAGTCTACACTTTTTCTTAAGCGAATATTATTAATAATGTTACCTAAAAATGGTACCTTGTAGAATTATTATTTGAATGGAAGATTAAAATTAAAGTTCGTTTAGTTTTTTATTCGCGTGTCTATCTACTGGTACAGTGAAATCCCGGAACGACCCTAATCCTGACCATGTGTGCAAACTGTGAAATAAGTACGCGTTATTGTTGACACAATAATAAAATAATTACTTAACACCTTGACAATTGAGGGCTCGGCTGCAATAAGGGGACTAGCGCTCGAAAATGCGAAAAAGTATTGTCCAAACGCTATGAAAAACTGGAAAATTAAATTTTGTTAAACTGGATTTTAAAAAATATAGTGTTGTAAAGCTCATCACGCCACACATTTTTTCTATTTACAGTTTTTTTATCCAATCATTAGTATTCGAGATAAAATTTATAAACAAAAAAAATTTCTTCGACCAAAGTCAATATCTTTTTAAACACAAATTGCGATAACTTGAGTAAATATTAACGGATCGTTATGAGACTTGAAACATAACTTCAGAAAACTCTAGCGAAGCCTTAAAATGTATGCACAGAAACCATATGTTAAAAAATGTAATAATATTTAATTAAAAAGTAATTCTGGACATAACCCATGTTTTTCAACGTTCGCCGTTAAAAAGTATCGAGGCAATTTTGAGGTACATACAACTTGCAGCGACAAAGTTCTTCCTTGATATACAAGGAAGATTTTCAACAATTTTCACACTGATTAATGAATAATTGTAGAAGATATGACGATATATATAAATCTCGCGCGCCACCAGCAGTCGGTAGCCGCGTGTAATGCGCTATTTAGCAGTTTTAGCACTCGCGTTGACTGTTAGGCAATTGCATATAAACATTTCTTTCTATCTGGAATACGTTAGGAAATATCCAGCTGTTTACTGTTCCCGCGGACACCCTGCATATTTGTATTCTGCGGTTTGTGCACGTTTATTATTACTATTTTCTGTTATTTCCTGCACATGTAACAAATAAACTTCTTGTACCTACCTCAGACAGATTGCTAAGCGTTCTCTCGGTGATATCGACCGCTTCCAGTTTGTATCGTTTCTGCTTATTAGTAGTTCGATTCTATCCAGTAGGGCATCAAACGTATTTCTGGACATCTTGAAGTAATTGTAAAATTTGTCCTCATGGTCAATTAGCGTATTGTAAATTTGAAATTCTCCTTGCTGGCTTCTATTTTTCCACAGAGGGTGGACACTCCACCTTCTCTGCCTTCTTCTGTTTTGAGGTTCTTCCAATATAATTGCCATTATAGCTAAGTGCTCCATAGGAAATGAATAAGGCATTACGAATGACAGAACTCAAAGGTTTTCACTGGTCGAAGATTTGTTCAGAACTGATCAGTCACTCGCTTTCGACCAGCTAAAAAGGCGTAGGCAATAAAGTCATGAAGCTACACCTCGGGACCTTCGCTTGTCAGGTATGACTCCTCTAGGGTAAATCCCGGAGACGCGGTCGTGCCGGAGAGTTGGTCGAGTCGCCATATTTCAGACTCTATACGGAAAAACACGTTAAAGTGCAGACAAATTACTTCTCCACAAGCCAAACAGTTGAATGAATAGCGTCATTTCGCTTCCTTCTGTGTTTTTTTTTATTTATAGGCTATAAAAGATAAATTGAGGTTACATTTAACCTCTTTTCTCAACCAGTGGTGTACAGAATCGTATTTAAAATATACTTCTAAGTTTATTTCCGTTTAATGTTTGGGATAACAAGATAGTAGAGATATTGAGGGCCAATGCAGCCAAAGTATTTGGCCATATTAACTCTTCCTCTGAAAGCTAACGAGAAGACCATCTCTCGCTGCAGAAAGGTGAGATGGTCGGGTTATGATTTTTTTTATTATTTTTGTTTATTTTTATTTTTTATTATTATTTTTGTTTATTTAGTTTATTTCTTCACTTTTGTATTCATTTGCCTTACTAACCGCCAGTAGGTAGTTCACTTTTTCTTTCATGTGTTCTTTACTTGTTTAGCGTAAACAAATTAAATATCAATGAATCTGTAATTGTATTCACTCATAAATAATTTTACTTTATTAGTTTTAATAGCCATTTTATATTAGGTCGACCGCGTCTCTCGGATTTACCCTACGTGTTGGGAACATAAAATCTAGCAGCGTTGCACTTCGACAGGGCACGCACTCCAGTCGTCTCAACGAGTGGCCACCGAGCACGGGCCCAGCGGGCGACGAGGGGCCGCCGAGCTCGGCACGGCCCGGACGTCCCGGATGACTCAGAGGCTCCGAGCTCTCCATAAGCTTTAGCATAGAGATTCCGCCCGGCACGGACGGCTCGGAAGGCTCGGCTCGGTGGCTGTATAAACGGACCTTAAGATGGGATGCCTTTTCGGCTGATCTTCGAGATTGGGCCGAAGTGTATTGGTCAAAGAATAGTTAATGTGGTTTGTAACGGAGACACCTTTTCCCATGTCCTCAAGTTAGGGTTGCGGGTGAAAGGAACTCCGTTAAACAAAACAGGGCCCATCACAAGGAAACTCCTCTCCCTTTCTTTTCTCTCTTCCGTTGCAGGGTGCTTGTAACGAAACACATGTTACACATATATTAAATTACTATCTTTTTCTATTCAATTTCACTTCTCCTCCGTTTTAATGAATTTAGAAGGCAATAAGTTATTTATCGTATCGGTACCGATGTCGTACTCAATTTTATGCACTAAATGCGGTGTCATGTTAACTCTTGTAGACATATAGCACTCGCAATTAAAATTAAAACACCCGATCCTATTGTAACTGATGTATAAACTGCGATAAAAGCACCCCGCATGGAGTACGAAGCACCCCGCATGGAGTGAAAATGATAACTGAAGATATTGCTAAGATATTGGGCGAAGAACGCTGGGAAACGATACACCTGTGTGTAAAAAAAAGAAGAAAAATCTTGGGAGTTGAAATCACGAGAATGAAAAAGTTGAAAAGAAGAAGAATTCTCGATTTACTTAACCCATCATTAGTTTCCATTTTGCAAATCACCGCGCATTATTCTTATGAACGGTACCATGTAATTTAGCAATTGGCGTCGTGGAAATAAACACAGAACCAGAAGCCTCCGAGTTTTTCTAATTTCGCGGTAATCCACATACGCAATACGAGACGTCGCGACTAAACGCGATTAGATGCATTGGGGCGCAATTGAAGCTTGATGCGCAGCGTATCATTAGGACAAATAATTGATAAACGTTACGGCGATCTGCATGCAGAGAAAATAACGTGCTACTGTAATATTGACCATTTCGTGCTGAAACATGGAAAATGTGAAATCACTTTCAGGAAATGTACACAGATACGTTTATTATATTTCCTTCGGGAAGATAATAGCCGAGATTCATTTGTGTAGCAATTTTCATACAAAATGACTACATACTTGATGCGCTTAGGGGGTCGCGTTCGAACCTAAGCCGCCGTCACCCGAGCACAGTTCATTCTCGAGTTTCGATTAATCCGAAGATAGAGCACGATGAAGGTGACGCGAGTGATTCTTTACATGCGGTTGTAGCGTACGAAACGCTGGTTTTTTTCGTTCAAGTCGAAACTGTATCAGCGAAAGTTCATTTTATGAAGTTTCGACTTCATTTATGTAGAATTTTGTGAAAGACTAAGAGAATTTCAGATAAAATTCCCTTCATTCCCGGGACGACGATACCGTTCTGTTTATTACACAAAAGTGAACAGACGTTTTATATGTTACAACCATGTACACGGTGTTGGCAACAGATAGTAGATAATAAAATGGGTAATTCACACAGAGCACGATAATAGTTCATTGTCTTATGCGCTGCCATTTCGAGGGCATATTATTTTCGACTACACCACGGACACTCGAATTTACAGTCTACTGTATTTGTATCAATTTCCTGTTGCGTGCGTGGCCATATTCCATGCAACAGTAGTTAGCTTCATACTTAATATTGTCCTACACTTCTGCGGAAGATTATCGGTCCTGTCCTATCGTATTCGAAATATCTCAACGAAATCAAGTCGAGCTTTCAAAATCGGCATCAAACAGGCAGTGCTCGCGCATTTGGAGCTGATGGAGTACGTATTAGTGTTTAATTAACATTTTATATTTCTATGTAAAACTGATGTAGGTACTATTGCCGACATGTAGGTATAATAATCAGCCGTTCCGAGTTCCTTTGGGCAGATATAATAATGTATAATTGGAAATACTGTGTAAAGCTATTTTAACTTCTCGACGGTCATTTTAAGACATGTACGTGTTTACAGGCGTTAGCAGAATTGAACAAAACTCTTTCTGTGATCCTTCTTCTAGAACTTCTGGGCTGCTGCAGCAGGCTGGGCCTTGCCATGTTCGTTGTGCTCACCGTAAGTACATGCTTTTTTTTTAAGTACAGAATTATTAATACGAAAGAAGAGGATACACGACAGTGGTAATATCGTTGTATTACTTATTTCAATCTTTCTTCACACTCTTCAGAAACTCGGCACAGATTTCGGAGCTGTAATTATTTACTTCTTTTACGCCATTGCTCAAGTTGGCTGGTTGTTCTCATTCTGCTGTATTGGGGAAGAAATGATTTTTGAGGTATTTGACTAATTTAATAAGTTCTTCGGTAGAGGAACAAATCCCATCCGCAAGTATTTATACGGGGCTACATAAAGAAGCATTTTGTAAGCTGGTTTATCAACTTGCCAATGGATATAATTAGACGATCATTTAATTAAATGACTGCATTACACTGCTGTTTTTTTTCAGCAAATAAGAATTTCAAAATGTCTACAGTAAAAATTGTTACTACGCAGTTTTCGATACTACAGGCACTGTGATCGTTAGGAAACATGATCCTCTAATTATTCAAAGTTGTATAACGCTTGCACATTGGAAATGTATTTTCTCGTTGCCTCATTCCTTATTTCATTCATTCTTGACCACGATATGCACAGTATTAACAGAACGATTAATGTCTAGTCCCAGGAAGTGGGTAAAGCATTCTACGAAATCAACTGGCCAGACGTGGAAAACACTGACAGAAAGTCATTAATAATATGCATTTTAAACGGGTACAAAACACTGCATCTCACAGCTGGGAAAATCTACACTTTCTCGCGATTCGGTTTCACCAGTGTGAGTATAACAATTCTCCATAGCTTTTCGAAACACAGTGGCTCACAAAATCGTTAACATATAAAAAGTAAAACTACAAGCATAACTTTGATTGAATGCGTTGGTGGATTGTGAAGAATTTTGTGAGTCATTTGCATTAAGGGGTCTCCCTAGTGTGACGCCTCGAAATATAGGGCAACATTTGGGAATTTTTTGAAGGAAATGTACTTGATATTGCAGTTTCAAACTTTGGAGTATTTACTCAGTTACATTTGGGCAATGTACTCAAATTTTTTGAAGCATTAGTGATAATTATATTTTATGTTTGAAGGATTACAATGAGGAGCTCGCAAATAAACGCCTGCTGCTGGCGATCACGATTCCGGCTGTCAGGGTCATCTGAAACAAAAAACACAGTTATTTTCTTAATCTATATGAACGTAGCTAGGGTTTGAACTAGAACGAAAATAAAAAATCACAAAATACAAAAATGGCAGCACTTTAAAGAAAAGTTTTCATTTCGCGGCAAAAATGTGGTCAGTTTTTTCAGCCGCGAAATTCGAATTTTACATATAATGACTTCATTCTAGTTCAGGTTCTAACAGAACACGCAGGGAATATGTATGTTAAGTTTTAAGTCGTTTGGTTGAGTAGTTTGTGAGATATCGTGATCGCCGCGCCAAAAAATGTCGTTTCGATCAAAATGCGTTTAAATATTCAAATATCATTTATTAAATAATAAATCATACTTACAATTAGTCTCCAATGCCTGGCCCATAGAGAACACATTCCTTTTCTTCATAATAGATGTTGAACTTTCAGAAAATGCAAAAAGCAAATAATCGATTTTTTTAAACCGTCACACTAGGGAGACCCCTTAATTGATTCACGTATCAAAGAAATGAATACGGTTTTGTCTTAAGAGGACACGAGTAGAGGAGAGTAGGGTAAAATGGAACGCTTAACTTTGGAGGGTGATAACATAAAATCTGAAGGAAAAGACACGGAACTTCAACAGGAGTCTTAAGTGGACCTTCGACTATAAGAAAATCAAAGCCTTCGTTAAGAAAAATATTTGGCAACAAAGGAAAATGAGATTCACCGGCGGTATTGAAATCTTCGCCTCGCTCAAGTGGTAGGACAAAGCGGAACACCCACTTGAAGACCATGTAAGCGTACAAAATCTTTATTCTTATGATTTAAAAAGTATTCATTTATGTAAAAAACTATAAATATATGTTTTAGATATAACTGTTGCAAATAAAATATAACAAAAATATATATTATCCACATAAGAAAAAATATTTTGCGAGATAACGTAAAAATTACTGTAAATAAATAAATACAGATATATATTTAAATGAATAATGAATGTTAACAAGTGCATGGAGAATATTTTAATTTTTAGTGTTTTTTAAACAAAATTGTTTAACTTAAAAAATTTTTTTTGTATATTTTTTTTATTATTTACCTTTTAGTGTCTAAATATTGATTTGTGGTTATAGGTATGCTGATTTCATATCGATTGAATTCATTTGATTTGTGGTTACAGGCTGATTTTAAGTCCTTTGGATTTGTGGTTACCTATGGTTTATATTTATTGATGACTGGGTAATGTTTTCATCTCTCCCGGTTTTTTTTTCATAATTTTGTATTGTCATCATAACTACCTAGATCCAACGATTTTATATGAATCAATCGCAATTAGAATTTCTTGATATACCTATGTATAGTATACCTAGGCATTTACGTGAAGCAAACAGAAGTAAAATACCGCCATAAACGTAAGAGTTGTTAAAAGTGGTTAAGAGTGAAATGGTGTATATCTCTTTCTCTCTCGTGGGATTTCGATCAAACATAGCGGACAGTGGCTCGTGCCCAGACTCTTATTATAGTGTCTCTAATCATAACTACGCACGCCTGCAAAGTTTGAAGACAATTGAAATGGTGGAAGTGGTTTAAACAGGTGTTCTGCTTTGCCCTCACATGCGGCAATTTAGTAAACATTTCATATTTACAATTGAGGGTGAGGGAAAGAACTGGGTAACACGGCAAAATGTAGCGTAAGGACTATAGAATCCAACGATGTTCTTGCCGTTATAAATTTTGTAAATCCAAGTGAAGAAAAGTGGTCGAAACTACAACGCAATATCGAAACTTCGATACCGCAAGTGTTTACAACACTGTTAATCGAAAAGTAACGTGTGCACGGGTCTATGGTTTGTTACGAAGTGCTGTGAGGACCGTTTGGTCCCATGTCACGTGATACCAACTCATTCGCAGCTCTCATCTAAGAGAAACATTGATGTTCCGTTTTACCCACCCGTTCCGCTTTACCATACTCTCCCCTACCTAATTAGGAATTGTTTTGTAACGTATGAAAGTTTTGATAACGATCCTTTTTTTCTACATAGATCATGAAAACTTCAATGGGGTGTCTCTCTATGTTACAAGCTAGCATGTAAATATACGAGTAAAGGGAGTAATGCCATTACAATGTGTACCAAAGATTCCGATTACAAATTGTAGTTTATATAATCTTGTTATATATGATGTACTAAGGGTGATAAAAATTGATAGTATTATATAACGTATAGAAGTAGGATGAAAATGAAGTAGTTGTGACGGAAGATATCGTCGCCTGAAATTTGTGTGACTCCCTAGCTGATTTATGAAATTGTGTAAAATAGATTTATCGTGCTTTTACTGTGCGCCCATTTAATTGTTGTTTCGCCGTCGACACTGAAGACACATATTATATTGAATAAATGAGAATCTGTTAGAATCATAATGTGTTTGGCATTTATTCATCGTACGTAGCAAAATTTACGTAATTACGTATTAGTAGTATAGGTAAGTATACACCGGTAAGCACCATACTTTTTTTGTATAATTGAATATGCAGCAAAGTGTGTGGCTCACTTTCGAATAATTAAATAAATCAGAGGTATAAAGAGAGTTTACTTAAAAATTGTATACCTACCTTTAGTGTTGCTAGAGTTGAACTATCGTCAATATGACCCCATAAAAAACTTCAAAAAAGTAAAAAAATTACGCCAAATCAAATAAATCACAAAAAATAGAAGATAATAATAATTACAAAATAAAAAAAAGATGTGTGATCAAAATGAGCTGCAAGTACATAATGGTGCTTTCCAACTGCCCGATGACCCAAATACATATACACAGCAAAAATGCTGTGTTCATACATTCAATTACTCATATCGTGGACATTTTAATAATATGCAGATAAAATGTAACATCTAGACATTTGCCTAGATGTCCGCGGCCTGGAAGTCAAATACTTGGCGTCAAATATTGGTCACAAACGGTTTGGGAGTGGGTGAAGGAAAAACTATGAGAAAGGGAAATCTTGATCAGGGTGTTGGTGCGTCGGTGAGAGCTGGTGGTCGCGAAACTGTCTGATTGTTTTCCTGACGATTCCCAGACCCGTGGCTTTCACTTGGGCTAATCGTCTGCGTTTACGGTCTGAACTAAATTTACCCTTGTGCGGCCTTGGTGGCCAGGCTACAAGCTCAACAATTTAAATTAAAACACCCAATCCTCTTGTAACTCATGCGAAACACAGCGAAAAATTGAAGAATGAATGTCGCGGCAACTGTAATATCATTCCAACTGTACGAAGCACTCCGAATGGTATGAACATGATAACTGAAGACATTGGACGGAGAACGTTGGGAAACGATACACCTGTGTGTAAAAAAAAAAAGACAAAATGTTGAATTCACGAGAATAAAACAGTTGAAAAGAAGAACAGTTGATTCTCCATTTACCTAAACCACCATTAGTTCACAATTTGCAAATGTCCGCGCAGTATTCTTACGAAGCAGTACCATGTAATTTAGCAATTTTCGTCGTGGAAGTAAAAACAGAAAAACAGTGGTTGGATTATTGAATAAAAATTACGCATTCGAGTTTTCTTTTCATTTCGCTGTTATCCGTACACGCAAGTCGAGACGTCGCATTTAAATGCAATCAGATGCATTGGGGCAAATAGCATTATGACAAATAATTGATAAACGTTACGGGGGTGCATGCAGAAAAGTGAAAGTAGCACCGTAATATTGACAATTTCGTGCTGAAACATGAAAAATGCAAAATGACTTCAAGGAAAAGTACACAGATACGTTTGTTACATTTCCTTCGCGAAGACAATAGCCGAGCTTCATTTATGTAGCAATTTTCATATAAAATGACTGCATACTTAATGCGCTTAGGGGGTCGCGTTCGAACCTAAGTCGCCGTCACCCGATCAAACTTCATTCTCGAGTTTCGATTAATCCGAAGATAGAGCACGATGAAGGTGATCCGAGTGATTCTTTACATGCGGTTGTAGCGTACGAAACGTTCGTTTTTTCGTTCAATTCGAAACTGTATCAGCGAAAGTTTATTTTAAAGAATTCCCAACTTCATTTATATAGAACTTTATGAAGGATTAAAAGGATTTCAGATAAAATTTGCTCCATTCCCGGGACGACGATACCTTTATGTTTATCACACAAAAGTGAACAGACGTTTTATATGTTACAACAATATACATGGTGTTGGCAACAGATAGTAGATAATAAAATGGGTAATTCTACGTGTCACAATAAGTCGAAGAAAATCATCTACGCAACGCGAATTGCTGTTCGTCAGGCGTTCCTTCACCGAATTCTTATGTTATTAATAACGAAGAAACGGAGGCTCCACCGCAATTTCCATACCCTGGATTATCGTCTTATTTTGCCACGTAGAAACAGCCATTTCATTTTCTAGTATTTATTGCCGAGCACCGTGTATTATCTTGCCATCTCGATGGATGTTGTTGGTCGTGTTGTAGGGCGATGTCGTGATAAAAGATCCGCTCGTATTGAATGAACGGATTTTTGCGTTATTTGGATCGTGGCCAGAGAAACGTGCGCGCGCAAGATTCGCGATGGCAATAGCGTACATCACACTGTGCCTGGTCATGCAACTTTGGGATTTGTACGATTACAAGCATAACTTCGATATGGTGGTGCGAAGTGTGTTGGAGATTGTGCTAACGACAACAACTTATGCCTCCTTGGTTATTTTGCAACGGGACAAACAGTTGAAGGGTGCGATTATCGAGATGAGAGGATATATTGCGGATGTCTCGTTGCTCGAGGACGCGGAGAAACTCTTGTATCATGACCACAACAACGTGGCCTATCGTATCGGCAAATACGCGGTCTTTATGACAACCACTACTGGCTACCTGGTCTATTTGCACCCTTTGATAGCCATGCTCCGTAGACTCCCAGGTATATTATATAATATTCGTCGACTGTTTTGGTAGTCCCTTGGACTTTGCCTAACTTCATCGTTTGAACGACGATAAATTCATAGACAATCATAGACCATGAGGGCCAAGATAGAAGAATGCTGCAAATGGAATGCTCCCCGAATTTGTGGGATTCCACTGTAGGAATAGGTTTCGTAATTCCTGTAGGTATGTTCGGGAGCCACGGAAATAGAGGACCTCCGTGCGATCGGAATCGAACCCACGATCTTCGGGTTTTCCGCGCTACTGGCCAGTCGCCTTTCCAATTTCCCAAATTGACTATCGGAGGTCTCTTCTTCCGGGCGCCCTCTTATAGGGGTTCCTGATTCCACACAAGACAAGTACTGGGTGATCCGATGATTAGTACTGGAAATCTTAGAACACCTCAGTGTCAATTATTTCGCGTTTTATCGCCTCAGAGTTGTCCACTTTCGTCCCTAGGAGTATAGACTTGAATTGGCCCTACGAATATAGACTTGCATCCTACGAGTTCTGGACCCTCCCCTTCGAGCTCTACATATGTACTCAGAATCAATTCCTTAGGATGCTACTTGATTCTGTGGAATCTTTTTATCCAGTCCCACGGCATCAAAATTGAAATTGTTGTCTATTCTTCTTATTCTTATTTAAGAATGTGATATTTCAGGCAAGTGACGAGTATAGAAGTTTATTTTTCGTCTGTTCACACAGGTCGCGATAATAGTACATTGTCGTATGAGCTGCCATTTCGGGCGCACATTATTTTCGACTACAGCACGGACGCTCGAATGTACAGTCTACTGTATTTGTACCAACTTCCTATTGTGTACATAGCAATATACCACACATCAGAAGTTAGCTTTATAATTAATCTTGCCCTACATTACTGTGGAAGATTATCGGTGCTGTCCTATCGTATTCGAAATATCTCAACGCAGTCACATCGAGCTTTCAAAAACGGCATCCAAAAGGCAGTGGCCATGCATTTGGAGCTGATACAGTACGTATCAGTGTTTAATTAACACTTTATATTTCTATGTAAAACTGGTGTAGGTACTATAGCCAACATGTAGTTATAATAATCAGCCGTTCCGAGCCCGTTTGCGTAGAAAACGACTTTCATATCACAAATAATAATAATGCATAATCAGAAATACTGTGTAAAGCTGATTTTATTTTTCAACGGTCATTTTAAGAAATGTATGGTTCACAGGTCGTTTGGAGATTTGAACAAGAGTCTTTCTACAATTCTTCTTCTAGAACTTCTGAACTGCGGCGGCAGGCTGGGCCTTGCTATGTTCGTTATGCTCATCGTAAGTAGATGCTGTTTTTTTAAGTATATAGTTATTAATACGAAAGAGGAAAATACATGACGGTGGGAACATCGCCGGATTATTTCAATGTTTCTTCACACTTTTTAGAAAATCGGCGTAGATATATCAACTGTAATTAGTTTTGCGCTGTACAGCTTTATTGTATGTGGCTGGTTGTTCTTGTACTGCTATATTGGCGAACAAGCGATTTTTGAGGTATGTGATTTATGTAATGTCCTTCGTGGGAGCAACCAATCCCACCCGCAAGTATTAATACAGGGCTGCATAAAGGAGCTTTTTGTAAGCTGGTTTATCAACTTTGTCACTGGATGTAATTAAACGATCAGTTATTTAAATGACTGCACTAAGTTTTCGGCAAGTAAGAATTTCAAATTGTTATATAGATTATGTTTTCATTTAAAGTACTTCGCAAGTGTTCGATACTGAACGCGCAGTGATCGTTTTTCATCCCCTGCAATTTGAATTATTCGGCCGAATTTCTAGGAAGCATGATTCTTGATCAAAGTTGTATAACGATTACGCATGGAAAATGTATTTCCTCGTTGCCTCATTCCTTATTTTATTCATTCTTGATCACGGTATGCACAGTATTAACAAAACGATTAACGTCTAGTCACGAAAAGTGGGTGATGCGTTCTACGAAATCGACTGGCCAGCCGTGGAAAATAGTGACAGAAAGTCATTGTTAATATGCATTTTGAATGGGTACAAAACGCTGTATGTCACAGCTGGAAAGGTCTACATTTTCTCGCTAGCCGGTTTCACCACTGTGAGTATAATGATTCTATATAGCTTTTTGAAGTACTGTGGCTCACAGATTCGTGAAAATAGGGTCATTTCGGGAGAGACGCTCCACATTTTCTCTATTGCTTATAAGAAATTGATGTTTAAGAAACTAAGTTCATAAAAACTTTATTTTAATATTGGAATAAGTTTTCTTAAAAACATCGAGAAACTGTATCTCTCCCTAAGCCCGAAAGAGAGATGCACTTATTTATTTGTACCTTCTATTCTTCTTTTTTCTCTTTCATACATGTTACACAGTGGAGCATGCATAGATACATGGTACATGTTTCATGGAGCCATTTTAGACACTCCAGGAAACGAATCCAATCCACAGCAGAACCGATTGATTTGTCATTTTCTAAGCATTACAATAGTCATCATGAGTTTTAATCACTTTTAATTTACTTTAATTTAATTTAATCTTCGATTCTTTTTTATTAGTCTCTCCCTTAGTTGAAATTATCTTAGATTTTACTTTACTGGTCTGACTATTCATAGTTCTAACCATTGCTGGCTGCAGTCCAGACTGTGTTTTTCTGTTCTTCTGTAGTGTCTGTTCTACTTTTTCTTCTTTTCCTTCTTCCAATAATTTTCTTTCACTTAGATTTTCTATATTAGTCAGTATTTGAACTATATCTTCTCAACAGAGTCTTCTTTAACATGCAATACTCCTTCGAAACAGCATTTAGACCAATTTCTATCTTACCCATTTCTGTCTTAGCTTTGAAATAGTTTCTTTCAGCTGCTTTTCTGTCAATGTCGCCTTGGCACGAGCATTTGCTTTTCTTATATATACTATCGGCATGTCCCGAAGAAGATTAATTGATGGTGCATCTCTTCATCGCCTTTGAAGTGCATCTATCCCCCAAAGTAGGGATAGATACACCTGCGCCCCAAAAAATTGAATGTATTCGTGCTTTGCGAAGACATCTGTGAGTCACGGGACATTATAAAAATGAACACTATTTCGTCTTCCGGGACACGAATAACTAATTAGGAATTGCTTTGTAACATACGAAAGTTTCAATAACGATCCTTTTTCCTACGTAGATCATAAAAACTTCAATGGGGTGTCTCTCTATGTTACAAGCCAGCATGTAACGATACGAGTAAAGGGAATAATGCCATTACAATGTGTACCAAAGATTCCGATTACGAATTGTAGTTTATATAATCTTGTTATACGTGATGTACCAAGGGTGATAAAAACTGATAGTATTATATAACGTATAGAAGTAGGATGAAAATGAAGTAGTTGTGACGGAAGATATCGTCGCCTGAAATTTGTATGACTCCTTAGCTGATTTATGAAATTGTGTAAAATAGATTTATCGTGCTTTTGTTGTGCGCCCATTTAATTGTTGTTTCGGCGTCGACACCGAAGAAACATATTATATTGAATAAATGAGAAACTGTTAGAATCATAATGTGTTTGGCATTTATTCTTCGTACATAATACATTGCGTATTAGTAGTATAGGTAAGTATACACCGGTAAGCACCATACTTTCCTTGTATAATCGAATTTAAAAAAGTAAAAAAATACGCCAAGTACATGAAGATGTCGAGGACAAAATGAGTATTATCAAAAATCACAAAAAAAAGAAAATAGTATACATGAAAATTTACAATATAAAAAAAGATGTGAAATCAAAATGAGCTGCAAGTACATCACAAAAAAAAGGAAATAATATAATCACACAAAAAAAGAAAATAATATAATTACAATGTAAAAAAATATGTGAAATCAAAATGAGCTGCAAGTACATCACAAAAAGAGAAAATAATATAATCACCCAAAAAAAGAAAATAATATAATTACAATATAAAAAAAGATGTGAAATCAAAATGAGCTGCAAGTACATAAATGTGCTTTCCAACTGCGCTTAAGATCACACAACTACATATACACAGCTAAAATGTTGTGTTCATAAATTTCATTACGCATATCGTGGACATTTTTTAATTAACCCATCAAAAAGAATCCCATTTAAAAACATTGTCGTAAATTAATTAATAGCTTTACAAAATTAATGATATACAAAAATTGCGCCAATTATAACAATGACTATTTATACAAAGAAAAACAATGTATTAAATAATATAACACAACAAAAGACAAAAAAAAAATGTCCGCGGCCTGGAAGTCAAATACTTGGCGTGGCCAGGCAAGGTATTCTGAGATCATCAATACCCATATCTTCCCCCTCGCAGGCTTTCAGATAATTTGTCCATTTAAAACTCAGACAATATGAGTACATTTTCATTATATTGCGTTTTAAAATAATTGTAAGATCATTCATCTTCACCCATACCTTTCCTCTCACAAGCTTTCACATAATTTGTCCATTTAAAACTCTGACACTATGAATACACTTTCATTATTTTGCATTTTTAAATAATTCTTATTCAACGACACCTTGACCTTTCTACCGCGTCTCTAGATATACAAAAAAGTTTGTGGCTCACTTTCGAATAATAAAATACAAGTCAGAGGGATAAAGAGAGTTTACTTAAAAATTGTATACTTTTAGTGTTGCTAGAGTTGGACTACCGTCAATATGATTCGTTGTTCCCGTAAAAACACTAAAAAAGGGTAACATTCTATGCTGGTACCCGTTCCTCTGTTACGTGGCTGTTTTATCTTTGTCAAGTGTCTTCCTCACGTTCTTTGCTACTTGGGATAGGTAGTGTGGCCTTTTTTCACAAAATTCATTTCTATCTCCAACCGTGGCTGGTCACCCTCCAGTGCATTTCTGTCGCTGGATATATATTTTTTTTTAACTAAAAAGATAAGTTCAAAGTAATATTTATGATTTTCCGATACTATTATAATTATAATTAATTATGATTTCAATTATCTGTTTATTTCTGTTCATGTAGAGTATATGTAGAACTTTTGCAGTTCTTTTAGAGTTGCATCTAAATTCTAAAATAAATGGAACCTCGACTACGTTCCCACACAATATTTTCGATCCATTTTCTAATATTTAATTCATTACTGGCAATTCTTGAACACGATTAAAGTTACAAATAATCTATTCAAATTTGAATTAAAATAATTTCTTAATAAATACACTTCATATATACATGGCCATACTTTCATCTTTTGACTCATTGAATACCCATTCAAAGATTATTATTAAAATAATGAAAAAATTATTATCGACAAGGATGGGAAGCATGTGGTTGAGTGTCACTGCTATCTTTCTCGCAAGTGCTCACTCAAGCCTCTACTTCATATATAAGCTGCTTTCAGGAACGCAGTGAGCAGGAGTTCCCTCGTGCAACACCGCGGAGCCACAAGCGGAGTCCACAGTGACTCTCATGCTCTGAGGAAAGTCCCTGGACCTTTGGCAGAAAGTGCCGTAGCGCAAACGCTGCTAGCCTCCGCCGTCTATCTCGATTAGGATGGGATGCTTTTCGGGCTGATCTTCGAGATTGGGCGGAGTGTATTGGTCAAAGAAAAGTAATGTGGTTGTAACGGAGAGACCCCTTTTCCCACGCCCTCAAGTTAGGGTTGCGGGTGAAGGGACTTCGTTAAACTAAACAGGGCCCATTACGAGGAAACTCCTTTTTTTTTCTCTCCTCTCCACCGTTGCTTATAACGAAACAAATGTTACACATATTAAATTACTATCTTTTTCTATTTACTGTTAAAAAACAATGATGCACTTGTCATTATACGTGCACTGCTGTTCATAAGTACTAAGGTCGGGGCCAGATATATTGGCTGATGAGTTTCGTGAGGGGTATTCTCCCACCACACACTTTGCCTGCCTCGGTGCTCGTTTTCTCAATGTTTTCTGACCCGCTCTCGTTCCATCTCGCTCTCGCCTTCGCAGAACAAGAGCGAGCCAGAAGTGGTGGGGATGGTGCCAAGCTTCTGGCGTGTAGGCCAAACCGAGCTGTCAGCGTAGAAATACACACATCAGAATAGGTGTGCATTAGCTCGGAAAAAATTCAGGAGTTTTATTGGTCAGTACATTGATTCTTTCTCGATAGCTTCATCTTGTATTGGTCTACACATAGCTTCGTAATGCACACAATTATTACGCTAAGAATAAATAGTCACACGGCTACGTTCAGGCGGAGCCGAGCAGCGTTCCCGTTACCCCACCATACCCTTCGGGGGCCCTGCAACTCCAACTGATTTCTCTTCGATCGCTGTTCGCGAAAACGAATTCGCCGGCCAAAATATCTGGCCCCGACCTTAGGACACCTGCTGTATTTCCACCAAATGTGATATTTGGTACAGATCTAATACTTCTCACTGCCCTTACTACATATAAAACACCGAATAAAGTAAAATTTGCTAGAGTTCCTCAATACATTCCTAACGTTTTCCGCAATTTATTCCACACAAAGTAGGTGTTCTAATACTTATGAACAGCGGAGGAGTCCAACATGGTTGGCCACAGCTACCACAACCGTCGCATTCGGAAATTATACATTAAAGAATGTAAACCCTGCATTGACGCACTCTTATCTAATGGCAACCAACTGCGACAGTCGATGCAAAGGAAAACTCTTAAAATTTTAGGAAAATCCACTAGTTCTGGGCTTTCATCCGTATTGACTGTCGGAGTTGGTTGAGGTTGGATTTGTTTAGTGGCCAACCATCCGCTAACTTTTAAGAGATTTAAGATGAAAAATTGTGTTTCAGAAATGGATGGTCATGGGGATTTGAACCAGCAACTCGTGGATGATGCGCATACGAAAATTGCTGGTATGCTGCCTACCTATTTACCGCTGTGGGAGGAGTATGGTGCTTATTGGGATGCTATTTTGCAGGGAGAGTATGCTCCTGAAACATTTTTTTATCTTGAATGTCTTAAAAGTTGGCAGACCCCCAACAGAGGGGGGGGGGGGGGGGCTAAATAAATCTAGCTCCAACCAACTACCGATCAGAGTTTTTTTGTTAATACTCTTGAAATTCCATAAAATTCTAACTTTTACCATAAACTACTGGTAATTCTAAAACTCCATTCCATGTAAGAGTAGACCTACGCCCCTAGGTTTTAACTCCCCGCATTGTTTTTTAACGGAGACTGTACACTGCCCTACTGATCTACACCACTCCAGGCACTGATCGCCGAATTGCCGTGTTTCAGGCGTTTCTGACGCGAAGTTTGTTAGCATTAATAACTAGGACGCGAAGCCTCAGCCGTAATTTAGTTACTCTTGATTTTCGTCTTATTTTGTCACGTAGAAACAGCGATTTCATTCTCTACTATCTACTGCTGAGCACCCTGTATTATTTTGCCTCCCCGATGGAAGTTGTTGGTTGTGTTGTAGGACAATGTCGAGATAAAAGATCCACTCATACTGTATGAACGGATTTTGACAATATTTGGATCGTGGCCACAGAAGCGTGTGCGCGCGAGATTTGCGATGACGATGATGTACATGAGCCTGCACACGATCATGCAATATTGGGATTTGTATGATCACAAAGGTAATTTCGATCTGATGGTGCTCAACGTGTTGGAGTCTACGTTAACGACGTCAACTGTCGTCTCTATGATTATCTTCGAAAGCAACAAACGGTTGGAGCGTGTGATCACCGGGATGAAAGAATACATCGCGGATGTTTCTTTGCTCGAGGACAAGGAGCAACGCTTATACCATCACCACAACAACGTGGGCTATCATTTTGGCAAATACGCGATCATTATCACAATCTGTACTGGTTACACGATGTACATCCGTCCTATGATCAAAATGCTCCGTGGTTATCTAGGTATTCGTCGACCGTTTGGTATTCCCCTTGGCCTTGTCTAACTTCATAGCTTGAACGACGAGAAAATTCATGCACGATCGTAGATCACCTGGGCCAAGATAAATGAACGGTGCCCCGCGGGAATCCGTATGCACTGCACGATACGATGATCAGTACCGGAAATCTTAGAATCTTTCAGTGTCAATTATCTCGCGCTTTACGAGCTAAGAGTTGACTCCTTTCGGTTCTATCAGTCTGGAGCTGAATTCTTGGCGCCCTACGAGTTCTGGACCATCCTCTTCGAGCGCTACGTATTCAGAATCAATTTCTTAGGAATCTACTTGATTTTCTTGAATCTTTCTGTTCAGTCCCGCGGTATCAAAATTGAAATTATTACCTATTGTTCTTATTCTCATTTATCTTATCTTTCTCGCATGTTCACCCAGAGCACGATAATAGTTCATTGTCTTATGCGCTGCCATTTCGAGCGCACATTATTTTCGACTACACCACGGACGCTCGAATTTACAGTCTACTTTATTTGTATCAATTTCCAACTCCGGGTGTGGCCGTGTTCCATGCAACAGAAGTTAGCTTCATAATTAATCTCGTCCTACACTTCTGCGGAAGATTATCGGTCCTGTCCTATCGTATTCGAAATATCTCGACGAAATCATGTAGAGCTTTCAACATCGGCATCAAACAGGCAGTGGTCGCGCATTTGGAGCTGTTGGAGTACGTATTAGTGTTTAATTAACATTTTATATTTCTATGTAAAACTGATGTAGGTACTATTGCCGACATGTAGGTATAATAATCTGCCGTTCCGAGTTCCTTTGGGCAGATATAATAATGTATAATTAGAAATACTGTGTAAAGTTATTTTTATTTTTCAACGGTCATTTTAAGAAATGTACGTTTCACAGGTCGTTTGAAGAATTGAACGAAACTCTTTCTGTGATCCTTCTTCTAGAACTTCTGGGCTGCTGCAGCAGATTGGGCCTTGCTATGTTCGTTGTGCTCACCGTAAGTACATGCTTTTTTTTAAGTACAGAATTATAAATACGAAAGAAGAGGATACATGATAGTGGTAATATCGTTGCATTACTTATTTCAATGTTTCTTCACACTTTTCAGAAACTCGGCACAGATTTCGGTGCTGTAATTATTTACTTCTTTTACGCCATTGTTCAAGTTGGCTGGTTGTTCTTATTCTGCTATATTGGGGAAGAAATGATTTTTGAGGTATTTGACTTATTTAATAAGTTCTTTAGTAAAGGAACGAATCCCATCTGCAAGTATAATTATACAGGGCTACATAAAGAAGCTTTTTATGTGCTGGTTTATCAACTTGCCAATGGATATAATTTGACGATCAGTTATTTAAATGACGGCATTACACTGCAGTTCTTTTCAGCAAATAAGAATTTCAAAAAGTTTTCAGTATAAATTTTTACTACGCAGTGTTCGATACTACGGGCACTGTGATCGTTTTTCATCTCATGCATTTTGAATTATTCGGTCGAATTGTTAGGAAACATGATCCCCTAATTGTTCAAAGTTGTATAACGCTTGCACATTGAAAATGTATTTTCTCGTCGCCTCATTTCTTATTTCATTCATTCTTGACGACGATATGCACAGTATTAACAGAACGATTAACGTCTAGTCCCAGGAAGTGGGTAAAGCATTCTACGAAATCGACTGGCCAGCCGTGGAAAACAATGACAGAAAGTCATTGTTAATATGCATTTTAAACGGTTACAAAACCCTGCATCTCACAGCTGGGAAAATCTACATTTTCTCGTTAGCCGGTTTCACCAGTGTGAGTATAACGATTCTTTATAGCTACATGAAGTACAGTCACTGGCGGATTTAACGGGCGGCCGATGAGCAGTTACCACCTAGGCCCCTGTCCAGAAGGCTCACCCAGGGTCCGTTTTTAAACAAATATGATTTTATCTAAACATCATATTTTTCTTCTGTATTACTCTTAGCCCGTTTTTAGTAAACTACCACCTCACTTTTCCGAAACATGGGCCTCTCAGAACGTTTGCCACCTGGGCCTTTTTCCTTAAATCCGCCACTGAGTACAGTGGCTCACAGATTCGATAACATATGAAAGGTAAAACAACAAGCAAAAATTTGATTGAATATGTTGCTGCTTTGCGAAGAAATCTGTGAGTCACTTGCATTAATTGTTTCACGTATCAAAACGGGGCATTATAAAACTGAATACTATGTCGTCGTAAGGGGTCACGAGTACCTAATTAGTTATTGCTTTGTAACGTACGAAAGTTTTGATAACGATCCTGTTTCCTACACAGATCATGAAAACATCAATGGGGTGTCTCTCTATGTTACAAGCCAGCATGTAAAAATACGATTAAAGGGAACAATGCCATTACGAAACGTACTAAAGATTCTCCATTGTCGTCTGAGCATAGAAAATTGTTGGGTGCTACAACATATAGAAGTAGGATGAAAATGAAGTAGTTCTGACGGACGATATCCTCGCCCGAAATGTGTATGACTTCCCAGCTGTTTTACGAAAATGTGCAACAAAGATTTATCTCGCCTTTACTGTGCTTCTGATTTAATTGTTGTTTCAGTGTAGACACTGAAGAAAGAGATTATATGAATAAATTAGAATCTGTTACAATCATACTGCGTTTGACAATTATTCTTCCTACGTAGTAAATTACGTATAAGATCGAAACTGCGTGAAGTATCTTTATGAGTAAACCTTTAGTTGCACTAATTGTAAGTATCATGACAAAATTTCTAATAATTGGTTCATTTCGTCGTACAAGGACACGTAAAATATTCTTCAAAGGTATAGTACTTTATTGGAACTCAATTCCCAGTACAAAAATTGTTGCTGTCTTTCTTTTTCTAGACTACTAATCAGTTATTCGTAAGGAATACCTTGGTTAGCACCATACTTTCATTGTATAATTGAACATTCGGCAAAACTTGCGACTCACTTTCGAATAGTGAAATATAAGTCAGAGGTATAAAAAGAATTTACTTAGAAAGGGTAGATAAACCTTTAGTGCTGCTAAAGTTGAACTACCATCAAGATGATTCGATTGATTCGTTGTTCTTGTAGAAACACTAAAAGAAAAACGCCATTATTCTACATAGGTATCCGTTTCTCTGTTACGCATTTGTTTTATATTTGCCCTACTCACGTTCTTCGCTACTTCGGATAGAGTGTTTGCCATCGCAGCACCAGTTTGTTGCACCATGTCGTAGAAGTAGCCCTTCTTCTGCAGCAAAACGTACGGATGATCGAATTCCTAAAAAGAGACAGCATTAAAAACATGTGTCGGCAGAAAATTTATACGACACACTATCTGTATATGTACAATCTCGGTACATCCGAACGCGTTGCTACTTACTACTAGGTAACCCTGGTCCATCACAAGTATCTTATCGCTATCCATTATGGTATTTAATCTATGGGCTATGGTGATAACTGTGCAGTCCATGAATTTCTTCCTGACAGTCATTTGGATCAAAGAATCAGTCTGCGGATCGACGTTGGCAGTGGCTTCGTCCAGGACCATGATTTTGCTGTTCTTAACTAGCGCTCGAACAAGGCATAGTAATTGACGTTGGCCGACGCTGAAATTAGACCCCTCCTCGGCGACTTTGCTGTTCAGACCGGCAGCCATATCCGAGATCGCTTCCTTCAGCTCGACTTCCTGCAGAGCCTCCCACAGGGCGCTGTCGGAGTACTCGTCGAAGGGGTCCAAATTTCGTCGCAGACTACCCCCGAACAATATGGGCTCCTGCGGTATAATACTGATCTTCGAGCGGAAATCGTGCAGCGAGATTGTATTAGTAGGTATGTCGTCTATGACAATCTCTCCCTCTACGTAAGCTAGACGGAAGAGCGCGCTGATCAAAGACGTCTTCCCAGCGCCAGTTCTCCCAACGACGCCAACTTTCTCTTTGGGCATTACCACGAAGTTCACGCCTTTCAAAACGTAAGCACCTTTTGGCCCATACTTCAGCCTCACATCCTTAAATTCCACGTGACCCTTGGAGGGCCACTCTTGCGGAGGCGTCTTCCCTGGAGCACTGTCCAGGAAAGGCTCTTCCTCTAAACGACTGTACTCCAACACTCTCTCCACGGACGTGATTTGGTTCTCCAATTCGGCGGTTTGCCTCATACCCCATTGCAGTATCCCTGTGACAGCAGTGATTTGGGTGATCACCAGGCCAATGTCTCCGGCGACGGCCAGGTCCTCGAATATCAGAAATATAATGACGATCAGGGCGAGGTAGAGCAGACAGAACCATTCGATGTAGAGGCCGAATGCGCGCGAGATGGAGATGAATATGAACCACGTGGACGTGTGGAGGTCCTGGTGGTTGTCGAAGTCCGCCGTCACGACCTTTTCAGCCTTGAACGCTCTGATTGTCGTCAGACCTTGCAAAGTGGCACCGACGTGGTCGAACACGGGCGAACGAGCTGGAACACGTCATCACCAGGTAAAGTACGCGATCCTACAATTACTAGGTTAAGCGGACATTCTACTCTCTCGGTCGAAAAATCGGCCACCTTTTCGGTGATGGTTTTTATAATGAAATAAACACTTAACGTTCTCGAATTTCTGAGGGTATATTCTACTACTCTGGAAATACAAGAAAAAATCTTTGTTGTTTGTTTATTTAATTTGTTTACATAAATATTTTGCAGTGAAGTTGGCGGCTTCAGAATTTGACCCCTTGTTGGTGGTTGAAATTTCTGACGACTGGATCATCGGAAATAAAAAAACCAAACATATTTTTAATTGGCAGGAGTATGGTTATCTCGTTTTTCACGAAAGAACTATTTTGAACCAAAATTCTTAAAATACCGGTCGATCAAAGTTGAAAGTATCAAAAGTGGCACTTCTTTTCTATATTTAATTGGTATAAAATGTGGGAAAATATTGAAAATCTTAAGATATTTGTGGTTAGCGAAATAGCCATACTCCCGCAAATTAAGAAAATATATAATAAAAGAAAATTTATGTTAAACGATTTTATTAAAAATGCATTAAAAACTAAAAAATAATTATTTTCTTGTACTGCAATTTCGATGGTGTTTTTTCACTTTAAATAGAATCGTGGAGCAGGGTATCTCACAATAAATTCATTTCGACGCTTGATGCTGTATTAAATTGATTCATATTCTAATATGAGAAACATATTAAAAAACACCATCGACATTGCAGTACAAGAAAATTTTTTAGTTTGTAGTGCATTTTTAATAAAATCATTTAACATAAAATTTTTATTTTTTAGTTTTTAGTGTTTATGGATTTACATTTCGCAGCTCAGACTTCTTTAGAAATCTCTTTTATTTAATTTCAAATTGCGATGCGACTAGCGACCCGAACGCAGCGACTTTTTGTCGTTTTCCTAAAGAAAACGCCACTTTTCTCCGCGAGTGGCTGATTTCAAGTCGTTTGGTTTTGTGGTTATGGGTTATATTTATTGATGACTGGGTAATTTTTTCACCCGATCCGGGTTAATTTTTTTTTGAAATATTGTATTGTCATCCAAACTACGCACGCCTGCAAAGTTTCAAGACAATTGAATAGTTGGAAGTGGGTTAAATTTGAGTTGCCAGATTTGAACCATACAAACAAACAAACATACAAACAAACAAACAAACATACAAACAAACAAACAAACAGAGGATCGAAGCTGAATAAAATTGTTTAATATGTTTGGTTTTTTTATTTCCGATGATCCAGTCGTCCGAAATTTCAACGCCAGCAAAGGGTCAAATTCTGAAAACGCCAACTTCACTGCAAAATATTGATGTAAACAAGTAAAATAAACAAACAAAAATTTTTTCTTGTATTTCAAGAGTGGTAGAATATACCCCTCGAAATTCGAAAACGTTAAGTGTGTATTTCATTATAAAAACCATCACCGAAAAGTGGCGGATTTTTCGACCGAGAGAGTAGAATGTCCCCTTAAAGTGTCGTTATTTAATGCTACTTACTGATACCCTCCATGCGTTTAACTGAGCGGCTGGTCGAAATGTAAACTACCCGCATACAGTAGAAGAGAAGCATAACTAACACCGTCGGTATCAACAGCCACGCGCTGACTGTACCAACGATAATCACGGTTCCCATGAAGTTCAAGAACATTACCGTAACGTCGAACATGGTGAACGGCAGCTTCTTGTCGATGATGCCGATATCTTTCGAGAACCTTGATTCAGAAACAGAGTGGGTTAATGTAGATCTGGCGGGTACGACGGGACCCGTTTTATGGACAGGGCCGGCTCCAATTAGCATGGTCGGTTAGAGATTCATTCATCGGTCCCCGACAGTAAATTCAATGCTTCCAGGCCAGCCCTGTTTACGTACGAATATATCTGGATACCTGTTCAGTATTCGACCGGCAGGATTGGTATTGTAAAAGTACATGACGGCGCGTACGATACTACGGAACATGTTCGCGTGCAAGTTCTTTGAAGCCCGCATGCAGACCCCGTAGTACGTGAACGTTTGGAACACATAGACGCAGACGACGCCCATGGCCAGGCCGCTATAAAGATAAATAATTCCATGACGAGACAGCGGGCCAGACCATTGAAAATCCATCGTACCATTCACGGTTCTAACCCACGACGCGACCTCGGTGTTCACCCAAAACGCTAGCAGGTAATCGCTGCCGCTGGCCATCGCTTGGCTCGCGACAAAGAAGATTATCATCAGAAACAGCAGCAGAATGCTTTTGCTGGCCCTCCAATATGCCAGGAACACCGCGCCCGAGATCTTTCCGAAGGTCCTCGTCTCGGCCACCTCGACCGGCTCCTCGGCCGGCGCGGCGTCATCCTCGCTCTTCCAATTCTCCGCCGAGTGCCTGCTGTCGTTCCTACCTTCGGCCTCCGCGGCCTCTTTCTTCTCGTCCAGGTCCTCGAAGATCTTCATGAAGTCCAGGTGCATGCTCTGCAGCTCCTCGAAGCTGCCCTTCGCTTGGACCCTGCCGCCGTTCATCACAACGATCTGATCGGCAGACTTCATGTACTGGACCTGATGCGTAACCAAGATACGAGTCTTGCTCTTTAAGAAGCCGCATATGCATTCGTCCACGATGCGACTGCCGACGTGGGCGTCCACTGCCGACAGAGGATCATCCAGGAGGTAGATATCGGCCTCTGAGTAGAGGGCGCGTGCCAGATTGATCCTAGCGCGTTGCCCGCCGCTCAGATTTATTCCCCTCTCGCCGACCATGGTCCTGTCGTGGTGGGGCATGGCGTCTATGTCCCGCTCCAGCTGGCAGACCTGCAGCACTTTGTTGTAACGAGCCTGGTCCATCGGCTGGCCGAACAGGATGTTCTGCTTGATCGAGGAGGCGAAGATCCATGGCCGTTGGTCAGCGAAACTGATCTTCCCGCTGACCTCCAGCACACCGTCGTCCAGCGGTAGCTCCCGTAGGATCGCCTGCAGCAGGCTGCTCTTCCCCGAGCCAATCTGTCCAACCACCGCTATAAAGCTACCTGCTTGCACCGTCAAGTCCACGTTCTGCAGGGTGTAGTCCCTGGTCTCGTCCCACCTGGCAGTCACGTTCTTTAAATACAGAGGGACAGCCTGTGTGGCTACCTGCGTCTTAGTAGCTGGCGCTTTCGACACCTCCGGGTACATCATGAATTTCTCCAAACGTCGGATGGAGACGGCTGCCTCCGCTAATTGATGGACACCTACGCAAACAGTGGAATATTGTGAAACTCTGCTGATCTGGTAATACTTCATTTATGTCGAGCTGTGCACAGGGTGGGCCATGATTCGCGGTATAAATTCTACGGCTCGTGATAGGGCGAAACGATAGAATAACTTTTTGCCGTACGAAGCTCCAATTCCCGGCAAAATGATTTTTGCAAAAATGATATATTTTGCGCAACGGCCAAGGATTATTTATTTTCGGCTACGGAACCTCCCCCGTCTTACTTTTATCACGGTTTATGGCCCGCGGTGGGCATTTACATGGAGGGATTTCGAAATTCTCGCGTGACTTACTCAAAGCAAAGCCAATGGTCATCGAACTTCGTAAAATAGTGTAGAACGCTGTGGTCATGAACACTTTCTCGGCGTCGATAGTGTTCCCAGTTAGGACGTATGTTAATATGGTAATGAAAAGGCTGATACGCGGAACGTAAATGTCCAACGTCAAGCCGAACTGCTCTACGATCGAGTATTTCTTTATTACGTCCACTTCTTTCCTGGAGGAGAGTGGAGAAGGTTCCATTAAAGATTCACATTACGGATGCACTTTAAGACGTGAGTTACATTTCCCTTACCGCCTGGCTTTCTCCACAAGAAGGGAATACGGAATCTCCCAAACGTACATCTTGATTATCGCCACCCCGGCGATAATTTGGTTCATCAGTCTCAATCGGTCATCTGTCTTTAACGCTGACCCGTGGGTCAAGCGCGACACCTTTCGCCCTAAGTACACTGCAAAACGAGACACGGATGTGAGAAAAGAAACGGTTTCGCTCCGAGGCGTTGATTTAAATCAAATTCGCCATGTGGAATTTTCAAACGAGCGAGGCTTGAAATTCTTTGCCAGCAGGGGCGTATTTGGAGGTTTGGATTTCAGAAAATATTTTACTTTAAAAGAGCTGAGACAGTTGTAAAATTAATTCGATATGACAACTCACATATGAGTTATTTCTAACTTGCTACATGGAAAGAAGTGATTTGTTTTTAAATTTGTCTCAAGCCTCTGTGTTTAAAGGTCACTCTTCATCTCCGGTGTTAGGGAAAATAGATAGACTGTTTATTTTAGAATGAAAATCTATGCTAGTATTGTCAATGAAAAATAAAAAGTTATAGGCAAAAATATTTTTCTATTTCTTTCAATTTCTTCCACCCAAAATTGACCGATTTAGGCTGCAGCCTACTTTCAAGGGAACATATCGAAGTGACAATCGCCGATTTTGATGCGACTTTGGTAGAAAGTATCTACTTCTTACAACAATATTTCACACGCATTTTTTTATCGGCTAATATTCATGATGTAGTGGTGAAAACAGCCCTCAAAATTGAGGGTGCAAATGCAGCTGTGCAAACAGCTGTGCAAACAGCCCCAAAAGTAACTGATATTTAAGATTTTTTTTTTAAAAAACTGTTGGTCATATTGGATTCAACTCTTTTGGGATATAAGGAGGCATCTTTCAACTTGCAGAAAATATTTTTTTTATGTCGATCCTCCTTATTATTTATTAATTATTGTGGAATCTTGTCCACCTCTTCGACGATGTAACTCCTGTTGGCGGGATGTGTAGCAGCTATCACAGTCATCTGATTGCAAAATAAATAGAAGTTTCTTAAAGCTAGATAGTTTGCGCTAGTATTGGTCCACTTTAATGAAAAAAAAAAGAAAAATTGAAAGAGCGTTTGAAAGAAAAAGTAACTTTTTTCCTGAGATAAATTTTTCATTATAAGTAAAAACTCAAATTAAATTTTTGGTCCAGTACCTGTAGAAATGTATAACGAATAAAATAAGCTTTATTTGAAATTGATCAGTTAATTAGTTTTTGAGTTATCCGAGGCGCTAACATCGTCGAAGATATTCCACATTAAACAATAAATAATAAGAAGAATCGACATAAAAAAAATATTTTCTGCAAGTTTAAAGATGCCTCCTTATATCCCAAAAGAGTTTAATGCAATATTAACAATAGCTTTCCCCCCAAAAAATCTCAAATTTCGGGGGCTATTACACAGTAATCCATAAACGATACATTAAAAAACGGAATTTTTGGGAATTTTTTTCTCATTAGAAATCACAATTTTACCATTTACGCCGTGCTCCTAGCTCTTGTAGCTTCTAAAATATTCGACCAAACATGTTTCCCACTCTCAACTTCAAGGGCTGTTTTCACTCGCTCAACACGAATATTAACCGATAAAAAAATACGCATAAAATATTTTTCTAGGAATTACCTGTACTTTCTACCAAAGTCGGATCAAAATCGGCGATTGCCGCTTCGATACGTTCCCTCGTTAGCCTATGTAGTAAAAATCCACCCCTGTTTGCGAGGCTCAAGGAAAAGCCCCAGCATTCCCGCGATAATTCGCAGAATATAGAAATCGGTATTAGTCTTAATTTGCGCTGCAGTGTTTTATTCTTACGTTGTAATGGTATGCACAACAAGAACGTCGACACCCCAGCAATTGCGCCGATCCCGATTTCACGGTATATAAGATACGCTACCAGAAAGATGTGGAGCGGGCCGATCCACAAGTAATGGATACCGAAGACAAAGTAATCGAGCCTGTTGACGTCGTTGCTGAGGAAATTGACCATCTGAAAGGGTTAACGACAAGTAACACTCGGCCAACGCCAACGCTCGTCCGCCTTAACTAATTCGATTTGCCACCTGTCCAGCAGACGTGTCATTTTCGAGGACCGAGCTGGATAGTCTCAGTATCTTCCTATAGATCAGCGTGCAGCAGGCTATTCTCACTTTCATCCCCACGTGCATCAGAGTCTGCAGGGAGTAATGCAGGATCACGGCGTCCATCAACGGCAGGACACAGAATGCAGCCGCGTAATAATATATGTCGGTGGCCCATCCATTTCGACTTCCTGCGAAGTAACGCAGTAATTGTGCGAGGAGGAAAGGATGCGCGATCCTGAAATAACGGGCGACTTGAGTAACGATTTATGCTCGATTTTGCAGGTGAGATGACCGCGCGATGTCTTCTTAGAGGAGACGTTGAAATATTGGCGACTTGCGCTGCTCGGAATAAGTAAGGGATCATTCGAGACTCGTGGAATGACGCAGGATAGTGAAATACATATTGAACTGATGATAAAGGGAGAATAGGCACGCAGAAGTGAGTAGTATCTGGCCTTGGTACCCGACGCAACAGGGTGGCATTAATTTTAGGGACGGGGAAAAGATTTTATAGAAGAGGAAGCTGTAGTTTGTTATTAATATTGAGCAGGTAGTAGTTCCAATTTGTCTAATAAGTAAGATAATTTAACAAAATATATAATAGTTAAAAAATTACGACTTCGGGTTGCTGCACCGAGAATTCATGATTTTGAAATACCGCGGGCGAGGTTACCAAGCGGCAGCTGATGGGAAAGGTGCAGGGAGAAAAGTTGCTTCCAAAGAAGAATCGCAAACCAACGTATACAGTGGCGTGCAAAAGTATTCGGCCACACTTTAAAATCGCATAACTTTTTTAAAACTAATCCAAACGACTTGAGTTTTTTTGAGAAGCTATAGGGATAAGTCGGTTTGAAAAAAATGCACTTGGTCGGAATAGCAAAAAAAATAGTAAAGGTCGTGTTTTAAACTTTTTTTGTGAGCCCTTAATGAAAATTCAAAAAACTCGTTTGTAGATTTAAGTAAGTTATATACGTGCCTAAAATTTCATCAAAATCGGTTAACGTTGCTCTGAGCTATGAACGCTTAAAGATCGCAAAATAAGGTCGAAAATCGCTGATTTCGGGAATTTAAGCGTTCATAGCTCAGAACAACGTTAACCGATTTTTATGAAATTTTAGGCACGTATATAACTTACTTAAATCTACAAACGGGTTTTTTGAATTTTCATTAAGGGCTCACAAAAAAAGTTTAAAAAACGACCTTTACTATTTTTTTTTGCTATTCCGACCAAGTGCATTTTTTTCAAACCGACGAATCACATAATTTAGCAACCTAATCCCTCTAGCTTCTCAAAAAAACTCAAGTCGTTTGGAATAATTTGAAAAACGTTATGCGATTTTATAAGGTGGCCGAATACTTTTGAACGCCACTGTACATACACTGCTCGACACAATTTTTTGCCGAATACCCATATGACTACGTAGATATACATTAATTGAAACATAAATGTCCAAGAAAAGGCATAGACAATATTCTGAAAAATCACGTAAGAAGTAAATAAAACAGAGAAAACAATTCGAATACACGAAATTTAAATACAACTTTAGAAAACAGAGTTGGGCATTATTTGATTCAAATTTTAATATTGATTGATTAATCGTCGAAATAATCGTTGAAATAATCGTCGAAAAATCGGCTATTAATTTAATCGATTGATCAAGTTAATCGTCAATCGGTGATTAAAGAAAGTCAATCGACGAAAAGTCGGCGATTGATTTAATCGATTGATGAAATTCATCGTCAACCGTTGATTAAAGAAAGTTAATCGACGAAAAATCGACGATTAATGTAATCGATTGATGAAGTGGATCGGGTAATTATGCAGTATAGAGGAGGCAGCTCTTGACATTGACATATGTTGTCAAGGACATGACCATGAATAACTTTACCTTATAACTTAATCAGCGGTTTCTTACAGTTTTTGAGATATACATACTTATATAAATGGATATTCTAGAATGCTTTAGTATGTTAACATATTAATAGAATGAACAAGACTCATGTGAAATACTAACTTCACTATAAAAAGAGTTTCAACAGTTAATCAATTACTCGATTGACGGTTAAAATTGAAAGGTATTTAATCGTTAACAGCAATTACCGATGAAAATAGGAATTCAATCGTTAATTGCGATTAACGACTAAAATAGGAATTCAATCGTAAATCGCGACTAACGATTAAAATAAGAATGTAATCGTTAATCGTTGATTCAACTGTTGCCCAACGCTGTTAGAAAACTAAGGCAAATTTATTGCGACATATTTTTTTGACGATAAAGTTTGTCGCTTTGAATAGTCACTTGTTTACTAATTCTTAAATTTGAAACAATACGCCATTAATCTTCCAACTAATAATCGATAATTTAAAACAATGTTAACTATGTGTCACACGATGCACTATTTACTTTACATGAATTTCATTTAACTTTTCGCGAGACCAATCGACAACAAACAGTGTCCAGCAGTAGGTATGGTGAGTACATTTTGTTTCTTAATTTTCTGTTGAAATATGAACAAAGTAGTGCTAAAATGTTCTTGACCCCTCCATCTGCAGATACTTCCCTATACAATTTTAATGATTTATGAAACTTTTTCCAGCTTCACAGAAACGAATTTTGTCACACAACTTTTCATTAGTTTCTAAAAATGAAAAATCATCATTCTTTTTTATTATTTATTCCACTTTAATCCCGTAATTATTTCGAGCAGCTTATCATCCTCCTACTGAATAGACATGCCGAGTATTTATTCCGACAATCGTACCGTATGACGAATTCTAAAATGAACAGGGCGAGTCCAGTGTTCATAACGATTTTGCCAAAGCACCTGTACAGTACTCTGAATAGACTCGGTTTCGATCCATCCTTTTTCTTCTCGCATCGTTTCAGCTCGATGTCCCAATTCTTCACGATACGTTGCCCTAAGTAACTGCTTTTATCCTCCCGTAGAGGAGAATATAGATCGCTCTCTTCCAACTCCTTCTTGTAACCGGTAACGAATAGCTTGAAGATCCACCTGTCCGCCGAACGATTCAATAAACGATCACAATTTCATCAGGCGAGAAAGAGTGCGGTTAAACTGTGCAAACCTCTCACCAGAAGGAAAGTACGGATACTGGATTGGCATTCTGTCGCGGATTCTTCACTTGTTCCCTCTGACTTTTGTCCATTCTTATAAAGGGCGATTGTTTTTTGGTTATTAGAAAATGTTCGCAAAAATATTTTCACTGTGTCTATTCCATTTTCTGTAATTAAAGGTATATGGTAAGGACCATGCTCGACTAAAAAGTGGATTCTGGGTTCATGTGACATTTAAGGGGTTACGTACACTTTTCACAGTCGGAAAATAGAGGCATTTTTGTGATTTTTTTTTCACATAAAGAAATGTTATATTTAAAAATCGAGATATACACATTATTGTGTATAAATTAAGCTGTATTCTCCTAAAAAAGAAATTTGATATTTTAAGAAATGGTGGCATAACAGCCCTTCACCACGGGGAGATAGTTACAGCATTTGCGGTACCGAAAATATCTCAGAGATTTGTGGACCGATTTGAATAAAATTTTGCACGAATATTGTTAAGACTATAATCTAGAACTTGCTGAGACGACTTTCCGATTAGCGTCTTGTTTTGTTTTTTATTAACAAAGGAAGATGCAAACTGAGGTAAAAAATCACATGCTTGACTTTGAATAGCTGCCACTTCTCAGAAAAGAAATTTTTTCAAAATCGGTGCTGACAAATACTAGATTATTGTCTCAAGAATATTCGTGCAAAATTTTATTCAAATCGCTCCAGTAATCTCTGGGATATTTTTCGTACCGCAAATGTTGTAATTATGAAGAGGCTTTGGTAGAAGGGGTTGCTATGACGCCATTTCTTAAGATATCAAATTTATACTTTCTGGGAATACAGCTTAATTTATACACAGCAAGATGTATGTCTTGATTTTTAAATATGACATTTCTATATATGAAAAAAAATTATAAAAATGATCCTATTTTCTGACCTGTCGGGGGTATGAAATCCCTTAATCGTGTAAAAATAACAGAATACGCGAATAATCATATTGCCGTTAATATTTGACAAAGGAAATCAAATAAAGTCTCCTTGAAGCTTAAAAAAATAACTATCCATCATTTCGCAAAACTCCCTACATATTCACAGTTTCAAAATTTTTGGAATTTCCGGGTTCGGAATGTTCCCTTGTAAGTCTTCTTTACTGTCCTTGGCGGTGGATTGGCTCGTGCCCGTGATAAAAATGATTACTACGTACGGAAATCGCAGAGATCGGTGCCGGATGGTTGCGCAAATAACGAAGCACTATTATGTTTACCCCGTTATTACCGTAAAAGGTATCTTATCACGAGTGGTGATAATTTGGGAACCATTCTAATCCCACGGAAAATACATTTGTATTTTGCAAGCTCTATTTGCGTACTTGCATTTAGAATCATAAATGCCAGGGATCGAAAAAGTTCTGGGAGTTTAATTTTTAAAAAAACTCTGTTAGAACTTATATGTTTCGTTTAAGAAAATATCTGCTCCTGTGGAATTGTTTTTGAAAGAAATGTTACCCTTAGAAACTTCTTTAGAAAGTGTTCTCATGGAATAGATTATTTAGAATCTATAGGTATAATAAAAGTTCCATGGAAACAGTTATATTAGGACATTTATTAAATAAGGTTCCATAAGATAAAGAAAAGTACTAAACTATTAGGTACTAGTTAACTGATTTCAAAAAGGAGAAGGTTATAGATTCGACCCGTATGTGTTTTTTTATGTTTTTTTTATTCGAAAGAGGACGATACACTGCATCAACATTGGCTCAATATTTTGCCAGTTCTGGCTAATAATAAAGACTATTGTCACCTAATTATTATTATTTTATGTACATACGCAAATATCTCCTCAGCATGTTGTGCCAATATATATAAAACTAAAAAGTTAAAAAAAAAAAAAATTTTTAAACAATTAAAACCGACTTCAAAAATATAAAAATGCACTAAAAAATAAAAAATAATTTTTTCCTTTATTTAATCTACGACTCTCATATTTTTTAAGTCGGCGCCTCGTCATTTGCACTGCATAAATCTGGCGCCGACTTAAAAAATATGATAGTCGCAGATTAAATAAGGGGAAAAATTATTTTTTACTTTTTAGTGCATTTTTATTTTTCTTCATGTCGATTTTAATTTTTTTAAAATTTTTTTCGGAGGATTTCTTTTTACACTAAAGGGATAATAATTTGTTAAATATTCTTTAATGCAGTGTTTCCCAACCTTTTTTGAGCCGCGATCCCCTTTTACATTATACAAATAATGTGCGACCCCCCCCCCCCCTCTCCTTCCACCGATATACGGCAAGGTAAATTTAGTAAGGTAAAGAAAACACATTAAAAATAGGTATTTCAAAATATAATTCTAACTTAATAATAATAAAAAAAAAAACGTCAAAGCCATGGCGACCCCCCCAGAAAACACTTCGTGACACACCGATTGCGAATCACTGCTACTTGTAGTACGTAGGGTGCATGATTATCGTTCTTTTTATACTACGAAGAGAACATTTTTTTTTGTTTGTTTATCGGTGATAAGAGATCGTGTCTCATACAGGAAATTCCACTGTCGCGGAAGCTACCTCGTCGCCAAGGTTTATCACTGTTTTTATCACAGAACAGATTTACAACCGGCCTTCTTCTCGGGAATGAATAAATTATCTGTAACGCTCCAGGTATTATGTATCTTCCCATTGGAAGTACTGAAGGTACTGATAAGTAGATATATAACTCCGAATTTCTGTTACATGATCGAAGCGATTAGAAAAGTCGCAAGAGCATTTAATATACTACAGCCCAGGTCCCCCCTATAAATAAAATAAATAGAGTTACACATCGAAAATTCTCGAACGACCTCTCGTCATTGGGATCAATGTACACACGTGTCAGACATTCAACTGCATTTGGGGAACGGTGTGTTCCATTCGGATACGCGTCACTTATCAATGTAGCACGTTGACAGATTTACACACCCTCGAAGTCACGTCATATTATAAGCAGTCAATAAATCCCAATTGTAGAGCACAGTGAGGGATTGTCAGTGAGCCGACGGCAGTTCTTTGATAAACAATTCTCGAAATTATAGCGGCTTCGAAATGCAAAGATTTAGTGACATTTTCTAGAATTCTATTCCGCCATTATCGGAACGAAAGTTTGTTTAAGTTAATTCTCATCCGAGTAAAAAATTATTTAGACGTTTATGTTGAGAGATATGCATTCGAATAATGCCTACAGATAGCATTAGCGGCTTGAAATGATAGGCGTGGTAAACAAGACAAGAGTGTAACAGAAAAATATAATGGGGACAAGACATTAGCGATCCCCAGAAGCCAGTTGTTTTTAATCCCGACTATAATCTACAAATACACGATACGCGACTTTGTACACAATGGTGAATTTTGAAAATACTACAATTTATCCTTTTGATCGAACTAATGCAAAGGAATATCAGAATGGCTGTTCTCATGTACCTACACGATGCTCACGTGCGCCAAAATCGATCACTCATACTAAATAATATTCTGTTAAGTCCACTTACAATCATATTTTGTATAAAGTCCGTAACATCTAAACATACAAACTACATTTCTAATTCTGTGCTTCAAATTGAGGAGTTAAAATGATAAACGAAGTAGCAAGTGGCAAAGAGATGAAAAATTATCTTTTTAGTGGAAATGTATCTAAATTCCATGCTGAATACAGTGGTAAACGTTGCAAGTGCTAAAATAACTAATTTTAGTTTACAACGCTGTCGCAAGATAGAGCTGAGATCGTAAATACCAACGTCACTGTGACTGGGAAGAAAATACTGGAGATTTTCATTTCTGGCACTTTATCATTTATAATGTTATTCAATTTCTTACTTAACTTTTCCCGAGCTTAGGGAAACCATGTTTGAAAAATCAGAATATTTACTCTGATTAGAGAAGTGCACGATATATCTGAGACGCCTGTATCTATATAGAACCAAGCTACCGTCGTGTGCATTATTCGTCGATTCGAAATTTTATCAGTGCTTAATGTCGGACAGGTTTATAACAGTATGAAAAGATAGTATCTTAAATGTGGCTCAAGTCAACGCACTTTTCTTCCTACCTATCGTCTAGACAAAGAGAAATATGAAAGATTCTGCCGATGACTGTCTGACTGCTTCGCAAACAAATACTGTTTACAAATCGCAAACAAATAGATAATTGATATCAATCGGCAGGCTGTACTCTTTTCGAACGTGAACATTGGTTCTGACGTTTTTGCATCGAGGCGACACAACGTTCTATTACTTTCGAAATCACGATGATCGCAATTAGAGCTCTTACTTTTGACCCGTCGGGTACCCGGGTAGCCGGAAATTACCCGAAACAACTTCAAGCCATTGAATGTAGTATTGTCTGTGGTATAGTCTGATGTTAGCCAAATATGATTGAACAATACCACATTCAATGGCTTGAAGTTGTTTCGGGTAATTTTCGGCTACCCGGGTACCCGACGGGTCAAAAGTAAGAGCTCTAAATTCGCAATATGTGAGTGTATAGAACAATTATAGCTTAGATTTTAGATGAAACTTTTGCTTACTCGATCATTCGAACATAACACGTTCGCAGTAAGGACACTTATGTTATCGCTATACTCTGCGCGATAAAACACAATCGCCTGTCGATTATTCAGAAAATTGTTCTACCCTCCAGTTAATGCAAATAATCCATGCCGCTTCATAGAACGCGATATCAGCAAGAAATTCAATTTCATCCAAAGCCGTGTCATATTTCGACAGATAACAAATCCATTGTCCACGCTTCACGCAAAAGTTGTTCCCTAACTGGTACGCGATCGATTGTTCAAACATTTGATCGGAATGAAAGTTGAGACTGACTCGAATTCCAGATAAAGGCAGCTCAATAGCGACACCGCCTCTAATGTGAGAAAAAACGGTCAAAGTTGTCCCGTTTTTCGGAAGAAAAGTAAACGTGAACTTGTAGAAAAACAGAAGGGCATTCTGTCGAAATTGAAATCTAATGGCACTGATAAATAGTGATAACTATCGTAAAGTTGGCATCGTTAAGTATCCTTGACTTTTCAATAAAATCATAAGACATTCGATTGGTTTACGGAAAAAATTGCCTCGATAAATCGCGAGGCGTAAACATTTCTATGTTTTTCTTGATTCTGCCTTATATAATAAGCTTTTCCATTAATAATTATCGATTATCGAACCTACGACTAACAGAGCTATTAGAGATGTTGAGACATAAAACAATGTCGTCGCCAACGTCGCAGTGGACGAGGAAAGTTTTTATCCCTACAATTAAATCATCACGAATTTGAACCTAAGTGTTACATAACACTATGGGATATTCCCACAAGCAGATTTAGAATGGCGGTGACATAATTCCATTGTTAAGAAACTTGTTAAGCCGATCATGTGATTCACGGTAGTAAAAAGGTTAAGGAAGCATTGACACAAAATCATTGAGGCGCTGCATTCCGCGGATTACGAAGTGTTGAGACATTCATACAATCGTACAACCATTACGACCCCTTTATGATCGCCTGATAATTCATTTATCTGAACGTCATGAAATACACGTGACACGAGGATAATACTTTCACTTTTAGTTCGTGAAATTGGATAAAATATTAGGATTCTCCATTTCAGTATTCGGAATTAAAAGTTCCGTGAGTTCGACGGGAGAAAAAATTGAAATTAGCATACATCTCGACGTAATTGTCGAAGATCGTTAGGGCGATAAAGTAGGGCGAAACTTACCACGAACAGACGCTCGGGGTCGTGGTGACGTCTGTTGAACGATTGACGTGTGGTGTCACTTCTGAACGGTTTGCGGAATCCAAGCTTCTCGGCGTGATCGCCTGACGTGCAGCAACGTATTGCCAATTGAGGAACGGGGAAAAGGTACAGACGCTTATATATACGCTCCGTTACGTGCTCGCCGAGGCTGCAGTGCAGTATTGATAAAGGTAATGTGTCTGATGTAATCTTACTGTTTGAAATGTTATCTGCACTCGCGGTCGACAGAGCCACCCTGTCAGAAGCGTACGGATCGATTCGAAGGGTAATCGTTGCCCGTGCACCTGCCTCGCGCACGGCGACACGTGAGTTCACAACACCTCCCGATCAAAAATCGACCGTTCGAAACGAGCCCCTTTGTTGCGTCTCAAGGCAACGAACCCACTATTAACTGGGGAATACGTCCTGTACGAAAGTCCCGCGAATGTTTATATACTCGCATTGCGAAGGTGAATCACTAACGCCAGCTGTTGGCGGGAAGCGGAATTAGAGAACCTATAAACTGGCGGCATATTTGAACATGTGAAAATTCGTGGATGTGAAACTGGCATTGTTTTAAGTCACTCGCTATGCTTTAAGGCGCGGATTTTCATCTGCGAGATCGCATGAAATGTGCGACAATCGATTTCTTCGATTTTACTTGTAGCATATAGAACATTGTTCCGTAACGATGTTCATTATAAAAAAAAGAAGTTTATTATTCGTAGCTGAGGTGGCGCGTGGTACATACATGAGGTTTCCGACTACAACAAGTCCTATAATTTCACGCAATACTATGTACAGACATGGTTCGTGTTGCAATATTAATATCTAAGTATTAATTAACATAAGTCAACCTTACGGCTAAATCATTACCCATTACGCTATGATCTATGATTAATGTTCATACGATCCGCGGCGACGCGGACCTTTTACAAGTTTAATTAATTCGCGTTAGATTCTAGCGCGTGCCCTGTAGTGCAGTTCCAGAGTGTCCTCCGTCGGCGATATGTTTTATCGTTTATATATCTATACTGTAACGCAGTAGCAATGTTCAGTCGACGAGGGGAGTGAACATTCTCTCTCGCCAGTGTACTTAAACGCTTACATTCACGTAATAACGATGAAAAGTAATCGGGGGGGCTTTATTAACGCCAACTACACTTACAGTTACGTGCACGCAAATGATTAAAAACGCTTCGATAGAAAGTATCATAATGCGAGCACATTGATTGAGATATTAAAGGGATATAGACAAAGAAAACATGGATGGTAATAAATATTACTTCCGCAGACATCGAGAGGTACTATTTCTCTAGTTACAGTAATCGTACCTGCCCTCCTTCAGAGTATAAAAATATTTACGCAATTAGTATCTAAAATAAAAAAAAGGGGGAGTGAGGGGGGGGGGGGGAAAGAATCGTCGCTCTTGTAATTGGATAACTACTTGCAAGAGCGCGTTACGTTCTCGTCGCTAAGATTTACAGGATTCGAATTTCATTTCCATCGCGCTAGTCGCTTACTTGAGCAAAATTATCAATGGGCACTTAATCGCCGGTGTTTCTACTGTTCTATGGTACGATCAGCTTCGGTCGCAGCGGAGAAATAGAATTTTCAGAAGTTTCAGAAAGATCTTAAGAGGTGAAACGAGGGGAGACAAACGGGAACGATATGATAATCCTTATGTAGCTCTACGAATGGTTCGTACGTTGCAAATTAAAAAAACAAAAAGAAGAGACGAAGAAACGTGACCTACCTATCATCGGAGAATTTGAGTATCCACGACGAGCAGAAGAATTGTGAACGATAAAATGGCACCCTGAGTTGAAGAAGCACGGTCTTTAAAGAAACATGGTGTTTTAAGTACTCGTTGTCAGGATCTTTCCTTCGCCGCTGCCTATTATTTAAAAGATAGAGCCTGGCGTGGAATCTTTAAAGGCACGTTGGAATGTACAGAATTCCATGGTTTCAGAACGCTGGGGCAAAGCTGGTTGCCGCTCTCGATCCCGTGTTACGAATGCGACGCTCTCGCCTGATCTTTTTTACCAGACGGCACACCCGCCGCATTGCTGACCTTGTATGCGTTGCCCTTCACCTCGGCCGGGTGTTTATGCGTACTCGTCGATGATTTCCTCGGCGGTTTCGTGATCTGCGTGGTCGAGAGACCGCTCACGGGATACTTGTTCCTGCTGGACGTCCCGCCGTTGCTGCTCCTCACGGCGTTCTTCGCGGACGTCGAGGACGCCGCCTCGGTCGGATGCTTCGGCATCACGAACGCTTTCGTCTGCTTCAGCAAGTATCGATCATTGCACAGCGCTGATATCAGCGGCAGATCCAAATTACGGCTTTTCTCACGAAGCGTCCGGATATCCAGCAATCCATCCTCCTTTCCTTCCTCGTGCTCCTCCGTTGCACTCGATTTCGGCGTCTTCTTCGGCAAAGAGGACGACGAGGATGCCGATGGAAGTGGTTGATTCTTTTCGAGATTCTGCAAGGGGACGTGAATTAGCAACGAGAAAGCAATAGCAGACTTGACACTTTGACCGTCACACGTGGTCCTACTAAATCTGCCACTTCAGGCGACGTGATATTCACTGCACAGCTTACATGATATACAGGGTGTTCAATAACAGATAGTAGAAACTGATATGGGTGACTAAATAAAACAAAAATATAGAGAAATAAAATTGCGACGGAGGCTTCAATTCTTAGTGATTAACGTTTAAAAATTCGAGGCAGAATCGCTCGAAACACTTCGCCGATCAGCGGCTCTTGTTGCGATTTGTTAAGCATTAACAACTACCAAACGAAGCATTCAACGCAATTCCTTTACTCTTGATTTTCGTCTTATTTCCTCACCTATCAATTACCGCAAACCCTGCGCAGCTGGCACGTGACAGTCAAAGTGTTACGCTAACTTGCACATCGGAGCCAGCTTACCTGTATTTCGTAGGGAGGTGGCGGAGGAGGCGGCGGAAGCCTGCGGTGCTTGAGTTGCGGCAGGGACTGCAGCTTCATGCTGGAAGGCGAGTCGAAGCACTTGAGTATGTTCTCGTCGCTTCTAGTTCTGGAGAAGGTGTGCAGCGTGTGCGGATGCGCCGGTGCTGGCGGTTCGCGCCTGAGACTCTGACTTCCTGCCGACGAGCAAGTAGCCCCGCTGTATAGGGAGCTGGTGCTGGCGGCGTAGTGGCTGCTCAGGTTACTGTGCGGCAGATAGTTGTTAGAGCTGGTGTCGCTGCTGCTGAGGTTCTGGTTCGAGGCGTACTTGGACAGGGTGGAGCCGGGCAGGTAAGGCGTGCTGCGATACATCACCATCGATTTATTGTTAAAGGAAGGATAAGGCGGGGGCGGGTAGGCGGCCATGGCCGCAAGGAGGGAGCCCTGCTTCGCGTCGATGTACTCTTGCTTGGACACGGCGGGGTCTTTCAGAGGGAACATCACGTAATCGACGTCGGAATAGAGCTGCTGCTTGTACTGTTCGATCTGCGACCTGGCCACTTGGCTGGTGTAGACTGTGGCCAGGCTGGGCGGAGGCGGCGGCGGCTGTCTGGGGTGAACCATCGGCGGCGGAGGCGGCGGCGGGGGCGGGGGCGGCGTTAAGTAAGGCAACAGAACCGGACCGCCTCGCGACGCGTGCACGTCCAGGTAATTGTTCGGCCCTACGACGAGGGCGGCCACGGGAGCGTGGACCGGCGTGGGTTTCATTTTGTCACCGGGATACGTGGGCGGCTGAATTCTGGGCGGTGGCTTCGGGGCGATCAAAGCGATCTCGTTGGCCATGTGGCTGACGGCGATCTTGGACGGGGCCAAGCCGATGCTCGCCTTGCTGCTGGCCAGGCTGGTCTGGATCTTGGTGGACGCGACCCTGGACACGATCTCCTCGCTGTTGGCCGGGTAGAGCGTGGAGATGGCCTCCTGCCGCGTGACGTCCGGTACCTCGGGGTACGGCGGCGGCGGCGGCGGCTCCCTGGGTGTCACCGCGTCGTTCCTCGGCGGCGTGGGCGGCGGTATTTGAATCCTCTCTCTGGGAGACGTGTAAGGAGGCGGCGGCGGCGGGTCGCTCCTGCGCGGCGGCAGGGGCAGGGGCACGAACTCGCCGCGCGTCGCATTGTACGGCGGCGGGGGCGGGGGTTCCCGTTCGATGTCCGGTATCTTGGACCGGGACGAGTTTATCGTCGCGTAATCCATGCTCACCGGGTACGGAGGGGGCGGAGGGAGCTGCCTGTCGCTGTCGGTCCGCGGCGGCGGCGGCGGCGGAGGCATGGTGACGTAATCGCAGTCGGAGTCCATGGAGTTGCTGATAGTCTTTCGGGGTGGATAACGCCCAACGATCAGGTCCGACAGCTCGTCGGCTGACAACAGCGGCCCGACGCTGGAGGGGTCGCTGCCGTCGCCTCTGAAGCTGCCCGCGCTCAGGATACTGTTGCTGCGCGAGCGCGAGTCCTCTAGCTGCTGGCCCAGCGACACACCCGACATACCGGACACCACGTTAGCCACATCGTCGTCGCCTTTGCAGACGCTGTAAATCGGCTCTTGATCCCCCGTGCTAACGTCCTCCGTGTAAACGTCGCTGGTTTCGGATCTAAGGCCGCTGTGGATAGTGTAAAAACCAGATGTCACGGATGCCTCGTCGGTCGTGGACTGGACGGAGCTCAAGGCGCACACGTCGCTCGCCGCGGAAGACTCGTTGGCGTCTCCTGTCGGCGAGTATAAATCTCCCATTCTCTCGTCCTGCATCTCGCTGCTTCTCAGCGTGTACACGCCGCTGGTCTCGCTCGCGATGTCGGTACCTGGAAACGAGATTTTCGTGTAATCGGGCATGGCAGAAATAATGCAGACTTTAGGAAGCTAGAGTCTGTAACAGCTCTGTCCAGGTGAGTCGTTCTCGAACCGATATAGGATGGTGGGCCCGTGGAATCTCACCTGCGTATTTGCCAGCCTTCTTGCACCTGTCGTATATGGCGCCAGGGAAGCTAGCAGTTTCAGACGAAACCGCTGAATTCTGTGCCGTATGCGAATAACCCAGTTCTAGACTGGACGTTGCCGAAGTGCGGCGCATTCGCGGCGGTCCACCAGCAGGTGCATTCACGACCACGACCGTGCTGCAGCTGCTGCTGCATTGTGACCCCTCGGCTGCGGTCGCTGCGCTCGACGCCAATCTCAGTGCAGCCGTCGTGGGTGTACTGTCCGCGCCGTCCACTTCTACAAATTGTTCGATTGTTTTAGAGCACCCTATAATTATATTCACAACCCCCCCTCAATTTTAATAACTTCACTCAGAAAGCTGCTTCAACTATTTGCACTCCGTAAGCTCTCGCGCATACTGTGTTCCAATCCAGCTCTGAATTCACTAACGAAACATAGAAGAATACAAGCTTGGGGATGATTTACATCATCAAAGTTTCTTTTAGCCTCCAAATTCTGCGATTCAATTTGTACACAACTGCGCGTAACAGAGTTATCCAGAGGGACTGATGGAACGCAATGCGATAGCCGAGTCCAGCCCGACACAGGAGTGCAAAGAGCTAACGAGCTTGTTAAATGCAGTGCGAGCAGTGTAATTGTAATTAATATTCCGTTAATTTCGATCCTCTCGGATCGAGCGTGCTTACCGTCTACGGCGGAGACTGGCGACGATGGCAAGGAGCGATCCTCGACGTCCCCGTTCGCTCCGTTCACAACGCCACACTGAACACCCGAGTGGGAAGTATTTTCAGTAAGACGTGGCAGACATTCGGTCGAAGCGGGCGCCGTATCTGGCTCGTCCTCGCTGTGAACCCGGTCGCTGACAATTCCAGAAGTTGTGTTGGATGACGTGCTCGAGATAACAGAAATTCGTTGGTCACCCCGCGCCCCCCGTGCCGTTAGACTCAGCTTGCAGCGTGCGGGATACATGTAGCAGTCGCGGAGTACCTTCCTCTCTGTTATTCACACACGAGACATTCGTTTGATTATGTTTTCTGTCTTCATGAAAACGTCATTTTATGCGAGAGAAATGTTTGTGGTCATTATCCTTCCTTAAAGGGACCACTCCACGATTCTTGGATAAGAATTTACAGTCGAGACTCACCTTCCTCTTCGCGCCTCTTCGCTTCGTTGACTCTAGGTGCTATGGCCATGGAGAACTGATGGGTGTCGCGACAGAGTCCCAGAAGGAGCTTGCTTTTGTCATCGCATCCGCTGTAGAGAGTGAGCTTGTCCGGCTGATCGACCGCGCGTATCTCGAACTTCTTGCGCTGTGTATGGGAAACCGAGCGGATCAAAACGAAATCCTTCCAACTGCGGGCACGGTTAACGGCAGGGGCCTCGAAAGTAGAGCAGTCCCAGTACTCGAATGGCTGAACTCAGTTCTATTTAGTCGGGCAGCTCTACTCGGGACGCCTGTGCTCGTTAACAGCAAACATAAGGCTCGACAATTCAATTCCAGGATCGCGTCCAAGCTTGTGCGAAGGGAAACTAGCGCTTTGACTGACGTCGGCGTGTCTCCACGCCGAGGGACTTGCACCCCGCGCGCGGAACACGCGTCGACACTTCGCCGACCGCTGTCACGGCTTCGATTCTCCCTAAGAAGGCTACACCACCAAAACATCTACGTCCCATTTACAATACCCCGCTTCGCTGGTCCGCGAAGGACCAACGGACACCTGGGAAGTTTGAAGGAGATCGGCAACGAGCGCGTGTTCGCTGGAGAGCGCCAGGAATTGGAATCGTCGAGCGAAGGGAAAGCTGAGGACTAACGTCGAAGCACAGTTTGCCGATGTTGTTCCAGGCGAAGACGCGCGGCGTCTCCTCCTCGGCGTATACTCGCACCCCGCGAGCACATATCGCGAGGAGTATGCGCCCTGGGCCAGCCTCGTTCTTGCTGCGTCGCAAGCGGTAGAGGTGAGCGTTGAGCGGCGCCTCCAGCAGCACCGCCTCCCGGATGTACTGCAGCTCTGCCTCCTCCCTGGACAGGCCGCGGTTGCCCCTGTGCTGCGCCGCGAGCACAGCGAGCACATTCGACTCCAGGCACATCTAACACCAGCGATCATCGATTACGTTTAATCAGGCGGCCGACTACCGTTCCCGCTGAACCAAGATGAGCTCTCAAACCGAGGGGGGGTATCGAATGGGCCGCGCGGCGGGAACGCTCTTGGTTTACGATCGGGGCATCGGCACGAGGAATAGGTCTGCATTCCACGGGGTGGATATCATTGGAAAACCGAGCAGCCAACAATTTATATTTATCGCGGTAATGATATACGCTCCCGGCATAATTGGAGGATCGGCTGCTGGAATGGGCTGGTCGGTTGGGCGTCTAACGCTATCAACGCTGCAGCAGGCTGTGCTGGGTTAGGTGGGCTCGAGGTGGAAAGTGCCAAGGCAAGATGAGCACACAGTGGTGGGTGAAAGAAAGTCTCACGGTTACATTTCGATATGTGGGGGATACTTAAATTTTTACTATCGTTGGACTTTCTTTTGGCCATTACTGTGCGTAGATTTGCGAGTGTTAGAGGCTTTATTATTTTGTATGGGGTGACTGGAAGTAGTGATGGGATCCAAAGCACTTCGAAGCGCTTCGAATCTGTATATATGACGAAAACTTCTAACATGATTCGAAGCTTAAAACTCTTGAAAGTCTTAATAAGTCTTGAGTCTTGATAGGTTTTGAAAGTCTTGAAATCCTTGGAAGTCTTGAAAAGTTTTGAATGTCTTGAAAGTCTTGGAAGACTTGAAAGTCTTGGAAGACTTGAAGGACTTCAAAGTCTTGGAAGTCTTGAAGGTCTTGAAATTCTTGAAATTCTTTATAAGATTTGAAAGTCTCGAAAGTCTTGAGTCTAGAAAGCCTTGAGTCTTGAAAGTCTTGAGTCTTGAAAGTCTTGAAAGTCTTGAAAGTCTTGAAAGTCTTGAGTCTTGAAAGTCTTGAGTCTTGAAAGTCTTGAGTCTTGAAAGTCTTGAGTCTTGAAAGTCTTGAGTCTTGAAAGCCTTGAGTCTTGAAAGTCTTGAGTCTTGAAAGTCTTGAGTCTTGAAAGTCTTGAAAGTCTTGAAAGTCTTGAAAGTTTTGAAAGTCTTGAAAGTCTTGAAAGTCTTGAAATTCTTGAATGTCTTGAAAGTCTTGATAAGCTTTGAAAGTCTTGAGTCTTGAAAGTCTTGAGTCTTGAGTCTTGAAAGTCTTGAGTCTTGAAAGTCTTGAGTCTTGAAAGTCTTGAGTCTTGAAAGTCTTGAGTCTTGAAAGTCTTGAGTCTTGAAAGTCTTGAGTCTTGAAAGTCTTGAGTCTTGAAAGTCTTGAGTCTTGAAAGTCTTGAGTCTTGAAAGTCTTGAGTCTTGAAAGTCTTGAGTCTTGAAAGTCTTGAGTCTTGAAAGTCTTGAGTCTTGAAAGTCTTGAGTCTTGAGTCTTGAAAGTCTTGAGTCTTGAAAGCCTTGAGTCTTGAAAGTCTTGAGTCTTGAAAGTCTTGAGTCTTGAAAGTCTTGAGTCTTAAAAGTCTTGAAAGTCTTGAAAGTTTTGAAAGTCTTGAAAGTCTTGAAATTCTTGAATGTCTTGAAAGTCTTGATAAGCTTTGAAAGTCTTGAAAGTCTTGGAAGTCTTGAAAGTCTTGGAAGACAGATTCGAAGCGCTTCAAAGTGCTTCAGACCCCATCACTAACTGGAAGCTGCGAGGGTCGCCGGTAGAGTTTGGGACGCGCTTCTATGTTTTAGTTGGTATAGTTATAGATTGAACTTACGTGAGGCGGAAGGTAATCCGTGGGCTTGCAGTATCCCACAGATCCCGCGTGTGGCCTGTGCCGTTCTTCGGAGTAGTCGCCAAGATCGGCTTGTAGGGCAAGACCCGCGAGTGTGAGCAGAGGCGTAACGATGGATGGTTCGTGTAGGGGATGGTGAGGATGGAGGCTCTCCACCCCACCCCCATGCCTAACGACATTGTCCCGCAGTTGCAGGTAATAGTGGTGACGCGTCGTTTCATCACTGTAATCATCAAACCCACATTTCTTCTATATCTTATGAAACTTCACAACATTATACCTTTCATCCCGCTATCACATTTTATCCTACACCTCAAGAGGCTTCTACACCCTGCCCCTGAAGCATCGGACTCCCTCTTACTGGCCCGATACCCGTTAAGGGGGAAAACCTGGTTTACGACGCTGAAGTAGGTGATTTTTTGCGAATTCTTTTAACATGGATGGATAAAGTAGATCTTTCCAGAACTGTAGGGGTAGTTTAGTATGTACTTGTACAATACCAAGGAACAATTTAATTGAGAAATTTCAATTTCATGGCCCCGAAGTTGATTAATTATTGATGCGTCTGACAATGGTATTGTGAAATGGCGGGAAAAATGGGGCCTTTAATTTTTGCTCAGAATAAACAAATTGAAGGTTTTTCCAGTTTTCAGGAGTTCACATTGTCGGTGAACTAAAAGAATTAGAAAAAAAATATAAAATTGGAAAAATTGTGGGACTTTAAAGGAAAAGTTTGGGGTTTTGAGTTTTCAAAGAAAACTCTTCGTAGAAAACACTTCGGGGGACCCACAGGTTGGGAATCACTAATCCAGTGGTGGCAAACTTATGACCCGCGGGTCAGACACTGCCCCACGAAGGCTTTTTAAATGACCCACACGTCAATTTTTATAAAATTGTTTTGTATATCATAAAAGAGAGAACAGACAATGGAAAATATTAAAAAATTAAAGTATACAAATTTTTTTGTTACCAAATTTTCGGTGTTTCCAAATTATTGATACCCTTTTCACCACCCCCACCCCCCTTTCCAAGTGACGCCACTGACTTAGCGACCCAAGGGCTAGTATTAAAGAAAATAATTAACAAAATTTGACCCACTTCTCGAAAATGTTCGCCATCACTGCACTAATCCAAGAATATTACTATCGATTAAACTAAAAAAAAAACAAATCGAAAATTTCGACCCTCTAAACCAGGTTCTCCCCTTAAAAGAACTATAAAAATATCTCGCTTTGAGCACCAAGAAATTGCCAATAGCGGCTAATAACGGCACAAGTGTGAATGACAACATAAATTAAAGAGAATTTAGAAATTTAAATATAATGGACCAAAGTCCGTCGCGATTCAGTTACATAAGAGCACACCAATTTCACGAGTCGCGTCTCGACTCGTTCCAATGGAATGTCTTTATAAGAACGTCCACCGATCCCTGTGGATATAATAAAGGCCTCGAGTAACGCGTTGCGGTCGGCGGCGAAAAAAATTCATCTCTATGGAAGGCAGCGTATTTAATTATTCACCGAGTCACGATACGATTCATTATAACGACGAGCGTGTCGGAAACACTTGCGAACCATTCACCCAGCTTCGTTCGATCCACGGTTCTCTATCCCCCACCGATCTCTCCGCCGCGCCGTAGAGAGGAGGATCGTTCGGGTAACCATGAGAAGCATATCTCACAGAAATGGCAAGGATTATTATTATTAATTATGCAAATGGCTCTGCGCGATTCGCCGCGCTATCCGTTATACGAAGCGTAGGTATCGTTCGTGTGGCGCCTAGCGCGCTGCCAGCATGCCAGCACGTTTCACAAAAAATATATTGGATATTCCTGAGACGTTTTGGTCGATCCTTATGAGGATACTCTATTCATTTACGTGGACGAAAAACTTTCGAATAAACACGGCTCCGGCGACGGCTTTCCTCTAGAATTATACGACCGCCGCTTATAGCCCGAACCGAAGGCGACTTTTGAAAACGACGAGCACATAGGTACATTCGGTTCAATGATTTCTAAAGTCGTATTTTTATTTTTATCCCTTTTCTTCTTCCTCCGGACGAAAAGACGATAGAAAAGTGAAAGCTGATTCGACGTCTGGTGTTTGGTCACACCGTTGCGACACGCGTCACGTGCGGACGTTCCATTGGATATAGTTGTGAAATAGAAATATCTATTAGTAATTCGCCGAGCGATCGTCGCTGGCCGAGTCTGGTCCATTGTGATCGGGGGATGCTCGCTTGGTTGTATGCAAAAACGATAGTAGGGTAAACCAACCAGTAATTGACCGCATACCAGTGAATGATCATTAGGCAAAGAAATGTAAATTATAAATTTAAAAATATCATATGTTTATAAATGGAGTGTAGTTGCACTTTTAATATCCCATATTTTTAAATACAATTCTTATTAAAAGTATCCGATCATTTACTGGGCTTCTATACGATTTGCATTTTATAATCGTTTTTTTTTTAAATTACGATAAGAATAAGTAATTATTTTTATAGAAATTTCAAGAAAAATAAATTTAAATGCAATTTCAACGATTGTTTTGTTGTTATACATAAATGTATTCAAGTATTAATCTCAAAGGTCCATAAATTCAACAATTCGTTCATTCACTGGTTGGTTTACCCTACCGGAAAAAAATATTAGCGTATTGTTTTGTCCTTTTGCAGAGTTATTTGTGTATCGCGCGCTTCTAAAAATAACTCGACTCATCGTTGTTATTAATCTTCCTCAAAGGGGCATAAAGGAAGGGGCAAAAAAAATGGCGCAGCTGGCGAAAGTACGGGGCTTGAATGGCGGCGCAGGTTCCCTCCGAGTTATGTCGCAGATCCGCTTTTAGAAAACCGGGCATATCGCGAGGGGGACGTGCGTCGGTAGGCACATCGTCATCCGACATCGCGTAATGATAAATGACGGGTACTTCTACCTGTCGAGGCCAGTCGAGCTTCTCGCAAAGTCACGTTCGATACAGTTCGAGCGCACCGTGAATAACAATAGAAACTAACCCTATAAATCTGCGGAACAACGTGCCGCCATTACGAGAGCGCATACTAAACGAGGGAAGTCGCGCTCCACATTCTACCCTGGTAAATTCGCAAAAAGAAGAGCGATGAAACAGGAGGAGCTCTTCTTCGACGAATCTGTTGCTCGGCGCGATAGAAATGTAGATGCAAGATCAGATTAACACTTTGAGTGACGCCAGATTTTGAAAAGTGACCCCTTAAATTTTCAAAACGAACTTCGAACTTTGTTCGTTTGCAAGGTGAATATTCGGGGACTTTCGTGTAAGATCCATTTCCATCACGAAAGTCTGGCTAATTTTATAGGGGGTCGTCCTTAAATTACGTAAGGCTTTTCGGGAAGGGAGGGGGTCGCGAATTTCTTACGTTTTCTTACAAGGGAGGGAGACTGAGTCTGGTAGCGTCTTACGTAATATTTTCTTAATCTAATCTTCAATGTAAGTAACTTAAGGGTACCCTCCGGTCAGAACGCTTGAAAAGTACGTGATTTTCATGAATTAATAAACAGAAACTGAATAATATACAGTAAAAAAGCTTTTTGGACTATATTACTACATGTTTGTAGAACAAATAAAAAAATGATTGTTTGAATTTTATAAATTTTTGCATTAGATAGACATCATCCATTGTACCACTGTCAAAATTAGAGCTCTTGATGGGCGCCATCAGAACTCATGACAGGATCGTCTGAAATAAAGAAACTAAAAATATTCTTAAAATATATGCGAATGGTTATCGCCTTAAGTACAAAGAGTAATTTTGGATCACTCATTTTTTTATATGGACAGATGTATGCGTAGAACAACATGCTCCTTTGCATCGTTGTCTGTAAACACGTGCTAAACATTGCCGGATCGATTGTTTACAATGAAGACGGACAAGGCGATAACTGTTCACATATATTTTAAGAATATTTTTGGATTTTTTATTTCAGACCATCCTGTCACGAGTTCTGATGGCGCCCATCAAGAGCTCAAATTTTTACAGTGGTACAATGAATGCTGTCTGTCTAATGCAAACATTTATCAAATTCAAACAATAATTTTTTGTTCTACAAATATGTTGTAATATAGTCCAAAAAGTTTTTTTACTGTACGTTGTTCCGTTTCTTTTTTTTTTAATTCATGAAAATCACGTAGATTTTTCATGGCACACACGAAACCGAGTTAAATGAATTATATAAACCTCTAAAAGAATTTTAATAACTGAAAGAGTGCAATGTAAGGAAGGAGGGGCTTAGAATATAAAATCTTACGAATTCTAATACTTGGGCAAGTAGGGGTTAAATCACCGAATCTACCCTCACGTAATTCAAGTACGGCCCCTAGCGACGCTCTCACGCAGACTTAATAGAAGACATAGAAATTAATATTAGCGAGCGAATTAAAATTAATTATAATACAAAGCGACCTTTCAGCTCGCGTTTCATTCAAGCTGAAGACTCGAGTACCACGCGCAGGGTTCAAGTCCCTCGGCGTGGAAGCACGCCGACGCCAGTCAAAGCGTCAAGCGATCGCCGTTCTCCCGGCTTCAGAATCGGTCTGCTCTTCAACTGCATTCTATTCTAAGCGCATTCTGATCTTGACACGCTCCGCGCCGTTACACCTTGGACGCAGCGAGCTTATCGCGTCACGAGCGCGCAATAGTTATCGCGTTACATAACACACCTAAGAGCGGAGAAGAAGTTCCGCCGCGGAGATACGTGCAATCATAATATCACGGCCGGGTATTCTCGGAATCGTCCGCGCGCATACAGATCGCCGCGAATTCCTGCGTCCAGCTGGCCTCGACGGGCGATGGCACGGCCCGGCGCGTCGCGTCAGGCCCCGCGCGGGACCGCCGCGGAGTGGGGGGAGAGTTGCGGTGAACCCCCCCCCCCCCCTCCCCCTCCCCCTCGCCCTCTGCCGATGGTAGGAAAAATGAAGCAGCCGAGGGATCGCGTCGGGTGTACCGCTGCCGGGCCCCGGCCGTGGGTCCTTTCACGAATTAAACCCTCGTCGACGCGGACGTGCGGCGAATGCGCCGCGGCCCCGATCTAAATCACCGGTTTCGGGTGGAAATCAGAAAGCAACTACGGGATCGGTATAATTACCGGGACGAGTGCTTTCATTTAATGCGCGCGGTCTATCTATCACGCGCCACGTAATAATTTATAATTACAAGAGTAGGTAGCACTTAGCTACCGGACAGGAGTCCAGCTTTCGTTTCGTGAGGGACGATCCGACCCCGAGCTACCCTTCGAGTCGTCCTTCGCCCCCTCCACCCGCCCCACCCCCCCCCTTCACTATCCCTCTTCATCCGTCCACCTCTTGCCTCCCTTCGACCGCCCAATACGCGCGCGGTAACACTGTCGAGCTCCGTGCCCCCGGTATCTCCCTGGCTCTCCGCCAGGCCCCCAACTTGTTTCTCCGACTGTCTCTGCCCCCTCGAGGCCCAGGGCGAGCCGGGGAACCCTTATAATCGCGATACACCGCGCCCGGCTAGGAGAAAAGGGGCAAAACACAGGCGGCTCGGTGGCGGCACCGGGGTTCGGGCAGTTTCGGGCCAGATACGGTGGCACCGGGGCAGTATTTGAAGCGGAACGCTAATTACTCCGATTAATTCTGCAATCCATTTGGGGGCCGCGTCCGATGGAGGGGGGCGTCCTCGACTAATTTAGCTTCCTACGAGAGGCCAGCCTCTTTCGAGTGAATAATTTGTCAGCCGGTGGGCTCGATCCGACTACCGGAGTTTTTATTCGCGCGTACGATCCGATCGCGGATTCGCCCCCCCCCTTTTGCCGGCTCCGGCGCCCGGAGGGCACGGGCTGGTCGACGCGCGATAGAGGGAACCGATGCTGGATGATAGCCACGGGGGGAGCATTGTATAAATTATATTATAATTCGAAATAGTTAATAAGGGGATTTCTGGATTTTTGTAGAAGCGCCTGGATTTTATCGTTGCGATAATTATTAAAGTTAGTTCTTTATGTTAGCGGTGTACTTGTATGTTGTTAGAATACTGGCACACGTTGGGAAATGTGTTTAAATGGGCGAAAAGGAAGTTTAAAAGCCAGATTTTTACGCGTCTGCGTAAGAAACTTAACACCTGTTCTATCTTTCTAATGGAAGTATCTTATTTCTGTTACTATTCAGAGTTTAAACTTTCTTTCCAACAATGCTGCGAGCTGCATGTGTGGCTTACCTTAAGAGTAAAGGCGTGTCGACGTAGTAGCGGACACGAAAGTAGAGGACGAAGGCTGGACGTCCGCTGCTGTCTAAGCCCTGGAAAACAGAGGAAATAATTGAAGACATTTAGCATTGAAACGAAGGAATTAAGGGGTAATGCCACTGTAGAGCCCGGAGAAGCAGCCTGATTTTAAGAATTTTTTAAGCGATTATAGTGAATGGAATACAAAATTTGTTTGAAGGCCTTTATTCTACATACCTTGAAGTATGATTCCAATTTTTTGTTTAATTTTTTTAATACAGAATGGCTGCGCCACAGCTCAACAAAAGAAGCTTCTTCTGAAAAACAGTGTTCCACGGCCGGAAAGATTTCTCCTTCAATTTTTGACTTAGAACAAAAAACAACATTTTTTCGGGTTCTATATAAGATTATCTCGGGAAGTACACAAGGAAATTAAAAAATAATGTTTTTTGTGAAAATGGTACGCGATTGAACAAAACGTTTCAACAATTTCGAGGTTGTGGCAGTTCCGTGTTTCGTTCGATCACGCACCATTCCTACAAAAATCAGTATCTTTTCATTTCTTCGTGTACTTCCCGAGATAATCTTATATAGGACTAAAAAATATTTGGTTTTTTATTCTAGTTCAAAAATTGAAGGAGAAATCTTTCCGGCCGCGGAACACCGTTTCTCAGAAAAAAACTTCTTTTGTTGAGCCGTGACGTCGTCATTTTGTATTAAAATTTTTTTAAAAAATTGTGATCATACTTCAAAGAATGTAGAATAAAGGTCTTAAAAAAAATTTGTATTCCATTCACTATACTCGCATAAAAAAATTCTCAAAATCAGGCTGCCTTTCCGGGCTCTACAGTGGCATTACCCCTTAAGAGTGATTAGAAAAGTCACAAAGATTATATGATTCAGCAGCTGCTTGATTTTGCTCGCGCTACACCATTGCCGATAGTGTAAGATGGCTTCTTCGTATCGATCTTCGTCGTTCTAGGCCAGCGTTTCTCAATTAAATTTTGCCGCGGGACCCTTTCGAACTCGCTAACATTTTGCGGAAGTACTATCAGCGCGAACAAGCACGCCTGCTTTGTTTAAAATGTGTTTCTCGTTGAATAACTTACAGTTTTTTAATATTTAAATTCTGTTATGAGATAACTTATCGCGGAACAGCAATTGGGAAACGCTGGTCCAGGCTATCGATTAGTCAACTGGAAGACCAATTTTTAATCGATTAGCTAATCCCAAGGACAGGCCAGGTAGAATTCTCCCATTCCCTACTCCACATTCTTTCCTGTTGGGATGCTTGGTTCTCCCCGGAAGGTTTCTTTGCTCTTTTTAAAAATAATCCAGGAACGAAGGAATACTGAATAATAGTACCTTTACACACGGCAGACTGTAATCAGTGCCCGAATGAATAAAACATTCATACTTCTCCTCAAACATTTATACTTGTCTGTCGATACTTAACCCTTGGACGGCTGGGAGATTGATCACGCGTCGCACAGAGAGTGAATCGCCGCATAATTTCATTCATACGCACCTCAGAATAAATTCGTATATTAAACTCTGGTATCGCTGTGATCTGGAATCCCTATGTTGTTCAAGAAGTTAGGCGTAGTTTAGTATTTAGAATGCATTCGCCAAGCGAGGTTTTCTAAAACCGAACCCTAGATCGTATCCTAAACACTAAGTTAACGCTTTGATTAGCAGAAACCATGCGCAGGATGCAAGCAGAGTTGGGCATTGACTAAATAAAAGATTATTTAAATAATGGATCGAATAAAAGTTACTTTAACATTAGATTATTCGACGAATAAAGTTGATTTCTTTATTCATCGAGTGCTTCAACTTCAGCGTCGAATAAATTTTTCAAACCCGAGTAACTTTATTCGACACATCACGAATAATTGTTTTAACTTTTATTTGTTATTCGAAATTTTAATTAAGGGGTTACATATCTCCAGTCGCGGGGAAAATGAATGATTTTAAGATTTTTTTAGGGTCTTATTAAAAAAATAAAACAAAATATTTATTATTGATGATTTATTACATAATGAAATGCAAGAAAAAATTATTTAGAATAATTTTTGTATTAAATTATTTATGATTTTTGTATTTAATTATTTATGATTTTTGTATTCAATTATTTATGATTTTTGTATTAAATTATTTATTATTTTTGTATTAAATTATTTATACTTTTTTAGGTTCTTTAGACCACTGCAGAAAAAATGCCGCTTCACGGCCGGCATGATATCTCCTTTAAAAATCGATGGATCTGAAAAATAAAATGAGATTCTTGTAAAATAATGTTGCTATTATAGTCTCTCGGGCCACTTTTGTTGAATTTTGTTTAATTAATTTTTTATTCTCAATCACAGAGTGGAATTTGTAATGAGAAAAATTCATTTAACTTTAAAGTGCCATAAATTCTTTACTTTTTTTAAATTAAAAAAAATGGCCCGACAGACTATAATGGCAAAATTATTTTCCGAGAATCTCATTTTATTTTTTAGATCCATCGATGTTTAAAGGACATAATATCAAGCCGACCGTGAAGCGTCCTCTTTCTTTAATGGTCTAAAGAACTTAAAAAATCATGAATACTTTAATACAAAAATAATCTTATATAAATTTTTTCATGCACTTCATGGACTAATAAATCATCTATAATAAATATTTGGTTTTATTTCTTTTAATAAAACCCCTAAAAAATTCCTAAAATCATTCATTTTCGCCGCGGCTGGAGCAGAGTTGAGCAAAATGTAATCTAATTACAACTTACAAATTACGATTAAAATAAAACTGTGTAGTTGATTACAGATTGTTTTCTGTTATCGTTAATTTAGGTGGTTGACCACAATTTTGTCACCTAAATCGTTAATTTAGGTAGTTGACAAAATTATGGTCAACTACCTAAATTAACGATAACAGAAAATAATGTGTAATCGACTACACAATTACATTTTAATTGTAATTTGTAATTTGTAATTAGATTACATTTTGCCCAACTCTGGGCTGGAGGTACATATCATGCGACTCCTTCAATCAGAACTTTGCCCATCTCTGGATGCAAGTCCCCCGGCGTAGAAACACGCCGACGCTGCCCGAGCTATTAAAGAACAATTTCAACATCCGTCTGTTTACCGCGATATCAGATCGAGCATATCCTGCCACTCGCACCCCCTCCCCCCTACATGCACGGGTCTTCAAGGATCGATGAACAATGAGCTGTTTTGATAATCGAATTGTTCTCCGTCGAACTAGAACAAGCAACGCGACGCGCCCCGGCGATCAACTAAATCGAACAAAGCCGCCGATCGTATTATTCCTTTGTTGCATCGATAACGCTCGATATATCACGGCCCGTTGTCGTTCACGTTTCTATTAACAATCGCGCTCATTGAAAGCCGGCGACGTCGCCCGGGCCCATAAATCTTCGCCTCCCTTGATCCAACTAGCGGCGAGGCATTCCTCGGCGAAGTTCGGCAGGCCGGCCGCCGCGAGCTACCGCGACGAGGGAGAAAAACCGCCGAGGCAACGTGGCCGAAACCACCAAACCGTGAATACGCCCACGCGCGCCACGGCCCACGCGCTCCCAAGCACGGTAGCTACACGCGTTCTCGTCGTGAATCGGGATTAAATTCGACCGTAGGATCTCCGGTTCGATTCGTGAAACTCGAGACCGGCAAGATTCGCGGCTCGATAACCAGACATCTGTTGTGGCACGGCGAGACCCGGCGTGGCGACTTTTTAATATCTTTCGCAGTTCGCTGCCGGCGTTATCCAGATTAAAAGGAGATCGCCGAGGAGCCGACGAGGTCGCGCGGAAAACCTGGCTAAGCAACGAGGGATTGGCACCGGCTTAAAGCCGGAGATTCCACCCGGAAGCTAAGCTAAGCTATGCTATGCTATGTTTTAGCTTAGCTTTTGGTGGAAACGGTTCTATAAGAATGCATTGAAGCTAATTTTTTTAAAACGTAGCATGGCATAGCATAACATCGCATAGCATAGCTTAGCTTCGAGGTGGATTCCCGACTTAAGGATGTATTGGACCTATTTTCAAAATAGTGCCAAGTTGAGGAAAATTTGCGAGATTGTTCTTTTTAATCTTCCTGATGTGTTCCAAAATTTTTCAACGAATTCACTAAACGGTTACTGAGTTATAACGATTTTAATTTTCACTGATTTTACACGTACTCTTATGGAAAGAGACGATCTGGACGGATAAACCAGGTAAAAAAATGTTGAAGAAATAGTGCCAATGTTTTCAATTTTTTTGTACATACAGTATATGGGTGGATGAAAATATCTGCCGAGTTGCAATTGTTTTCACTACACCGTTTTAAAGAAATAAATTATAACTTGAGAAAATTGTGAATTCTGGGCATTTTCACTGGCAAAAGTTTAGCAAATAATGCTTGAGAAAGCATTTGTAAAGTGAAAAATACGTTCCTAGGATTAAAAATAAGACTCCAACTGTCGTTCGAATTCCTGACATCTAGATTTACTATGCGTAAGACGTAGATATTCAAGTATTTCAAATTTCATATACTTTTGTCTGATATTGTACGTCCGATAACATCCTTAACTCTCGGGCGTCGGGACGGTTCAGGCGACCACGCGGATGTTCTTTTGCTTAGAACAGTAGAGAAGTGATTTCTTCATTTCTAAGTTTCCCTTAATATTGTTACGATCGGTAATTTTGCGCTTGGGTCCAAATAGATACAAGAGAGGGCTAAACAGGGCTGTGGCGCAGTCAGGATTTAATCTTGGGGGGGGGGGGGGGAGCCGAGTTGAACGGATAAAAACCATTTTAATGCAAATTGAATACAATTCATTAGGGGATTATAAACATGAATTTAAAGAATAATATCCAGTTTTCTTTTCTTTTTCCGAAGCTCTAAAGTTACTTCAGTCGTGGCTACATTAATCTCCTTTTTCCTCTATATTCCGGGTGCGCCACTGAAACAGCGGATCGCTAGTTTTTATCCTGGAAACAGTTAACTTTGCGCGAAGATTTTGCAAAGATCGTGATGCGGGCTTCGGGAACCAAAGGGTATCGAATGTTACCGAAGTGACGTAGTCACAGATACCGTCACGTTCCCTCGTTATGGAGCAGTCCGAGCTCGAGGAGCCTCCAAAACGGTGGCGCAACGTCACGAAGGCACCACGTTAGCCTCCCCGTTCGCGAGATAAAAATATTCCGTCGTAGTTAACGCGCCTCGGTAACCGCGAACCGCCCGGGCCGGATTATCATTCGGGAAGGCTACCGCGTACAGAGAACATCGATCTAACCCTAATTTTCCTCCACCCACTCCCACGACGCCCGATCTATCATAACGATAGGCCTCCCATTTAAATTTGGCAATCAGGAGGATTCCGTGGGCCCCGCCGATAGAAATTAGAAGACACGGACGCGAACGGGGGCCCACTTTTCGGGCGTGTGCACGGAATGGCCGATACATCATCGGACAGGGACAGATGAAAAAAAAGGAGAGAGAAATGTGGAGGAAGAAAGGACGCCGAGGGGACAGAGGACGAGCATGGGGGAGGGGGCAGATGAAGGACGATGGTGAAGGGCGAGGGGGGGGGGGGGGGGCGGTGGGGGGGGGGGGCCAATAACGAAGCCCGCTCCAAATTCGGTAGCCGAAAATTAAACCGAGAAGGGTTTCTCGGTTATGTCTAGACCTAGACCCTCCGGTCAAATCGTAGCAAATTATACCGTCGGCTCCATCCGCATATTTTACGAACCATAAATATTAATCCACCTCGGTGTATGCCTCCTCCCCCTTACCCATCCCCCTCCCCTACCTCGCCGCTTCTGCTGCCCCCGTCCACTCTCAGCTCCTTCGCCCTTGTCTGTCGACGGTCTCGGATGGCCCGCGGGTACAGTCGCCGCTAAAATCGAGAGTCCAGGACGAACGCCCCGGAATTTGCATACGCGGACGACATAAACCTGCTAAATAGCACCGTGCCCTGCTACCTATGCTATCGGGGCGTAGACAACCCCGTCGGAGGCTGTTAAAAGAGCAGGTGCAGCTTGCGCTGGTGGTTGGGCGATTGGAATTATTCGTCTGGTAAATTTAAATAAACGTAAATTCTCTTTGAAATATATTTGAGGTTCCCTGTGGAAAGTACTTCTTGGGGGTCCAAGCTCCCAGCTATCTTGCTACTTATCGCTTAAGTGGTTTAGATAGGGCAATAAATAGTGAAACCGAATTTTGAATTTATGTGCGTATTTAGGAATCGATGTAACCGGGGTCGTGTAATTTAATTTATTTCATTAAATCAATTTAATTTTAGACGAACGACTGATTTATTATTTTCTCCTGCCCCCCACCTTGGCTACGCCCGTATTACCAAGCAGAAATATAGAAAGTTACGCTACATGCTTGTCTGAAAATATCTTGAAAATGTCGCTTCGTTAGCGATTTCGTAAGTTCCCTGAAACTGGACCAACAGCGTTCAGTTTCTGAATTCCACGGCTACTGGTTCCCAATCTAAAGTGCGGCAGCTTCTAGAAAATTGGACATTAGTCGTGGAGCGGCAGGAATGGAGCGGGTCTGCTGTTCGAAACGAGTATGGGTACCTATGGTCTGTCCAGAGCGTGTTGTAACGTTTTAGCAGGAATAACGGGCGATATAACAGACAGCGCGGAATTGACGGCGTGCTCGCGTCAACGACGGTCCAGTGGCATCTCGGGGATATATTGTTGATGTTGACTACTACCGTTACTTGGCGCCTGGCGTGTTGCCACTTTGTGAGGGCCATCGGGGAGAACGGTAATCGGCCACTTATAGGTCTTTCTACACCGTGCTCCGCTGGGTGCAGTGCGCGTGTACACGCACCAATAAATCTTGCCCATTAGTAAGCGACGCTATACATCACCTCGCGCCCGCCGTTTCAAAAACAATATCTCAATCGTTTTTCTTTCGCGCGACACGCCGGCGAATGCTCCGAGCTACTAATATCCTTCGAATTGCAAAGTAATCCTATACGACCGAAGGTAATTACGGCGCTATTTAGAGAGTCTGAGACCACCGAGTCTGTTTACCACGCGAAGACCCTTAAAGATCATGCGCAATGTAATAATTGAGAAGTTAAAATGGTAAATGATGCAAGTGGCAAAAATGAAATTATCAGCATTTTCTTTTCAATTGTGGTTGGGACGTTGGCATATCCCAGAATCTGAAATAGATTATTCTAGCACTTACACTAGCATTTAGTAGTTTATATAAAATTGATATGAAAAATAATTTTTCATTTCTTTGGCACTTACTAGGGGAGAGTTGCCAATATCGTACTGGTCACCTAAATCGTACCTCATCAATTTCTCAGTAATTAATGAATGTAAACGACATCTGATAATAGAAATATCCAGTAAATGCGAAATAAGAAATAGAAACAAAACCTTTTGGGATTACACCCTATTTCGTGCGTGCTATAAACATTTAAAAAAATCAGGTATGATTGATGTAACTTTTTACCAATTTATTTTAACTGATAATAATCAAACAGTGCAGTTTTGTCCTGAATTTTTGTGGTTTTCTAAAAGCGGGTTTAATGCAGAATATTTTACATTGATTTTAAGTTCATATTACATTCATTATAAAGTTTAAATTGATATTTATAAATAAATTGATCATGTTTCCTAAATCGTACCACTACAATCGTACCAGTAGGATTTGACAACTCGTATGTTATATAGGTTATGTACATATATCACATGCATAGGTTATTGTGGCCTGTGTGTGATCCATATACATATGTAACTTTATAATAATCATTACTTTATGTTGAATATTTTCTTCTCTATTTGTTATTGATACTATTTTTAGTGGAGGTACGATTTTGGAAACCGAGGGGTACGATTTAGGAGACCGGTTGCCTAAATCGCACCTTTTACAGTATGTGACAAAAAGATAAATATCAAATTAATTTGTTCTAAACAAAAGATTAAACATACAATAGTAGGTGCCTAAAAGATCAAGCTACAATATCCAATAGTCATTTGTGTTCAAATTAGTACCAAATATGAAATATAACGTAAAATGTCTTAAGTGGTGCGATATGGGGCCGTCCTTAAATTACGTAAGGGTAATTTTGGCGATTTCCTACCCCCTTCCTCCCCCAGTATAAGAATTCGTAAGATTTGATATTGCAACCCCCTTCTTACGTAACATTTTTTACATTGAATTTTTCAGTTATTAAAATTTTTTAAATGGTTTATATAATTTATTTAACTCGGTTTCGGGAAATTTAAACTAAAACTACTTTCCTGGAACTATTACTATTCTGAAAATATTACGTAAGACGCTACAAGACTCCCCCTCCTCTTTGTAAGAAAACGTAAGAAATTCGCGATCCCCTCCTCCCCCCAAAAGCCTTACGTAATTTAAGGACGACCCCTATAGGCAACCCTCCCCTATATCGTTCACCATTTCAACTCCTCAATTATGACACGACCAGTGTCAGAGAAATATGTAGATCACGATATGTACTAGAAGGAGCGTGCATTGAAATACCTATTACATAATAATCGTAACATCAAGATTAATATGTAGATGAGGGGTGTTACGATTTCATGAAGGTATGACCCAATATCCTCCACCCACGCAACCAGACACCATTGCAAGAACGTGGGGAGCCTATTTTTGCAAACGTAATCGCCAAGCCCATCGGATGACTATTATTTCACGGTGCATCTTAAATCATCAGCGGATACTCCCCAGTTACGCCGAGGCACTCGACTCGCTGAAACCCGACATCGACGTGATGGAAATCGAAAGTGTGACACGTGGTGGCTCAGCGTCGCATTCCATCAGCGTACTGTGCCTCTCAGAGACCTAGTAGTAGCTAACCTGGGCCCCGGTCGAGTGCTACAGCGCGATATCTCCAAGGGTGCAAACCAACCGAAGTGTAAAGTACACTCGGCTAAAAGATAGCCGCTCCAACTGCCGCAAACGTACAATGGAAAGTGGCGATTGCTTAGAATGAAAAACCTGGAAATCATCTAGTTGGACTTCAATCATTCTTCCATTGGAGAAATGTGGCAATAATCCTCCTTCCCCGAACCCACCGTTCTTTGGCTTTCAATTTTTCCGGACTGTGTCCATTTTTCCCTTTATTACATTACTATTTAGTTTCACAGCTTTCACTAAGCTCTAGCACATGGTGGTAGAATCTGAATTTTAATTTGAAGCGGAGTATGATCGTTCGTCCCCTACTCTTCACGTGTATAAACCCATCTGCGACGTTACGTTAAATGTGTAGGTGAGCCGAAGGTCGCGGCAGGGTCAACGAAATTCCGCGCGACGCTTGCTTTCGCGAAACACCGCGGCGAAGAGTAGAAGGGCAGGGTCCGAGCGAGAGAGACAGAGTAGCGGGGCGGGGAGGGGCGACGCGTACGTAGAAAGTGGGGACGCAGAAAGCGCCGATAGGGGAGGGGCCCAGTTTTAATAGCCGGGGACCTCTCGCACGGCCGCAGAAAATCCTCGCGGCCGATGTTCCTGCGAGATAAGCACGTAGTCCGGTAGCCCGGTTTTACCGGGCCAGTATTTATTGGTTATTGGTGTGGACCGTCATTAGCGAAACGGGGGTCCCGCCGCTCCGAGGAGATACGAAGATATCGCACGGGGCGGCACGCTCTGTCTCCTTTCCTCCCCCCCTCTGGCCCAGTGGGCCTCTCTGTCCCCCTATCGCCGGCTCGGGGGCCCCCACCGGAGAGGTCCCATCCGCAATTTCGGCCCTCCCGAGCCCTCCTGTCCGACGATCGGACGCGTTGCGCGCAGTTGACAAATTCCTGCGGTTCGATCGCCATCGGCTGCTGAGGGGGAAAGCCTTGACCGTGGAATCGTTGAAATTGCTCGCAAGAGGCGGGGAATTAGGTGGAGGCGTAGTCGGTGGGTTCTTGATGAAAGTTGGTAGAAGAGAGAGGAAACGAAAAAAGATACCGATTTGGGGGTGGTTGATTGGGAAGGGTAGATCATATGTAAAGATAGTTTATCTGGGATAGTATTTCTGGGTCTGAGGTATAAACGAATGTTTCCCTGAAAAGGTTGGCTGGCCTTTAATGACATATTCTACTGATCGTACAGACACGTGAATCTGTAACTACTTTCTTCGTAGGTTACAGAGTTTTTCAGGTACACGTTGTAGGAAGCATTCGAAGTGGGATAAGTCTCTTATGCCGCGTTTACACCAAGACGAACACGAACAAAAACATTGTTCGCGAACGTTTTCATCTGTTCTTGCCGTGTCCATACCGCCGCAAATAGAACAAAACGTTCACATACGATTCGTACGCTGAGTTTTGTTCATGTTTGCAGCGGTGTGGACGCGGCAAGAACAGACGAAAACGTTCGCGAACAATGTTTTTGTTCGTGTTCGCCTTGGTGTAAACGCGGCATTAAGGGGGAAGTCTCGTGTAACAGCCTCCGAAATTTATGATTTTTTTTTTAACTAGTGTTAATATTGCATTAAACTCTTTTGGGATATAAGGTGGAATGTTTAAACTTGCAAAATAAATTTTTTTTTATGACGATCTTTCTTATTATTTATCAATTATTGTGCAATCGTTTTACCCTCTTTGACGATGCTGGCGTCAAGTATAGCATCTGCCAGAGTCATGTGATTGGAGAAAGAAGAAATCTTTCTTAAAGTTAAATAATTTACGCTGGTACTGGACCTAAAATTTTACTTTTAGGTTTTATTTATAATACTTTCTTCGTCGATATAAAGAATAATATGAAAAATTTGTCTAAGGAAAAAACTTACTGCTTCTTTCAAACGCTATAACTCTTTCAATTTTTCATTTTTTTTTTTTTAAAGTGTATCAATCCCAGCGTAAACTATCTAACTTTAAGAAACTTCTTTTTTTTTGTAATCAGATGACTGTGATAGGTGCAACACATCCCGCCAACAGGAGTTACATCGTCGAAGAAGTGGACAAGATTCCACAATAATTATTAATAAATAATAGAAAGGATCGACATAAAAAAAATATTTTCTGCAAGTTTAAAGACGCCTCCTTATATCCCAAAAGAGTTTAATCCAATATTACCAACAGTTTTTAAAAACAAAATCTTAAATATCAGTTACTTTTGGGGCTGTTAAACGAGAATCCCCCCCTTTAGCCTTTATAGAATTATATTACTATATTTAAACATAGAATTAAAGAACTGCATCTACAGCCACTCGCAGTGTTGTTCGCGTATGTAAATGACAAGGAATAATTAGTTGAGGAAGTTCCTTCTTTAATTTCGGTGCAAAGAATAAAATTGCTTACGCGATCTAGACGGGTAGATGTAATTTGTGGGCCACTGTGTGAAATATGAATTGTTTTAGCGATGAATAGGGTAAGCAGGCCAGTAGATGGACGGTTTAGCTGATTCCGAACTTCATATTAAGATTTTGGTTAGAAATATTTGTTTCATGAAACAAAAATCAAAATCTTTACACGTAGAAATATATAAAATTAAAGAAAAAAATTAATTTCATGTAAAAAAAATTAATTTATTCGAGCATAAATAATAAAAACTCTATTCATAGCCCATATCACCAGTAGATGGACGGTAGGGCTAGTAAATGAACAGCTCACAACCAGTAGATGGACGGTAACTAACCTAAATAGACAGTTTAAAGATAGGTAAAAGAAATATTGTACGTTATAATTTAATCATTTTCTTGCATTTATTATATTAAAAAATGTGTAAACTTTCTAACTACTTGGTTATGAGTATTTATTAAGAAAAAATCGGCATGAAAAGGTTTAATTCTGTGCTCTCGATCTATTGGATTTAGGTTAGAAAACTTATACCATTTCATGGACAGTCATTTTTCTAAGTTTTATTATTTTATCTTTTTCTTTAGACGTTTATTTAGATATTTTGAATATTACTAATGCAACCACGTATTACATACCTGTTTAAAATACGTCCAAACACGCTATTTCCTTGCAATAAACCACGTGCACGCTAGCAATGCTTACTACCAACTGAACAACTAGCACCCGGTGGTAATGTGAGATCGTATTAAGAAATATTTTTCCCATATAAAAACAATTTTTATTAAAAATTATAATTTTATCAAACAACAAGCGTTTTTTCTACAACATAAAAAGAAATCTTATAAATTAAAAACCTAGTTCTTTCATAATTGATGATTAATCTACGAATTGTCCATCTACTGGCCCCGTTACCCTACTATCGGAGAGCTTGTTCAGCAAGGATACAGGGAGGCTGGGCTTTGGGAGAGACGCAAAGCTACGCCGGTGTCTGTGGTGGCGACGGGGTATATTGCGAAGCTACTCGTCTTGAAGAGGACTGCTGTTGTACGCTCGTTTAGCGCTACCCTCGGGGCAAAACCACGGCCGCCATCGTGCACCCGCGGATGGAAATGCTAATTTGACCGAAGAGGGCCTTCTACGCACCCCTTCTCCCCTTTCGCCCCGAGCGACCGAGCTTCTTTTGCTCTTAAATCGTCTTTTTCTCGATTCCTCGGGGCGAAACGTACCGTTCGAACCTAACCCAGTCGTGAGCATTATCCACTCGACGGCAGAGCGCATGTCACTTCGTGGAACAGAAAATCTGTTACTCTACCTTTGCACCGCGAGAAGTTTGTCTGGGACAGATTGAATAGTTTCTAATGGTTATCGAAGGTTTAAAGAAGTTTCGCCTTTCGTTAAAATACTGCAAATATTCTACATATACGAAATATCACTGATATCAAATTACTATCAGTGGAAAATATTGCTTCGTTTTATGAACTCACTTAGGTAAAAAATTATTTCTTCATTTATTTATTTTGGTGAAAATAGTCACATTAATCTCGATTATAATATAATGAGCTGAGGCACATTTCGTGATTCCAGAGTTTACCGTTCCAAAGTTTTTAGGCGACAGACAAGCACACAAACATACTTTCTGGTTTATTTAAGATTCAGACTATAAGATACATTTCCTATTCGTTTCGCTATTTGAAGATACGCTACTTAACGCATCCACAACTTTGAAATCTAAATTAAATCAATTAACACTCTTCCGTTTCGTTTCGTAATAAGAGCAATGAATGCGATAGTAGTCACTTAAGGAGTGCAGCATACGTTATATTGATACGAGTATAGAAGCATTAATGGTGCGGTATAAAAGAGGCTATCAAGGTTTTACAACCGTCCAACATTATTCTAGTCGGCACCAAGTCTGTCAAGAAACTAGTGCAAGAATTTTATCCAACGGTAGATTCATTTTATCCATTCATTATAATTTCAAGAGGCGGATAGTTCTTTCCTGAAATCCTGAAACTTGCTACGCGTTTAGTGCTTGCGTATAATTTTTTCGCACGAAAGTGTCACATTTAGTCGACGAATCACCTGTGAATTCCTTAAGTATGCATAATATCAGCGGCGAAGGAGCGACAATCGAGTTATCATATTCTTTACGCTTCTTCACTTTACGCTTTGCCGTAATAAAGCGTCATAATAAAAACGATAAAAAGATTCGCGCTACAGGCATGGAAATAAAATTCATTACTATTTCCACATCACCGCGGATTCCTCGAACAAAGTTTATAATAGTTCCATTAACAAAAGAGAGTAGCCACTTACGTATGTATGAGAGCTTCGCCAGTTCTTCGGTGCGTATTTGCTTAATTTATTCTCGGGATCGACGAACAGGTACTCGCCGTCTGAAACATTGAAAAAGTACATTGATTACTGTCGCATCCGACTGTTAATTCGAGATCGTCTGGAAAATAGTTAGGCACTCGTTATTTATACTATCTGTCAGAGACATTCCCCGGTGCTCCATTAGGGGCGTTTTTACGGTTCGAGGGACCGAGAGTTTCCGGTTCCCCTGCGCCGACTGACAAATTAATTTTATCGATACCGAACGGTGTTCGTTCATTATAATCGCGGGGCAGATACACGCGGCGGAGGCCGGGCGGGGGCCCCGCGACATTCGGGGGCCTTCAGTCGGGGCCCAAATGGGCCCGTACAAGGGCCCGCACATACGCGTCCACGGTGCCCCGATATGGTCGTTGCGCGGAGCCCGGTAGACCCATTCTCCTCGTTCGACTTTTTGCACGGCTGATGGCCCGAAATGCCGATACCCCTAAACGAGCGAAACAATGAAAGAGCTTGTCGGCGAGGAGATGTTCGTGAATGAGAGGGCCCCCAAACCTGTCCTGCCCACATGGGGCCAGACACTCGGGTCCCAGACCCTCGCGGCGCGACAACGCGACGCGCTTTCCAAACTGGAACTCGATCTGTAACCTGGAACTGGGGCCCCATCGCGATCCAGGATCATACGGCTAGACGCTGCAGCTGCGATCACCGGTGACTCTGGAGACCCCGACGGCGCTTAAGTGTCATCCGCGTCGAGGTCCCCGGAACGCAAACTATGCACTAGGTGCAAATGTTCCGTCGCTCTCTTCAAGCGAAGTTTTTATTAAAAGTGAAGATATATTAGAAGTTCTTTTCAGCAAAGAATTCTCTTTGGGTATCTGAACTTTTTAAATTTTTTTCTGGTAAAGATACAACTAGGTGTATTAAAAAAGGCATTTATGCGAACAAACTTTTGCACCGAATTAATGTATCTGAGTCCTCCAAAATGAGCTGGGATCTATAGTTTATTCAACGAGCTAGGAAACGCTAAGTTGTGATTATTTGTTTACAGTCACAGACTCAGCTCGTGGGATTTACTACACTGAGTGACGAAAAGCAGCTTAGCACCCCAATTCTGTAATATCCCTTCCATCTATTTCAAAGATCACACGGCCGAGGTCACCCACCCCCGTTCGCAGCATCCAACGTCTGGCAAGCTTGCCCGGAGTCGTCGGGGGTGGTGCGTCCCGCCAGGAGCATCGAGGGACGGTTTTCAGGGAAGGCAGTAAATCGCGCGGCGGGTACGCGAGGAATGCCAGCGGATGTCAGTGACCGAAACCGCCTTCGTCCCGTTTAGATCCCTACTACCCATTATTGGCGGAACCGCAATAAAATACGTTATCGTGACGCTCTTTCATCGGCAAAACCATAAACCGTACGAGCGTACACCCGTGCCGTCTGGCGTGTGTGCGTCCGCTGGTATACATACGCGCGGCGCTGGAATCATTATAGGTTACGTTTCAAACATCTGCTCCTCAATAAAACTGCACGTCGTGAAGCCGGTCCGGGTAGTGTCGTTCGTGTTCGAGGAGCCGCGCCTCGATTCTTCTCGACTCTCTCTCCTCCGTACCATCCACCCCCCCCCCCCCCCCCTCCTCCCTACGTCGTGCGTTTCCCCTCACCGAGCTTCCTTCCTCCTCCTCCTCCCCTCTACCTCCCTACCGCCCGCCCTCCCCTGCCAACCGTCGGTCTTTCTCTCTTTCTCGGGGCAAGTAGGAGTCGAGGATTCTCGGACACCCTGTATTTAGCATATTTCGATTTGCCCGAGATACACCGAGCCGTCCAGCTCGTCGACGTCCGGTGCCACGTGTGGCATGCTGCCTTTCAGACACGAAGGAGCGGATCGAGCCACATTCCGCGGTGGAGCCGGCCAAGGATGAAAGAAGAAGAAGGAGCCGGGGGGATGTAATGCACTCTCCGTGGCGAAGAGGCACAGCCCGGGCCTCGCCGACGTCTCTCCGCTTTCCTTTCTGCCCGCTGCCTTCCCTCGGACGTAAAAGAAGAAGAGGAGGAGGAGGATGGAGGAGGAGGAGGAGGAGGAGGAGGAGGAGGAGGAGGAGGAGGGGGAGAAGAAGACGACGACGACGGCGAGGACGACGACGGAGAAGAAGAAGAAGAATAAGGCGCGGAACGGGGAAGTGGGGGCCGGGGGAGGAAAGCGTGCAGGAAGAGGGAGGGGACGACGACGGGGGACGAAAAAGAAGAAGAGGAGAAGGACGAACGAGAAGAAAGAGGCGAATAGGAAGAGGGTTAGGGCGAGAGCACGGGAGAGGAAGGTTGGGGGTGGCGACCTAAGAAGGTCAGAACATCGTATTTCTTGCGGCCGGCAAGAGTCAGCAGCGTCATTAAAAAGAAAAGTTCCAGGGCATTGTGAGCGAGCCGAAAGCCACGAAAAATCTGCCTCGCATTACTGTCCCCTCCCGCGTCACTATTTCGGTAGAAGGGAAATAGCTGGAAGGCAATAGGTGCCTCCGAATTCCTCGCTTCGTGGGATTATTATCGCGGTAGCTAGCTTTCCTCGAAGGGGTTTCTTCTTCGAGGCGCTCCACCCCTCCCCCTCCGCCGCGGTATCAAGCGGGATCTTATATCCCGCGTTCGATCCGCAGAATCGGGCGCGAATCGTCGGAAGAGATAGACGGGCAGGACACCGCATCAGCGCGCGGCTGACCGAGAGAGCCGTAAGTCAGAGCCAAGAAGTTCTTCTTTCGTTGCGATCTCTCCCTCCGTATAGCCGAGGGCACCTGTGTTACCCGAGGTATAACCCGACCATTACCGGAGAATGTTGCCCGAGGGCTAACCCTGGCCCTCGTGTAACCAACCATCGGGGCCCATGGGGTCCATCTTATCCCACTAGAGATTCCCTCCAGTCACGGACGGAGCAAGATCTTACGTCCCTCTGTCTCTCCTCCTCCGTTTCTCCCGTCCTCCTTTTTGTACGTCCTCAAACCATTCCCTTTTTCTCTCTCACTCTCGCTATCTCTCCCTCTTTAAAGAATCCCCCGTTTCCTCTCCTCCTCTCACTTTCTATTTTTCTGCCTCTTCCCCTTTTCCTCCCTTTCTCTTTTTGCCAGCCGCCACGCCCAGGCCGAGCCTAGGGAGCAGTTCTTACTTTTTTTCTACGAGACGACGACGCGCGGTAAGGGAGCAAACCGGGGAAAAATCGTGGCTAGATGATCGCGTAGAATCCAAGGAGCCCCTCCATTAGCGTGGCGGGTGATCGAGGCCGGCACCAGGGCGGAATTCGGCTGAATTCCTGCGCCAGCGGTCGTTCCGCTAAATACAATGTCCGTTGAACTGTACTTCTCGGGGACGCCAGTGGAAACGGTGAGCAATAAGGTCACCGTGCGCCATCAAAAGGCCGTAAAACGCTTCGGTCCGCATTCGTGACAGCGAAATACCGTTGACGCGCGAGTGGTTTCGCGATACCGGCGCGCGTTGCTCGTGGAACTAGGACGGCTGAGCGCGGAGACCAGGAGATCAGTTCCCCGAAACCTTTCGCCACCCAGAGTGTTGATACGAGAATTACGAGAATGCCCGGAGTAACGTCACACGATTCGTGGGTTCCGGCGAGTGATGTTGATAAGGAAAGAACGGTGGAAGAAGCTGGCCGGAGAGGGCGCATGGAAAAAGAGCTGGCAGAGGCCGTGGCAGGGATTCGCGCTTCACGACAAGAAAAAAAGCACCAGGGAACGATCCCCATAAACCCGTCGATTTCCCAGAAAGAAACAATGTTCCCTCTTCTCATGCCCGTGGCGCAGCAATGCGCCGTAACGGTAATTACACCCGTAATCACCCCTGATTGCTGAGAGGAGGGCTCAGCTCTCCTCTACCTTCGCGCTCGCTATCTTTTACGCGAGCAACTCTGTTCTGCCCCGGCACCATGTACACCGCTTCTGACAGCGCCCCAACGAAACGGCGGAGACTGGCCTTCTTCGAGGAATCCGCTCCACGCGAACGCCCGAGCTTACAGCTTGATCTTTCAGGCCCTTCGTGACCGTAGAAAGGACAGCCTTGATGGACGGTGGACAGAGCGGGCCTCGGCTTGCAACAATCTTGGCGTTCTGCGCGACTCTTATGGGATGAAATTATATGGTGACCGGAGTGGGAAAGTCACTAGCTTCACACTTTGCGGAAAGTATGGAGAATATTCTCCCAGATGGTTACGCGAAACATTTTCTGTACCAGCGATTCGCTGGAAAAGTCCCGATCGACTTGATTCGTCGAAACGTTGCGCCACTCAAAGTGCCTAGCATTTACTAAGGCCAGTGGCTAAGTGGCAATCTGTGTAGTAGTGAGTTTCCTTGAGATTGTTTAGAGACATAACTCTGCGTCATATGCAAATCCGTAGGATGGGAATCGAAGTGAAGTGATTCAATTCAGATGCTTGCCCAGTGTCTAGCTATTTCGCCAGTCAGCACGAAGAAATGGATTCGCGGAACTATTAAGCGCGCATTCCTCGAAGGTATTTTATTCGAAGGTTTCGCCCAGTTCGTAGTATCTGAAAGACTGGAACGCGCTGGTATGCCGTGTAACCATTATCCAAATCAAGATCCCGCCGTGCGTCTTTCGCATAGGGAAGGTGGTCGTGGTTTCACAAGCGCGTAAAGAATTTTAAAAGAATTGCAGGCACGCAGAGTCGATGGTAATTCCATTGCACAATTCCTCATTCGATGACGGACACTCATGAGCCTCCACCGAATCTGAAGATACAACGATCTGAATTTGAATGAGAAAACAGGACAATTTCATCCCTTATCTATTTCGTGAATTAGCGCACATTTCGACTTCAACACGTTCAATGGTGTGAAGCAAAAATGAGTTGAAAGTGTTGCATATCTGGCCCCGGAGAAACACTCAGGAACACTCAGACAGGTGGAGCTGGCTCGGCGCGAGAACACGCCGGCGCCGTTCACCTGCGTTAAAATAGAAAGTGAGCACGGGAACGAGTGCAGGAAATCAGCGGCCAGGCTTTCATTAAACTGCCTTCTCCGAGTCCCAGAGGATATTCACCGGCAGCCCAAGCATCGCGGAGCGTATCGGAATGGTATCCAGAGCTTTCTGAGCGTTATTACAGGTTCCCTGGCTGGTAACGAAGCCGGGGCCTCGCGTTGCATTACGGAAGATAGATGGAGTTCCGTTGAACGGGCCGAAGGGGGATAAAATGTGGCTTCCACCATCGCCACCCAGGCAAAGCATGGTAGGCACACCGGCAGCACCACCGTCGAGCACCACTCCTCCACCGGAGGCCACTATCTGGAGCTCATCGCATATTTCATACCGATCAAATTATTCCGTGGAACAAAACAAGTCCGGGGCATGTCCGAGTGAGAACGGTGCCGCGCCTTTCGGCGAACGGGCGAAGGAGGAACGGCGCCGTCCGCCCGGCGACCGTCGCGCAGGAAGAGGAAGGTGGACGGGCTGATTAAAGAAAACGTGAAAGCTAAAAAGGAAAGTGGAGACAATTTTGGCCGACGGCAGAGCAGATCCGTGGGGGATAGACGAGGAAGGAAGATGGGATCGCCGGGCGATGTATCGAGAGGATCGAAGCCTAAAACTGCAAGGCTAACGTCCCCTTCCTGCGCGAATCCCTTCTCCTCACCTCCCCCTTCGCGCCTCCTCCCCCCCCCGCAAAAGTCCCGCGGCCCTTCCCCCCCCCCGCCCATACCCGCCGTCGACATGCACGGGGCCTTCATTAGCGTTCGCGTAATATAAATCAAACGACGACGCGTTTTAATTTATAAAACGCCATTACACCTTATGAATGACCCATTCATGTGAGAGCCCCTCGCTTCGTGGACACGTGTCCCCGTTGTTACGACCGCGAGAGCCAGAAAGGGAGAGCCGCGGAGAGAGTCCAGAGGGACAGAGAGACAGCGTGGGTAAAGGGGAGAGAGAAGATCGACGAATAAGAAAGGCGAGGAGGAGAGATCGGACAAAGACGGAAGGATGTCGAAAATGGAAGGGCGGTCGGAGGACGGGGACTCCAAAAGGAACACCAGCCGGAGACTTCCATGAAGGAATTTTCTCTCCTTCATGAATCGATCGAACTCCACGGTGTCGACCGTGGCTCTGGGCTGGCGGCTGATGGGGCAGGTGGAAAGTGCGATGTAAGAGGATCGGTAGGGGTTTTCTTTATAGTTTCAACCTTCAAATGTCACTGTATGTACTGGAGAAGCTCACCTCGATTACAGATTGCCATTGGTTCCTACCCTTATCTACTCCGGAGGATCGAGTTAAGAGACTCCGAATTCGTACCCTGTGCTAACTTCAAAGTAATTCAACCCCCGCCGCGAACGATACCGCAAATAATCTCTATCTCGCCTGTTCAGACACTCTGACTAGCATCTTTAAGCTTCTAGAAGTGCCCGCTGCTGCAAAGCAACCTTCGTTTGCCCCAACTGCCAATCGAGCCTATTTGCCTTTCTCTTTTGCCTTCTCCCTGGAACACCTCTCGTTACTCTGATTCCCCACCAGTCCTTCCGTACTTCGTAATGAACAATGGCACGGTAACGAACGCTGCGCAGCAGGCTGACTGAATGGCACCGAGCGATTTACCCCTAAACAGGCCTGGCCGGTTAGTTTCGCGTGGCCTAGAGTCTTCGAGTGGCAGGTCCGAGGCGTGTGCCAGCGTGGATGAATGCAGTCAGCGGTGGACAGACGAAGATGGATTTCTTGGATGAGGGTAAAGGGGTGCAGTGACGTTCGGCAATTGGCGCAGGAGGTGCTGCTTACGAGAGAGGCCAGAGGAGAGAAAGATCGGTATGTATAATGGAGGGGAAGGAAGGACGTTGAAGCCCTGTTGTGACGCAGCCTTAGCTTCATCGAGGTATATATCCTCCGCTGGACCTGCTAAGGCCCATTCTCTGGCTGCCAGCCTGCCCCCCCCCCTCCTCCTCCTCCTCCTCTGCCCATCCGCCTCTGGGTCCCTCCGTCCGTCCAGGCCCTTGCCCCTCCGCCACGCTCGCTTCCACTCGCTGCCTCCGTCCCGCGTCGACGATTCCTGTCCTCAGAGTCCTCCTTCCACATTCCTGGGTCCCAAGTCGCCGTGCGGCGGAGACGCTTGGGCGGGAGGTGGAATACGAGAGGCCCTATACAAATCACCGGGCTACCGTCTTACCCGGGCTCATTCTTTCTCTCCCTTTCCCTCTCCTCCTCTCCCCTGTCTCCCGTCCTCTCCGTCGCTCCCCATCCTCCTCTTCTTTCATCCTTCCTTTTCTTCTTCTTTTGCTTCCTCTGTCTCTCTCCTTCGCATCCATTCCTGTCCCTCCCGATCGCGAGCCAGCCTATTATCTCTCTCATTTATCGCGGCTTCTCTCTCCTTCTTGCGCACGTAACACAGAGGCTGTCTCGCTTCCCTGCACCCCCCCCCCTCTTTCTCCACCCTTCGTCCTGTCTGTATAATACACGGGGTGTGTCGCTCTCTTCGTTCCACCAGCCGCGCTTCGTCCTACCCTGGCCCTGGCTCGCTCGTTCCTCTTCCTTCTCGCGTGCGCACGTGTGTGTGTGTGTGTGTGTGTCTGTGCGTGTCCCTCCTCCCTCGAAACCCCCCTCGTGCACTTTCATGTCCCTTTTCGTCGGTTCCTTTTTCTCCTGTTGCGAACAACACGCACCTCGACCCTCGGCCACGCACACGTACCACGCGTTGACGCCCAAAAAATTTGACGTTTCATATAAATTACTCGCGACGGTCGCGGCCCCCGGCTGCATTCCCGCATAGACGTCCCGTGTGGCGTGGTCGTTCCAAGTATCCGGCGAAAAAATTCGCCAAATGGATTACCATAGATCCGCGCGCACCACGGAAGCCAAATGGCGCGCATACTTCGGCAATATTCCCGGCGAATGCTCAGTTCGAAAGTCTGTTGATGGAGTTGTTTAGTTTCCTTTTGTACTCGGATTCACTGGGCATGGTTTTAAATAAAAGGTCCCCCGAGACGATCCCGAGAGCCTCCCCACCCTCCCCGGCCACGGTCCAGCGAGGATAGGATCGCGAGCAAAGAACTTTTCGGCATGCACCGTTCGCCCGCGAGCGATCTTTCTTGATATCTATTTTTAGTAAGAAGCGCCCAAGACCAGACGGTGGTGATTACAAAATTGCAGCAGCGATTGGTCCGTGTCATTTTACCGCCACGGGCATGGGGGTCGAGATAGGGAGGGGGGGGGGGGCGAGGGCAAGAAGAAAAAGACGAAGTCGAGGACGAGCAGCACAGCCAGGAGACGCGCGAGGAGCAAAAGAAATGGCACGAGGACGAAGGTGCGGTAAGAACAAGAGCAAGAAGCAAAGACGGTAGCAACAATAACGTCCCAAGGAAGAAGAGAGGCTTACCAAACGAACAACCATCGCCTACCAAAAACGGACAAGGAGGCATCACCGCCCCGGGGTCCTCGAGGAAAGACAAAACGAGCCACAGGAATATCGCCGCAGAAGAAAAACACTCGGACGGTTGTAAACTAGGAAACGCAGGTAGAAAGCAAATCAGGGAACCACAAAGTGCCTATGGACAGGGGAAAGAAGAAGCCCTACGCTTCCAGCGGCTAGGGGAACAGTCTGCGGGCGTAGGGACACGGATGCGGGCGCTCACGCGCGCACCGGCACGCACACGCACGGGCAAACGTTCACGCAAACCGAGGCACGCATGCAGGGGTGTGAGCCAGCTTTTTCTACTTGTTTTGCTTTTTCAGATGCATTTTTTTCCTGTCGTGGCATGGCTCGCGCGCCTCAAAACCCGCCAGCTCAGGCTCGCCGTGATGGGGCCCCGTTGGAATGTAGGAGGGAGGGGTCCCGCAGGGCCCAGCGAGGCCCGAGAAGGGTCCCGTCCGGCTGGTGGGGGTACCAGTCGGACCGGCTTGTCATGGCTGGTGGGGAGGGGACGGCAGAGCAGAGCGAGGGGCAGCGGACCAGCGGGTACTGGGGGAGGGGGAACGGGCCCCGCTTCGCAACGGGGCAGAGGGCCAGGGAGAGGAAGAAGACCACGGTATGCAGAAAGATCTCAAGATTAGTCAAGAGTTTCAGACTCCCGAGAGAGCTCTCAGTTAATGTTTATACGACTTCGCTCTCCTTTCGAATTCGCATGCCGGTTAGCGGGGCCCCTGCTCTGTCTAGGACACACTTTCTCCTCGGGGCCAGTGAATCTCGGAACGGCCGCCTGTTCGCCTTTGGATCCGCGGCGGCGAATAGAATGTCGCCGCTGCGCGCGGCGAGATCCCAGCCGCTAGTGAAAGTATCCTTATCGCGCGGCTATCCTTTCGATTTTCAGCCTCAACGTAGCACTCCGACGCCGGCCGTATCGTTCCGAGACGGTCGAGCGCGTTTGCTGTAGGTGCGTTTGAATTTCGCTCATCTCGCGGCGGCGCGGGATCTTCGAGAGACGAACTCCGCTGTCGTGCTAATAACGAACCCTTCCACTGCACTCTATGTACAACCTTTGATCGGGAAATCTGGCTCGAGGAGATCGTATCCTCTGGCCTCGACGCGTCGATTCCAACAGAGCGATCGCGGGGCCCGTGATTACTCGCGAGGTAAAAAAATTTTGGAACGCAGCGGACTCGAGGCTGGGCTCGGGCAGTCGCTAACGACCGTCCCGTCACGAAATCAAGAGCACTCGCGCTCTCGCGAAACGCAACACCTAATGACTCGCGTGAGCTTCGGTAATTCGATCTACTCCAGTGGAGGTTAAAAACTGGCGCGCCGTAATTCGAGGCGGATACGCTACCCCGCAAGTCATTCACGATGCTCATCGGCCCGTCCAACCGCATTTCGTCCGTTTAAACGACGGACCAACGGAAACGAGGACGTCGTTCCCGTCCGAGGGTACGTTTACGCCGCTGGAACACGTTCCTGGTGCGGAGCATGCACTCGGGACCCTTGAAGGGGGTCGGTTTTAGGAGGCAGGGCACGAGAGGGCCATTGGATACTTCTTTGAATTAAAGTTCACTGTTTGAACTTGAAATTAACGTCACAGGAACTCGCGTTTAAATTAGCCTTTATTCGAAAGCAGAAAAATCTGTTCAGAGGCATCTTTATTTTATGGTTCATGAACTTCAGATATATCTTGGGGAGAGTAGAGACTAATGCAAGTAGGGGAGAGTTGCCAAAATCGCACTGGTCACCTAAATCGTACCTCACCAAATTCTCAGTAATTAATGAAAATAAACGACACATGAAATAAGAAATATAAACAAAACCTTTTGAGCTTACACTCTATTTTGTGCGTGCTATAAACATTTTAAAAAATCAGGTATGATTAGTGTTCCTGATTTCTCGATATTTTTCGGATTTCGAGAAATGAGAAATCACATCATATTTCTCGAGAATTCTCAAGAATTCTCATGAAGTTACAAAAATATTGCAAAATTTATATTTTTGGAATAATTTTGATAATATTTATCTAAATTTTTATTCCTGTCCAACTTAGACAAAACTTGTGTAAATGAAAAACGGATATTAAATATAATTGATAAATTTATTTATTTAAAATAAAATGTGAGCAAGGCGAAACATTACTTTTTTGTTTTAAAATGTTTTTTTTTTCAAAAGCACAATGCCTCTAATGTTGCGTCAGCGAACTTCCTTTTTTTTGTGACAAAATCTGCGGCTGCGGAAAAATTTCTTTCATTTTGAGTGGATATTGGTTTAATTGTATATAGAGCATCGGAGATACAAAGAGAAAAGTTTAAGAAATTTATAAACAATCGCGCAATTCTTCGTATATGTTGTTAACATTTGTTACTGATTGTAGATGTGTTTATATATTCACGATTAACAGACAATTTGAAGTAACCGAAAATTCGTTTCTGAAAATAAATGGGATTTATAATAATTTTCCTACTCTGAAGATTCTCGAGAAACACTGTAATTTCTCGAGAAATGAGAAATAAGAAATTATAAAATTTCTCGAGAAATTCTCGAGAAAGAATTCTCGAGAAGGAACACTAGGTATGATTGATGTAACTTTTTACCAGTTTATTTTAACTGATAATAATCAAACAATGCAATTTTGTCCTGTATTTTTGTATTTTTCTAAAAGCGGGTTTAATGCAGAATATTTTACATTAATTTTAAGTAGGTACACATTACATTCATTATAAAGTTTAAATTAATATTTATAAATAAATTGACCAATCGTACAATCGTACCAGTAGGATTTGACAACTCGTATGTTATATAGGTTATGTACATATATCATATTCATAGGTTATTGTGGGCTGTGTGTGATCTATATACATATGCATATGTAACTATATAATAATCATTACTTTATGTTGAATATTTTCTACTCTATTTGTTATTGATACTATTTTTGGTGGAGATACGATTTAGGAAACCGGTTGCCTAAACTGTACCTTTTACAGTTGTGACAAAACGATTAATAACAAATTAATTTGTTCTGAACAAAAGGTTAAGCGTATAATAGTAGTTGCCTAAAAGATCAAGCTACAATATCCAATAGTCATTTGCGTTCAAATTAGTACCAAATATGAAATATAACGTAAAATGTCTTAAGTGGTACGATATAGGCAACACTCCCCTAGGTTTGTGAGTAATTAAGTTTGTTCAATGATGACCCCCAACACAAATGCACGGTGGAGAATATATCGAATTTCATATTGTTGGTATTCGTTTCGTGAACAATATTCTACAATATTTTGTACTTAAATAGCAGACCACAGACCATATTCACGATATATTATAGAAGTTCACGGGGCATATGAAATGATCGATCCCGGATAGCGCAAAAGTTCCTTTGTTCGTGGCGGAGATGCAATAATAATAGTCACAGAGACTCAAGAGAATAAAATAAAGAAAATAGTTGAAAAGTAAAAAATATTTTCATTCATACTTCCCTACCGAAACGGCAATTTTATATGATCCAACCTAAAATAATTACGAAACTGCAAAAACTTAATTAACTTTGAAACTTTACCATAGTATAACTACAACGCTGAGAGACAAATAAAATCATGCATTTAGCTCAGATTCGCAAAAATTGCAGCTTCGCAAGTTTGCCATTGGAACGACGATATGAATTTGGACCTGGCTAGCGGTCAAAATCGAAAGAGCGGCTTGAACGCGCCCTTCAAGAACACGGACGTAAGTAGAAGAGGAAAAAAAACTTTTACTCACCGGACAGTATTGCCAGGCCGAACAATTCGCAGTCTCGCATGCCCTGCTGGCCGAGAAGCATGCATGTCTGCGCATACACCTCCTTCACTCTCGACTTCGCCTGAAATCACACATCGGAATCGTTAGAAGTTGAAGGAATGCTGGATATTAAAGGGTGAAGAGTGGTTAGAAATCCTCGAGTCGATTTGACGATCCCATCAAGCACGAAGCAACGTGGATTAAGCGCGATTAACTACTAACAAATAACACTTTCGTCAAGGAAAGCGTGACCACCGATCGAAAGAATCTCGCTTGCACCGCGTACAAGCAATTAACAGGTGTACTCGAAGAAACGGTCTCCCCTCGACAAATTACAACACACGTGACCACTAATAGAGCACGCATTATAAGATTGTATCGCTCTCGAAACCCTTGCTCCAACTCGAGCCCCTCGTATAATTACAAACATACAATACCGAAATCATGATAGCCAGATAATCCCATTTCAAACTGCATTCCATGACGTCGAGCCAGCTCAGCTTTATATTTAATACGCATATTAGCAACAATCTCCTTATATTTTTCTAGGAAGTGGATGAATCGTCAATGAAGATTAAATTAATAGCAGCAGAGAGCTGTGGTTCATCCTTCCTACTATAATCAGGGTTTTTCTTCTTTTTTTTCTTCTCCTTTATTTTTGTGATATGTATATTGTAATTCAAGTGTTGTTTTTATTATTAAAGCTTATATAAATTTAGCGTCGTTGCATTATTTATGTTTCTATATAAGTCGGTGATAAAGGATCGAATTTTATCTACCGTTCACAAGAGATAGCTTTAAAAAATGTGGTAATCCGCATTCTAGAGAAACCGGAATCCCTTGCGTAAACGATATTAGCGTTAACGCATTTTATGCTGCGTTTTGACAGACGCTTTACGAAGGTATTTCGAACGACTCTATCTGACGGAGGAACGGGAACATAAAATCTGCTTTTAATATCTTCGAAATTCGTGCGATGCACCTTGGGTGCTGGGAGAAACTGTCACTGTCCATGGGTTTAATTCTTTGTTATTGGTAGCAGTCAGTAGAGTCTCTGAATATATCATGTGATTCCAGTAAAATCACTAATGTCATTATCTTCACAAGACATTTAATTACAAAAGGTGCCGCCACTTTGAATATCCGTGTGCCTCAATCACCATATGTAAACCTTGAGCTGCAGGTACTCAGAAAATAGTCTTACACATGCTATTCGATATTTCGAAATGGAAATAGCATAAATAATTTCATCACATATCGATGGCTTTCAAGGGAAGATCCCGAATCTGGAATTTAAAAAAATTCTGAAACTTTATGAATATGTAGGGGATTTTCTCCTGATTACAACGTAATTTTTGTTTGCTGCCCAAATTCACTCGAAGGGGGCGAAATTAACCTCTGAAAATTCGGCTATTTTCCGATTTTGTGTTGTAACTCCCGAACTGTAAGAGATAGAAAAAAAGTTTCACGACAATAGTTACTTCTTTTAATTAGATTTATCATTTGGTAAAAAAGAATATTTTACAGTTCACGAGTTATAACACAAAATCGGAAAATTACCGGATTTTCAGGGGTCAATTACATCCCCTTAGAGTGAATTTGGGCAACAAACAAAAATTGCGTTATAATCGGGAGGAAATTCCCTACATACTCACAAAGTTTCAGAATTTTTTGAATTTCCGGGTTCAGGATCTTCCTTTGTTAGTCCACTTTTAGCGTTTTCGGGAAAAACAGGTTTAATCATGCAACGGTACCTACATAAGCTTCAGGGGCACACAATGAAGAAAAATATTTTTTTGACAAATTTATGAAGTAGATACAAATATGATTTTTATACAGCACGAAAAAACGGTCAAGAATTATTTGTTTAAATAAAAATTCAAATTGCACAAAAGGTGGACATACAATATTTGTGGCATTGAGAGCCAAAACGAACAAACCCAAATTGCAAAAAAAATTAATTTCTCCTATTTTATATGATTGGTACAGCCTTGGATTACCGTTTTTGCTCTCAATGTCTGATTTGTGCACTAAACCATCGATATGTACTTAAAAATTTAGAAAATAATTTTAGTTACATTCCATAACAGCCCACCCTTTACTCCTCTCCTTTTACTACATTACCATTTATACTTCCTCACGTAATAAATTCAAAATAATAATAATAATTACATCAGTGGTACATTCGCATATTCGGCGAAATCGAAAGAGTCACCAACAAATGATTCATTCAAGAACCAAACTGATGAACCAAACCTCCATGAAATATAAAATAGAAGAAAAGTTTAACAGAAGTTCCCATATCCCCAGCTACTATGTTGAATCGAGAAAATTGCTGAAAGTGTCGGTTCGATGTCTACGAGGCTGAAGTGCAATCGAGGTTCCATCTCCACTGTAGTAACGTGCGCGCTGGCATTTTGCAACGCTCGCGCGTGTAATAACAATGCGTGGATGAATGAATATTGCAAACGGTGAAAGCGTACCACATACCAGACTCGTTACAACCGTCCCGCGGCTCGCAGACGTAGCCACGGTTGGCCATGCCACGAAGAATGTCTTAGAACGTGATCAGAGTGGCGCGATACACGTCACTGCATCAGATACACGGTGACTGTAACCAGAGCTGTTCCAGTACTCGAAATACTCGATTACCAGAGTCGAATAAAAGTCCGTAGTAATGGTCAATAATTGTCGAGTAAATCGGATATATAAATTAGGTACTTAGGGCAGATGAACTACACAAGTTCCAAATTAGCTATTTGCAATAATTATCGATGTCTCAACTTTTGAGTAGAATACAATTTTTTTTGGAAACAAAGTGATTATACGTTTATCTGAGTAGCTGTAAATACAGTATGGGAAATATTTATTGCATCACTCGAATAAACAAGCTGTCACTTATACCTTTCTCTTATTATTAGTATCAGGAAAATATTATTGCAAAATTTATTTATTTGCAATAATGTGAAGCTTACTATCTTGGTTAAAATAAGTTGGATGTGACTCATTTTATTAATAATTATATTGCTACGAAAATTCAGTGTACTACGTAAATTTGAGAGTGATGCAATAAATATTTCTCGCTCAATAAGGTAAATGTACCTGAACAGTAATGCGAATTTTATATTTTTTTAAGCTTAGTCTTTAATGCAATTGAAAACAAAAAATAGTACCATAATGCATAAGTATTTAGCAATATTAATTAAAATCATTATTATAGAAAATGTAAAATCGTTAGATAGAAATAATTATTTTATAACACACTTCTTATGCATAGCAGATTTCGAGAAATTTCTTAAGCTTCTGTCAAGACACTTCTGTCATTTACTAAGAAAATATTGACAGCATTTCTTATTTATATATTATATTTATTATAATAATACATTATTATAATGGTAAATAGATTTAAATTTAGTTTAAGATGGTTAAATTTGCAAGAAAATGAATATTTTTTTAAACTAGTCTAAGTTTATTTACTGGTACAAGAATTTCGTGAATGTAAATAATTCAGATAACTGGACATGCATTTTTAGGTTGTCCGCTTACTGGGACATCTGCATGTTTTCGTATTTTCATTAATAAATACGTCTATTATAATACATAAACTTTTTTTTCAGTTTCCAATAGTATAATATTGTGTTATCTTCCACATTTCAACATTTTTTTATTTCATGATGATTTTACAAATTAAATTAGGACACAAACTTTGCCGCTATTCCTTAAGTCCCTCAAGCGTCCGGGTATTGGTACATTTGCCTTACATTCGATACTTTTTAGAAAATATGAACGCGAAAACACTCGAGAACCGTGCACAGGATGCAACTTCCTCGACGTGAAAACACGCCAACGCTAGTCAAACTATTAACTGACTCAGATCCCTTTTAAGCTATTCCAAATACTTGATTATTCGCCAGATTTTGTATATCCCCGATGTTTTTCTTCGCATTATCTGCTCGGCCAGCAGCAGTAACTAGAGACGACGCTCTTCGATCCCCGCATTTTTGCAGCCAGAGAAAAAGCCGCATCCACCTCGACAATTATCCTCCGCGATTAGCAGTTTCTCAACGAACGCGGCTGCGAAAAGTCTTGCATTAAAGCTGCTCACGCACGTAAGAGTTATTAACTGTGTGAGAAGAGCAATCCACATAATTCCTGCGTTTAATTTCTTACCGTGCCTTTTTTCCCCCGCGCGTTTTCTATTAATGAAGCCCCGCTCTTCCGTCTACCTCGAAACGCTTTCGATACGAAACACCGTGAATAGCAGTTTTATCGTTATTATGTAGGAGAATAAATTCACGGCGCAGGCTGATCGGTTAATTACTGTTCGGGCAAGGTGAGCGTTTTTTCCCCTATTTCTTTTTCCTCCGCCAGTTTCTTACCTATGCATCCTCATTATCCTTGGCCGAGGAATCTCGCAGATTTCCGTCGCTCCCCGGAGGAATTTCAAAGCTGGCAATTATACTCGTGCCCGGTGCATAAGGAAACGCAGAGATTTATCGGACCTGTTTTAACGCATCAAAGCATACCGGGGGCGCATAAATGTTTATACGCGCGCTTTTACTTCCTCCGCAACCGACAAACGCAGCCAGCATGCAACACTGCCCAACGAGAGCTTCAAATGTTTCCATCATGACCGTATTAAATTAATATCTTCAGGCTATCGCGTGGTAACGTGTAGGTATCTCTGTAGAGCAGTTATTTTCCATGTTCGAAGTTCAGATGGGGGAGAGTAAAGCCGCTACGGTCATTCAGAAATTAAATCCTTTTCCTCATCTTTGGATTGGATTCATAAAACCAAAGGAAAGTTACGCTTCCGTCGATAGAAAATAGGGGGACTTGATTCGGACCCCTTAGAACTTGATAAAGTTCAACAAACGCAGATTCGAATCCGTGGAACACAATATTCTCGATTTCGAAATTTAGAATCCCATTCAGATGTGTCAATATTCGAGTTTGTCGCGAAACGGGTGGCTCCAGGATTATATAGACCAATTCAAATACCCGAGGATTGGATTAAATTCTATATAAGCCACTCTGAAATCGTAGGACCCAATTAAGATATTCCAGGGCTCGGCTGGACTCGATTCAGATGTCTGAGAATTCAATTGGGCCCGATACTGGCGCTACGAAATCGTGGGCCGCGATTCAGATATCACGGCGCTCGATTGGGCCCGATGCGTATAACCCCGAAGCAGTGGGGCCTGATATCGTAACTAGAACGGAGATCCAATTAATGAACCATAGGTACCCTCTGCATTTCGTAAATTGCCTTGAATATCTACTTTAGGGGTAAGTGAACATACTTACAAGCGGGGATCGAAAAATTTCTGGAACTTTTCAATAGGTTCCATTTAAAACAATGACCGCGGAACTTTTTTAAAAATGTTCTCACATTATAAGTTCTCAGAAGAACCGATAAAATAAAAGTTCTTGAAAATAAAAGTTGTAGTTGGAATGGGACATATAAAATATAAGAATAAAAATTTCTCTATAACAGGAACAGATATTTTGTTCACCGATATTAAAAAAATTCTCAATCGTTGTAACAAATACTAAATACTATTCAATGGATAGTACTACAAGGATATTAAATAATAATATACCTATAATATTAGGTATTATTCTGGACAAGTTCTCTTTTCCGTTCCATACTTCTTATGAACCCATTAATTACTTATGTTATGATTTTCATACTTTATTAAATAAACACATGAAGAATATGATAGTATATTGTTAAATAAAACTAGTACCTAATAGTTGAGTACTTTTCTTTATCTTTTGAAAACTTTTTTAATACATGTTCTAATGTAACTTGTTTCCATGGAACTTTTATTATATAGGTTCTAAAATATCTGTTCCATGAGAACACTTTTTAAAGAAGTTCCTGAAGGTAGCATTTGTTTCAATAAAAATTCCACAGGAACAGATATTTTCTTAATCGAAACAAATAAGTTCTAACAGAATTTTTTAAAAACGAGGGTTCGAGAACTTTTTCGATCCCTGCTTACAAGGGAACATCCCGAAACCCGGAAATTCAAAAAAATCTGAAACTTTGTGAATATGTAGGGGATTTTCTCCTGATTACAACGAAATTTTTGTTTGCTGCCCAAATTCGCTTTAAGGGAGTGTAACTGATCCCTGAAAATCCGGTTATTTTCCGACTTTGTGTTATAACTCGTGAACAGTAAAATATTTTTTTTACCAAATGATAAATCTAATTAAAAGAAGTAACTTTTGTCGTGAAACTTTTTTTCTATCTCTTACAGTTCGCGAATTATAACACAAAGTTGGAAAATAATCGAATTTTCAGGGGTTAATTTCACCGCGTTCGAGTGAATTTGGGCAGCAAACAAAAATTGCATTGTAATCAGGAGGAAATCTCCTACATACTGACACAGTTTCAGAATTTTATGAATCTCCGAGTTCGGAATCTTTCCTTGTTAGTCCCAGCCTATCAAGCTTCCTTAATTTTGTAATTTATAGTGTTAATCAACTTGATTCCTGCGGTGCTCACAAGGAGCCCAACTCGAAAATTCCAATTTTAATAAAGCTTCCTGTGACTGTAGAGCAATTTTTCTTTCCTACGGAAATCCACTCCGGAAGGGGTGAAACCAGCCCTTAAAATTATCTGTTCTTTTTTCGATTCTTTAATATAACTTTGTACTAATGCGGGATAGAAGAAAACCTTAAATACAAGACCCCTTCAGTTTCTTATGCTCTATAATCCTTCCGAAAGGAAAATAAAGTTATATTAAGAAATCATATATTAATTTCACCCTTCAGATTGAATTTCCGTAAATCAAAATTGCCGCTTGCTTACTTCAAGATTCTCTACATTCCCACGAAGTTTCATTAAAATCCAAACTGTCGGTTTCGGAACGTTTCCTCGCGAGTCAGAAGCACAGTAAAGCCTGCTACAACTCAATCGAAGAGCGTATCTCTTCCCCGCCGAGCCTGCTGGAATTAATGCCGCCCGATTAAGACAAGAAAGTTAACGCGGCTCGTACATACGCGCAGCTGATAGATCGTCGGGAGCGATGCAGTAACTCAACTGCAATTTAATAGACTCTGAATCGCGTCCGCGCACAGATTACGCGTAATGGAAAGCACGAAGAAGTCGGAATAATAGTAGCGTTATATTTAAAAGCCGTGTACCTCTTATAAATAATACTGTTACGAAACGATCGGAGGGAGAGAAGAAGAAGAAAAAAAAAGAGCGTCGTTTTACGGCCAGTTTAACAAGTTTACGCCGCTTCGCGAAACGTGGTAGCGAGCGTCGTAACACGGAGCCACTTTGCTCGAGTGATAAATGTATAATAGAAACGGCGGCGCGTATCGCGATTAGAATGTCTCTGCTCGTGCAGCGGGGGCCCTCCTTGCGCCTACCTTCGCTCATTAGCGTTAAAGCGAAAGAATTCATCGACGGGGCCGATAAAAGGTATATTATTTCACTTGATTAGAAAGTTAGCCGATGTAAGCTATCCTGCTGCGCGGGAACCGGTTCAAGTTTCGCGTACCAGCGGCCCCGTAGTGGGGAGAAATCGGAGCAACAAACGAGGGAGCATGTAGAAATGACCTGATTCGCTAACCACTATGCTCCGGACCAACAATACCTGGTTATAATTTATATTCGCGTGGAGTGATTGTCCTGGGAATTTCTAGGTGACCGGTTGAAACTTTAATCGGTTATATTTTGAGGTCGAGTTATTGTTACTGCTGCTGTTTACTTAAGAATTTTGAGAGATCCTGTAGAAATCGTTATCCAGCGCGGTCGATTAGACGGGAATTGATCTGGGCGCTGGCCAAAGGACCGGCAACTAATCAGGGAGGCTGCGCACGGGAATGTTATTACAATTGCAGCGGTTTGAAGCCCGCTGCCACGGAGGGAAAGGTCCCCTCATAAATGCTCGCGGCGGAATGCCCGCGCGTCGGTCCAACGGAACAATTTATCGCCCCGTATCGAATATTTCGAGTCGCCCGGCGCATTCCGGGGCCGATCTTGTCCGCACCAAATCTCTACGGGCCACCATAAAATATCCGCCGCGGCAGCCCTGTCCGCTCAGATTTACGGTCGATCCTATCGGTGGGCGTTTCACGATTCCTGCCCGCGACGGCCACGGGATAGATTCGCGGGATTGACAGAAATATCTGCACGAACGGATCTTCCCCTTGGAAGATTTACCTCTTACGGCGACCCGACCGCGCCGGGCCCGCGCTGCAGAAAAATCCGTCGCGATGGAATACGGGAATCCATGATTAACGGTGGGAGGGGGCGGGGGGGGGGGGGGGGGGGTAAACGGTGGAAATTTAGTCCGAGGGTTATGCTAACGTTATGTTGCAATCAGCGATACTAGGGGAGTGATGGGGAGCCTGTGGCTTGTGGCAAAATCTGTGCTAAATATTGGCATACAATTAATGATGTAACTTACGTATTTTAGCAAATATTAAGAATATTTATTATATAAATGTTAATTAAGGTAAGTAATTCAATTTTATGATATAAAATTATAAAGGGATTCAATGAATTAATGAGATCAGATAATTTAATATGATAATTATAAAGTGGGTGGCAAAATTACCTATTATACCTACTTAAACAAAAGGTTTGAGATTTTGTAAGTTTAAGCGATGGCATGGCTGTATCTCTGCGAAAAATGGTCGCAAAAAATATTTAAAAAACGCAATTTAACGCTTGAAGTTTCTAGTTTTTGAATCAAGAACTCAAATTTATTTTATCCTTTATGATGTTATCTGTTTTGTCAAGATGAAGCGCAGGAAACGAAGTTTCAGAAATTTGTGCCTACTTACAAGGAGAGTATTTTAGGTGTCCGCCTCCGATCATTTTGATTTTTGGATATGTTATAGAGGACCGAAAAATAAGAAATACGTGTTTTTTTTATTTTTCCCCGTTTTCATATTTGGGGGGTGAAAACTGCGTTCAAAGTTAGGGTTGAAAAATCATTTTTATGGAATATCTCGAGAACTATTAGAGATAGGGGAATAGTGTCAATGGACGAATTTTGTGTCTTTGAATGCGAAATATAACTGACTCACCAGATTTTCAAAAAGTCCATTTTTTCCACAAAAATGATTTTTCAACCCTAACTTTGAACGCAGTTTTCACCCCCCAAATATGAAAACGGGGAAAAATAAAAAAACACGTATTTCTTATTTTTCGGTCCTCTATAACATATCCAAAAATCAAAATGATCGGAGGCGGACACCTAAAATACTCTCCTTGTTAGTTTGAACGTATGCACGGGCCAAAAAATTTTTTTCCGGTATATCCAACGAAGAGCTCTAATAGTACTTTTCACTTTGAACACCTATAACTTGCGAAATCATGATCGCAGTCAAATTTTGAAAAGTGTTTTGGACAGCTAAGAAAGTTTCCTTTCAGAACATTTAGTTGCCAATTCAAGATTTTTTTTTAATCGGATTAAATCCATTTTAAAATTATCCCAAAAATGGACAAAATGTTTTGCGTATAATAATTTGGCCACCCTCTGTAACAGTATATATATACCCTCGGACTAAATATATAAATATATATATTCTTTATATATATGAAGAATAAACAAAACTACAAAATTGTTGGCTCGTTGGTAAAACTGATGAAAGCCATCGTTCCACCCTACAATCCTTAAGGATTAATGGACGCAATTACTTTCAAATTTTCCTGAACAATAGCAGATTAATAAAAATCCATATGGGGAGAAACTTATATATGTACTTTGCAGTAATAGATTGAACTTTAAATTTGCATTTAAAATTAAGAAATGTGGTCTTGGTGAGTTTTACCAACAAGCCAAAAATACCCATGTCTACATTCAATGAAACTGCGAACTTGCGAGTGATCTGAAGACACCTAAAGCTATTTAGTTGCAATACTAGTAAAATATTCAGGCTATTCCAAAATAATACACCCAACACACGGAAGCCTGAAATATTCTAGACAGCAGGATTGCAGGGTGCATCGAAAGCCAAGAGGCTCACTATCCCAGTGCAACCTTACCCTCGTACCCCCTTCGTAAGATCCTCATCCCTTGTACTTCGAGTGGCGCTAGGTTCTGCTAAATGCTCCCCCTATTTTCTACAAAGCCTACAAAGTGTACGCCGAGCAATTGAACTCGGAGTTCCCAGGTATAATATAATCCCTAAAAGAAGCAGTATCAGCCTCAGATGCGCCCACCCAGCTAATTTTCGTTACAGCAATACCAAGCCAAGCTGCACGAACGCTTAAATACCCACGGAGGTAGCGTGAATTCGCGTACACCTTGTATACAGGGCGTACTTTCAGTTGATCGGCGTAACGAGGCTAGAATCCAGCCCGTGATTCCATAGCAGGCCAACGCATACGAGGCCACGCAGGCAGAACGAGGAATTTCCTTGGCAACCGGGAATTCAGATTCGCGGTTACAAATGAGCCTAGCTGTAATTAGGGAGATGGTATCGTGTGAGAAGGTATACGCCACGGCGTGCCTCGTGCTCGGCCGCGTGTTCTCTCTGCGGACGGTTTGTCTAACGACGCGAGGAGGCAACAGCCTCGAACGGGCAAAATCGGCGCCGTTCGCGGAAACCTTGGCATTGAAACTGCGATCGACTTCGTTCTGCCATGTATTCGCTACGCGGATGTGGGAATCGTGGATTCCCTGAACAAACTTCAAGCGCCATTGACCTCTGTTCATGGGAACCCACACAGCACCATGACATTTCAGAGACGTGGCAGGTTCACTCCTATGTCCGCCTTAACAATATTGCAGGAGTGTATTTTTGCAAAGTTGCGGCAGCATTACAAATATGTAATCCTGTAACGTTTCGACAATGATTCTGCAACGAAACGGCAAAATTGTGCCAATGATCCTGCATCTCTTCGGCAAAATTGTGGCAATGATCCTGCAACTCTTCGGCAATATTGCGGTGCGAGATTGCAATGTTGCACCGCATCGTTGCAGAGACGTTGCAGGTTCACTCCTATGTTCACCTTAGCAATATTGCAGAAGTGTATTGTTGCAAAGTTTTGGGAACATTAAAAATGTGTAGTCCTGCAACATCATTGCAGAGAAGTTGCAGGTTCACTCCTATGTCCGCCCTGGGCAACATTGCAGGGAGTGTATTGCCGCAATGTTTCGGAGATTTTACAGCAATAGACCTGCCGCAACGTTTCGGAGAGTGAGGGACGCGACGACATGAATGTGTGTAGGCAGAATCGTAAATAGTATAACCCCCCTTGTGTCTTTTTCTCATAGAAAATTTTTTTCCCCAGAGGGATTCGAACCGAGGACCTGTAGCATCGTAGACGAACACTTTACCGCCGCAGCTACAACCGCTGATTGATAAGATTGCTTACGTATTCGAACTTATATTCCTACCGAGCAAAACTTTAAACTCAAATTATTCAAAAACGAAGGCTCATTTGACAAACCCCATTAGGGATTTGTAACACTATAGGTGCGGATTACAACTTTCACCCGGTGTCATTTTAGGTTAGGTTGGAAAACAGTCTTTAGACTGAACCCTTGCATTTGTCATTTCTTCTTTCTTCTCCCATGCTTAATTGTATATATGTGTTTGTGTAATAAAGACGTTTAATAATAATAATAATAATAATAATAATAATAATAATAATAATAATATCACACATTAAAACATATAGTACCTACTCTATCTAAAAAAATTAAATTGATCTTCAAATCTCTTCTATAATTTCATGTACAAACAAGTCTCGCGATAACACTTTTTTCATATCTTCAACGGCCAACGAGAAATTCTAGGGAATCCAGTTAAATGAAACATGCTGTAGAATCCACTCAACGTCATGTACATATTTCGATAGATTTTATCAGTCATAATTGCCTCAGAATATTGCTGTAATGTTTCTACAATATTTTCACTACAGTAGATTGCACGTCGACGTGCGCGCAATATTGCCGAAATATTGTTGGATCGTTGCCACCGAAACATTGCACGACGGTGTGCGCGCAATATTGCCGAAATATTGTAGAATCGTTGGCACTGGAACATTGCACGTCGATGTGCGCGCAATATTTGCAGTAATATTGTAGGATCGTTGCTACTGTAACACTGAAGTGGCAACGTGTGCGCAATGTTACAAGAATGTTGCCACTCACATATTGCACGGTAATATCGCAGCATCCTGCCTGCAATATTGCAATGCAATAACGCAATATTGCAGCATCGTGCCTGCAATATTGCAATGCAATAACGCAATATTGCAGCAACGTTCCTGCAATATTCCTGCAACGAAGTGCGCTGTATGGGAATCCTCGAGAATCGCAGGATAAATAAGAAGAATGGAATGAAATCGGAGATTTTCGGAAATCTCTCAGTATCGAGATCGATGCAGGTGTTTTAACTCTCCGGGTGCTATGGACGCTGTGGTATCGTTCAGTGCATGTACTGTGTGCGGAGAACGCCCATAGGCGTTCATCACCTACGGTTAACAGATACGGATATAGGATTTCCGCACGCGCCGTACGCTGCTACGAAGTAGTAAGAGACGGATATGCGTGTACGAGTTTATGGCGACGTAATTAATGAAACCTTTCTGTTTAGGGGTTACACAAAATAGGTAACGTTCCGAGGGAAGTGGCTTTTTTAAAAAAAGATTCTGATGGGATTCTATTTCTACATCGTGTTCACCGTTCCATGGGAAGTGTCGTGAAAAGGATGATGGTAACGCGAATAAGGTTACTTCCTTCCTATCCTCGAAAAACATGGTCTTGCGCTAATGAGCTCGTTAGAGGTGCGCCATTAGGGACTATGAAATCCCTTATAACCCCTCGTAGGATTCTTCGAAAGATACGAGGTTCGTTGTAAGAAAATCCTCGTTTCGAGGGATGTGATTGATCTACGCAGTTGCACAATTATGGGCGGAATGTTAAGCAGCAGCGAACAAATTAACCGCAGTGCATATGGAAATGTAATGAATTTTTCTCCACACGAGGATCGGAAACGCGAACAGAAATCGAATTTCCACGCTGTCATTCACGCCAGCACATTAATCATGTCGTCGGCTAAACGCTACGATAGCCCATGAATCATCAAATAAAACGATCTATCAGCATTCCTCGGGGCTTCCATTCCTCTAGATTTAATCGCGGACTGTTTAATTCGAAATTGACCATCGGAGCGATGAATCTCCCACCCCCGTGACAAGGAATTTCCAAACGAGACCGTTCGCTTCTCAAGGGGCGTTGAAAAATGCATGAGAACACGCGTTTGCGAGCCGCCGACACGCAGGAATTAAGAAAACTTCACGGGACGGAACTTCCAGCGAAGCGTCTCGCCTCTCGTTAACGCGAACAAAGGTGCAACATCATCGTTAAGAAGCCCCCGCGTTCACCCATCGATGCCTACCATAGCATCCCGTCCGTTTGCAGCCTTCGTAACGAAACAATTTGGTAACACTGAAGATTAAGTAGGCATTCGGTACCAATTGCAAACCTCGAGCGACTTATAAATAGTCTGGGGTAAGGTCTAAATAGGGTGGATGTACCAGTGAATGAACATTTTTTATTAAAACGAGTAAAATGAGTTATTAAAGCAAGCAAATAATTAATTAGAGACTTCTTTCAATTTCTTGCTTCATATCCAAACAATTTTTGCAGCACGTGGAATTCCGAGCATTGTATCCAAGAGCACGCTTGGGTTTTGATTTCAACCCAATTAAGATCGAGAATAAAATTCGTTATTAAAGAAGAAAGGTGAGTTCACGTTGCATCGCATAATAAATCCAATATTCACGAGTGACATGGGCTTAATTAAACTTTCATTTCATTCGCTGGTCCTGGAACTAAGTAACCAAGTTTGGCCTAACTACTGAACGAAACAGAGGGTGTCCCTTCAATTCTCAGGTGGCGGAAGCGAGATCTATTTTGACTCGTCCAAAATATTAAATTATTAAGTTAGTGAAAATATTTTTTGCTCTTTAACTATTTTATTCATTTCATTTTTCTGAGTTTCTGCGACACTTCCCGAGTCGTAAGCCACCGTTAGCAATTGTTATTATATACCCATCATACGCACCCAACCCTAATGAGCCGTGTTACTTATTAATTATATTATTTCTTGGAGAAGATAAGAATATCGGGAATTGCAAACGGCGATCCTAAGGCGTGCGTGAATAAAATTCCGGTGCAACGTGGCCTTTGCATCCGGCGACCAGAAAACTATCCCCCATCCAAGGGTTAAACCGCCTTCAAATTCAACTACCTACGACAACGTCACCTCCGGGCGATCGTCTGCAAAGGGACAATGACAAATCGCGGCGCATCTAAGAATTAATTTAGAAGCCCGCTAAGAGCCCGGCGACAAAAAGCAAATGGCTGCCCTGTAATAAGAGGGGAGGGGCACATTTAGTAGATTATACCCTCCGGAATATCGCCATGCAGAACTACTTAAGCGTACCCCAAGTATCTTACTAGATTGCTTCCTCCAACCACCGCGTTACAATGTAACCGAGCGCGAACTTTTTCAATTAGCCATTCCAGGCTCCAGCGTTCCCTCCACGCTTCCCCCCTGCCTCGTCGGTTGTAAATGACTCTTAGCGCGGACAAGGCAGGTGCGTGTACCTTCACACGCCTCGATATATCAACTATAGTATACGCGAGGTCTCCTCCAGCATCGGTTTGCTCCGAACTCGCACGCCCACGCCGCGGATGTAACTAATCGCATTCCACGGATTAGAAAATCCAGGCGCGCCCTGCAGCGATCACCGTGCCCCGATAAAGCACGGTATTCTCGCGAGGCATCCGCGTTACGTGCTGGAGGATGCAACACGGTCTGCCGAATGCTCCTCTTCTTTTTTTCTTTCTATACAGAAAAACCAGGTCGTCGTTTTAGTTTCACAGTCGGAAGTCACTCGTGGGCTAACGCGAGACCATGCGTGGCCTACCGCGTTGTACGGGAATCTTTCAGTTTTCCTGCTAAACGCACTGTACCGTTGCTCCAGGTTTCCATCGCGGAATGTTACAGTTTGAAATGTTGATTATTTGAACGGTTCTTGGAGCTCTTTGTTGGGCGCGATAAATCGCTGGTAGGTGGGATTTATCTTGCGGCGAGGATCTAATGCGTACTCGATTTCTATTTTATAAATGGGGGCGAATTGAGATCACGTTGTAATAACTATGTTTTATATCAACATTATCTGAGAACCGTCAAGGATACTTGATTTCACGAAAATGAATGAAGGATAAACACACGCAGCTGTTCATAATTATTAGGGCACCTAAGTAGTTTGTGTGCAATAAGGTAAATGTCCCAATACCTGGACACGTCCCAGTACTTGGACACTAGTGCAAATAATACTGATTATTACGTTTAATATTCACTTTATCCATAAAAGAAATGTTTTATTCAATTACTCAAATATGTAATAAAATATATTCATATACATATTTTTCTTGGTAAACTTGTAACACTCGTAATAAAAATAAATTTTCTTGAACTCTCCAGTTTACACAATTTTAGTATTGCTCTTATCTGATTTGCTAAACAGTCTCAACTTTTTCTTAAGCGAATATTATTAATAATGTTTAGTATTTTGGTACAACCAACACCGTTTTAGAAAAGTGGTACCTGGTAGCATTATTTTTTGATTGGAAGATTAAAATTATAAATCGTATTAGTTTTTTATTCGCGGGTCTATCTACTGGTACAGTGAAATCCCGGAACGACCCTAAACCTGACCATATGTGCAAACTGTGAAATAAGTATGCGTAATTGTTAACACAATAATAAAATAATGATTTAACACCATAATAATTATTACTTTGTATTCTTGTTATCTTGTTTTAATGATAATATTTCATTCATGTGTAAAATTCGTGTTACATACGAATACACATAACCTTAAAATTAGTCATTCAATAAAAGATTCTTTTTACTCAAGTTTGTTTACTGGTTTAAATAAATTACTTATACAGAAGAAATATGCCAAAAGAAAAACTATTGTGTTGTTGTTGTTTTACTTAATTTCCCTAGAAAACATCCAAATTTCATCATGTGTCTAAGTAATGAGATAGTAAAATCGGGACACCGGGACATGCTAGTTAAGGATGTATTGAACCTATTTTCAAAATAGTGCCAAGTTGATGAACATTTGTGAGATTGTTCTTTTTAGTCTTCCTGATGTGTTCCAAAAATTTTAAACGAATTCACTAAACGGTTACTGAGTTATAACGATTTTAATTTTCACTGATTTTACACGTACTCTTATGGAAAGAGACGATCTTGACGGATAAACCATCTGAAAAAATGTTGAAGAAATAGTGCCAATATTTTCTATTTTTTTTTTTTGTACATGCAGTATATGGGTAGATGAAAATATCTGCCGAGTTTCAATTGTTTTCACTACACCGTTTTAAAGAAATAAATTATAACTTGAGAAAATTGTGAATTCTGGCCATTTTCACTGGCAAAAGTTTAGCAAATAATGCTTGAGAAAGCATTTGTAAAGTGAAAAATACCTTCCTAGGATTAAAAATAAGACTCCAACTGTCGTTCGAATTGCTTACATCTAGATTTACTATGTGTAAGACGTAGATATTTAAGTATTTCAAATTTCATATACTTTTGTCTGATATTGTACGTCCGATACATCCTTAAGCTGTCCAGGTATTGGGCCATTGTAAGGACTATGAATTTTCAATATTTTACAAAATTATTCAATCCCACAATATGTTGTTTTTATTTAAATGGTAAAGTACACACGATGCTCTATGTACTTGCAAACTCGCTTTTATATAAATCGATTTATATAACTGAAAAATTCTCAAACGTGTTTCCGCCGAACCTTAAATGTCCAGGTATTGGGACATTTACCTTAATTTAGGAGCATGAAGCTAGAGGGGTGCAGCTCCATATTTACCAACTTTGAGTAAATTAGAAATGACTGTTTATAAAATTATCGCGTTAACATTAAAAAGACAACACTGATTGAAACATATATATATATATATTCACAGAATAGGTAGTAGTTATTGAGTTGACAAGTTTTTATTTCTATTTTTGGCGAAAAAATATTCTAACTATAATAAAAATATTAACCCTCATCTGTTCCTGGTGTCAATTTGACACAGTTTTCTCGTAACAAGTTATACTGTTCTGTTATTTGTGATTCTTGTAAACAGGTAGTATGTCCTGCACATCGTTTTATTTTATGCGAAAGTTGTAAAAAATCTAAGATGCAAATGTTGACTCGTCAATTTGAATAAAAAAATAACGAGAAATAACAGTGTACCTTGTCATTTCATCGATCTTTTACCACTGTGTACACCGAGGGATAGATTCAATTCGTGAAATGAGCAATGGATGAGGTTTAATATTAATATTATTATTTCTATTTTTATTTATTTGCAATAAATCATTCATTTGTTATCGGATTTGCAGCGAACGTGGACCAAACGATGTAGAATTTTGTTTACGTACATTACAAGGCCCTCAATTATTGTGAAAAACGTTGCATCATTTATTGAAGAACCGTACCGAATTTCACTTCATTCAGTGTTTTAGAAATTTAAAGTAAAAGCAGTGAGAAGTGTCCAATCTACAGGGAGTATCACATTTCCTGCAAATACAGCATGTGTTCTAATACTAATGAACGGCAGCGTATGCTTTATACAAATCTTCCCGGACACATTAACGTTGTCGTTTCTCGTTAGAGGATAACACCGAGTCCCATGGTGTATACACGATTGAGAATTACCATGTATAACGGAACAAGATGGAAACGGTTATATGCATGGCATCGTGAATATGCATTGTCGTCATGAATTATTCCCGTCCATTACGCCGAATAATAATGTAGCCTGTACTCACCTCAACGACGAAGTAAAGAGGATCACCAGGAAGGGCTTGAACGGCGAGGTAGCGGCTGGCGGACACCAGGGGTTGAAGGCAGGACCGCGCAGCCGTGACACCGCTACCACGCATGCTGCATGCTTCATTTCGTCGCCGCTACGCCCAGCGTCCTTACTGTGGCAACAGAAATCACGAAACAGGGACGTTACATTGCGGTTCGTTATAAGAAACACATAATAACATCATTCAAAGAGAGTCGAAATTGTGAACCCAGAAATTTCAAGTTCAACACGCGAGCCTGTGCTTTCAGACCATTTTAAGCGTTGCAGATCTTTTCGTCGCGACATCGAAGGGGGGTTAATATTTAGGGATTGCAATACCGGTAAACCGATTTACCGGTTTATCGGTGAATCGCGAGAAATACCCTTAAATTTTGACCGGTAATTCGACAAATTTTTACCGGTAATTCGTTAAGTTACGTATAGCAATCTAGCGCATATGTGTGTTAATTAATTTTAACGATATCTAATACGTTATCAGTGAAAAAAACTTTAACTAATAATAGAGACGAAAACCGAAGTATCTCATGAAGAACCAACTCTGATCCAAAAGAAAATTAAAAATCTAAATAAAAAAATAGACGCATTTTCAAGTAGAAGAAGTAAAGAGAAAATATCTACAAATGGGATATGATTTCTTAATATCTACCCGAGCAACAAATGTAGAATCTGAGAGCGCTTTATCAGGAGACCGAAGTTTTGGCAAATTGTGTTTTTTGCGTGCTAATTTGTTAAAAAGAATTGTTAAATAAAAAATATTTAATTATGTATGTAAGTTAAGATTCGTTTCATGGTTTTCGTGGTGAAAATCCATATTAATAAGTATTGTCAATAGTTATACGAATATAGGTATCTATTTTGTATTATATCATTTTATATTTTAGTTTCAGAACAGACGTATTTGCATATATTTTTTATAATGCTCGATTAGAGTTAAATTCTTTTTTGTAATGTTTACTCTTATATTTTCAATACCTTGAAAAATTACCAGTAAATTACCGGTAAACCGGGTTTCCTTGAAACTTTACCGAATTACCGGTAATTGAAAGAGTCGGTAAATTTGCAATCCCTATTAAAGTCAACGCGTAGTTTCGTAGACCAATCGTGTGTGATTGATTAAACATAGTCCTAATATGGTGGAGTTTGGAATGTATACTCATTTTCATAAGGAGCATTTGGGTTTTGGTGACACCGGACGAAGATTTAATAGGAAATTTAGAAATCAAAGTTGACATACAAAAATTTAAATATTACTAAAACTATATAAATTATTCAACGGGAAACATGCGGCTGGTTCCGCCAGATGCGAGTTTGGAAGTGTCCCGTGGCAAAGTTTAATTGGGAAACGCTGGACTAGGGAATAACCCTGCGTAGAAGATAACAATGCACGTAGGAGCCGATAGAAGAAGAGAGTATGCAAATGGGAAACGGTAACCGGTCACACAAATCACGCTGGCGTTTCCAGAGAGTCCAGGCCGCAGGAACGGCTCGCCCGGGCGCTTCAACAATACGTGCGGTGAATCCCCCTCGCGGTCCACGGTAAATCACAGAATCGCTCCCGGCATTACTCCATTTTCATCTCCGTGGAACAAGAGGCGGTCGCGTGGATGAAGGAACGGACGGGTCCTCTCGCTCGCGCCGGGTCGGGCACCCGCTCATAAATCCGCCGTGCAATAAGTACCCCAAAACTGCAACGCGAGAGGGCATCAGGCCTCTCCAAGGAATTTCGTGCCCCCTGGCGGCAATTAATTGCTCCAGTTCACGGTGCATCTCCGCGACTGCCGTCACTAGTGGAATTTCCAACGGTAAGCCCTATACAAAGCTCAGACCCGCATTAGACTGAGGAACTTGGGTGCCTCAAGGGTCGTGGGCTTAAAAGACGTAGGCTTTTTAATGTTACTGACAATGAGGAACAAGTGTATAGATCCTTTGCACCTTGCTGGACCACACTATGATAAATCGACGAAGAGATGCTCTACGGATCTCGTGAAGTTACTAGCCTGCTAGGGTGATTTACATTGATGAAGTATGGTAGGAGGAGGTCCTGATTGTTTGCTGATTTAAGGGGTAAATCCTATTTTACGGGTTAAAAGCATAGCAGAATTGAGGAATTCTTTTTTTCAAGAAACTAGCATTTCGATTCATTTGAAATTGGGACCATGTTTTTATGCATCCTTAAAGAAGTTGCAGTTATTTTATTCATTTTTAATAATAAGTATAGGAGTTGTGCATGATATTTACCGTCCAGGTAATCTGAAATACAAAAATGAAACGGCGGTTTAGTTTGTACATATGTAGCTTCAATTTTATGAACCAGAATGTCGCTAAGTTCTATACTTCTTTTGTTACATAAGAAAATTGGCGCAAGATTGGATTGCAAAAATTAAAAGTTCTGACCTTTCAGTTTGAAAACTCTCCGCACTGCTTAATAAATTGTTTGTTTTTTGCTGGTTCATCAATTTCAAGCTACATATGTATAAAATAAAACACCGTTTCATTTTTCTGTTTCAGATTACCTGGTAGATAAATATCATGCACATCAAAGGCCGGCGAATTTTGCGCGGCGTGATGGTCGATCATGCATAACAACTATATTTGTGGTTAGAAATTAATAAAAAAAAAAAACTGCAGCTTCCTCAAAGATGCATCAAAACATGGTCCAAATTTCAGATGAATCGAATCGCTGGTTTCTAAAAAAAAATCCCAAAATTTGCTATGTTTTTAGCCAAAAGAATAGGATTCCTCTCTTAACCAACCAAATTCGGTTGGCAATGGTTGCTGTACCGAGGTCAATCGAGTCACGTGCATGAGATGGCCAAAATGCAACGAATATAGGTATAATAATAATAATTAATAATAATAATAATAATAATAATAATAATAATAATAATATACCGCCATTATTACGCGTAGCAATGGGCGAGATTCAGCAGTCGGCTGTTTTTAAGTCTAACCCGAGTACAAAATAGAAAACGGTCATACAAACTGCAGAATAAAGAAAATACAAAATGCAAAACTCAAACAAAACAAAAACGAACGCATTACAGTAAGGCGCCGTTCAATTGACTCTGCGTTAAAAGCATCGATATAATTGTACAAAATACTTTAGAGACTGGATAAAAGAAAGAAACAGAAAATCAGCAATTGCCGTGTAGTTCGAGACATGCTTCTTAAACATCGCGTAAGAATCAGCACCTCTAAGGGGCCGTCCTTAAATTACGTAAGTGTAATTTTGACGATTTCTTACTCCCTCCCTCCCCAATATAAGAATTCGTAAGATTTGATATTGCAAGCCCCTTCTTACATAAAATTTTTTACATTGAATTTTTTCAGTTATTAAAATTCATTTAACGGTTTATATAATTCATTTAACTCGGCTTCGGGAAATTGAAACAAAAACAACTTCTCTGGAAGTGGATTAATGGTAGAATTTGTATTTATTGAAAATTAGGTTAAAAAATATTACGTAAGACGCTACGTGACTCCCCCCCCCCCCGTAAGAAAACGTAAGAAATTCGGGACCCCCCCCCCCCCCGCAAAAAAAGCCTTACGTAATTTAAGGACGACCTAATATATATGATTTCGGCGCACCAGTTCGGTCACTTTAAAACATTAACAATCAAGCTATTTTGCAATTAATTCAATATTTATATAAATTTCCAACGTTTCGGTCTTAATTTAGACCATTAGCAAGGAAAGATTCAATATAAAGAAACGAATACTGCGAGAGCTATTAATAACTATAAATAACTGTTAAGGACGACAGTAACCGGGGGCGATAGTAACAGGAGGACGATTGTAACACGTTAAATATCTCAGAACATATGATAGATATTAACACAAATTTTGGATATATGATGAAGAATGAAATTTGGAATACACACATCCATGTCCTAACAGTATAGATACACAATACACATGTATAGTGGAGGAAATAACTTTTCGATACCCTGAAGTAACTTTTTCTTACTGATTTAAAATTGTAATATACATACTCCCTTTGCAAGTACGTGTTTTTTCTTTTTTTTAATATTTAATCTGGTCATTTTTAAATTAATACTGATCGTTAGTTATCACTTTTAAGTGTCTCGTTAATTAAAATTTATAATTTAAGTTCAAAAGCCTGGCTGGGGTCGATTGTAACATCGGCAGTCGGGGTCGGTTGTACCGCGACAGAACCGAATAGTGACAAAGAAGATGAATAATATTGTCTTATTTACACGGAATAATATAGCACAGCACAAACAAACAAATGAAAAATAGGTGGAATGTAGTGAATGTAAGGATTGATCACATGAAGAATGTACCAGCCAAAACGTTTTCCATTTCTGTCACAATTGCGATACCGCATAATTGGTTATAAATTGTACTTTTTTCCATTTACTATTATAATTAAAACTAATAAATATTTTAATTTTGTAAAGTTAAATTTGTGCTACTATCAACTCCATGCAGTGCTACAACCGACCTGGAGTCAGGGACGGTTGTAACACTTTGTCCGCTTCTCAATTTTTAGTAATAACCTGGATATTACTTGACAAACAGCAAAGCTGTTGCGGCTCAATAAGTGTCAGATAAGTGAGTAACATTTTCGTATGAAAACTTTTGTTGTAACTTTAATAGTTTTTGCATAATCGTGTTCCAAAATCAAAGTGTTACTACCGCCCCCGGTCTACCCTACATTGTAGTAGTGTGCAGCAGAAAAGGAGAACGCACCACGAGACTTATTGTTAGCGATATGATATGCCGGAGTCGACAGGTCATATGCATACAGGTGTTATGCATAATGTTGTCTAAAGGTGCGTTTAAACCAAACGAACGAATGCTCGTTCAACCCCCCCCCCCCCCCCCCACATCGACAATGAAAAGTTACAAGTGAAGATTGCCGTTTACACTAAATGAGCATGTATTTTGTCTAAATAAGGGGCGAACGAGCATTCGTTCGTTTGGTTTAAACGCACCTTAATAGGAACTCTAAAGTCCCTAGAACGAGAGTCCCCGGCCTCGGTTATTTCGGGGTCGTGCCGCGATTCAACAAAGTCGCCATGGTAATCGACGAAATTGACTAATGGACGATCCGCGAGAGAGAGAGAGCAGAAAGGAGGAGAAACCATCTACCCGCGTAGGGATGATCGATGGGATCCATTACCGAGAGACGCGTGCAATCCGCCCACACCCCGAGGAGCCTGGGCTCTGTCCCTTTCCCTCGATCCATCCACCCTCCCCCCGCCGCCGCCCTGCGCGCGCCCTTGCCCGTTCTTTACCCCGTGCACACAGCGGCGGCACTGAGTTGTCTATTTCTCTTTCTCGGCTGCCTCTCCGCTCGCAGCACGTTGATGCATTTACTCGCTTACCGGCATAACTGCCGCGCCATTATAAAAGCCGGTCTCCTCTCCTTCTTCCTCACCCTCTCTGCAGCCTCTCCCCGATGCCTTGCTCCCTCTCTTTCTCTCACTCTCCCTCTCCCTCTGTCTACCTCCCCTCCTTTTTCCTCTTCCTACCCGGCCGCTCGGTCGCCCTCGGTCCCGATAGCCGATGCATTTCGCAGCCGTTCAACCTGCGCCCCTCTAGCGTTCCCCGCGCGATCACCGACCCCGCGCGCCGTCCGTTTCCAGGGAAAATCCTACGGAGCAGATTTCAGCCGGGAGAGGATGCCTTATCGGTAGCATCGTCGCTCTTCGGCCGGCTTTATTAGCTCGCGCCGCGCATCGGTACGCAGATCGCCGCGGCCGCGCAAGAACTCCAGCCGGGGCTGCGTTCGACGCGGTATAGGGACACGCGGCGAATCCGAAAGCAAGAGCCGTCCCCGCCGGGACCGGCGGGGATGAGAGGAGAGGATCCGCTAGCGGGGACCATAGATCGATCGCCGATGAGGACGACTGGGCTCGATCGTTCGACGAAGTGCGAGCCGCGCGCACGTAGGCGGCGGTGTATAAACAATGTGAACTACATTCCAACGGCGTGAGTAACGCGCCTGTTGCGCACTCTCGCCACTATTCGTCGTCCTTCTCCTCGCGTGTACAAATCTAATTACCCAGCAACCTACCTACCAGCAAGCAGGAACGGAGCCGACCGAGGAAGGACGGCTAGCAGAGCGGCCCTTGCCTCTGGTCGCGTTGCTGCTTGCTCGATTTAGGGGAGCGATGTCTTTGTCCCAATTACGGAACAAGTAGATCCTCCGCGCTCGCAACAATCTTTTCGAAGAATCTCCGATGGATCTTGTATATCCATCTTGTATAACTTTCGAGCGGAGTCAACACGCTGAGTCTTTTAGCAAGTGCCATCCCCAATTCGGGATTTCACAATTCCTGTAAAATCGTGGACAATTAAGAGGACGTTCGGAATACAATATCAATGCGCTATGATTTTTCCGATGCTCCTGTAGATTCCCTAGGACTCTAAGACCCTTTAAAAATCTCTAGCTGTTTCTTTCCTACAGTCATCACCAGCGGTGGGTCGGTATTTTTCACCGCGTCGCAAATGCATTTACCACATGTCGCAAATGTACGTATAAAATGTCGTTTTTATGCCCATTTCATACGTGTCATTTGTCGCAAATGCAGTAAATAGAAATATTCATTATTTTAAGATTTCAACAATTAAAGTGATGGAAAAATATAGTTCTTTCTGACTCGCTTGTTGGTTGCATGCGAATACTATAGAATACTGTAGAATACGTCGAAAACTACATATAATCGCCACTTCTCTAACCTCAAAAAAGTATTCAAAAGCGTGGTGTTAATTATTGTAGTAGTTTAATTTTCTGTCACTAGTTGGCGTATCGAAATTCTTGGTTTCCCACTATGCATTTCTTTTACTAAGCTTTCAATATCCATTTTTCGTCAGTATAACTTAATTTAATTTAATTTTTTTAATCAGAATTATAATTATTAATAAATTGGCACTTCTTCATAACCTATACGAAAAATGTTTTATAGGTTAGTTATTTTCATTCCAGATGTACGACATTTATGACACATTTACGACATTTAAGACATTTAAGACACGTGTCGTGTATAAAATAAAAAATTCGTGCCTTTACCCATCTCTGGTCATCACTTTCTACGTTAAGGGGGAACACCACTGTGACGGCCGGAAAAATAAGCCATTTTAAAGAATTTTTTTCAGGAATAATTTACGGTTTTCATAGCAAATTTGTATTACCTATCTTTAGTACGCTGTCTTAAAAGACTATACAAAAATAAATAAATAGAAAAACATCCATAAATTTTAATATATTAATTAATCTTCTAGATCCACCCACGCGAGCTGGTCGAATGTGTAACTATGGAACAGCATGTCCGAAATCAAATTTAATTTTTTTTTTATAAACTATATGAGTGTAGTTTCCGTTGTACGTACGGATTCTTTGATTGAAAACGAATTTTTTGAAATACACTCGGAAAACTGTCCATCTTATTCGCGGATTTTCGAAACTTTCCTTCTAAAGCGCACCATTTTTACAAAAATAATTTGTTTAAGAAATCGGTACGTACAACGGAAACTACACTCATATAGTTTATAAAAAAAAAAAAAATTTGATTTCAGACATGCTGTCCCATAGTTACACATTCGACCAGCTCGCGTGAGGAGGTCTAGAAGATTAATTAATATAGGGGAGAGTCATACAGTACCGGCCGTTTTCAGTTTTTGTACTGTAACTTGGGCTACTGTTGGTAAAAATCAAGTTTCAAAGAAGTAATTTGTACTGCAAATAGTGCTTAATAAGAGGAGACGAATCGTTTTTCACAAATTTTATCGTAAAGATTAATAATTCGCAGGAATAAAAAAGTTGTAATTCGCAGCCAACGCAAAATTGTCATCCAGTACCGGCCACTCTAAGTTTTTTGTACTATAACTTGGGCTGTTGTTGGTAAAAATCAAATTTCAAAAAAGTAATTGGCAGTACAAATTGTGCTTAATAAAAGAGGATAAATTGTTTTTATTGAATTTTATCATAAAGATTAATAATTCGCTGAATTAAAAAAGTTGTAATTCGCGGCGAACAAAAATAACTTTTGTCGTCCGAAACACTGGCGTAAACGATAAATGCTTAGAATTCTGGTAATACTGAAAGAAAAAGAATGTCGCCGGAATATGTTGCTACGGACTCTAGTATTTATTTATTTCTCCATCGATAATACAGTTAACTAACATTAAAAGCGAGATCTAGCTTTGGCCGGTACTGTATGCTGCCCGGTACTGTATGACTCTCCCCTATTAAAATTTATAGATGTTTTTCTATTTATTTATTTTTATATAGTCTCTTAAGACAGCGTACTAAAGATAGGTAATAACAATTTTCTATGAAAACTAAATTATTCCTGAAAAAAAATTCTTAAATTCAGCATACATTTCCGGCCGTCACAGTGGTGTTCCCCCTTAACACTACAGCTGGCATCGGCGTGCTTATTTCCACCTGCCGCACAGATATTTCCTGGAAGGCATGAAAACTACGTCCATTTGGAGCTCTACCCTCTTACCCTTTAGTCGCGGAACAAGCGACACCCGCGATTGGTGTCCGGAGAACGACAATCGGCGTTTCCATCTTGTCACCCGAGACCCTAGCAGCCAGGTAATTAGACATAGGAGAGGAATGCGGTTTTCCCGCCTCTGGCCTCTTCCTGTCCGTTCTCGTTCATCTTCCAGCATCGTGAAACGAAGGGGCAGAGCAAGGGGACACGGAAGAGACTGTGGAAAGCCTGGCGAGTGGACACTGCGCGCTGGCATTTAATTGAAAGGCGCCGAGAGTGCACCGTATTCGTCCTACGCGTCTCTACCGCTCTGTCCCTCCTTCTCTCTCCCTCTGCTTCTCTCTCTCTCTCTCTCTCTCTCTCTCTCTCTCTCTCTCTCTCTCTCTCTCTCTCTCTCTCTCTCTCTCTCTCTCCTCTCTCTTTCTTTCTCTCCACCCACGGCCCGACGAATGCATCGCGCGTGCACGCCGCGCATTCCAGTAAAGTCCCTGATCTCCTGCCCTTGCGGTTTAGCATTCTCGTTAAGTCGCCGCGGAATGCCTCCCGCCGTCGCGCAGCCGCCGCCGTCCACGAATCCACGGATTTATGAATAATCCCCTGGCAAATTACAGCAGCGCGTGATTAGATCGTAATCGATTCGATCCGCGGAACAACCTGTTCTTAATTGCAAAATGCCCCCCGTTTAACGACGCTCTGACGTCGGATATTTATCGCCGCCATGTTAGCTTTGACTGGCTGTTCACCGCAACCGATGCACGATGTTGTTTGAAGATTGATCTCGAAAAGGGAATCGGCAACTTTCATTCAATTGGATGACAATGTGGATCAGAGGTGTAGAATTTTTATTTCAAGTGGCGCAAGGTTCCCAAAAATGACCCTCGATTCCCAGAAAATATCAACGCGATGGCACTCTGAGACTTGCCCACGGGGGCCCAAAGCCTCCGGCGTGGAAACGCGCCGGCGCCAGGTAAAGTGTTAATGGGGGTTTGATGAACTATTACGCGGCATACTGTGTGTATACGTTCGGAATACGACGCCTCGGCGCTTGGTACTTCGCGGACTTCAACGCGTACGTGGCAAGTCGCGAATCTGGCGACACGTATGTAACGAAGCTTCTGGATGGAAGGAACGAATGCGCGGAGCGTGCCACGGGCGCTCCTCGCCCGTGGCTAATAAAACACCGTCGTGGAATGAATATCTGCCGAAATGGACGACTGTTGGCAGTGATATCGAGATACGACCTGCGCGAACCGACTGGTTTCAAAATGAATTAATTGGACGGTGCTGTGACAGAAAATGGAACCTTGATGTGCGTTCATAGACGAGGAAGCTAAAACTCTGTATATTAAAATAAACGGAAGTAAGTGGGGTAAAGGCAGGTAATATGGAACATCCGATTTCAAAAGCTTGTCAAAAGTAGGGGAATTTGTTTTTTTTTTTTCAATAAAACTGACATGAAGGGACGAATGAACTAATGCATAATCATATTTACATAGTCAAATACAAAAAAATCCAATTGTTTTGCAATTATAATAAGAGTCATTCCACGCGAAGTCTGACACTTTTCGGAGTAACATTTCGGATTTTGGTGCCAGTTGGATATGTTGTAGTCTTTGGGGATATATAAACATATCTCGAAGGATTTTTCAAAATGTCAAAAATTGTGGATCTTACAGCTCTTTGAAATATAGTGTTTACTTTTTTTTTCAAAAAATTGTAACTGTTGAACTAACGAACTGATGAAAATAACCTTGTGGGTGCTTACAGTGGAGATATAAGAGTACCTAATAAAAATTATTTCACTCTAAAAAGCAAATTTTTGACCATTTATTTTTCATGCGACTAATTTTAAAGTGTCCTCGTTTTTGAAAACGTGTCCATAAAGAGAACAAATAGGGCTATATCCTCATATTTTTCCAAAATTTTAAATAGTGCCCTGCTACTAAAAACTTGTATTTGTTTAGAACAATTGCAAAATAAATGGTCAAAAATTTGTTTTTTTAGAGTGAAATAATTTTTATTAGGTACTCTTATATCTCCACTATAAGCACCCAAAAGGTCATTTTCATCAGTTTGTTAGTTCAACAGTTACAATTTAAAAAAAAAAAAGTAAACACTATATTTCAAACAGCTGTAAGATCCACAATTTTTTACATTTTGAAAAATCCTTCGAGATATGTTTATATATCCCTAAAGACTACAACATATCCACGTTGCACAATAATCCAAAATGTTACTCCGAAAAGTGTCCGACTTCGCGTGGATGAATTTACATAGTCAAATGTAAAAAAATCCAATTGTTTTGCAATTATAATAAAACAAAAACTGAAAAGAGTGAAAATCGGCCGTTCGAATAAATGGGTCCTAATATAGAACACCTAGGAAATTTGTAAAGAGAACTGAAAAATCTCTACTATTTTTTTACTAAAAATGAAGATTTATTAAGTAGAAGATACAAATAAATAAATAAACATCATTATTGGAATTTATTCCTGCTTTCTGCGTCTCCTACGCGTTGGGCACATGAATAATACGTCGGAAGCCTCACATTCTTCGTGTGCCCACTGAAAGCAGCGAATACATTGGGTCTACTTTTCATTGTCATTATTTTTATAATTACCATCGCAAAATAAGCATTCCGCATCATCATCATTATCAACTTCCTCTATGTTACTCGGTATGTTCCATATTACGTACACACATGTTCCGACAAGAAATTAAGAATTATACTAAGAAGAAAGTAACTTCATTCGTAAACTATTGTTGAATAATCAAGAACCCACATATTTAATGATAAATTATATCAAAATAATACTTTGTAACATACCTTCACTACAATATTTAACTGTTCAATGCACTTTTCAGAAACTTTTACACCCCCCCCGAAAAATATAAACGTTCCTCTTTCAATGCTGGACGCTCGACTGATGCTCAATTGTCAGAATCATCGTCTATTGTGTCTACAGATTTAAGTAGTATACACGATTGCCTGAAGAGTTCGTTATTTCTTTATCGAAATTTTACGAAGTTCCACATTACGTGCCGTTCCATATTACCTGCCCTTACCCAACTGTGTAACCATCCTAGGGTTCAAGGGCCAAGCTTCTGTATTGTCTCCAGAATTGTGAAACGATTGTGTATGGCAATGAAACTTCATCGACCCTCCTTTCCATTTTGTGGACTCTATTGGCCACCTCTACTTGCACTAGTGTTTCTAAATAGCGGCGCGGCGCACGTTTCGCAACCTCGCCACGGAGCGGTTCAGATGTTTATCGGAATGATTGAATATCCGGAACATTAACGTCCGATTTAATATGATCAGTTACTCGAGTGGCAACAATAGCCTACCGTGGTTTATACGATTGTCTATCATCTCACGGCTGCAGCGTGTTATATACGCTCCGCGCACCTCGGCCCGGTACACGAGCGGCTCGTGACGGGGGAGCTGGCGCTAACAGGCACCCACGGCGTCGAATCGCTAATGTGTAGGTAAATTGTTTATGCGAACAAACGAGTTCTGGCCGGCTGCAATGTATAACGCGATAGTCTTGAATTCCTCTACCCCGCACCGATCTACGATTATCAATCCAATTAACCCCGTGAACCGGCTACCATTAACCGCGTGTAAACGCGTTATTAAACACGCTCGAGAATATTCGGATCAAGATGTTCGCATCGAGAGAATTCTTAACCCCCGACTGCTAGATGCATTCTGTGTACCGAGCTCCTTGCGTTACTTCTTACTTATTTCTAATGCATCTGTGGGGGAAATAAGAAGCGTTGTTTAGGGAAAGGATTGAAAAGGGATAATGAAACAGAGGGAACCATTTTTTCTGTATTAATTAAAACGTGCTGTGCCACGTGGGCTAAGGGTGGCCCATGATATTTATATTACTATTATATTCAGGGTTTTGAAGCAAATCTCCGGGCTCCCGTTTTACTGGAAAAATCTCCGGATTGTAGAAAAAAAATGGGATAATAAGAAGTTGTGGAATTATACAATGGTATTAATTTTATATACAATAAAAGGTATTTACTTAAAAAATAGATACTTTTAAATTCTGAATTGTTTGAGCTTAAAAGAATTGCACATTTGTTTTCCGGATAATCGAGAACAAAACTCTTTCTTTTTTTGCTTTTTCCATCTTCGGGTTTATATTCGAATATCCGGGTTTATATACGAATCTCCGGGTTGGAATGTGTAGCACTCCGGGATTTATATGCTGATAAGGTGGCAATCCTGCTTACATTCCTTGCTATACACAGGAACTTCCCATTTAAGGGGTCATTCCAGTTAGTCGGGTTGAAAAAATTGATTTTTGTTTTAAACATTTTTCGAAAGTATATATCCTCAAGAATGTACTGTTAAATTTTCATGGGAAAATTCCGATTAGTTTAGATTCTACAGAGGCATTTTGTAGCGAGCGCAGAGGCTCGGCTTCTATAAATGAAAACTTTGAACGCGTTTTTCTCGAAACGTCATTCCCAAAAAATAAAATCCCAAAATCTATCGAACCGATGGCTTTGTAAATTTTACTGCTTATTCTGCACACCTATGGCTCTCGCAGGGACTACAACCAACTGTTTTCATTGAATCTAACCTACTTTTAAAATCCAAAACAACAAAAGAAAATAGCCGGAAAACGTTTTTTTTTGTATTTTGCCCGCCATTTTGCTACTTTGGAGATAAATCACTAATAATTATAATCCGAGCGTTAGCGACAGTCATACTGATCAAGAATCTGTTTGAATTTTTGGTTTGAGACAAGTCTAATAGCTGAAGTCGCCTGCACAAGCGAAGCGTGAATTTTTAAACATATCATCAAGACCGCTTGCAAAAGCATTTTTACAGCAATAATTTTATTATTTTTATATTTTTTATTTACTGTAGAAATAAAGTTTAATAAATAGAAAAAAGTTTTATTCCATTACGATAAATATTTTCGTCGCAATAAATTCTTGAAAATCGCTGAATTTTTCGGCGCGCTAACTGGAATGACCCCTTAAAAAAAAAACTTCCTATTCAAAGGAACTTCCGAATCAAAGGAACTTCCCATTTAAAAGAACTTCCTATTCAAAGGAACTACCCAATCAGAGGAGCTTCCCGTTTAAAAGAACTTCCCATTCAAAAGATATTCCCATTCAAAAGATATTTCCATTCAAAAGATATTCCCATTCAAAAGATATTCCCATTCAAAAGAAGTTCCCATTCAAAGAAACTTCCCACTCTGAATTCCTCAATTCAGAAGAGACAAGAGCATAACACGACTACTATTTCTCTACAACTGAATATCAAAATATACCTTTTCCGCCACTTTTCATAGTCCCACCAAAAACCAACATTTCCACCGCAGCATAGCATGTTAAAAACCGTAATCGCAACAGTTATTCACAACAATACCTCCCACGATACTCGCTTCAAGGGGCAGAACAAATCTATTCGACAATTCCTAAGGTCGGTGCAAGCATTCAGGAATGCCCGACACGTTCTCTTTCTATCCACGGGTTCGTGGACGCCGCGGATTCTATTCTAATGAGGCCGAAGGGGGGGGGGCAAGGAGAAGAAAAGATCCGCAGGTTACCGTGGAATTTATTTCGACGATAATCGCAAGAGACACCCGCCCTCGCGGGTATGGATGCGGGAACGCGGAAGTGCGTGAGCGCACGTTCAACGCGTAGGTTTGTACAGCCAGCGAATGTGCATAAGCTGCGGTGGCTCGCGAGAAGCGCTTGTCCTGCAAACAACGCATTATATGATAGCACGCAGGAAATGCTTGCCGCTGGTACCGTAAAGACCCACGATAGATCCGATATCTATGGTCCTTCACTTATAATATTTGCGGTATACTTCATAACTGTAATCTTTATAGCGCGGCCTTCGAGCACGGGGACTCGTTTAGAGTGATCTTTAAAGACGGAACAGCTGCGATGCATTTCGTTGTAGGAATTTGCGGGAGCCCTGGGTTATGGGATCCCGCTCCAACCCTCTTGCAACGACCAGACATTATATTGATCACGCTAGAAATTTGATTAGACAACTTCCCACCGTTCGAAAATAACGTGGTCTGACAAGGGAACACCGCGAACCCGGACTCAACGATTGGAACGCAAATTTGTGGGTTTGTAGAGTGACTCGAAACTAGAACAACGGTGTGTTTCATTTGGGCCCTATCGCCCTTTAAGGGGGTGAAAACGAACCTCAAAGTCAAATTGGCATTTCCACTTTTTCGCGTATAACTCCCAAAGTACAACAGACAGAAAAAAATGTTTCAAACAAAAGTTCAATGGTGCAATAAGCGCTACAAACTTGCGTTAACAAAATTTCGAAAAGAATTTAAAAAATAAATATATGACTGAAAAAAAACTTTTTTCAAAATTTTGTTTACGCGAGTTTGCAGCGCTTATTGCACCATTAAACTTTTGTTTGAAACATTTTTTTCTGTCGGTTGTACTTTGGGAGTTATACGCGAAAAAGTGGAAATGCCAATTTGACTTTGAGGTTAGTTTTAACCCCCTTAAAGGGCGATAGGGCGCAAATGAAACACACCGTTGTTCTTGTGTTGAGTCACTCTAAAAATCCACAAAGTTGCGTTCCAATCGGTGAGTCCGGGTTCGCGGTGTTCCTTTGTGAGTGAACTGTTATGAATTACGAAGATCGCAAAATACAGAAGCTCGGTAACGTTGGTGAAACTGTGATAAATGAAATGTTTGTTTAAATATTTTAATACAGGGCAGAGAGAATGCGCACTACACGCAATTAAGGGGACTATTAAGTAGGCAGTATATAATAAAAAAATAAAAAATAAAAAAGTAGGCAGTCAAATCGCTCGAAAATTAAGTATTTTTTGCGAATTAATTACAAGCAGATGAAAGCACGCACAGAATTTTCCTTTTATACAATGTTTATTACTATCACGTAGAGTAGAAATTTTTTTTTCTTCAGTTTATAGTATTAATAAACATTACCTAAAAGTACTATTAGTCACAATTTGTATTCGTCTTCTTGTAATTAATTCGCAAAAAATACTCGATCCCCGAGCGATTTGACTGCTTGGTCCCCATAAAAATTCAGTTTCGATACTCCACCGTGTTGAAAAGTGAATGCGGTATCTTTGAATGGAGAAAATTATTATTAGCGCGAAATATCGATTACCCCAGAAAATATGACCGTAAAAAACGCGCATGTCAATCAAAGTGTTAACTCGATATGTTATGAATATTATCTATCTGCAATTTCAAGTTTGTTCGTGTGATTGAATACCTCCAATTAACCACTCAAGTGACTCGAATGACTCAACTGAGAAGCAATGGGTGTTATCTATCGTATCTAAATTTGAAGTTCGTTATCGCGACCGAAGTCGTTTCGAAAATGCGTCTCACATAGACACTAACACAAAAACCAGACACTTCGTCATACTTCTGTGGCATTAAATTTATTGCATGCACTTAAGGTGCGTCCCAGAATGATAGAGCCACCTTAGAAAATAGCAGTTCTAAAAGTTCGGGTTAGGTTAGATAAAAATTACAATACCACGTTATTCGTATGTTTATTTAATATGTATTTTTGCATAAACAACACAAAGCAGAAAACTTTTTTCGGTATAAAATTTAGAAACAAAACAGAACTATGTCCCAAAATGATAGAGCCAACTAATAATGCTACGATATTGGCAACAATGTTTGGTCAGCTCTATCGTATTGTCAACAATGGTGAAACAATCAGTTCAAATGTTTCGAATTGACAGTCAGTTGAAACGTATTAGCGTAAAATACACGTTACCAGTATGGGAAGAAGAAAAATGCTTAACGATTTCGAAAAAGGACAAATTACTGAAATGCTTAAAGCCAACATGTCAATTAGAGAAATTGCAAGGAGAATGAAACATTCCCGACACGTTATTTCTAATTTTACATTATTGAATGAAAATTATGGTAAAAAAAAATCAAAAGGACACCCCTCTACACTAAAGACTCGCCAAAAAGGAAGAATTTTGCGAGAAATGAGTAATTCTACAACAAGTGTTCGTGCAGTAGCGGCTTCACCAGGAATTGGAGCAGCGAAATCCACCGTTCATAGATTTATTACGTCATCAGGCCAGTTAGAATGTAAGAAGATGAAAAAGCATCCACCTTTAAATAAGGTAAATAAGACAAAGAGGATGGAATGGGCCCGATTACACATGACATGGACGACTGAATGGAAGAATATCATTTGGAGCGATGAGAAAAAATTTAATTTAGATGGGTCAGACGGTTGGAAATGTTATTGGCACGATATTCGAAAAGAGGGACTTATTTTTTCGAAACGCCAACAAGGTGGTGCAAATGGTGTGGGGTGCATTTTGCGGGACGGCTAAAGCACCTTTAGCTTTTATTTCCGGACGAATGAAAGCTAGGGACTATCCAATTATGCTCGAGAACAATTTATTACCATTTTTAGACGAATTTAATGATAGAGTGTATCAATTCCAACAGGATAATGCACCTATTCACAATGCATTATCAACTGGTGAGTGGTTCATAAGTAAACAGATATTGGTAATGACTTGGCCGCCATACTCCCCTGATTTAAACCCCATAGAGAATCTGTGGGGTACATTGTCACGAAAAGTATACGAAAATGGTCGTCAGTTTGCTAATGTTACTGACTTAAAATGTGCGATTACCGATTCTTGGAACGAAATTACAGAAAAACACATGCGGAATCTGGTTAACTCAATGTCAAATAGAGTATATAAGGTTATTTCAAAACAAGGTGGTTTCATAGGCTATTAATAATGTAATACACAATAAAATTAATTAATGTTATAAAGATTAGTTAAGTGGCCCTATCATTTTGGGACATAGTTTTGTGTTATCTATGCAAAAATACATATTAAATAAACATACGAATAACGTGACGTTGTAATTTCTTTCTAACCTAATCCAAACTTTTAGAACTGCTATTTCCTAAGGTGGCCCTATCATTCTGGTACGCACCTTATCTCTCTTACCAGTCAGTTAATCCACATTGTAGCGTTCAAGGCGCCCCGCGGAGTCCGCCACGCAAACAATTCGGCGTGAACCAGAAAACAATCATTTTAACTGGCGCGCCTGGAATGCCTTTCGCGAGATAACGAGAAGTACTTACGCCTAAGATCCCGCGCGTAATCGATGATACGGTGCCGCCGACACGTGGGGACAAATACTAAATCGTCAGCTGATAAGCAGTTGCTAGTGCGGGCTTATTTCAACGTGACTGTTCGCCAGTAACGTCTGCACAGACGGCACCGTGGCAATTCCATTGATAAAGCGCGGAAAATCGTGCAAAGTGAACATTCGAATCTTCCCCGCGCGAAACCTCGCTCAAACAAATCAAGCTGGAATCTGAAAGGGACACGGTAATCCATCAGGGCTGCATGGGCAACCGGTGTCGTTCATCGTTCGAGACCATTACGTAAATGAGGAGCAGCGTCTGAGCGTTAAACGATGGCCAGCGAGGGAGCAGCCAGTGCTTAATTGTCGGTTTAAGTGATACGTCAAATAAATAAACGCCCCGGACACAGGAGTTGCCGCGTGGCGCCCGTGGAATTCAGCTGGAAGCGAGCGCGCGAGAGCGAAACGCCATGGCTACCCTGGTAGTTGCGGATTACGCGGTGATCGTGGTAACGATGCTCATCAGCTCTGGGATCGGTGTGTATTACTGGCTGACCGGCGGAAGGCAGAAATCGACGGAGGTAAGTGTTCGGCTCGATGTCCCCGCGTTCCAAGGGGCTCCGGTTCTTGGCGACGCGACGCCTGTGACGCCGCGTGATTTCGCTATCGCCCGCCGCAGGAATATTTCATGGCGGACCGATCGATGAAAGTGGCACCAATCGCCATAGGCTTGATGGTTTCGTACCTGTCCGCGGTCAGCTTGCTGGGAGTCAGCTCCGAGAATTACGCCCATGGTACACAGTACGCCGTGATCAATCTCGGCTACGGCCTGGCCACACCGTTCGTCGCGTACTTCTACCTGCCTGTGTTCTTCAAGCAAGGGACGACTAGCGCTTTCGAGGTGAGTCTCTGTGCCTAAGTAGCTCAGATCTAAGCCAGTTTAAGGAGCTAAGAATGGAGACGATTTTTAGACGACGATAATAAGAAAAGTAAACAATCGATTAATTTGTGTTTTAGTATATTATGAACTATAAGAAAAGCATATGATATTTGCAAAATAGCAATTGTACGCCGTGCAATGTCTCCATTTAAAATGTCCTTTTTTTCCGGATGGCCAACTGGTGGGCCGGATTCCGGGAAATCAGATGAACTGTACCAAAAACCTCAGAAATGTCATAAACTATAATATATTTCCTAGGCATTGACGATCCATTTTAATTTTTGCAAAAATTGACAAAATGGCCGATGTTTGAAAAATAATTATCAAATTTCAACAAAAGTGTGTGATCTTTTTGTTTATATTTTGTACAATAATTAAAAAATTTTAAATGTTGGATCGTCAATGCCTAGGAAATATATTATAGTTAATGACATTTTTGGGGTTTTTGTTACAGTTCATCCGATTTGCCGGAATCCGGCCCACTAGTTGGCCATCCGAAAAAAATGGACATTTTAAATGGAGACGTTGCACGGCGTACAATTGCTATTTTGTAAATATTATATGCTTTTCTTATAGTTCTTAATATAGTGAACTAAAACACAAAACCTTATATTAATCGATTGTTTACTTTTCTTATGATCGTCGTCTAAAAATCGTCTGCTTTCTTGGCTCGTTACTGTGTCCTAACCCCTTAACGCTTTGAATGTCGAGTGAAAGATTGAAGTTCTATGTTCTCTATTAAATCTTCGACAGAGTAAGGGAGAGTGGGGTAAACACGAACGCGGGGTAATCGCGAATGGGATGGTTGCGGCGCTTTAATAAATAAAAACGATGTTCCCTCTCCACTAGCTAATAGTTTACGCACATGTTATTCAAGATAAACACAATTTATTATTTTCACCATGTTTCAAGTAATATTTTGTCCATTTTCAATTGCATGTAATTACTGTTGAATTAATGATACAATTTTTTTTTTTAAGTTGAAATAAAGCACTTTTTTACCAACATTTTGTGACCAAGGCGTTGCTTGAATCATGATTCTAACCTCTGAAATAAATTCTTTTTTATTTTTTGATGTCGTGGGGTAGTGACGAACAAATCGGATGGGGTATAATCTCGAACCTTCGAGATTAGCAACGTTATCCGATTTTGATGAAATTTTCAGCATGTATAAAACTTACTTAAATCTACAAAAGGGATTTTCTAATTTTCATTACAGGCTCAGAAAAAAAAGTTTGCAAAACCACCTCACTATTTTTCTTCGATATTCCGACCAATTGCAATTTTTTCCTAACGCACAAGAAGAGGAATTTGAAAAATACATTAGGTATAGGTTGTAGCAACATTTTGTATGGGTTGACCATTGACTTTCTGTGCGACTTCCGCGATATCTAGCACTCTGTTCGTGATTACCCCACGGTAGTTGAGTAATCACGAACACCAAGGGTTTCGCTTTTTCACTATAAAGTTGATTTTTATTATAATTTTTCAAAAATTCGTCACAGTACTTTATAGATGAAAAGTTTAAATATGTTTGTAAATAATAAACAAATTCATTTCTCACATAGTTTTCGTTTTGTTTGCATTTTTGCTTAGCTGCTCGCAATTACCCCACTCTCCCTTACTACCGACGAATAGTGGAGGTTTTCTTCAATGAAAAAGATTGCAAACTCGAGGATGTAGATTCGCAAGTTGTGTGGTGGGAAATCTTTGTTTTCTTAACGTAGTGGCGCTATAGCTGGCCATACACGAAGAGGTTTCTCCGCGGTCTTCATCCATCGCGGACAAACCCGCGATCAAAGTCTGCGGTGGATCAAAACTGCAAATACCCACTAACATACAACGAAAGTTGACAGACAAATCACGTTGGATAAATCGGTCACAGATAAAACTGCGTGTTAATGGATGAAAACCGCTAGTTTATCTGCGGATTTGATGGAAACTGTGGACTTTCGTTTTGCTGAAAGATTTAGCTGGCCAATTACGAATTTATATATGTTGATGTTGGAAAACAAGGAAGAATGTCTGATAGCAGTGTTTTCGAATGGACATCTCTTCCTAAGAATTTACAGGAAAATAAATTGAATATTCCAACAAATGATGAAACCAGACACAATTTGAATTTCGTACTGTTAGGTGACGCAGCGTTTCCTTTACACGAACATGTTTTAAAGCCATAACCTCAAAATAATTTAACACACCACAAAAGAATTTTTAACTATAGATTATCTAGAGCAAGGAACGTGGTAGAAAATGCATTTGGTTTATTGGCTGCACGTTTTAGAGTATTTCATACTAGTTTAGCTGTTCATCCGGAGAAGATAAATACGATAGTACTCGCTGCTTGCGTTTTACATAATTTTTTGAGGAGACACAGTTCAACATACATTACACTTGCAACTGATGCTGGAGAATGGCGGAACTGTAATGATAGTGGACTACATTCTTTAGCATCACAAATACAACGAAACGCAACAACACAATCGAAAACGAACAGGAATAATTACTGTAATTATTTTAACGAGGAGGGAAAATTACCATGGCAAGATACAATGATTAATGCTGGAAGAGCTTAGAGAATTTGTAAAAGAAATTATAAAATATATTACATTATAATACTGTTATCCTGCATTTGTTATTGAACTTATTATAGTTCAATTTTTACAGTTCATTTCACAGTTAATCATAACTTACTTGTGAATTGCTTTCTTCTTCTTCTTTTTCTTCTTGCAATTCATGAGTCTCGTTTATATCGAGTGGGTCTACATTTTGGCTTAAACAATCAAGTATTTCGGAAAATTCTTCGCTTTCACTGCTCTGTACTGGCATTTCTAAGATTCTTTCTAAATAATAATAAATCGAAATACCATAACTGTGGTACGTAAATATCGTCGGTACCACTACCCGAGCGTTTGGAATTTTCAACTTTTTTGAGTTTCTTCCGGAAACAGGCCCTCAGGTTCTGTATTTTTTTCTTTGCAAATTGTTTGTCGGCTTCCGGATATGTAAGTTTGGAAAATGCAACCAGAGCGTCGTAACCTCTATCTTTTAAATTTTTATTTAAATAAACCTTTTTGTCCGTTGTTTTCCACAACGCAGGATGTTGTTCAAAAATTTCTATAAGCTTCGTAATGAATGCTCTACTCATGAAACGTGTGTCGATATCGTTAGATGACATTTTAGTTTTTTGAATGTCGACCTGTCGGTTTTATCTGCAGACAAAAACTGCACGTTAATGTTGAACAACTGTTTTGTTACGCGGTTGAAGTTTGTCACGAGAACTGTGACGGTATAAATCGTTCAGTTATGTCCGCCGATTTGAAACGCGGCGGATGAAAACCGCCGGGAAATCTCTCCGTGTATGGCCAGCTATGAATGCTGGGGTAAATATGCCCCATGCATAATTGAGAATATCGAGGTCGAGTTTAGACTCATTTTCATCAGGAGAATCTCGCCAATTCGTTGGCGACACTTTCGCGAGATCTAATAGAGAATATAGAAATTGAAATTTTCATTACCAGATCACTGCTTGGAAGTTCGACTTCCGGGCTAATGAAGGATCGCTAAGGCGCACAGTGGGACGAGAATGCCTTACTTATTTGGACATCGGCCAAAAGTTGAAGTGTCGAAATTCTGTTCTATAGCTTCATTGAATCTTTATTAAGCGTTCGTAGCATTAGAAAACACAAAGAAATCAATTTTATATTCACATTAGGTTTGATTCAATTGTATATGATTCTGACCTGTATGAAAATTTCAGTCTTTTTGTCTTTCAGTTGCACCACTTTCAACAATTATTGCCTAAATCCTATTACTTCGTAAGTTCTCAATATTTTACATATTCCTGAGTATTTTATTATTAATGATTTTGTACAAAAAACATTCCGAATTAACTTGGATTTCATCGCTAAACAACTGTATAAAATAAAAATGCGTTGCACTCAATACTATAATAATTCATCTATTGATTTAAAGTTTTTCTCAAAGTCGCCCAAGGTCTAAAATACCTGAATTTTATCCTTTAATGGCAAGGTTTTGAGAAGTAGAAAAATTACCTGCTACTAGCAGCGATTAATAAAATAAATCTATTTTACAGTTCACGAGTTATACCACAAAATCGGAAAATAACCGGATTTTCAGGGGTGAATTACACGCCCCTAGATTGAATTTGTGTAGCAAACAAAATTTTCATTGTAATCAGGAGGAAATTCCCTACATATTCACAAATTTTCAGAATTTTTTGAATTTCCGGGTTCGGGATGTTCCCTCGTTATTTGTAGAAAGCCCAGAAGGATTACAATTTTTTTTCTAAATCTCAGTTATTCTACTTAGCATGAATCGAAAGTGTGCAGATTTTTACAATGAAATTCCAAACCGTTTGGAATTAATTGCCGTGTCCACTTGTTGTCCTTACGTCGTTCCACTGTGAGGCGTCCAATTATAAAGCAATCGCCAAGCTCGATTCGTTTTCAAAGTGAACACTCGTCAACTCTGAGAAACTACTTTCGACGCCAGTCAAAGTGTTAAAGGGAAGCTTCCTCTGTTTTCAGTATTTGCAGAAGCGGTTCGGGACAGTGGCGAGGATCGCAGGCAGCATCGCTTTTCAGCTTCAGCTGCTTCTGTACAGCGGGGTGGTGCTTTACGCGCCTGCCCTCGCCCTGGAAGCCACCACAGGTATCTCGACGGCCGCCAGCGTAATCGGCATAGGATTAGTCTGCACGTTTTATTCGACCATTGGAGGCATCAAGGCAGTCCTCATCACCGACGTGTTCCAAAGCCTTCTGATGCTGATAGCCGTGATCCTGGTGATCGTCACAGCGGCCGTGAACGTCGGAAGCCTGGAGCGGATCTGGGAGATCGCTGCCGAAGGGTCGAGGATAGAATTTGACAAGTGAATGTCGATCGATTCGAGCCACTATGAGCAAATTAATTTCATACTTCTTTCGAGTCATCCCTCTAATTGGACACTCTTGTGTACCAGTGCATGTAGCATTTACCCTTCGCGATACAAAATTCTGTATTCGTAGACTGCAAAAGCGATAGAATTTGTAGTAAAATACAGCAGGAGGTGATTCTTCCGTTCATAAATATGCTAAAACTGTGGTACAATGTTAGTGTCAAGGTATCACAACCATTCGCTTTAGTCGTCTGCTTTTGCTTTATTATAATCGAGGCCTCTAACAGTGCTCGCTGACAAATTACCTTAGCTAGCATTGAGCCGTCAGCTTCGTCGGTATTTACTGACACTTTAATATCACGCTGCTTCGCTTCCACCTGAAATCGCTCCAAGTCTCCGATTACAAATCAGTATTATCCAGAGATTATATCGCGAAACACGTGTAACACTCCGCCAGCAACACTTCGGTTTGCTTCTCTCTTTCCTATTATATTGTGAACCGCCGTTACATCGCTTCAATGGTAGCGTCCAGAGGCGCGACGCGGTTTAACACACTTTCGAATATCCCATCGCGCCCGCCAACATCCATTTCGCAAGGGTCCCAAGCCGTATCGATACTGACAATGGCGTGTATGTGCGATTCATTCAGCGTCTCAATGGACCCAACGGTACGACACACCTGGTGGAGCTTGATATTTGGCGGTTTCTTCACCTACATCTCCTTGTACGGCAGCAACCAAGTTCAAGTTCAGCGAATGCTAACCATCAGGTGAGTACCTACATCCCTGGAGTTTCTACCCCGACGCCTGTGCACGCTCTGGTATCCAGTCGTGGCGAATCATTCGCGGCCCGTCGGTTCTCCATAATTAACCAGCGTGAACTAACAGGGGAAGAACCCGAACCCGAAGATTCAAAAAATTCTGAAACTTTGTGGATATGTAGGGGATTTCCTCCTGATTACAACGAAAATTTTTTTGCTACCCAAAATCATTCTAAGGGGGTGAAATTAACCCCTGAAGAACCCCGGCTATTTTTCGATTTTATTTTGTAACACGCAATCTGTAAGAGATAGAAAAATGTTTCAAGACATAAGTTACTTCTTTTAAATTACATCTATCAAATCGTAAAAGTTTTATCAATTGTTTAAACAATTAGAAAAAAGTTATAAACAAAAATATGACTAATGTTTTCTTAATCTGAACTGGATGTTTAAATAATTATGCAACAGCATAATCCATATTTTTTCCATACAATTTCAACTATTGTTATATTGCGGAAGTATGCTCCTCGACAATCGAAGGACTGTTAGCTCCCATTGTAACGTGCCTTAAGCTGCACGACGAGCAATGTTTTTCTAACATTTATTAGGAAATAATACGCGACGCATAGAAAGAAAGTAACATAATTTATATACTTTTAGAACTGTTAGATGTAACTTATCCTTATTAGAACTTGTTATTTTTTACATAATTATCGAACTTTTCTTTTATTTGCTCACCAAACAGGCGAGATAATGCAGGCGTTTAATAAGCGATTTAAGTATAGTTAGATAACGTTTAGATAAAAGTGTTATCTCATGTCTATTGTTCTCTGGAGCATTAATAATGAGAATATATATATTAGTATTCTTATCGGATGATACATTCTTTTTAAGGAAAATTAAAACGAACAATTTTAGGAAGTCACTTCACTGTACAAACATATTTTCTTCAGACGTGATAAAGTAAGATACATACACATATGACATATGTATATAAGATATAGGTGATATTATCAGTTCTATAGGTTTGTCCTGACGACAAAAGTAATAAATCCTTCGACTCGTTATTATCGTCAGTTGCATCAAAGGCATTTGAAGAGTAAAGACTCATTAACAATAAAAAATACTAGTTTATTTGTAGTTTAAGTTGATTCTGTGTAACAAAAGTGTAGTGTTGAAAATGGTTCCCATACATCCTGCAAATATAATTCGTTTACTTATAACAACATTCTTAATTAAGAACAATAATGAGACGCCTATTAATAATAGAGAAATGGAGTTACACGACATAATAAAAGATATGCTTATTATTAAATCGCAAGAAGACGCATCATTTTCATGGAAGCTGATGTTATATTAGAATTTTTGGAACCGTTTAGACCACATTCTGTAGAATTTGTGGATGATATATATGTACCTACACGCGAAGAACTTTTAGAAACGATAAAGTTCGAAGAGGAGCAGTATGTCCCAGAAAAAGGAGGTATTGTGACTAGTGATGGGACTGATACCGTATCGATACGTATCGATACTCTTCTACAAATTTCAATCTGGTATTGATACATATCAAAGTCAAAGGCATCAAAAGGAATCGATGCTTCTTTGATACTTACATATCAGAATGTATCGATACCTGTTTGATACCTACACAAAAATATCGATACCTACTTGATACCTATACGAGAATATCGATACCTGCAATATCTTTACCTCACGCTGAAGTGTAAATATTAAATGTTTACCAAATGACTGACAAGTATCGATAATTTCGTAAGTATCAAATAAGGATCGATAATATCGTAAAGTATCAAACCGGTTTTGATTCGGTATAGTATTGATATGGTATCGGTTGAAGAAGAATTGGTATCGATGATTGATACCAAGTACATAACATTTCGATGCGTATCGATATTTCCTATTGAGTACTTTGGTATCGAATTGATTGAATATCATCAATAGTATTGGTATCAGTCCCATCACTAATTGTGACTTTAGAATATAAAACAAAGGCTGTTGCATTTTGGAAGAGTGGTAAGAAGAGCGGGCTGTCATTACAATCTGTCAAACATAAATTTCGAAAAGTTTCATCCATATATCTATACTGTTGTGTTAAGGGGTTAGGACACAGTAACGGGCCAAGAAAGCAGACGATTTTTAAACGACGATAATAAGAAAGGTGAACAATCGATTAATATAAGGTTTTGTGTTTTAGTTCACTATATTATGAACTATAAGAAAAGCATATAATATTTACAAAATAACAATTGTACGCCGTGCAATATCTCCATTTGAAATGTCCATTTTTTTCGGATGGCCAACTGGTGGGCCGGATTCCGGCAAATCGGATGAACTGTAACAAAAACCCCAAAAATGTTATAAACTATAATATATTTTCTAAGCATTGACGATTCAACATTTTTAATTTTTTAATTATAGTACAAAATATAAACAAAAAGATCACACACTTTTGTCGAAATTTGATCATTATTTTTCAAAAACATCGGACATTTTGTCAATTTTCGCAAAAATTGAAATGTTGGATCGTCAATGCCTAGGAATTATATTATATTTCCTATTATAGTTCATCCGATTTGTCGGAATCCGGCCCACCAGTTGGCCATCCGAAAAAAAATGGACATTTTAAATGGAGGAATTGCACGGCGTACAATTGTTATTTTGTAAATATTATATGCTTTTCTTATAGTTCATAATATAGTGAACTAAAACACAAAACCTTATATTAATCGATTGTTCACTTTTCTTATTATCGTCGTTTAAAAATCGTCTGCTTTCTTGGCCCGTTAATGTGTCCTAACCCCTTAAGGTGCTTCGAATCTATTTGTTTTATATCTATGCAAAATTGCCGTGTTTTCATTAGATGGGAAGAAACAGTGAACACGATGGGAAAAATTGTTACAAATTTCTGAATATGTGTATAATGTTTGTTGACGTGATTGTAACTTATGTCATTATTCGTGATTTGGACCTTCGAAGATGGGCCTTACAAGCTAAAGAAGAGATAAGGTTGGAAAATTTTAAAACATCTCGATTGATTGGATCTGGAATTTTAAGAGAACGTATAAAATAGTTTCGAGAAAAGTGAACATATTTATTACCAGATCATACGGTACAAATACCATACAGATACATAATTATTTAAACATCCAATTCAGACTACACGTGAAAAAAAAAACGAATTTTAGAACACATCATTCATATTTTTGTTTGTAACATTTTTTCTAATTGTTTAAACAATTGATAAAACTTTTACTATTTGATAGATCTAATTAAAGAAATAACTTATGTCTTGAAACTTGTTTTCTCTCTTACAGATTGCGTGTTACAAAATAAAATCGAAAAATAGCCGAATCTTCAGAGGTTAATTTCTCCCCCTTAGAGTGATTTTGGGCAGGAAAAAAAATGCGTTGTAATCAGGGGGAAATTCCCTACATATCCACAAAGTTTCAAAATTTTTTGAATTTTCGGGTTCAGATGCTTCTCTTCTAAGAATCCCCGTCATACTTTGAATACTAAGAAACGTCGGGGAATTCTGCCTGGTTGCTCGTCAATTTTTTTATTATTCAACTATCTGAGGAATTTATTCCTCTGAGAAGATCAGCTTAAAAAAGTTAAAAAAAAATTATTCGGCATTTTTTACACTTTTTCGTTATTCCAAATTTGATTTCAATTAAAATTTTGCCCATCTCTGCTTCCACTGTAGAAAGTTCACGATAATGCTAAAAAATGGAGCATCTGCGAGGGTAGTAGAAAGAAAGTTTAAAACCAAGGATCGAAAAAGTTCTGGAATTCTTATTTTTAAAAAAAATCTGTTAGAACATATACGTTTTGTTTAAGAAAATATCTGTTCCTGTTTTAGAGAAATTTTTATTTTTATATTTTACAAGTTCCATTCCAACTAGAACTTTTATTTCCGAGAACTTTTAGTTTATCAGTTCTCATGGGGACTTATAATGTGAGAACATTGTTAAAAAATTTCCACGGTCCATGTTTCAAATACAACCTATTAAAAAGTTCCAGAACTCTTTCGAATCCTGTTTCAAACTCATCCTCTTCCATGGCTGCGTAATGAACTGAATACCATTGATTCAATTGACCGCATAGGTACCAGTGAATGACCATTAGGCAAAGAAATGTCACTTATAAATTTAAAAATATTATATGTTTATAAATGGAATGTAGTTGCACTTTTAAAATCCCATATTTTTAGTTACGCGTATTAAGCAAACATTAATAAGTACAATTCTTATTAAAAGTATCATTTACTGGACTTCTACACGTTTTGCATTTTATAATCGTTTTTTAAAAATTGCAATAAGAATAAGTAATTATTTTTATAGCAATTTCAAGAAAACTACATTTAAACGCAATTTCAACAGCTGTTTTGTTGTTATACATAAATATATTCAAGTATTAATCTCAAAGGTCCATAAATTCAACAATTCGGTCATTCACTGGTTGGTTTACACTAGGCAACCTCCAAACAATGGGACACAAATCAACACACAATCTTCACTAATAGAACTATCTTATCCCCGTTACCGTCCACAGTTCAAATTTTCTTCCCACCACTAGTGTATGCTTCGCGGTAACATTGGCCACAGAATATCCCCCAAAATGAAATGCACCCATTTCCCTTAAGAAACACCTTCGAGCTCGAAGCAACCCCTCCAGAAAATCTGACTCTCAGAGAGGAAAAGATTGCTCGGCAAGTTCAAACGCTGTTGATCCCAGAGCACGTCATCGGGGCCCCTCGATCCCGTGGCGTGACGGTAGGAGAGGCGAAGGAATTTCCCTGCGACTTTATCCGTGGCAGGCATCTCGCGTGCAATGCCGACAGTGGCGATCGTCCGATAAATCGTTCCGTTATCGGTGGATTGGATTTTAATAATAATCGAGGAGCCCCGATATACACAGCCGGGGTTTGTTTCAGAGATGTGAAAGATGCGCAGCTAGCGATCTGGTGGACCTGGCCAATGGCGTCCCTGATGTCCCTGGGCCTCTGTTTCTCCGGCCTGGCGATATACACGAAATATAGGAACTGCGACCCCCTGACGATCGGGCGGATCACCTCCAACGATCAATTAATGCCGCTGTACGTGATGGACATGCTCTCTGACTATCCAGGCGTGCCAGGCCTCTTTATAGCGGGCATCTTCAGCGCTGGATTGAGCACTATCTCCGCCACGGTGAATTCCCTCGCCGCTGTGATGCTCGAAGATTTTATCAAACCCCTCTGCCGTGTAAGGTGAGAGTCGCAGGATCGCAAACTTATGACGCGTTCGTCAATTATACCTACGCGAGACCTGAGACATTAGAAGCCGGGAACCGAGCCTCTGGGAACCTGAATGCTTTAATTCAGATGGATATTGATGAGGAACCTAATGTGGCCATTTTGGGGAAGCTGCGTGAGGATTTCTGTTTAAATTGTGTCGAGTTCGAGAACTGAATGCTCAAATTTTGTGGGTGTTAATGATATTTTGAGGGGAGCTTGTGTTAATGCTGTGTGCTAATGCAAGTGTTTGTACATTTGGGAGGGAACCTGAGGCTGGGACTTTCCAGCTCCGAAGTGTTTTTTGAATTCTACAGGTTGTGATGAAAGATAAAATACAAAGCAAAAGTAATACAGCAAATAAGAGGTGTAATATTTAATATTCAGATACTGTCCAAGAAAGTTCGTTCTGCAACGTCGCGAAATAATTTCGAAATCCCGACTCAAGGAATTGGCAAGTTGAAATGGTAAACGAGTAATTTATTTTAGTTAATTTCATTTACCATTTCAACTCCATAATTGTGAACTACTGTGACAGAGGATTCCTTTCATCTCTCTTGTATGCCAGGATACATTGATAGTATTCGAATGTGTTTCAGAGGGAAAAAGATCACCGCGACTGGGTCGATCATCATCAGCAAAATTCTGGCCCTCATCGTTGGCGCGGCTTGTATAGCTCTAGCATTCATGGGACGTTATCTGGGCGGACTGCTCCAAGCAGCCCTGACGATCTTCGGTGTCGTCGGTGGGCCCGTGTTCGGTCTCTTCACCCTGGGCATGTTCACGCAGACGGGCAATCAGAATGGAGCAGTCATTGGCCTGTTGTCAAGCCTCGTTTTCTCCCTCTGGATCGGATTCGGCCAACCAAAACCACCGATACCAGCGCTAGTCATATCCACGTCCGAATGCAACGCCACTGTGTATTCTGTCTACTCCGAACCGTCGAGCCCGCTTTTCTACTCCCAGTAATGAATCTTTACTACTTACTTAACAGTTTAAGTAGCGCAGATTTAGAAAAATGTCCCTAGGAAAATGGTTTAGAAGCTTTCCAAAAGAAATATCGACGTGAAAATACGCGGACGTCAGTCACAGTGCGGGACCCCTCTAGTCGCATCTCTTAACCATAGTCGCTGAACGCCTATGGGCGTTCCACGTATTTAACGAGACGTATTCTTGTTGATGCGAATAATATCGTCGATAAATAATACTCCTTTGTAATCTACCATTAGGTTTCTGTTTCTTGTAGCTACAGTTTATAGAGCTTACAAGGAGAGTATTTTAGGTGTCCGCCTCCGATCATTTTGATTTTTGGATATGTTATAGAGGACCGAAAAATAAGAAATACGTGTTTTTTTATTTTTCCCCGTTTTCATATTTGGGGGGTGAAAACTGCGTTCAAAGTTAGGGTTGAAAAATCATTTTTGTGGAAAAAATGGACTTTTTGAAAATCTGGTGAGTCAGTCATATTTCGCATTCAAAGACACAAAATTCGTCCATTGACACTATTCCCCTATCTCTAATAGTTCTCGAGGTATTCCACAAAAATGATTTTTCAACCCTAACTTTGAACGCAGTTTTCACCCCCCCCCCCCCCCAAATATGAAAACGGGGAAAAATAAAAAAAACACGTATTTCTTATTTTTCGGTCCTCTATAACATATCCAAAAATCGAAATGATCGGAGGCGGACACCTAAAATACTCTCCTTGTTAGTGATCACTTTATCCGGGCAATTTAACGGAATGGGTCTTCGACATGCGATCGATAAATAACAATTTTTCTTTATTGCAGGGAAACCAACGATGATTACTTCTATCTGTATCGCCTTTCGTACATGTGGTACTGTCCTCTCGGATCCGTTATCAGTTTCCTAGTGGGATGGATTTCCAGTTGGATCTCTAATTTAATTCTGAGGGAGGAGGTGAAGGAACTGGACCTTGATCTGATGACCCCCATTGTCGCATCGATAGTGCATAAAGGACGACTGAGGCGTGCAAGGGAATCTCGTACCTAATAGCGTAGTATTGGATAAGATTTCGTAATGACGATACCTCGGCTTGTGGAAGCCAGAAGTATGTTTATAAATAGATAATGAAACTTCTCAGACATACGATTCAGAGACAGCAACCATGACCTCGAATGGCAGTTATTCGATTGCGCAGAGCGAAGTCTTCTCGTTTGATTTTCTACTTAAGTGCAAGTTTGAATACAACCACTGCCCATGTAATATCATTTAATTTCTTCCAATCGTAAGTTTCTCGTGAAATATTGTTACCATTAATTTTAGCATCGCGCGACAGAACGACTATCTTCACCAAATACCGCGATACCTCATCTGAAGATTTAAATTTCTCCTCCAACATTTAAATTTAAAATCCCATTGATTTAAATTTAACATGGGCATAATTCAGCGTAAATTACAGCCAGTCACATTGACAAGACATTGAATTCGTAGAATTTAATTAACGACTTCCACAATCGCTGTGACTCCTCCACAGTGATGACGAGGAAAAATTCCCTACACCAATCAACAATTAAATCCAGTAAAAAAAAAAATATCGCACCACATAAGGGTTAAACTTAAAACAGCAATATTAAACAAAACTTACCCAACGACACGCCTACAAGCAGAGTCTGCCCAGTGGACCGTGAAAGGAAGCACGATAAACGACCGTCCTTTTCTATACCGATAGAAGAGCCGCGCGCTCAGCGAGTTGGAGGATTCTCGCGATCGGCCTTCACCCAAAAACCACCGCGGAGTCCGAATTCGAGGAACGAGACACGTGTCTCGTATAAGGAGCCAGGCAGGAGTGGGCGATCGTCGAAAAATCGTAATCGAAGCAATCGGGGGGGGGGCCCTCGATTCCGCGAAATCACGGCCGATATTGCTCGTACCGAACGGTCGGGTGATCCTCGGAATTCCTTTCGTCGAAGGAGAGCCGCGCTACGGGGCGAAGGTTCCTCCTCCTCTTCCCCATCGTCGCTCTCTTCTTCCTCTTCTTCCTCCCCGCCTCCCTGGGCAACCGGCAGACGTAAACACCGCGGACCACGGGTGTGCTGAACGTTTACCGAAACGTTCGCAAATCACGATGGAATGCCGTCAGACTGGTGTTCCCGTGCGCGGCATACGGTGACATACAGAACGAAGCAACGACCCGTGCACTGTGCAGCGCTTACGTAAGGAAATAACACCGAGTGGACCACCTCGAGGAGCTTTTCGCTTCGACTGCTTAACGCTAGCAGTGCCCCGAAAGAAGGACGCGTCTTCTGTCTCGAAAGAAGAACGCGGGTTCTGCTTCGAAAGATGAACGCAGCTTTTACCTCGAAAGAAGAACCGCGGCTTCTGCCTCAAAAGAAGAACGCGGGTTCTGCTTCGAAAGAAGAACGCGACTTCTGCCTCGAAAGAAGAACGCGGCTTCTCCGTTAAAAGAAGAATGCGATTTCTGCCTCGAAAGAAGAACACGGCTTTTACCTGGAAAGAAGAACACGGCTTCTGCCTCGAAAGAAGAACGCGGCTTTTGCCTCGAAAGAAGAACGCGAGTTCTGTCTCGAAAGAAGAACGCGGGTTCTGCTTCGAAAGATAAACGCAGCTTTTACCTCGAAAGAAGAACGCGGCTTCTGCCTCAAAAGAACACGGCTTCTGCCTCGAAAGAAGAACGCGGCTTCTGCCTCGAAAGAAGGCGATTGCTATCCCCTCCACTTATTCTGTTGCTGCCGCGGCGAATGAGACAGATTGTGAGTGAGCTAGAAGGACTAACAAGGGAAATTCGGTAGGCCGAAAATTCCGAGTTTCTGCAAAATTTGCAGGCTTCTGGAAAATCTCAATAGGAGTATCAGGCAAATTTTATTTTCTGCTACTTTTTGGCTCTTCGAGGTGAAAACATTTTTTTGTATAGGTATCTTGAAGACTATAGTATCTATTGGAATGAAAATTAAATGGTTCTTTATGTTAAAACTGTACAATGAAATTGTTTAAAATAAAGAAACGTTCATCACCAAAGTGACGATTTGCGATCGAATCGTCACTTTCTTTCGAAACAAATCTATACTACAGCGAGCTCCTCGGTTGAACTGCCATGGCGAGATTCCATTCCCGAGTTTAACTCGATTCTGCGGAACGATATTAGGCGACTCGCTGCTCCAGCGTGCGGGGTTGTTGGATGTAAACGGTGGATAATTTTGGAGTTGGGAGATGCTAGAGTAATGGGTTGGAACAGCGTGTAATTTGTTCATGTAGATATATCTTCCATCCGATGTAGCATATTATTATAATAAAAAAATGAACACGAACGTCTTGTTTGTGGGATATGAACCACTGATTTTTAGTTACCGATGTCTCCATTCCTAATATTTTATAAGCAGCAAAACGAGATCAAGAACGGCGGTAGACACCCAAAATTGTCAAATGCTTATATACAGTGTTTTCGATACTCGTAATCGCCGACTTTCGTTGAACTTTTGAAACGGAACCCCTTTGAACGCAACCAGCCAGCCACGGTTGAGCAACTACCTGTGTCTCCTCGTCCGTAATTGCGTTACGCAATTCGCGCGTTCCGTGCACTTTGGCTGTTCCACGGTATTTAGCAAACAACGCGGAGTATCGCGGGTTACGTAAGGGCTGCGAATCTTTAGCACGATGGATTTGCGTTTCACGTGGGACGGATAACGATGGATAAATTGCTGGCGATTCTACAAGCAACAGCTGTCGAAGATAACCTGAAGGTGTCAACGAAATCGAAAAAGTAAGAATTATTAATGTTAATGCAGGTGAGCTTGCCTCGATCTAACGTTCAGTATTTCGACAAGTCTTCTTTTAAACCAACGCACAGAAATATACAGTGGTGGTCCAAAGAAAGTTTCAAACTTATATTTTTACATATTACATTGGCATCACTGATCTATTTTAAAATCCCCTCGTCGATGGAATACATATTTCAAAATATTCACAATTGTGGCTGATGGAATTATCTTATTTTTTTCATCGTCCACAGTTGAAACTTTCTTCTAACCACTACTGCAGGAACTGGTTTAAGTATTACATATTTGCTATCGCGATACGAGCATCGTTCAAATGTATACAAGTACCTACGCTCTTCACGGTTCGCCAGCGAATAAGGAACGACCGGCATTTTCCTCCATAAACTCAGAAATTTCCGCTAATTGAGCTCGTAAAGAATCCGCACAATTTTTCTGTTCGTTTTTTCCACGTCGATTCGAGCGAACCTCGGTAATAGACTACTCCGGAATAGATTAAGATCAGAACAACGGGAGTCGGGAAACACTACCGAGAATCGCCGTGGAATTACATCGCCATTCGCGTTGGTATTCGTGCCACGTATTATGCGTGGCAATACCGCGAACATTTTAAGCCCCGCATAATCTCGAAACATTTTCGATGCATAAGAGGAGGAGGGGAACAACAGTTTGAATTTGAAATAATTAGCGATCTAATAAAATGTTTGCCTCAATTATCTGATTTAGTCATTTTTTAAATTACCAATTTAAGAGGTCTCCCTACTTTGACGACCTGATTTTTTTTTAACAGAAACCCTCAAATTATATTAATTAAAAGCTTTATGCCTATATTTTTACATATTTAGACAACATTTAAAAACAAATTCAATTAAAAAAACATTACCTAAAACTTTAAACGCGTTTTCTCAAAACGATGTTTTTCGAATTGGTTAGCATGATAGGTATCTCAAAAACCAATCACCCGATTTACTTCAAACTTGGTATATATCTTCAGTAAATGTCCCATTCTCGTTGGTACTAAAACTAAGTCGGTTTTTGCAAAATTAGACTTTTGAGACTTAAAAAACCAGCGAATTTTTTGTAGAAATCGATTTTTGTTTTAATCGCTGTAATTTTTTTTAGTGTTCAGTATTTCTCATTTAATTTAGTTCAGACGATAGCCACACTCCTACAGATTACACACATTTTTGAATTTTCTATTTCAGACAACTACACCGGATGATTTTATGCTAACCATGCGCATATGATTTTTGTAAGGCCCTCTATTTGAAGCACTATAACTCCGGATATACCCCCTATTTTCGCATACGATTTTTTTTTCATATTCTCTAAAGATTGACAAATAAAGCCACAAAGCTGGAAGTAAATATATATAATAGTTTTGTTTTAAGAAATTCCCAAAATCCGCATCATTTTTCGTCCGTCAAGGTAGGGAGACCCCTCAAGAAACCAGATTATGACTCTCCAATTGATTACCAGGCTTGGTCCGAAATTATTTACTGCACAAACATAAACTAAAACATAATATTTGAATTAGTTTATCTACTACTCCTGTCTCAAAAATAATTTAGGGAAAGTAACCTAATTTTATATTCAAACCAAATATAGAATATTATACAAAAACAAGATAATCTACATACAATTAATAATTATTTCTAAAATATTTTTTTCAAACAACGCCCAAGCAGGCACTAATTGTAAGAAAATATCAGAACAAAGTCCAGAAGTGGTCACGAATGGCCATAACAGTTAAACCACACGATTAAGTAGATTAAGTTTCCATTTGTCCCAATGAAAGCACAGAAATATTTAAACAAGAAAATTTTCGCAGGCCCGAGATTCTTCTAGCATCTCGCGGCAAGCAGAAACAATAGTCGCGTTACTTTTTACACAGACCTAACCCAACAGCCGCGTATCACCGTGGATGTGACTTTTTGCCCCGCCGTTCTCTGTAATTAAATGAAATAATCGAGCCGCGGCGTTGCATCGCGCCGACCGGCGTTCTCATTACAATGCCGCGCATTCCACGGACGAAACGAGTCTTTCTCTCAGGACGTACCGCGTCCACATTGCACATGGAACGCGCAGATGATGGATCGCATGCGAATTCGCGATCAACATTGCGCTCTTATTCGACCACCGTCCCATTTTAATTGTAACTCGCGCCCCGAGGCGCCACCAGCACGCCGCATCATTCCAATTTCAATTTCATCGCGGACACAGGTTACCTTGATTGAAAACCGGCGGCCAAACGCTCAACGACGAATATTAATTAACGTTTCAAAGAAATGTGCCTCGGGTCTTTCCGATGTCGATTACGTCAACGTGAATTCCCAACTACGCTAAACTAGGAATTCCATCGAGCATTCCATTCGAAATGAATAATTCCGTTTTATAAATCTAGGTATGTTGAGTCCAAGAAGTGCCAATATTAAAATTTTTGCGAAACCATTATATATTTATTTCTGTTCTCAAATAAACAATTCTGCAAAATTAAATCTAACATCGATCTTGTCGAACTCAATCACAAAATACTCGAAAGTACACAGGGTGTTTCCGAAATCGTGCTGCAAAGTGACTCGCGAATATTCAAATCCGATTTTCTCCAAAACGGACTCTTATTTAAATAAATTGTATTCTATACTTTGGACGTATTGTTACTTAAAGAATCGTCTAGCACGGGTCTTAAATGACCCAACATCGGCCTCCCGCATTGCTAGCGTTAGACGGTCGGTCGTGATCGAGGGAAACTTGTAAGGACCGAGTGTTATATGCACTTGGTGTATCGGACACGAGTTTCTGAGATAAATTTCTCAATTACGCCGTCGGTGTTCCGCCAGTATCAGGGAACACTGGGTAATGCGCGGGTTGCGGGGCGATCCCCCCATAGGGTATGGGGTAAACCGCGGGAGAGATAGCCACCGGCTGATTTTTTCGACCTCGCGAGACACACATAGTTTCCGCGGGGAACGACCAGCGTTCCGTTTCCTCATACCGTGCATACGTGCCTAACGAGCAACGGCGGTATAGCGCGCATAACGCCATTATAATAAACTTCGTACTCGCTCATTCACTCGCGCGCGCCGAGGGAGAGTCGACCTGCAAGCGAACGCTGGCCGCTCGCGTGTGCACATGCACTTGCAGTGCACCCTGTTGCACGGATGCACTCCGCACGGAGATGCATAGCATTCCTCGCGAATTTACGGTGAACGCTGTTTTTCAGTGGCAACCTAAAGGCACTGCGGAAATATTTATGAAGGAAATATTTGTGAATATTATAATAATATTTCACTGCTGCACAGGCAGATAGGGAATTTCGGTATGTACGCTCTTCCCAATTGGGCTGCGCGAAGTTATCTTAAAATTTAAATATTAAAAGAATGTGAATTATTCAAAAACAAATTGTTGAGTTTGGAGGTCGCGGTAAATTTGATTGAGCTTGGAAGGTTTATGTGGTAAAATTTAATTCGGAGACGCTGTAATATGTTGTAGGAGAAAAGATTATAAGGTAAGCAGAAGGTAGCATTAGTGGTAATGAAAAGAGTTTTCTGTGATAAGTGTGAAATGGTATAGGGGAGAGTAGAGTAAAGCGGAACGGGTGGGTAAAACGGAACATTATTGTTTCTCTTAGATGAGAGCTGCGAATGAGTTGGTATCACGTGACATGGGACCAAACGGTCATCAAAGACAGCATTTCGTGGCAGACCATAGACCCGTGCACACGTTACTTTACCGTTAAGAGAGTTGGAAAAGTTTCCGGTATCGACGTTTCAATATTGTGTTGTACTTTCTACCACTTTTCGACACTTGAATTTCGACAATTATTAACAGTAAGTACATCGTTGGATTCTATAGTCCTTACGCTACATTTTGACGTATTAAAAAGTTCTTTACCTCACGCTGAAGTGTAAATATTAAATGTTTACTAAATTACTGCATGTGGGGCGAAGCGAAATATTTTGCGTAGGATAAAACGGAACACCTATATAACCCACTTCCACCAATCCAATTGTCTTGAAATTTTGCAGGCGTGCGTAGTTATGATGACAATACAAAATTATGAAAAAAACAGGAGGGGTGAAAAAATTACCCAGTCATCAATAAATATAGCCCATAACCACAAATCCAAACGACTTAAAATCAGCTTGTAACCACAAATCAAATCGATTCAATCGATATGCAATCAGCATATGTATAACCACAAATCAAAACTTAGACACTAAAAAGTAAATAATGAAAAAATATGCAAAAAATTTTTTTTAAGTTAGACAATTTTATTTAACATGTACTAAAAACTAAGAAATTCTCCATACACGTCTTGATATTTATTATTCATATAAAAATTCATGTGTAATTGATTATTTTCAGTAATTTTTATGTTATCTGTTAAAATATTTTTTCTTATGTGTATAATATATATTTTTGTTATACTTTATTTGTAATAGATGTACCTAAAACATATATTTATTATTTTTTACATAAATGAATACTTTTTAAATCATAAAAATAAAGATTTTGTACCTTTACATGGTCTTCAAGTGGGTGTTCCACTTTACCCTACCACTTGAGCGAGGCGAAGATTTCAATACCTCCTGTAAATCTCATTTTCCTTTATTACCAAATATTTTTCTTTACAAAGGCTTTGATTTTTTTATTGACTAAGGTCCAATTAAGACTCCTGTTGAAGTCCCGTGTCTTTTCCTTCTTCCCGATTTTAAGTTATCACCCTCCAAAGTTATGCGTTCCATTTCACCCTACTCTCCCCTATAGGCGTGCTTTATGATATACGTGAAATGAGCGCGAAGAAATAGTAGTAATCTTTTATGGTAGATATGCTCGTAATTATATAGTGGCAATTATGCTCGTCTTTATTGAATAGTCTTCGTGGTTTCGATAGAACGATGCATAGGAGTCGTTAGAAGATAATTGACCCTTTTGGAGCAGCTGGTACGTCAGGTTTCCAGTTAAATCGTCTCTCGTTAACGTCAGCCGCGCGTAATTAATTGGAAGGAGAAAATAGAGACACGGGAATTGCCAGAGATTCCGCGTATACGCGGTAACGAGAGGTGGCCGCCTTCGTACCGATTATTAAACACTTAACGACGCGAGGTTATTACGCGATATTAGAATAACAATGAGGTAAGAAACTAAATCAATCCGTGGTAATTGCTGCGCGAAACGGGCCGCGTTATGAAAGGCCCATGAATATGCATACCGATGGATAGAACGGTTCCCATGGTTATCGTCTGACACGCGTGATCCGATCGATGATAATGACCACAGGGGGAAAAGCATCGAAGGTGCATTGTGCGAGGCTGCGCGGGGGAAAAAATGACTTTCGAGATTGCCTGGGAAACCATGCAGGTACACCCGGCTGAAAAGAAGTCGTTCTAACTACCGCGAGTACATACATCAGGGAGAATGGACCAACTTCACACGGTTTGCATCCGCTTCGTGAACGCTTTTACTCTATGAAAGATTTCGTGAACACGGTCTAGGGCAGAGTCTAGAACAGTGGAGAGCAGCCCGCGGGTCGCAATTATTTGAATTGTAAATCTGTATCAGAAACAACAAAATTCGCCGCATAAATTAAAATTCTTTGATTAAATATTATTTTTAAAACGGCCTTAAATTTTCCCGCGTCGCACAGTGGGGAAATTTTGCGATTTTATGGCCAAAACCACAAAAATGAAATCTTTGAATTTTACAAATATAATACAATCTCAATTGAAGAACTATATCCATTTTCGTAGTCAAAACCTCAAAATTTATTTTTAATATATAAAATTCGGTACTTTTACGTTCTGATATAGGAGAAACTAAATTATCCGAAAAACAGCACTTACAAAAATTACGAACGATAAAGATTTTTTTATTATTTACATTTATACACTTAAACTTATGCAATTACATGCCCTTAAAACTAGTACGCCCAGTCGGAATCGCTTTTTTCTTTGTCAAAGCATGCCCCTGCTACAGTGCAGCAGCGCATAGAAAAAAGGTTATCGCTTCTGAGGACAAACTTTTTAATCAAACAGAGGATCGAAGCTGAATGAAATCGTTTAAAAAAGAATAAAAAGGTTTGTAATGTATAACATGTGAACCAGTCTCGGTCACAGTTATGTGAGTTATGTCGTATATTATACAAGACACACTGGATCGTGTTTAAAAAAATGCATATAATTACAAGATTAGCAACTATTAGCAATTAATAATTGCATTTATAAAATGAAAATAGTTCAGCGTAAAATAGGAAGGAAAATCATTGCAGGATATTATGGGATTTATAAGTATTTTATGTAACGAAAATTGATTCTTATATGAAAAGGTTATTTCTAAAACACTACTTTAAAAATTGTATAAATTCCGTATTAGAAACCGAAACATAATTATTTTGAAGACAAAAAGATATCTTACGCACCACCAGGAAATGAATCCATGCCTTCAAATTATTTTCGGAACTTTGGATAACACAATATAAGTGTTTGAAGCAACTTGAAAATTTGGATTAATTCTTTGCGATCGGTCTAACCTCACATGAACATAGACATTTGCGAGTTTATACGAGCTTTGTATTAAAACATTTAACAGTAAAATTGGAGGCATTTGATGCTCATATTAGTTCTTCAATTGACATTTGCATTTATTTTGTCGAATTCAAAAATTTATGTTTGTGGTTTTGGCCATATAATCGCAAAATTTCCCCACTGTGGCGTCGTTGCAGCGATATATTGTCAAGATGTGCGTTATTTAGTCAACAAAAGACGACCGTCTTACATATCGTGCGTAGTAAGGTTATATCGTCTTGTGTGTTTTTGAAGGCTCTGATCGAATTTTCGATAGTTAAGAAACTCCAACACTTTTGACAGTGTCCAGGTAAGTACTTTTTTGTGTGAATTATGTTAATTGTAGCATATTAAAGTGTAAATAACTAAGACAGTTTGTTTGCACTTCGCCCTGGTATTGTTGATAATTCGTAATATTTACAAAATTGTATGCTGGGGCAAAACCGTACGGGGTAAAACCGGGCACCCGGTTTCGGACAAAATGTGTATAACAAAGAAACGAAAAAGAGGAGGTTATCAACATTAAACTAAATCTTAATGAGGGACTACAACTAAAGAGAATGAAAACCGCAAAATTAAACAAAATACGGAAGGATAATGATAACAGTGGTGATGAAGACGGTGAAGACATTTGCACTTATGTCCAAGAATCATATGGTTCAGCCAAATTGAATGAAGGTTGGTTGCAGTGTACAGCTTGGTGTAAGTGGGCTCACGAAGGCTGCACTGGTTGGGGGATTGAAGAATTGGACGAATTCCGTTGTTATACAGTGGCGGACGAAAGAAAGTTTACGACTTTTAAAATCGCACAACTTTTTTAAAATTGGTCCAAACTACTAGAGTTTTTTTGAGAAACTACTATGATTAGTTTGCTAAGGGCCGTGTCTCGTCGTTTTGAAAAAAAATCCACTTGGTCGGAATAGCAAACAAAAATAGTAAATGTCATTTTTCAAACTTTTTTGTGTGAGCCTCTAATGAAAATTCAAAAAACCCGTTTGTAGATTGAAGTAAGTTGTATACATGCTGAAAATTTCATAAAAATCGGTTAACGTTGCTCTGAGCTATAAACGCTTAAAGGTCGCAGAATAAGGTCGAAAATCGCGAAATTCCCGGAAATCAGCGATTTTCCACCTTATTCTGCGACCTTTAAACGTTTGTAGCTCAGAGCAACGTTAACCGATTTTGATGAAATTTTAGGCATGTATACAACTTACTTCAATCTACAAACGGGTTTTTTGAATTTTCATTACAGGCTCGCAAAAAAAAGTTTGAAAAATGACATTTACTATTTTTGTTTGCTATTCCGACCAAGTGGATTTTTTTTTCAAAACGACGACACACGGCAACATTATTTAATAAAGAGTTTATTCTAATGAATCCTAATTTCAATTTCTTTTGTACATTAATAATGTCAAAGTTAGCTTCTATTCTTAACGTCCTGGTTGTGCCCCTACTTCCCCTAGTTCCCCTACTCAAGTATTTAATATCGCGGCCCGCGTAGAGTATTAGGTTTCCACTTTTGGCCCACTACGAGCCAAAGGTTACTCATCACTGATCTAAAATCTAGAATCAAGACAGCGTATTTATAAAATATTGTAGAATTAAAATATTGTGAAATTGTTCCAGTCTTCGTAGCACACTTGCCATACTTCTCAGCCAAGCTAAGCTTGTTAAAACAATTGATAAAACTTTTTCCACATGATAAGTCCAATTAAAAGAAGTAACTTCTGTCTTGAAACCGTTTTGCCAGTTACAAAATAAAATAAAAAAATAGCCGAATTTTCAGAGGTTAATTTCACTCCTCAAAGTGAATTTGGGCACCAAACAAAAATTTCTCTTTAATCAGGAGAAAATCCCCTACATATTCACAAAGTTTCAGAATTTTTTGATTTCCCGGGTTCGAGATCTTCCCTTGTTAGCCTATTCGAGTGTGACCTATCCAATATAAACGAACGTCGACGAGTAGCTGAACGTTAAATCCTTGACGACCGTTTCGCGAACTCTTCTTCAATATTAAGTGAAGAATCTACGCCCTAGACTATAGCCAGGAAATATTGTAAACGAGATCGCGAAGCAGATGCCAGCCATGTAAAGCGAAGCCGCTGGACGCGCATTTATGCTGGAAAGGCCGCAATCGAATGAGGATACACCCTAACAGCAGAGTGCAATTCATGTTTCCGCGGTTTCCGTACGGGGAACAGTTGTTCTCTGTTCAGTCGAGACGAAACGAATAAGACCGCGTTGTCTGGCGACTGAGTTTCCCGGTACCGTGCACCTATGTGTCCATAAGACGCATCGTTAATTGCGTAAGTATTAGTTGCAGCGACTGTGCCCGAGCTAACGAGGCATCGTTGCGCTCGCATCTCCGTGCATACTCACACAGACGGGGCGCGCATCGGATCGACGGCACGTAATTGAAACCTAGACTTTACGCTGCACGACTCGATGGAAACGAACAAACCGAAATGACCGGCTACGCCAGACCGGGCCGTTTAACGTCGATAGGAACCGACTGGCCGTGGTCTTTATACTCTTATTACGGATACCATCGATCAAGCGGTATGGAACGATCGCGCCGAGGCAAGAAATGTCTTCGGCTTACAATTTTCCGTCGGCCAGATGCTGGCTCGTTGATCCGAATATCCGCGCGACGCCGCCGGACGTGATTCATAGGTACGTTTCAATTACTCACGTGGTTAGACACGTCCCAGATAAGGATATTAGGTCGCTAAATTGTGCAAACATCTTTATTAAAAGTAAAAATGTAGGGTGCTCCGCGATGTGTTCAACAAACTTTTCCAACACGCTTATAAAAGGAAGAAAGTGCCTATGTCTGGATTGCCGTTTTGCTGTAAGTGTGTCTAGTCTGTTATTTCCGATGTAATTGGCTAACAGAACGAAATAGACATAGGTGCACAGGTGTGACATATTTTATTCAGAATCACTTGCTGAACAGGTGGGAAAAGTTTTGCTGAATATACCGCGGAACAGGCTGTGTATTAGGTACGTGTTTTATTAATCAAACTATTTGCCTCGGCTATCTAACACCTGCTGCCACTTTTCTAGTAGTAAAGAAGACATTTCTGTATACTTGATATCGCCTAGGAAATTAACTTTTGCCCCGATCCAATAACACCTGTTCGTTTCTAAATAAATTAGTGAGAATTAATCCCCCTCTGCAACGTATTTAATAAACTCAGAAAAATTTACGTCTATTGGTGGTTTCTAATACCCAGTTTAGCGTTCCCCCATTTTCGCGCGAATAATTGAACCGTACGTACATAAATTACATAACTTAACAGAGCGTTCGAAGGCGCTGGTAATTAACGAGCCGGCGGAAATCTTTCTTCGGGATTAATGGCGTCGAAACGATCAAACTGCTGTTTTATTAATTACTCGGTAATTGCAGCGCAGCCCAAGTAACGCGGTGGTTTTCGAGGTGTGCTCTGTTTGGAATATTGTAAAGGCAACATACCTAGATTCTCCCGTTCTCCGAACCCTCCGCCTCTGTCTTCACACTGGTGCACCTGCAACACACAGGCGAACGTTAGATTACATTACCCCGGTTGGACGCGGGATTCGATTCCGCTCGGGCACCAGCGATCGAACATAAACCACGCGCACGCGGTGAAAAAGTATCGGCATTCAGATGTACGAGAGGAGAATGGATGCCATCCGCGGGTGTAGATGCTTGTAGAAGGAAACGCGTTCGCGAGAGGAGATTGCATGTTGCTTTCCGCAACATTGAATATTTTACCGCAATAATCTCCGACATGGCGAGGAAGACGGTCGTCTCTCGCGCGCAGATATTCCAACAGATTGTCGCTGGCCAGCGGCCTGAAGAATGTGGGGGGAATGTACGGGCTGTGGACGAATTCGTAGCCTAGCTGGAAAAAGGACCATTCCTTGTTTAAATTGCGAAATTCAGGGCCTCGAGGGTTCTGGATAAGTCTTTAGAAGGACACGCGAACAGTTCACTTCGATCGTCCGAAATTAACCATGAACAGATTCGGAGAGGCGACTGCAGAATGCCCCTGACACAATTCGACGCGAACCGAGAATTTTTCGGGCGGTACGTAACTCCGCTACGAACATCCGAATGGTGTGTTGAAACATGAGACTAAAGATATGTACAGTATCGTTCTCGGAACGTTGAATGATAAATGGCAGAAAGTGAACAGTGGGATAACCGGATAGTTTTTTACTGCACCGTGTTTTTCTATTCAATTTACTATGGGTACTGCACGCCCCTGAATTCCTCGACCCGCGCGCCACATCAATTTCATTCGTGGGCCCAGGGTTGCCCCTTCAATTTTCCACTGCACGCCCGGAATTCCTCAACCACCGTAGCAAATCACCCCGTGCGTGCCTCGGGAAAGCAAATCGTGACGTATCGAGGGCCAAAGGCGAGGAACGCGGTCCCCCCGCGGTCTCGAAGGTGCGCGAGTCGAGGCCCGGATAAAACCGCTCTACTTCGACAAATCGCCTTAATTTCATCGTCAATAAGCCCGAGAAACCCGCACGAAGTATGCCGTCGTGATCGTCCCCGCACCCCTCGCGCTTGCTCAATCACCCTCTCTCACTCTCTCTCTCTCTCTCTCCCCCGATCGTGATTGTGGCCACGCACATGGATGCGCGCGCGCGCGCGGGCACGGACAGCGAGGCAAGAGGAGAGGCGCGTATACGCGGAGGAAGGCACGTCGTGTTGGTGCAAGCCGCGTGAGCGAGTTTAACGAAACCGTCCGTGGCCGGAGAGGGAAGGGAGCAGCGGAGCCGGCCGAGCGGCCCGAGGAGCGTCTCGGGCCCGAGTATTCCAGGTTAATTTTACCGAGCCCTAAGGAGCGCATGCGAAGGACCGGCGAAGGATAACGCTAGCGGGGCTCATCGGTTGGACGCTGCTCGAAGCGAACGAAGGACGCCCGCATTCCACGCCGCAACCTGGTATAATACGAGGAATTGGCCGAACGGAACGAGAGAGAAAGAGAAGAGGAGGAGGAGACGGAGGAGGGGAGAGGGGCCGAGAGGAATGGGCGCTATGCGCGTCGAGGGAAGAGAGATAGGGGGAGGGGAAGGGGAGGCGAGGGCCCAGCTGAGATAAAGAGGAGAGAAATGCCCGGCAGAAAAAGAGAAGGAAGCTGAGGAGCTGCGAGTAGGGGTAGTTGCGCCAAGAGTTGTCTGCATCATCCTCCTCTCCTTTTACTCTCTCCCCCTCTACACTCTTCCGTACGCTTTCCCTTCGTCATAATCGCCCTCCACCTTCCTCCACTCTACCCCCTTATTCGTTTCATTCTCGCTCCACTCTGCCCACTCTCCACCTCTACCCCATTTCTTGCCCCCTTCCATCGCTCAACTTTTCGTTCTATCCTGTTTGTCGTTAATGTTTCTTTCGCTTGAATACCATTCCCGTTATTTTCTTTTTTTCTCGATCTATGTTCCTTTGTTATTTCTCAGTTGCTCTCCGCCTTCGCGTGATCGAGTGCTCTTGGACGTGGCTACAGCGGAAGTACCACCGCCCGCATGCTGCTGTTGCGGGTAGCATTCTGCGCAGCCACGGGCGGTGAGTGGAATTCTTCGGCTCGCGAACGGGCAGCTGCAACCCTCGCCGAAGTGGGCTATCCTCGTGGTAGCTGGCGAAGGATTCGTCGTTTAGATACTTGTCTTCTGAATCTCAAGAAGCAATGCTGCCGCGACAGCACTTACCGAAATGAAGATAGTTCCATTAGAAAAGGTTGTTAAAAGTAGTAGTATTGCAGTAGTATTAACATATTTATCCAGACGCGTTGGGATGTGAGTTTTAAACATTCTTTCCGCCACCACTGTACCGCATACGTAATGTAAACACGCGGTGTTTAGTTCCACGATTTTGTGAAAAATACCTAGGGCAAAGATTAAAGGCAAATAACTAATGCCGCGGTGGGAATGGATTGTAAGATAATTGGTGCGTGTTGTGTCAGCATTCCTCCCCTGGGAAATCCTACGAATCCGTGTAATTCGAAATTAATAACAAAGATCGCGGGGAATAGACGAGCCAGCGGGCTGAAGAAAGCTGAGAGCGGCCCGAATGGACGGTAGAGGCGCGTATATATGTACGTCGTATTATTCGTAGCTGTCCAGTTAGGCAGAGGAGTCCCCTGATGGGATTATAATGGGAATATAATGGCGAGCTTCCGCGCTACGCAACCCTTTCATCCCCCACTCCTGCGGTGCGCGGCTTAACCTTCCTCCGAAAACCCTTCTGCGCCGTCTGAGAGCTTAATCGACTATTCCGACGATTTTCTGGAGCTTAGGCCGTCGCTTCCCCCAGCGGCGGGAGAGGGGAAAAAAAAGAGAGAACGAAAGTGGCGACGAGTTCTAGATACACGAACTGGTCAAACCTGCTGCCAGCCTGCTCAAAGTTTACTAATGTTGTAATTGGAAAATGATTACGAGAATCCCTCTCGGACGCGCTCAAACTCATCGACGCTGCCAACGGACTCAGCACATAAATAATCCTGCTCCCTTACTAGCTTTGGCAAATCATCGACGAATGGGGTGATCACCGAGAACGTTCTCACCGTTAAATTATTCTAATTTACTGTAGCTCTGTTTTCTAAAAGTATTTCCGCAAAATTGCAATATCCCGTTTATGTTTTATTTGAAGTTTCGAACAAAGCGAGTCTGTTGTTAAGACAGAGCACGGGGGGGAATGTCCCCGTTGCAAACGCCAATGTCCCACGCGCGAAAATGAAAACTCGTCGATTACGCAATTCCTCTCCCGAGTCCGATACGACGATCACCTGCGGCGGTTCTCGATAACTTCCTCCTTTTTTTCAGCGGTCGATCGCATGACGTAATCCGAAACACGCGTTTATTGGTATTTATGATATCCCGCTCGCAAGAGGCCATATGCCGTGGAATTTTAAATCGCAAATTACGAGTCAAATTAAGTAATACCGTGCCCCCCCCCCCCCCCCCGACTGTGGCCCATGAACCACCGACGAGAACCAACGAGTCACGCTCCTTTTTCGCGATAAATCACATCAAACCTGACGCATCGGGAACCGCCCGTCTCCCGGTTAATTACATTTCGAAAACGGTCTTAGTTCCCGCGCAATGGTATCGCATACACGGATCGAATTACTCAATACACTTGTCTGCTGCGAATAATAATTAACCCTTTCAAAACGCACGTAGATATTCAGCAGGTATGTAAATAGAACACGTAACAAATTTCCATATGTCCCATAAAGAAGCATTAAAAATAGAAAATGAGAGACACCGCGTTACGGTTAGATCTGTGTCGGATAATTAGTACCAACTAATTGGCAAAGTTGGTGCAACTGCGTCCCGCAACGCGCCATCTACATTCAGCAGTAACGCGCGCGCGCCTTGGGTTCGTCAATTTTTCTACGCACATCGCCGCCGGGGAAAAAAGGGGCATCGCTGAATTGCCGAGAGTTACTTCGTGCACCGCTAACGTCTTGTTTTCCACGCGGCAGGCCTCGATTTATAATCTCCTCTGGCCGTCAGAGGGGTTTTTGCGTTTCCCGGTTGTAATTCAAAGATGAACGCGCGGCCGTCTTCGCCCCGGATAGAATAAGTTACGGCGTCATGCAACGTTCGACGTTTGCACAATGGCGCGATAAATCAGCGTCAAACGTATGCCGTTCATTTTGTTCGTCAATTTGTTGGACACCGGGGCGCGCAGGCGCGCGACTCGCCGGCCGCCATCGCGGGGTCCGTTGCCGCGCGAGCGCGCGACGGGCATGTAATGCCCCTCGACTATACTGTCGTCATAGATTCAGCCGGGGCCCCATATATACGATCCGCCGTGTCACGTAACCGCATAGCGCCCGTGTATACTTTCGATGCGTGCGCCGCTCTCGTCCTCTCGCGTGTACAAGGGGGTGCGTTTCTGCCTGCATCCTACTCTCGGGATGCGCCGTAACGCAGGAAACGCTGATTTATCATCGCGACGTAACAAGCGACCGTACATTTCCTCCTCTCTATTTACAACGCGGCCGTGTCGCGGACCCCTTCCAGATGAAACGTAATTCTTTTCATTCGGCGCTTGCGAGGCTGGTCGCCGCGAAATGGGTTGAAACTTGAACGAAGGGGTGAGATTCTTATCGCGGTGGAGGCGATTTAAGAATTTTTTTAACCCCTTGAATTATGATTCGTCTAAAGGTTTGTCTCAGAGTTTCACGAAGTTTAGTGGTTCACCGCCAAAAGTTATCTTCTAATGAAATTTAAATATTAAAGAATGTGGAAATTATTCAACGAGAAACATGCAACTGACTGCAAAATTTGAGTTCGTATGGAAAATATAAAACTGTTGATATTGGGGGTTTCGCTAAATTGTACCAAATTTCGAAGGCAAAATTTACCTAATGGGGTATATATTAATATGCTGGTCTATATTAATATGCTGGTCTATATTAATAGCTCAATGATTGCTGGAGGATTCTAGTCCTGCTTCTTTTATCGAATTCAACCACGCGAAGATCTGTCTGTTCTAATATAGGAAACATAATGCGCGCCAGGTGCGTAACTTGTTATAAGGCAAGGAGTCAGAAGGAAGCACGAAAAGGGGTATACACTGCCCTTCATAAATATTAGGACACCTGCTGTATTTCCACTAAATGTGATATTTGGTAGACATTGAATACTCCCCACTGCTTTAACCCGGCAGTGCACAAGTGGGGGTCTGCTGGACCCCTAGGGGTCGTCCTTAAATTACGTAAGGCTTTTTTGGGGGGGAGGGGGTCGCGAATTTCTTACGTTTTCTTACAAGGGGGGAGGGGGAGTCAGGTAGCGTCTTACGTAATATATTTTAACCTAATTTTCAATAAATACAAATTCTATCATTAATACAAATTCTATCATTATTTTAAAAACCAATGTTCGAAAAAAGTTGTTTTAGTTTAAATTTCCCGAAACCGAGTTAAATGAATTATATAAATCTTTAAAAAAAATGTAATAACTGAAAAAAATCAATGTAAAAAATATTACGTAAGAAGGGGGTGGCAATATCAAATCTTACGAATTCTTATACGGGAGGGGGGGGTAAGAAATCGCCAAAATTACCCTTACGTAATTTAAGGACGGCCCCCTACTCGTAGAAAATCTTATCGCCGTCTGTTGTTTCTTTAGCAATGGGGTTGACACTCAGTCTAGCTTCCAGATACATTGTTTGCATTCAGTATATTTAAAAAAAAATAAATAAATTGTGTGTTTAGTAATATTTTTGCCGTATACTAAAGTACACAGATTTTTCTATATAGTGGTCAATCAATGTTACTTTTTACTAGGGTTCCAGGAGCACCCCACGTGGACACTTGTGTTTCAAAAGTCCACCTGTGCACTGCCGAGTTAAATTTAAAATGCCAAATGAAGTGAAATTTGTTAAAGCTCTTCAACAAATTTGCAACATCTTCCACAATCATAAATTTTCTAAGCCACTCTATGTAAGATCTGTATTTTAGAAAAGTGGAGAATCTTGTGGAACATTTAAGAAGGAATAGTTTCCTGCCTGTGCGTCTTTCAAGTGAAGACCGCGTTCAATCGCATCACTATAAACATTTCTTACTGGATTGGGATATAAATGTAGAAGAATGAGAAGCATTCGTGCGGAAAACGATTTCTTTCGGTTGTGCTCGATGTCTCTATTCGATACCACAGAAAAAGATTGGCGATGCTGGAGGTGAGACAGAGTGTCTGCAGGAAAGACCGGCGCGATACTGTTCGTCATTCACCAAACCCAATTACACGTTGCTGTCCCACAATTAAAAAACACGACTCTCGTGAATGACACGAAAACATTATCCAGCATTTAGTGGCACGCAACACTCCAGCCGCTTCGAACGTTTCAAATTGCACAGCTGACCAAATGGATCGGACGAGATCTCTTTGGATTTAAGAACAGATGCGATATCGTTACTAGGAACTTGGTTGTTGGAGCAGCGTAGAGCCAAGAGTGAGTGGCCCCATTCCGAGCGGTTCCGTTCCATTCCATTCCGTAGCAGAGCATTCGATTCGGTCGTGCCGAAGGAGTACATAAGACATTATGTAAGAGCACTCGCGAGCATGCCCAGAAAGGCTGATTCCGTGGAATTTCGTGTACCAATCGAGCCATTTGCCATGGGAGCACGCACGCGGTGGCACAAAAACCACCCGGCCCGATTCATTTGTCTCCGGCGATCTACTAATAAATCATCGGTACCTGATCGCCGGGAAAGAAACTTCAGACCTTGACTTGGAAACTTTACTCCACCCAGGATACAAAATTATTTACCAAAAAATACATTTCTGCGTCAAGACACAATTTTTTATGTTTTCAAGTTAATATTGCCTGAATAATAAGTATAGAAAAGGGAATTCTTCGAATAGACTAGAAACTTCCACTGGGGACGTTCCACTTTACAGTCTCCTGCGGAGATCGACTCGCTTACTGGAGTCACTTCGTGGACAACAAGACAGGAAGGTGATTGAAAAATCCGTGAGAAGGATTCCTCGCAGACCGTGCGAGCCGTACACCGTAACGGATTCTTTTGCAGTCCGAGCGGAGGTTTACGATCGTAGATATTAAGAGCAAACTAGAGAGGCGTTATCACGATATAAAGTATCGTTAAACCGACGGGCATCGCTAACAAGCGACCAGGGCTGATAACCGTTGCCGTAATCGGCCGCAGTTATTGCCAGGGCTCCGCTCATTTACGACATCGGGAAGCATTCACCCTTCGTCTCGCGAGACGATAAAAGGCGCGACGACGGGCAGCCAGCGCCGCGAAAAGGGAAGAGCAGGCTTTATGCTCCTAGATAACCGGCATCTACGGCGCGTTAAACATAAAAAACGTTCGTATAATTGAGTACAAATTAAAGTGGCGTAAACCGTGAAATAATGCTAGATGTAATTACCCTGGATGGCGTGCAATTAATTAAAGCCCTAAATGCCGTCTGAGAAATCTGTTAACATCTTCCCGAAATTTATCGCGTCGTATTAGCATAATTAACGCTGGACAAACACTTAAACAAGCGTGCTTCGAGGAGAAACAAGGGACAAAGGAAGAAAGAGAGAGATTGGATTCCTAATGCTGAGGATGCACACGAAACAGCGCATTGGTCGTGAAAAGAACTCTTTAAAAATTTAAACGTTGTTTATGTGGGGAGGAGGAGACAGGGACCATCTAGGAGATTCGCTAGATCAGAATAAAATATTGCTGCGATTTAACGTGTGAAGAATGCCCCTTGTCGAGTGCTTATATTCAAATTTATAAAACTATCCGCCAAAGAGCTTTACATACTAGTGCATTACGAACATTCCACCAAGTTTCACTCCCCAAAAATACCCATAAATTTCATACAAGCCCTCTAGCACGATACCCCCGGGAAAAGTGACAAACAACACTAGCGATGTCACGTGTCCCAAGAAAATAATAAACACCGCCCGTAGACCACTCCATGGCAATCGGTGGAGCAACGAACCGAACGTTCGCGCAGGAATCGGCGGGCTCCAGCTACCGCTGATGGAGGGGGAAACACCTACAGGAGCAGTAGTTATGGCTGCTGCGTGACTGATGCAGGCGCAGTTCACGCAGTCATAACCACCGCTTCTGCAGCTGTTTCCCCCTCCATCAGCGGTAGCTGGAGCCCGCCGATCCCTGCGTTCGCGTTCCTAAAGGCAGGGTCCCACTAGTGCAACGGCGCGCCGCGCACGTTTTTGTCGACGCGCAAGGCCGATTTGTTGCAGAAAGACGTTCCCCCTGGTGCAACTGCACGCCGCGCATGGGTCAGATTTACGAGTTTCTCGGATTTTCGAGCAATTTGGAGCACTTGAAAGGGTCGACTTTTACGACAATGTGTTTTACCTATGCCGGGATTTCTCTGTCACGCGCGCACGCGAATGCACGCCATGCATCGTCGAAAAGACTGGAAAAAATGTGTTTTTCAACGCAAATGTACTCTTTACTCCCACATATCACTTGCATATGTGTATTTATTGTCTATTATTTAGTTTATATATTAAAGCAAGCAATAACATGATAATTATTACTGTAAATAGCAACAATTATACTGCTGCGATAGATATACTTATTTCTAGATATTGCATAATTGTGATACACTATATATGCAGATATGTGACACTGAATTGTAGATGTCTATCTTTATCAGTTTCAAATTATTCTATTTCTCAAACACAATTAAGTTATTGTTTTGATTCATTCTGCAAAAAAATCTTAGGTGTAAAAAATATCATTCTTCCGTGACTTCTATATGTTTTTCCGTTCACGCCAGGGGCTATTCATACGTCCCAAAAAGTAAACTATTTAATAGTGCAATGATGCATTTACCATTTGAGATTACTCGTAATGACATTATGTACCTACTTACTGTCAAAGCGTTGGCCGCCGGTGACAGCAACAGCAGTTATTGTAATTACGTTTCCTATCGCAATGCCAGGGAAATATCTTGACATGTCGGAGGGAAGCTACGGCAGAGAACTTCCTTCATTTCATTTCAAACACAGTTTCCAGCAATCGGTGACCGCGGCGTAGTAAACCCCTTCAAACATCTCAAGTAGTATGAAGTGTGAAGGCGTTGTTTCGGCTACTGACCCAACCGCCGGCGTTAGGTTTATGTAGATAAAGACAGCAAGATGTAGAAAAGTAGGCTAGAATTTCCACTATTTTCGACGTGCGCGCCAAGCATCCGCGTGCGCGCCTGGCAGTGCGTCGGCCCATTTTCGTGCGCGGGGCCTCATAAATTAGACCCTTTCAAGTGGACGAAAACGTCGTGCGCGGCGCGCCGTTGCACTAATGGGACCCCGCCTTAATGGCGCGACATATAACAACGTGAACGCGAGATAGGCCGAGACAAAGCGGGGAAAGAGGTGTGAAAGCTGGTTACTTCATCCATTTTCCACGGTGCCGTATCTACGCCGTAAACAGACAGCAGACACGTCACCAGGAATTTAGTACAGCGGAGAGTTAAACCACAGCGATGGCACGAATGGTCCTCTCGTAATCTACGCCCCGGCGTTGCTGGATACTCGCCGCTTAATGCACTCCGCGATCGTACGGTTCGCAGCGGACGGGGCCCATTCATCGGGGCCCTTCTGCATACGACGGCGCGGGGCACGGAAACGGAGGGAGGGGGGTCTGTGGATCAAGCACCGGGGCTTGAAGTGCACTCAGCCATGCACGGGGTTTCGAGCGTCGCGGAAAAACAGATTTAATTGCCGCAATCAGCTTGATGGCCCCGGGGTGCACGCATCGCATTCCGACGATGTAATACTTCAATTAGCCGGCGTGATGCGCATCTAATAGTGTGATCGACCAACGAGACGTAAGTGCCTCTTAATTACCGAGTGTCTGCTAGTAGGTACATACTCGACGTTCGAAGCTGGAATACGGAATAAACAGCGTTCTTATATCGGGGCGTTGAGGAACTCTGAAATGAATGATGCAAAGGTGGACAGAAAATTGAGGTTAATAGTCGATTAAGATAACGAGTTAATGTGAAGCTGGTATTGTAAGCGGGCTAGTTCCATCATATTCCTGGTAAACAATCTCACAAAAGCAGAGGAGTGGAGTCAGATGTAGGTAAAAGTTCGCACCATGCGAATTTCATTGTTTGAGTTCTGGCAGTTGCCAATGGTAATTGACAGTGAATTGTCAATCAAGGTAGAGTCACCAGTGTCGAATTGTGTAGCTGTGCTTCGTTTTGTTAGCGTACAATGCGGTAAGTACGGAATTCCTCAGTTCTGATCAGTGGAGTAGCGAATTTAACAGGGCGGCTGATGAACAGTTGCCGCCTAGGCCCCTGCACAGAAGGGCCCCATGACCAAAAAAAAATTATGATTAGGTATTAGGTGGCTCTTATTTTTGCGAAGATATAGTCTATATCTTCGATATTTTTGCGAATTCCGGTCCCAAATTTTCAGTAAACATTCATGACATATCAAACACGGAAAATAAGAAAAAAAAATTTTTGATCTTTTTCGCATATTTCGGTATATGCCCCCCCTTAAATGTTTAAAAAATAGTCCTCGAAAATAAAAATTCCATTTTTTTGTTCGCCTTCACAAATAAAAAGTGTTCTACAAGCATTTAAACTTTCAAAATTTGAGGAAAAAAGTTTTTTTTTTTAGTTTTTCGGACTTTTTTCGAAAACCGTTTGTCGCACGAGAAAAAGTAATAGAACATAAAAGATGCTCCTTGTCCGGATATACAACTTTTGTTTGACTTATTTTTTTATTTAATCAATAACTTGGAGGATATTATATAAAATCGACTTCGCGAGCTGTTGAATAATGATTTAAATGTTTAAGGGCCCGGGGGCACCCTTTCCCGTTATCCGATCGAGCTCAAACTTTACACGGATTTTTTTTTAATTATTTGGAACTATTCTGGAGGGTGCCCCGAAGAAAATCTTGAAAAAAAAATTTTCCAGGAGTAAATAACAGCCACCCTATTAGGTATTGGTATCCAAACGCTACATTTTTTCCGTACTACTACACTTGGCCCGTTTTTAGTAAACTACCTTTTCATTTTCCCGAGAAAATGGGCCCCTGCCCAGAAGGCCCCCTAGGGTCCTGTCTTAAAAAAAAAGTTATGATTTTAATCAAACACTATATTTTTTTTCTGTACTACTACACTTAGCCCGTTTTTAATAAACTACCTTCTCATTTTCCTCCAAAAATGGGCCCTTCAGAACGTTTGCCCCCTGGGACTTTTTTCGTAAATCCGCTACTGGTTCTGATGTAATATTCTCATTTTTAGGCATCAATATTATTCCTATAAACTGATTAGACAATATTTTAATTAACACGTCGTCTGAAAGAGCTGAAATTCTTCTATTCAAAAGTACTAATAGAAGTTTTCAGTTCTCCTCACAGATAACAGGATTGATTAAACAATGGAAAAGTAGCTATGGGTGGAGGAGTTCCCACAATGCAGTGGGGCAAGAGTTCGAATGGAAACTTCCCATTTAAAAATCAGCTTAGAGTAAATGAAGCAATGAAAAGAAAATCTGAATGCGAGCGTGCAAATAAATAATTAGAAAAGCAAAAAAAATAATAAAAAAAAATAACATCTACTTCTGAAAAATTTTGGAAATATTTATTTTATATAAGTTGTGACAGGTAAATTTACATGAAGTCACTGCCTATCGAATAACAAGGGATAGTAGCGGAGACCGGGGCTGATTGTCTCAAGGGTTAGGTTGACTAATTGTTAATAACTTTGCACAGAGATATGCTCTACTGCAGAAACATTTACTGTATAAACAAGTCACTTCTACTATGCTATGCATTTATGGCCGACCCCGCGATCGCACGTATTTTAACAGTTTTCAGCGTTTGTCGAAAAATTGACTATGTAAGTAAATATTTTTTCTTAAAGATTTTTATTTTTTATTTTATTTTTTCACGTGCTATATACATATAGTTACAATAGAATAAATGTTAAGGGACTATTTTAAAGTTTGTTTATTACACGATCTATTGACATAGTATTTTTGTTTATACATAAATAATTAAAATAAATAAATATATCTCACATAAATTATATAGAGTACTGAAGTCAAAATGATCGGTCGGGGCTGGTTGACTAATAAGGTTTAAATTATTATTTTGTTATTCATAAAGCGGTTTTGATTAATTTTTTTTGTTTAACGGATCTAGCCGAGTAAGCATAAGGAAAACGGCCCCAGCAGCAAATTTAGTATTTATGTGTATCAAATAATGCCCTTTGCCTAAAAAAACACTGAGAGAAATTTCAGATCTCTACACACTTTCGTTAGGGTGATATGGGGATAACAACCCTAAACTTTACACTATGTTATAAATACATTATAATTAATGTTTAAATTGAAAATTTTTTCAGCTTATTAAAATATGAAAGAAAGAAAGAAATATTTTATAATGAAACAACTCTTGTGACATTGTGTTATTTTATTACCACTGAGATTAGTTACTAATAACATTTTCTTAACTGATTGTACCCACATATAGTCAACCTACCCCATACTGTAAGTCAACCAACCCCGACCATGGGGCTGGTTGACCAGCATGGCAGGTGTTAGAAAAACATTAAAATACCTTAATTGTTGTCACATTCAGTCAACATTAATAATTTAATCAGATCACCAAATGTATGCCCTATGAAATATACTAACCGGTTTAATGATATTTCGCCCACATAATTTATTAAAAATCAAAAACTGAAAAACTGGCCTACCAGCCCCGGTCTCCCCTACTTATTTCTTACACAATGATATGTGCTATCAGTGTAATACCAAGGATTCTGGGGAAGTCTAAACTTTAAGTGCGCACTCTTGCCCCACAACACTCTACCTTCGTCGAAGGCGCGATTAAACGTGACGTCAGCGGGCCACGGAACGACTACAAAAAGACCGATTAGCCTGGGCCGCATACCCCACATTAGAGGAAGTTTTTCGTGCGGATTGTTCGGGGAAGATACTCGGGGCCCCGAAATGACCGACTTCGCGAACTTTGAAATTACGATCTAAACGAATCGTCGGGATTTCGTGTTACGTGGACGTATAGATGTATGCCGATTGGCGCGTCCTGCGGGCGTCCGACGAACGCAGAGCGGAGAGGGAGCGAGAGAGAGAGAGAGAGAGAGAGAGAGAGAGAGAGAGAGAGAGAGAAGCAGGTAGGGAGGGGGGAGAGGGAGAGAGACGAATTAAATCGCTGGGACGCATCCTGGTGAGTCCAAGAGAGATCGTAATTATACGGCGGGGCCCCGCCGACTATTTTTGGGCCCCAACGGCCGCGGGCGAGGCGTCGTTAGTTTGATAGTTCCCGGATACGGCAGCCATACGGTTAACGTGTAACGACGTTCCGTGCCATTCGAGTTTAATAACAGAGACGCGAAAGCACCGGCACGGGAAAAATGAGCCAGACGACAGCGCGACGCCGCGGAGAAGCCACAGGCACGCAGGTCAATCCGCTTCGAGGACCGAATTCCTCTGTGGTAGCGGCGGGGTCGCGTCGCCTGGCCGCCTACCTGCCCCTCAGGAGATCAGCCAGGCATTACGTACCCTCAATCGGCCGCATACCACTTTTCCTACGCGTCGCTACTCCCATTCTGCCTTTCAATTACACGTCCACCAAAACGTTATTGCCCTCGAAGCCAACCCTTGGCTTTAATTCGCTTTAATCGATTTATCTCCGCGCCCGCCACTACACGGCAGTTCCGATTTAAAGACACTTTGAAATAGTCACCGTATAACACTCTGGTTAGCACCGACCTAACAATGAGAGCCGCGAGCGATGCGCGATAAACATCGATTACGTCCCACGGACGACTTAATCGACGCCGGGTAACCTCGTGCTCGCGCGAACGGGAACGCGGAGGCTCGCGATTGCCGCGTAAGGAACGCTAATTGCGAACCAATAGCGATAAGGGAAGGAGGAGGCTGGCTTGATGGGACGACGGAACAAAAGCCGCGAGGATGCGACGAGGGGCGCGGGGACGGGGTCCGCGCCTAGGAGGCTGGAATGCGTAAAGATAACTAAAGACCGTCGCGTTGGTGAAACACGTATGCACGCGCGCGCATAACGTTGCATAAGTCCCAGCGTAATGGCCAGGCCGGGCCGCGGCGCGGGCCTGCCAGGTAAAGTATAAGGGAGTTATGCTCGATTATGCTTCGTCGGGCGTATAAGTGGCGGGCATGCGCGTACATTACCGGGGAGAGGTTGCGCTCCGCGCGTGGGCGTTGCATTCGCGTGCACGTGCTCGCACACACGTGCACTGGCTAAGTGAACACCGATAAATTGACAGATAGATATGCCCTCCCTCTCTCACCCCTCCCTCTCTATCTCTCTCTGGCCGTGCAGCACGCTGCAGCACGGGCGAGGTAATCACACCTCGAAGCACGCCGCGCAGCGCGTAAGCGGGTGTTAATTAGACCATAGACGCCTGACTCGGTGTAAACGCGCATTAATCGGTCAGCTGGGAAAGAGATGTCGAGCAGAACGCGGCTACGCGCGGAATCTTGCAATCCCGCCGTCCACCAGTGGCTGACGTTCGGCGCGTTATGGCCCCATTCGCGCAGACGCGAAACTCGGACACTTTGAACTTTGAAGTATTACACTGTGGTGTTTATAAATTCGAATGAACCAGGGAACCCGTCTATACTATTCTATAATAATTCTTGATGAAGCCAAGGAATGATACCTTCGGCGAAGAGGACTTGTAACTATTTTCTTCTTATTTTTAAAGTAAGCCAAAATTGTGAAATGGAATTTTAATAAAAAATTAAATAGATACATAGAACGAGAATGATTAATATCCCCAAAATGTACCCGCGCGAAAAAGTCGAGCCACCGTGTTTCTGCGCTCCCCGTTCACCCACTGCCAGGCTTATCAGGCGAGATCAATCGGAATAACAATTAGGCGGCAGAAACGTGATTTCGTGAATGAACGCCGCGGAACGAGATCGCTTAACGGGGATATTTCGCTGGTCGAGCTTGGCCCGCTCGGTTGAGCGATAGGTCAGGTCATAGCCATCGCTGCGGAGCATGTTATCTCACAAGTCCGTGACGGATGACACAATGGAGTACATTGACACTACGTGCCACGCTATCTGGCAGTATCTCGCGTCGTGGCTGCGCGTACAGCCGGAATCAACGTGCGCGCGGCAGAACGCGATTCTTGTACACGCACGCAGCGCGCTGCGAAGGTGGAGGTACTTTCACCAGGTAGCCAAGTTCCACGATGCACGCCGATAGCCAAGAGCAGCCCACTTTGAGAGCTGCATTCCGAGTGCATACTGCACCCTGTATCCAGGCTCGGATTAACACCGCGGAAGACCCGGCGTTTCTCACCATTTCCTCCAGCTTTTTCCCGCTGCGTCGTCGTCAGCTCCAGCGAGACTTTATATCTCCGTGCATCCCCGTGCGTGCACTTATGAATGCATCGAACCAGGAAGAACGTAGGCGGAGGCTTTAAACTTTAAATACCATCTGGACGGGAATTCTTGTTTATGGGTATTTCTGCGTGCACGATTTTAGCGCGTTGCTCCTTTTCTTTTTTTTAAGTAACTCCGAGTGGGGATAGATTCCGTCGGGAAATTTTTGGAGGACTTTGTACTTTCCAGACAATATCGGCGCAGCTGACACTTGAATACAACGTTTTATATTTGCGGTGCCTTTATTCAGATCGACTCGTTGCAGTGATTGAACGCGCGCGGACCGGGAATGGGGCTCGCGGGGATAATTGATACACGGTATTGCAAGTGAGAAATGCGTTTCCGCGGTGCATTGACACCGCGTGTCGCGTTATTATTTTAAAATGCTCGCGTACGCGGGTAGAACGGCACGAGGCTGGTATCTCTATACTTTCACCGGCTACCCAAGTTTCTCGATACCCGCGATACGTTCGAGAGGATGCTACGAATATCACGCATGAATATTTCATAGGATCTCACGGCGAGCGGCGCCGAGGACCTCTTAACGCTTCCACCGGCGCAAGGATTTCCAAAATTCCCCTTTAAGTCGGTCAAGCCTATCCGAGTGACCGCTTCTGTTGGTAAATTCGTTGGGATTTGTCTTCGAACTAACGAGCCTGGGCTCTCGGATAATACCTTCAAAGTTTTCCAGAAACTATCGCGAAAACAAGTCACAGTGTTATTAAATTTCTAGCCAACGTTTTTTAAATCGCTCCTACTTGGAGTACTCTAAAAATCCTCAACCTGAAACACGTCTTCCACTAAAGAAGACCCCCATTTTCCCACCATTTCTTCAAACGTACGCTCGGGCATGTTGAACGTATTATCAACCATCGCCCTATTCGAGGAATTAACGAACACAGAGTTCTATCCCGCGGGCCGAGCTTTTCGCGAATAAATGAGAAGAAAGTAAGCAAAGGAAGGGCCCACGGACGGACTTTCGAATGCACGGTACGGCAGTTAGTGCCACGCGCGCCCACGCGATCTCGCGCGAACGACGATAATAGCGCGTTTAAGTACGTATAAATTCCGTGGTGCAGCTTTGCGGGTTCTCCGTTGGGCGCTCGAGTGCGCCGTTAATAACCACGCCGGGGAAAACGGCCCCGGGGTAGTGGCAATGAATTTTCAGAAGCACAGCAGACGGCTGCCCTCCTCTCTTCCTTCCTCTCTGCTCCCCCCCTCCCCCCCCCCCCTCTCTCTCTCTCTCTCTCTCTCTCTCTCTCTCTCTCTCTCTCTCTCTCTCTCTCTCTCTCACTTCCTCGGCTTCCACTACGTGGGTGGACGACGTCGCGCGGACGCGCTGCTCTACGTTGCCTGAATTCCAACGCCGGCAGGCCCCGTCGGTATCGGCCGCGAGAGAGCCGGGGCCCGATCGCCGGATGGTCGAATTCCGAGTAGGGGGACGGCGGGATATTTTTAAGAAAGCTTCGGGCCACGGAGAAAGCAACCGGCGGGAACGTAACGGAGCGCCGCGGAAATTTATTCGACGTGCCTTATGGGCCTCACGAGGGCCCCACGATATCGCGAAAAGAGAAGGCGAGCGTATCTTGTTCACCTAGCCCAGATGTTGGATAATTCCGTGGTTACTTCGGCGCCTTGGGGCTTTGAATTTAAATGAACACACGAAGGGTGAATTGTTGTATTAAAAAGAAAGGCGATTTGAGGGCGGATAAATGTAAAATATAGATACACCAGGGCAACAGCAGCCAACATATGATCAGCAGTATCATAATAAAAAGTATCTACCTACACCTTTCGATCATTATTCCTCTATAAATTCTCTTCCTAAATTCTGTCCAAGCATAGATTCAATTAAATCTAAATCCCCGCAAGAAAAGCGGAGCATTAACGCGTCCCGCACGGTCTTCGATCGCACGGACGTGATCACGCGACCTATCCCGAATGTCACGACCGTTCCACGCGGGCCCGATCAGCCGCGTCGACCCGAGGACGAAAAGACAAGGCGACAAAGCGTGTATAAAGCGTTAAGCGGATTAAGCCTGCTTCGAGGCGATTCGCCGGCGAGGAGGGGGGGGGGGGGGGATAGGGAACCGTTGTACGAAACGACTCTCTACACGCGTGAAAGTTCGCGCGGTGGCGTCGCCGGTCCCGGTGTAACCGAACGTCAATGGGAGGGGGGAGGGGCGGGGGGGGGGGGAGCGACCGCAGCGTTCGGTGGGCCCGTATAAGCGAGTCTCGGGGCAACGCGGCTGGTAGGCACGGCGGTGTTGACCAGCTCGCTCGCAAATCGGGTACAAGGTAAAGGATTCGTACGTGAGTGGCGTTCCAACGGCATCAGGTTTTATCGTGGATCGTACCGCGGCTTCATTATTCGTTTCTGGCACGTACGGGCATTCACACCCGTTCGGAGCTCACGATCGCGGGCCTTGCCAGCGGGTTTCTTTCCTCCGCCAGAAGCAGAACGAAGAAACAGAATCCACGACGATTCCGCGGCCCGATCGGTATATACGAGCCGTGTACACACGGGCCCCGGGAGGGGGGGGGGGGGGCGAGGGAGGGGGGGGGGAGAGCCCTCCCCTATCTGCCCGCCACTCGGATGCATAACGAGTAGTTCTCGCGTTCCTCGCCATTTCTACCGGAGGAAGACGCGCGGCGGCGGATCGCTACGAAGGCCCGAGCACCGCCCGACCTCGGGCGCCCTTCCACGGGGATTATTTTTATCCCGCCACAGCGCCATTGTTCACTGTTTACGGTAAAAGGGGCTCATACCACGCCGGCTGACGTACGAATCGATCTGAAATTGTAATCGCGACGGGAACGGCGCGCCGTTGATCTTTCGATAGGGATGGACGCTGGAATATCGCCGACTGGCTCGATGATATTACCGAGGGCTAGAATCGAGTCGATCCAAATACAGGGATTCGTGAATGCCTCGCGGAGGGGTCGTAGATCTCTATGGTGGCTTTGCGGAAGCTTATCACGCTGAATCGAATCAGTTCCTTATTATTTAAAACGCTTTGTAGGCTCGCGTTGTATATTCAATGTGATTCGACGTTTCGTGAGTCTGTCGCTCATCTTACAGCGAACTACCGAATGGCAGCCTTTCTAATCTCGTTAGGATGGTATACAGAGCGTTTCTTCACTCGCGCAACGGAACTATTCCTGGCCCGGGACGCAACTATTTCTGTGGATAATATCGTTTGGAAGTACGTAATGGTAATGGTTTCGGTGGGGAAAGAATGCAGAATATAATTCAAATTTAATTGGGAATTATCTTAGAAGTCCCTTCGACGGGGTTACAAGAATGATGCTGCGCGTTGAATTGAACGCAGCCAGGGTGAAGGGGAGAGGCAGGGGACAAAAGAGAAGAAGAATTCCTTCCAACAATGGAATGCCTTTAAATATCCCGTTGGAATTTTCGTAGCGGGCGATCGCGATAAAAATCGCTGCACGTGCACGCGCGCGCGCGAGCCGACTGCGGCTCACAATAGTGTCGTTCTATTCTGTGACCTGGTCCTGCAAGTCAGAGACAAAGCGTGGAATTGTTCGGAATAACCTTCGTGCGGTTTGAGGTCCGGCTGCAACGTGACCGTGAAGGTCGGAGCACCGCAAGCCCTTCGCATAAATTCCTTTCTATGGCACGCTCTCCCTAACTTCGCCCCGAGAGGAGTCAGTCGTGCTCCCCGACGGGAATATCAATGATGGTACCACATAAATTCAGAGATTCTTTCGCGATGCTCTGCCTCCTGAGAAATCGCCATATCAAAAGGAGCCACCTTATAAATCGTTTCGCACCGCGCATGCGCACTTCCCGCGGGGTATAACGTTACTCCCCTGCTCCGATAAATTTATGTTGCATTAAACTATTAATCCCAATTTCAATGAAAAATTCAGATGTCCGTTAGAAAACATTAATCGAACGATCGTGAAAGATCGATGCAATTTAGAGTTCTCCAAATGTTTTAATTTCTTTTGAAGCACCAGTACCCAAAGCGACCACAATCGAATACGGTGTACGTTGATAAAAGAATGGCGAATCCAACCAGTGGATTCAGAATACGTATCATAAGCCAATACCACACATCTATTCCATTGACAAAATAATTATAAACTATCCGGAGCTAGAACAATACATAGGCAGAAAAACGCCCGGCGCGGCGTGCATTTAAATTATTTTTATGGAAACCTTATGATAAAATATTTTTAAAATATTCTAGAAACATTTTTAAATGAATATCGTGTATTGTCATGTAATCAACGATGAAAAAAATTTTATATCATGAAAAAAAAAAATTGGACCTTGGTGGGGTGCGAACCTACGACAAAAGAGAGTATGCAGCGGTTTTGGAGTCTAACATTCTAACCACTCCACTAACTGCGGCGCTGAATGATTGTTTCGTACCATATGATATATGGTGCGTATGCACTTCCAATTAATCATATTAACTTGATTCCCTCCATTTACATATTACTCTGTCGAATGTAGAGATATTAAAAAATCATATAATGCATTCACTGTATGACGGAAATGCAAAAATTGAAAGTACTTATCACGTTTTCACGCGAAATATCTCGAAAATATCGTTTTCTGATTTTTTTTAACTATGGCGCACCTTACCGAAAAATCTGAAAAAAATTGTAGATAATAGTCATGTCAATATCTAACTACTGTAAAATTAAAAATCTAGTCGCTCGAAAACTTCAACACGAAATCTGCATTTTTCGACATTTTTTTGCGTTTTTTATTTCTTACACTTAGCAGTTGCAACGAAAAAATCTGAAAAAATTCACAATCATGTCTACAATATTTCAGATTTTTTTTTAGAATTTTTGCTGACCATTAAATAGGGAAAATATGGCAAAAACCGAAAATTCGAATTTACCCTATAACTACCCTCCTGGTTGAGATAAGGGGTTGAAACTCGGTGTACAATGTTTTCCTGTGCTACACTATTGAAAGGTGCATTGCCAGCTAAAATCGGTTCAAGGGCACTTTTCACTATGCTTATCCAGCTAGACCCTTTACAGCCCGCCTTTCCGACAAGCTTCGGGATGCCATAGAAACGCGTTAAATTGATTTATACAGCGCCCACGTAGCTTCCGCCAGCTTGAACCGCACATTGTAAATCGTAGACAGAAGAATCTACGTCGCAACCCCTGCTCCCGTGGCTGCCGGTCACCGAGGAATTATACTGGCTCCTCGATTTCCGCGCGTACGAAACGCGCCGTGGAATCCCGCGGCCGTAATATTCGCACGTAAATAACGAGGCTCGGTGGAAAAGCCACGGGACGTAAATTCAATCGGAACGCTCACATTGAGCGCCATTTAAATCAACGGAATTCCAGGTAGCCCTCCGCGAGGGAAGCTGCTAACTACCAGAGGGACTCGCAGCGCCGCCAACAATCAACGTGCCTCGCCAAGTCAAGGGAAAGGGAGGGGGGGCAGAGAGGGGGAGAAAAAAAGCCACGGGAGATGCAGCTTCGCAACTTGGCAATAAATTATAAATTGTGATCAGGCAGGCGGTGCTCGTCGATGCATTATGGATCGTGCACCGGGATTATGCAGGTCGACCACAGCCATCTGTAAATCCTACGTTCTACATAGAACACCACTACGTGCGCTGTTTTACATTTCATACTGGGTGGGATAGCTGAAAGTACGCGCACCTGAATATGCCTGGCGCTTATCGAAGGCACGGGGATGTAACGAAAATGGAGATTGCTCGGGGTGGACGTACGATGATAGGGATGATTCGGAAGAGGGTAGAGATTTTCGAGTTTCTCTGCAGTGCCTTAAATGGGACCATTTTCGGGCTTAATGTTAGAATAATGATGTTCATCGGTATGTGCTTATTATTAAACTAGCTTTACTACTCGGCTTCGCCCAAAATTTAGATTCTGATTTTACAAAAAAAAATTCTTTTTAGTTTTTTTTGTGAAAATGGTCACATTTATCTGCATTAGTCAGGCATAATGAGCTGAGGCACATTTCGTGATCGTAGAGTTTATCGTTCGAAAGTTTTTAGGCGACAGACAAACACACAAACATGTAGCTTGTAATGTGTTCTTTAGTGAATTTTGTCGAATATTTATTTCAATTTTTATCGGTATTTTAAAATTTATTTTTCTACTATTGTTTGCTTTTATTATTCTTGATGTACAATTCAAATTTATTTAACCCTTCGTGGCCACTTCTTATAATCACAAATTGGTCACATGGGGATAACTGCACCCTAGTGTCAATTTTGAGTTACCATTTTTGTATTTTTGTATCTTTTAACTTTTCAATGGTAATTGATCTAACAAATAATCTTTTTCTAGAAATATAAATTTTGATATGATGAAATTTGTGGTGGAAAAAAATGATAGTTGTGGAAAGAAACGATTTGTTTTGTTAAGGTTCATCAAATTTTAAAACTTTAATATTAAGGTCCAAAAATTTACAGAAATATTGGCAATGAAAAAAGATTGTCTGGGATGTGATACACCTCGTGTGACCAAGAAGGGTTAAATTCGACAAATTTTATACGGTAAAAAACAGACAAAATTAAAATAAAATACCGCTGGTGGGGGAAAACGGGGGGGGGGGGGGGTGCACTGGCAGAGCAGCGATTCTTGGAAGTGTTAGACATGCGCGTAAATATTTATTACGTACATTCATATTCTAGGGTTACGGGGGTATTCACATTTTAAGTGGTCCGATTTGAAGACGATTTTGAGGATCTTTTTTTAATAAACTATAAGGTGTAGTATTATTAAAGTTTCTATACATATTTATTCATATTTAATGTGTATTCGGGATTTTTTATGGCTATTAATAATTAATAATGAGTGAGCTATTATCTCTTTTGAGAACGTAATTTATGAAAACTGTGGTGAAATTTATCGGTTTCGTTGCAGAACACCCGGTAATTTGAGGAATTCGGCAAGATCTTAAAACCCGAGACTGATAAAAGAATTTTAAGCAAGTTTATTTACCAACTGCCTACGTACTGCTACCACGAATTTGGTAATGTTCTTATCGTTCAAATAAAGACGAGTGACTCACGGCAGTCGCCGCGATTTTTAGTAACAGAAGATTATGTACATTCGCAAACCTTGTAAATTAGCCCCTCTCCTTTCCATTAATAACCAACTGTCAGATAACATCTCGCAGGTATTTATCTCTCCTTTTTCGCGAGTCTGATTTCATGTTTTCGAAGTATCGCCTACACTTCAGGAGAGTTCAAGGTGCACCGTGGTCGCTGTACATATTATTTGCCCACGTCGGTTTTCTGTATTCTTCGGCTTAAGTGCATCGTTAAAATCGAGGCTGTTGTCCGATTTCTTAAAATCTGACTTATACAAATGGAAATTTCCAGGAACGTAGTCGCCCAAATAATTTAACTGCAGAATATATTGCAATAGCACACCACACTATGCCACAATAGTAGGTATACCACACAGCAACTCAAATAAACAAAATAAATTCTGACCTTCCAAGCTATTCAAACTTTTCCACTAATTATATAATTCAAAATACTCCAAGAGTCTACTCAACCAAACCCATTTTCTATCCAAGAAAAAAATTTTTAAAAAAAATGAAAACCGTCTTCAAAAAAATAAAAATGCACTAAAAAGTAAAAAATAATTCTTTCACTTATTTAATCTACGACTCTCAACTTTTTTATGTCGGCGCCTCATCATTTGCACTGTGTAAATCTGGCGTCGACTTAAAAATATTGAGAGTCGTAGATTAAATAAGGGAAAAAATTATTTATTAAGTCGGTTTTAATTTTTTTGTAAATTTTTTTATTTGATAGTATTTTTTATTTATATATTGATACAACATGCTGAGGAGTTACGCGTGGACAAACATAAAAAAAATACATACGAGTCGAATCTATAACCTCCTCCTTTTTGAAGTCGGTTAAAAACAGTTTTATCTGTTTCAAGAACCTATCCCATATTTCATCGCAAAAGTACCATTTCCAATTTTGGCCGACACACCCGTGTACAGTTGCGTACAGTAGTGATCAAAAGAATGGCTCAACTGTGAACGATAACAGCCATAAAACAGCTTCTAAAGTCAACAAAATACCTAAATCCTACTATTAAGTTTGTTGCGTGGACATTAGAAAGATATGAACTTTCTTTTGACCGCCACTGTACACGACTGCATTTCCCACGTGGCTGGGGCCGAAAGAACGGAACGATCGCGCTGGTTTTTCGACCAAGCGATTCGAAACGGTGCGAGGCGACCGGACGCGCGCAAACGATGCGCTCTCCTCTCGTTGCCCGTGTTACCAGCGCGCACGGTGTATGACTCATCGCGTCGAGATATAATTATGATAATCGCGGACACCCCGTGAGCGCTGCGCAACCTGCCCGTTGCGAGTTTCGAGAGGAGGATACGGAAAAAGGAGGCTGGCCGGGCCCGATCTCGCCAGGCCAATATTCTCTCCCTCCCTTTCCCCGGCGATTACGTTTCCATCGGGGCCTCCTAACCGCCGCTGGTTCACGAGCGGAGCGGAAGCATGCGTTAAGCCCGAACGCATCAGCTGTCCCGTGGCCGAAAATTCGCAAGAGCCGTTAGCACGGTATCCTCTACCCTGAATTGAGCATGCGTTAAAAAGCTACAACGTTGCCAGAGAAAGGGGAACAATTCGATATCGAAGATCTACTTATAGTCTGAGGCGATGTCTGTATAAGTGTACAGTATTGTCTCGAACTAAGGTGAGCGCTATCCCCTTTAGGGTAAACTCGGGTAAGTTCGTGGTACAGGTTACTCCGTGATACTTTTTCATTTATCTGTAACTCGAAATTGTCTGACTCAATTTAGATGGAACAAAAACTAACAGACAGCGTTGATCTTCTAGTTTATGTTGTGGTAAAATAATTAGTCAATTGAAGTTAGTGTGATAGAGTGAGGTTAGAGCACTTTGTTCCAGCAGCGCATTATTTGTGAAATTTTTCGTGCCAGTTGTGGACGATCGCTTGATTATGTATTATATGTAAAAATTCAAACTGCAAAAAATTCAAACTGCAGGTAAATGATGGTAAAATGACACTTTAACAAGTCTTACTCTTGAAATTATCATACAATAAGGCATCACTCTTATTTTTCGTGCGTCCGAGCCTACATACGTTTCTGATTGTGCTGTTCGAGAAATTCTGGTGGAAAATACCAGATACCATGTTTCCTTACGTCTCACAAGGGAAGATCCCGAATCCGAAAATTCAAAACGTTCTGAAACTTTGTGAATATGTAAAGGATTTCCTCCTGATTACAACGCAATTTTTCTTTGCTGCACAAATTCACTCGAAAGGGGTGAAATTAACCCTTGAAAATTCGGCTATTTTCTGATTTTGTGTTATAACTTACGAACTGTAAGAGATAGAAAAAATGTTTCAAGACAAAAGTTACTTCTTTTAATTAAATCTATCATTTGGTAAAAAAAATATTTTACAGTTCACGAGTTATAACACAAAATGGGAAAATAACCGGATATTCAAGGGTCAATTACAACTCCTTAGAGTGAATTTGTGCAGCAAAAAAAAGTAGCGTTGTAATCAGGACGAAATTCCCTACATATTTACAGAGTTTCGTAATTTTTTGAATTTCCGAGTTCGGGATGTTCCCTTGTCAGACATCTAATGATCATGAAACGATTGATTATCCACAAAATAACAATAATATAAAACAATATGAACTAATATAAAATAATATAAAATATTGTAAACTAATTTAAAATAATGCAAACTAATCTAAACTAATGTAAATTAATGTAAAATAATATAAAATAATATAAAAAAAGTAGCTGATGGCCATATCACGGGCTAGCGAGAACTATGACGGAGTTACCAGAGTACTATCACGGAGTAACCAGAGTATGTCATAACAACTTAATTTTGTATATTTTCAATTAAATATACTTACAAGGAGAGATTCCCAGGTGTCCGCCTCCGATTGCTTTGAATTTTGAATAGATTTTAGAGCACCGAAAAATAATATATAAGTGTTTTTTATAGCAGCCCGTTTTCATATTTAGGGGGTGAAACCAACCCCCAAAGTTATAAGATATTCAGGTGTTCATCTCCGACTGCTTTGGTTTTTTGGATATGTTTTAGAGGACCGAAAAATAAGAAATACGTCTTTTTATTTTGGCCCGTTTGCATGTTCAAGGGGTGAAACCACCCCTCATAGTTACCCCCTAATAACAGTGACGGACGACAAAAACATCGTCCATACAGCAAGTTATGATGCAAATTTTTATATCAAGTTTTACTCAACACAATTTTTGTACCCCGTATGAACTCTGGGGGGTGGTTTCACTCTCTAAATATGAAAACGGACCGCTATAAAAAGACACGTATTTCTTATTTTTCGGTCCTCTAAAACATATCCAAAATTCAAAGCAATCGGAGATGAACACCTGAAAATCTTATAACTTTGGGGTTGGTTTCACCTCCTAAATATGAAAACAGGCCGCTATAAAAAGACACGTATTTCTTATTTTTCGGTCCTCTAAAACATATCCAAAATTCAAAGCAATCGGAGATGAACACCTGAAAATCTTATAACTTTGGGGTTGGTTTCACCCCCTAAATATGAAAACGGGCCGCTATAAAAAAACACGTATATCTTATTTTTCGGTCCTCTAAAACATATCCAAAATTCAAAGCAATCGGAAGCGGACACCTGGGACCCTCTCCTTGTTAGTAAAATTCTGTTAACCTATTATTTGTTTCTCTGATGTCTGACCTATCATTATATCCTAAACTCACTTTCAGAATATGTAAATATTAGCAGTTAATAGACAAATTCTAAAACCATCACGGCCTTACCCGAGTTTACCCTACCTCTTGCGCATGAGCGAGAGTGGCGCTCAGTCTCTCTCATTCTACGCGACAAGGCAATAAAGGCACTAAAGGCAAGCCGAAAAAACTCCCCGTCTGGAAAGAAGGTCACCTTCGCATATCTCCCGTACCAAAACGGAGGGAGCGACCTCGCTCGCCAAATGATTCAATCCCGACCATCCAGCGCACCCTCGAGGTGCGATTTCACCCGAATTCAGATCGACAATACCGTCTGCCACCGAAGAAGAAAGGCACGTTGCGCAGCGATAACGTTGCGTAACGAGGCGAGCGCACGATAAGAAATGCAATATTTACGAGGTGCTCGGACTGAATTAGACTTTCATTCCGCGTGGTGACCCGCGATCTAGCGTTACCGGTTGTTACGATCGCGCAAATTCGACGCCGAGTTACGTTCGATCGATTATACATATGCGCGAAATAAGAAAGGGAGGGATAAGCGTATAAAGGGGGGAGGTTGAATGCATGGAAAGAGGAGCACGACTAGAGGTGTAACGGCGAGGAAAGGGAAAGGAAGGAAGGAAGAAGACGAAAACGACGAAGAGGAGGCAGAAGAGAAGCTGGTTCCAGACTTTATATAGAATCTGGACTGCGCGGCTACCGACCACCATCTGTCGTCCGACTATAGATACTAATCTTCAGCGCTGGAGAGATAAAGGGCGAAGAGGGAGATCGCGCTTTGTCTTAGCCGCCCCACGGCATTCCTTCGTTCCAGGCAACTCTCGGCCCAAGAATTATAATCACCCCGCGGTATCCACCGAATATTTAGACCCTCGTAGACAATTTTTACAGCTGGACGGGGGCAGGCCGCTGCCCAGAGGGAATGGGAGGAACCGGAGCAGAATCGGGCCCCGACGGTCCCGAGGCAGAGAGGGAGAGAAAGAGAGAGAAGGGGATAGAAGCACCTGCGCGCGTTCCGCCTTCGACCACATTCTTTGTGATTTCCACGAGAAAAATAGCTTGGAATTCTCGGCCTCTTTCGGTTCGCGTGTATACCTGCGCCTCTATACGTGCCCCTGCGCCGCTCTAATAACCATAAGAAACCCGAAATGGTCCAGCAACAATAAGAAACATCGTTCCATTTCCCTCAGAGAGGTGAACTCGTGATCGACCGCGAAGAAATTTATGACGACGACCGACGGCTCGCTAATTTCTCCACTCAAAGCATTTCCCTGCGGCCGCTGCCCGCTTATTTTCCCCCAACCCTCCCCCAGACCCGAGCGAATGGAATCGGGGGAAGTGGAAATATCTCGGATGGGCCGTTTATGCGAGCAGGCTAGGCGGTTTCCACGAAACCGTCGTCGGGGAGGGGAACTTTAAGTGGATCCTAGAGAAATGATGGATTCCAGGCTAGGCTGGTCGTAAAGTCGAGAACCTTCGACGCGCCTCTACTTATCGTTAGGGCGGAATCGTTCGCCTGGAAATTATAAGGACGGGGATGGAAAGTCCAGGCATTCCTACCCACGCTTCGAACATCGTCTAATTGCGCGAGGCTTTGATATTTGCCGTCGATCACCGTGTCCGTTATGGTTTGTCCGTTTCTTCCCTCGTTTTCGGTGGAAGGTTCCGTCGTGCCTGTGTACGGTATATCTTTCTTCGAGTCCTTCTTTTTTTGTTGATCTTAGTTCTTTGAAGGACCACCAAAAAAAGGCAGCGACCACGTACGAAGACCTATCGTGACATCATCGCGATATTATTCATTACGGTTCTGGTATCGTATAGTTAATCTCGCACACTGCGGTATGCCTAAGCGCTACGTGACACAGGTAGCGGATGGATCTTTTTTAAGGATCAAATTTTACGGCTCTTTTGCTCCCCTGTGTATCTACGCGCACCGGGTGTTTCAGGTGAACCGGAAGCTTGCCGATTTTGCGCATTTCTTTGGATGTAAACGAGAATTTTGTGCAAATTAACCTTCTTGTGAAATGGTCCAAATGGAAAAGGTAGCAAAATTTGTTTATTTGGGCTGTTTTCGCCGGGCGATCTTTAAGCACAGAGGCTTGAGACAAATTCAAAAACAATTCACTTTCTTTTCATGTAGCAAATTAGCAGTAATTCATATCTGAGTTATCATATTGAATTAATTTTAAAATTGTCCCAATTCTTTTAAATTAAAATATTTGATGATGTTTCACGGAAAGGGCGGCAGACTTAGGGGCGCTTATAATCTCCAAATTCGACCGTGATAACAGATATTTTTCTCATTGTCAGACAAAGTGCCTTGGACAGCATTAATTGCCTATTTCTAGAGAAATTTCTTTTAAAATCTAGTTTTGTGGCCAAAGTTATCCCATTTAACGATACCTCTCAAAACTAATTGTTGTAAAATGAACTAAATTCGGAAACAAAAATCCTCCTGTACATTTAAACACTTTCGTTAAAGGAGGAGGCCTACCCAGAAATTTTCGAAAAAACGATTTCTCGATTTTTATAATCTCTTGAAATACAAACATCTTGAAAATATTCCCTGAAAGTGTCAAGTTGATCCGACCAAAATTGACAAAGTTTCACACACGTAAGTAGGTAGGTACGTATTCCTCGGTGTAGCGCTCAGACCCAAAACTTTAAACGCGTTTTCCTCAAAATCATATTTTCAGAGTCGGTGGCACACATAACTCAAAAATCAATGAACCGATTTACTCGAGGCTTTGCAGGCTTATTTCAGGGTTAAAAATCTAAGGGCTATAGTAGCTTTTCCTTTTTTTGCCCAGTTTTTTTTTCACCCGAAAAGCGAATGATTTTTTGCCAAATATCGTTGTTTCAACTATGCACAGCCGCCATTTTGTCTCAGAATAATTTTTCCAAAATCGGACCCAATGGCGTCTAGATAATTTCATATATTATCTAAGAAAATTCAAATTTTCAATTTTGGATGATCCTACACCGAACTACGGTTGTCACCGCAGTGCCTTAAAAAAAGGACGTCTCGGGCATCGCCAATAACTCACAAATCTTTCACTACTTTTTACCACAGAAATACTGAAATATCCGTAAGATGTACTCTTTCCAACAGACTAATGTTTAATAATAAAAGTTTATCGGCTTTTCTAGAAAAAATTCCCAAAGAACCATGTTGCGTTGACCGTTCTAGGTAGGCTTCCTCCTTAAAACATTGGCCAGCTTATTGAGACTAATCCACGAAGTCATTAGAGTGGGTGCTTCTCTAATTATTTTAAACAATGTATCAGCAAACCGAGCCAGTAAGTACGACCAAGAATTACTCTGCAGAACCTTGAAACGATGATTCGATCTACGTATCGAACGAACCGCAGCCAGAGCAACTTTGATGAAATGACTCATCTTCAGGAATGTCGAGGGCTTTATGTATTAGGACAAGAAGCGATGCACTTATACGTTCTCGCGCGATGAATCTAGCGATTGTAATGCTCCTGTGCATAAATCACTATGGAATTCTCTTCGAACAAACGAGACCAGGGAATCTCCAAAACAGGACGAGCGAATTACTAACGTAGGTAAGTACTATTAAAGGAACAGGTATAATTCTTCAAGGCAACAAAATTCCTAAAAGGTACAACGAAAAGGAAAACGATTAAACTTTTGTCTTTCTTTAAAATAAAAAATATATAAAAAAAATTTGTATGTTAAACGATTTTATTAAAAATGCACTAAAAACTAAAAAATAATTCTTTTTTTTTGTACTGCAATTTCGATGGTGTTTTTTCAGTTTAAATAAAATCTTGGAGCAGGGTATCTCACAACAAATTCATTTCGACGCTCGATGCTATATTAAATTGATTCATATTTTGTTATGAAAAATCCTGCTCCACGATTTTATTTGAAGTGAAAAAGCACCATCGAAATTGCAGTGCAAGAAAAGAATTATTTTTCAGTTTTTAGTGCATTTTTAATTAAATCGTTTACCATAAAAAATTTTGTTTCATATATTTTTTATTTTCTAGTTTTTAGTGTTTATGGATTTACATTTCGCAGCTCTGACTTCTTTAGAAATATCTTTTATTTAATTGCAAATCGCGATGCGACTAGCGACCCGAACGCAGCGGCTTTTTGTCATTTTATCTCGGGGTTCAATTTTTTTTTAAATATTGTATTGTCATCCAAACTACGCACGCCTGCAAAGTTTCAAGACAATTGGATAGTTGGAAGTGGCTTAAATTTGAGTTGCCAGATTTGAACCATACACACAAACATACAAACAAACAAACTAACAGAGGATCGAAGCTGAATAAAATCGTTTAAAAAGGCACAATAATACTGTTGCTCATTGAGAACAATTGCGCGTGTATATTCAACAAACTTCGAAGTAAATTTACTAAAAACAAAAAAAAACGAAGTACCAAACGAAAGAAATTTATCCCAGAATTTTGACTCGTATCTGCATGAGAAACGACCTGTCTGGTCGTACCACAATTTACCTACATCGTATTCTGCAATTATTTACCACTCGAGAAATACTATATACGCCGCAGAATTCCACGGAAGCTTTCGTAAGTTTAAAGATTTCGTTGCTGGAGCTGGAAATACCACGCCAAGTATCAAAGGTCTTTGGACGTCCCCTCGAGTGTCGGTTGAAGAGACGCCAGAATATTATTTACCCTGGCACAACGGCCTCCAGCGTAACCTCGAAAAGTATTTTGCACGGGCGATGTTTACGCAGGACAAACATACAAAAGTACAAGGCGGCGGCAAGGGCGCGAGAGATGCAGAACGTGGCCGGTATGACACGGGCAGTAATAACTTACGATATCGTGGACGCTCGGTCACACACGATGCATCGCGTGGCTTTGCGCGGAAAGAAATATGTAAGCATTCCGTTCCTTTTTGCATACAAACTACTACGTGAAAATGAACGACGACTGGCTTGTAGGTACTTGGTCGAAATACTTATAAAATCTCGAGGAAATTCGCGAATAGGATCATTTTAATATTCATTTTTCTGAATTGTTAAAACTTTGAGATAAGTGTTTGGTATTATTACTACTACCTGAGTTTAAATTATGCGTAATAATGTAACTAATATATTATGCATTATGAATTGTAATGCATTAATACTTGTAAATAAACAGATAAATAAAATCTAGAGCGTAAGAAGCAGGGCTTGAATAGGTTCCGAAAATAACTGTATCAAACTGTTATATAAAGGTTCTGACTGAAAGTGTTATGAAAAACCTTTATTCTGAATAACCGTTATAAAGAACCTAAATATCAGACTATATAAGTTTAAGTTACGGTTCCTATATAGCTCTATAACTTTTATTTTTTAGGTTCTATATAAGTTCCTAAACGGTTATAGAACCGATTTAATAACTTTTATTTTTTAGGTTCTACATAAGTTCCAAAGCGGTTCTGGAACCGATTCTTGTAACGATTGCACAAAATTGTATAGAAAATGAAATGGCAACATATTACAACTATAGACTACTGTGTATAACCAAATTGTTTAAAAATTATTATAAATAAATAACTATATATTATATACACATTTGTACATACATATACAATTAATAGCAATTCCGCCAACACAAGTACGTGTGGAACGCTTATTTTCGTCGTTAAAGTTTATCTTGCCCCCTCCCCCCACCTTTCGTGAATGAAGCCGAACATTATAGAAGACATTTTATTAATCCGCCTAAATATGCCAAAGCTACCACAAGCAGACACTTGAAAAGTGAAATAAATATTTAATACCATAGATCGAAACTTTTATTTGTCAAGTTTATTTTTTCAATTAGGGGTCACCTCACCATCAGGACCATGATTCTGACAACATATTAAAATATCATTCAAATCGGTGAGCTAGACCTTCATCGGTATAACAACCAAACATTTATATTAACGAACACTTCATATTACAAGATAATTGTATATGTATGTACAAATGTGTACATAATATATATTTACTTAGTTATTTATAATAATTTTTAACGATATGTTGTAATTTCATTTTCTATAAAATTCTGTACAATCGTTACAAGAATCGATTCTATAACCGCTTTGGAACTTATGTAGAACCTAAAAAATAAAAGTTATTAAATCGATTCTATAACTGTTTTGAAACTTATATAGAACCTAAAAAATAAAAGTTATAGAGCTATATAGGAACCGTAACTTAAACTTATATAATCTGATATTTAAGTTCTTTATAACGGTTATTCAGAATAAAAGTTTTTCATAACTCTTTCAAGAACCGAAATCTTTATAATAACGGTTTCGAGCCCTGGTAAGAAGTGGTAAAGATATCCTGTTCGAAACTGATTTGTAACTGTAAGTAACTAATTTAGCTAATTATGATAATTAAAAACTTATGATGCGTTCAGTGGAACTGAAACGATAATTTCCCGGAGTTATACCACATTAAACAGTATAAAAGGCCGGTGATAGACGCGGCTACCGTTTGCTACGTATTAGCATTCAGCGCGACGAGCCAAAGTTGAGGAGAGCGCCGCACTGGAGAACCGTTTCTGCGCCTGCAATCAGGCATTTCTGTACTATTACGGTTGCGAACAGCGAACCTCGGAGCTCCGGCGCATCTAAAGGCAGAGCATTCCCGCCACGTACGTAAAACCACGTAGAAAAGAACATACAAAATCGTTGCGTTGGAATTCGCGCCTGGGGGACCGCGGCAGATACGCAGAGCGTAAAACTACTCGATCCAAGAATATCGAACGAATCGTAAAACTTTATGCGAAAAATTCCCGCGCAGACAGCCTACGATTTTCTTCTTAATCCTATAGGGAACTATCGACCGAGCGAGGGGATCGTAAACCGTCGATCTCGGACTCCACTAAATCTGATTCACATGGAATTTGGAATTTCTACTGGTGGTTAAAAATTATTGGGTTTGGATTGATAATTTTATAAAAAGAAATTATCTACTTTCAAGGTGTTAGATATATAACACTTGCTATTCCGTGGATCCAGAGGATGTTGTACCTAAATTTCGAGGATTTTTGGAATTTATAGTCGACGAATATTAATACCAAAGTGTACGTACGCAGCTTACCTAGTTCCGAAGGTGTACTAAAATGCGGCTCACGTCCCGCGCCGAGATTACTTTTTCCAGATATAAACCAGAAGAAGCTAACCTGAACAACACTGACTACACGCGGTCGAATGCGCGGGTGCCGCGAGTCAGAATGCGCGCATGCGCGTCCACTGTGGAATGTGCCCTCTCCCCACAGACAACCTCTTCCCGTCCCGCGGCACAGCAATGGACTCGAGACGCTTCCAAATATTTCGAATATCATCCGATGCCGAGAGGAGACTCGTGAAATTTAAACGATCTCGGAAATCTCCCGATCCTAAAATCTTTCAACCGTTACGGTATAAATCAATTATAGGCACAATTATAGGCTTTCCCTTCGAGACGGGGATAAATAAAGAAACCCGAATGAATCTTCATAACCTCTGCATTCGTGCCGAGTATTTTTCAAGGCCTTCGTGCGTTTGGATTCGTGTAATATCCGAGGGGATTGGAACTTTAACGTGAATAAATTTCCTGAAAGCCTGCATCAGAGAGAATTGAATACCCATCGCTCCGCGCGGATTGCACCCCTTCCACCCCCGCCCCGTAGCTCTCATCGCGCTGTCGACCCTTGCAACCCCTCTTCGTCGCACTGCATCACGCGACTCATTCCACACGACGGCGCGCCGTCCGTGTATTGTGGTTTGTCGAAACGTGCGTGCACAGCGCGCACACGCGTTTAAAAGCGTACGTCCGCCACGAGGAATTCTTCAAGCACGAGTGTCGCGCGTACGTGCGACTCGCTTCTCCCTGTGTAGAAGTCGTTCGCGATAATGCCATTATTTCCATTTTTACGAACTTGTCCGAACGAGCTTGCAAAAACGCGGGGGAAGCTATTAGCAGCTTTATCTTATCCCGTCGAAAAGACTGCTTCGAAAGAATTTTTCGAATTATATGCTTCGCTGTAATAATTATTAAATATGTTCATATAGAATGAATTTTACAAGTTTTGCAATTTATGGGTACTTCTCTAATCCCTATAAGCGCGCGTATATTGAAAATTCTTTAGGTTCAAGTGTACGAAAATATAGATTCTATAAAGTGTCCGATAAAATTAATGTGCCATCGTGGTATTGTTGTTTCGATTCGCACATTTTGTAACTCGAAGATATTCGTTCGAGAATAATGAAGAGGCGCGTCGAATGTTTAGCACGACTCTACACTCTACAGTATTTAAATTTCATTGCCCGCGCTTTTCAATAATGCCGCCCTAACCTTTTAACAATAATTATACCGTCAATTGAATTCAGAAGCGCGGCCATGAACTTGGATATCAGAATGCACAGCTCTGTCGCGATAATATGCTACTGGGTAATGCATTTTCTATCACGTGTATACGAAGAATTAAGAATGAATGCAGCATTACCTCTTGTCGACGTCCTCGGTGATTTATCTCGCCATCCAAAAAGATCCCAGCGATGCACGTAATCCGGTTAATCCAACATGACACAAAGAGAGCGTGGTTTAGGCTCCCAACAGGTGGTCGCAACGAAGAAACACTCTCGAGTAAGGATATTCTATGAATACGCACAGCACAACACAAATTGCACGTCGCTTGCACGAGACTCCGCGATCTCACGTGAACTTCGAGCGCGGACGGTACGAATTCCTTTCCTACCTCTCTCTCTCTCTCGCCTCCCTCTTTCGTTCTCTCACACGTCGTTCAAAACGCAGCAGGGCTGTTCTAACCGCATCGCGAACGACATTCTTACGCGATGGAAATTCGACAGACTCGATGTTGATCGTGATACGTGCAAGCTCGTTCTTAGATATTTAGGACACAGTCCTGTAAGAAAGGGGCGCGCGAAGGATTGAACGAGAGACGAGCGCGACGTACTGCACCGGCGGCCGGCGAGTGACTGACTAGCGGCGCGCGCCGGCTTCCCATAGTCGACCGAGCTAACCTAACTTCACAATCAACTTGCACCCCACGAGAACTATACGCGAACTGCATGAACTATCGAAGCACACGCCGAGCAGCATAATATCCGACGAGCCTTATTCGTTTTAATCACGGTTTATCGTTCAATTTTATGTCTGAATTATATCTATTTACAAATTCGTTAGTAAATTATATGTATTTATTAAAATTAATTTTTTATCGTAAAACACTTTTGTTATATCCATTATATACACTTTTGTTTTACGATAAAAAATTAATTTTAATAAATACACATAATTTACTAACGAATTTGTAAATAGATATAATTTAGACATAAAATTGAACGATAAACTGAGATCAAAACAAATAAAATAACATCGCTACACTTGATTCACGGTTATATTTTATATTAGCTTTTCTATTTGTCCATATCGTGTAACGCTAATTTTGTACATATTGTAGCGTATAGTGATATTTTAACTATTAGATGCATACTAAATAGAGTATCAATAAATAATGCACTAAACATACTGTAGTGGTATGATAGCAAATAATATTTTTCTTATATATGTAAAGAAGAGCCTATAAGTAGTGTAAACAATTCAAGACGACGATATTCAATTGTCTAATTAGACAGAAAGGAATATTTTTAATTAATTCACTTTACACGTACCCAAGGAAAATTCAAACTGCCCGGTAAATACTATCCTAGTAGTATGAGGAATCCTCATGTTCACCCGAACATATTTCGTTGAGAAGCAGGCTTTAAGAATGATTGGCGGAGATTTAAAAACGAGTTCTATCACGATTCAAAGTTCTTCTCTCGTTTCTTTATTTCTCAATTGCCAATAAGTAGATATCTGAATCGTTCACAAGTTATACCAGATCTCTGGTGAGAGAAACACTGAACGCGGTTAATTAGCGGAGAAGATGATTAATTCGAAGGGGGTCGTAAAATATTAAATACAATGTTAGGAGAGAATGTGTCCATACCAGCGAACAAATGCTACCATCTTACGGCGGAGGCCCCAGGTAAAACGGGTTCTGCAGGTTTAGAAAGGCAGGGAACGCATGTGAGCGGACATAGCGGGCGCCATAGTCAGCGGAACTATCTGCAAAGAAGATCACAGTGTGACGTAAACGACGATCTAAACAAGTATCAGCTGTGTAGCAGTCATTGTTCGTATCCGTTTTGGCAGGCGTGCAAGAATTCTGTTTTTCTTCGTTTTCTGATCGTCGGACAGCGAGTCCGACGGGATAAACGGTATACAGCGTTAGTCGGGAATACGTGCGAAAGAAAAAAAGGGGGGAGGCTACGAGTTTTTCCGTAGAACGCAACCGTGGCTGCGTGCGTGCTCCAGCCCCAGCCCCACCAACGATCTTAGGGACAATAATCGTGTGAAAAACGGGGCGGTACGCGCATAAGCCTGGCCTCGAGCGGCGAGTCGGACGACGGTGGACTCGCTCCGCCACCGCGCAAAAGGTCCCGTAGTTCTCTCCCGGCTACCCTACGACCAGCGGACGAGCACCACACCGATCCCGAGATGGAAAACTATCGGTAACGCAATCGCAGGGCCCTAGAACGTCGCGAGCGCGTAGTCAACAAACGAAGGGGCTTACCCCCTTCGTAATGACGCTCTCACGTATATATCTTCTTCCTTACAGAATCTCAAGACGTACCAACGTCGGGTTCCTTTCATACGTGCTGTCTCACAAGCAGTTTTCTTATATTTCTTGAAATCCTTCGGTCGAGTAATCGTAGACCCTTTGCACGCGAAGGCGAGTGGTGTTTTGAGATTTTTGCAAGAAAAAAATAATAAAAAAAAAATAATAAAAAAAAATAACAAAAAGAAGATACTTATGTCAAGATAGAATGTACCGCTTAGTACCACGTACTCGTTAGTATCCCGGGCCACTCATTGTCACCACGGGTAACATTTCCGTGTGCATGACAGCGTAATGCAACAGCAGACATCGAACGGTGGCATTTCCTCCGGGCTCCAGCAAAACGGGGGTACCGCCGACTCCGGGGGGCCCCACGCCAATGGCAACATGATACCAGAATCGGACGGTGACATCAACGGTGTAAACGGGGAAACGAACCAGAATTTGGGACCTCCGAAAGTAATGGACAAAACTAATCAAGACATTGTGAGACTCATTGGACAGCATTTGAAGACGGTTGGACTCGAGTATGTACCGACTCTCTCGTTCGACTCTTATGCATGCCCAAGGTACGGCGAGCGAACCTGCGCCCTCGAATGTAAAAAAAATCATATGCGTTCGAATCGATTCGCGGATTATTTTAGCCCCGATATACAACGTTGCGATCGGATTCGACGGTAATACTTTCGTCGCCCTGAAAGTTTCTAAGCGTTCCCTTTGTTTGGTGAATTCTCTTCGTACGCACGAGCGTGCATTTATCAGAACTATTGTATCACAACCTATCTGGACTGCATACTGTGTGGTGGGAGAAAGCTAATTATAGAACCTTGAAATATAGTCGCTAGTATCTGCAAGTTATACTTGCTTTATAACGATGTAGGCAATGAAAAAGAGGCACACGTGCAAAATAGATTTGCAATCAAACACATTGCTATCGTGTCGAACTCAATTTTTAATAATATACCAAGAGAGTATACTTACTTCTAGGTAATATTTATTGGTTACCTAAGTCGAATAAAATCGCACCTTTGGTGGAAATTGAGTTGTCCATGTGTTTTCGACGTCGTAACGAGTCTGCGGTTAATTGTAATCGACAAAATGAAATATTATTTTCAGCCGCACAGCCGATCTTCTTATGCAAGAGTCGGGTTGTCGTCTAGATCATCCTGCCGCTGCGAAATTTAGACAACACGTTATGGATGGCGACTGGACTAAGGCGGAGCACGACCTTAACGAACTGAAGTCGTTTTTAAACGGTGCAAGTCAAAGTCTAGTGGTAAGGGCCTTCGCGCAGGAGTTTCCCAATATCCCGCGGGCGTGCACAGTTGCGCGTGATACGTTACCGTTCCTTGTTTGCAGGAAATGAAGTTTTTATTGTTAGAACAGAAATACTTAGAGTACTTGGAAGAGGGGTTAGTCATGGAAGCACTGCAAGTTTTACGCAACGAACTTACACCTTTAGGTCATAACACAGGTCGTGTCCACCAGCTATCTGCATTTATGATGTGCAGCGGACGCGATGAATTACAGGTAATACCGTACATGTTTGTTCGACAACGCAGCGTTTTTATGAACGTAAACTGTGTAATATGTATCGTACGCTTCAGTATCGTTGTTTGTCTACTAACGAGCTTTTATAGAATCGAAAGCAGTACGCGTAGAAATATTCCGAAACTAACCTGCTACTGAAAATTTGATCACTAGCAAATAGACACTTGTTAACAGACGCGTGCAGGCTGGGACGGTAAAGGCGCAGCCTCGAGAGCTGCTTTAATGGACAGACTACAGAAATATCTACCACCCTCAATTATGTTACCACCGCGTCGCCTTCATTCGCTTCTGTGTCAAGCTGTAGAGATGCAGAATCAACAATGCACCTACCACGTAACGCATACTCAGGTACTATTTACTTATTTACGCTCTGATGATGTTAGTAGTGACGTATTCAGATCCATTGTTATTTCCTGAACTCTGCCAGTATTTTACGCCGACACTATTATAACTAATTTCTGTTATAAATCAGACAAGTTTAGAGAATGTGTCACTGCTCGTGGATCACAGCTGCAGCAAAGAACAGTTCCCGTGCCATACTATACAGGTGCTGAATAATCACTGCGACGAGGTGTGGTATTGTAAATTCTCTCCCGATGGTCTTAAGTTAGCTACGGGCTCAAAGGACATGACTGTAATTATTTGGGACGTTGATCCAGTAAGTAAATTGCTAAGCGTTAACGAAGTAACAAGCATTCAGTAACCGTGAAACGATTTTCCAATGAAACTAGGAAACATTGAGAGTATCTCATAGAAAGACACTAGAAGGTCATACTTATGGAGTGGCACTGATTGCCTGGAGTCCTGACAGCAGTCTTCTAATTGCTTGCGGACCCGAGGATTGCCCAGAGCTCTGGCTTTGGAGTATTGATCCACCTGATTACGAACTACGTGCGACTGTTACCCAAAGCACCGACGATTCCCTTACGGCTTGCGCCTGGTATCCCGATTCGCGTAAATTCGTGGCGGGAGGACTCCGTGGGCAGTTCTATCAATTTGTAACATATCAGTCAAATTTATTATACAACCATATTCCTTCGTTTAGTCAAAGAAACTTTAAACATTGGGCATATAAATGTGATATTTTAGGACTTAGAAGGTAATGTGTCAGAGTCTTGGGAAGGTGTTAGAGTGAAATGCCTGTGGTGCAAAAGTGATGGGAAAACGGTTCTAGCTGCTGATTCACATCATCGAATTAGAGGATATAATTTTGACGATTTATGTGACTTTACAATGTAAAATTGCAATTACTATGACTGTAAGCAACGTAATTCGTTAATATCGTACTGGTAGTAATATTGGTTTAACGTTTGCAGATTACAAGAAGATCATCCTGTGATGTCATTTAGTGTAAATAAAACAGACCGACTTGCACTCCTCAATGTTGCCAATCAGGGTGTACATCTTTGGGATTTACAAGACAGATGTTTAGTAAGACGTTTCCAAGGTGTTACTCAAGGACATTTTACAATCCACAGTTGTTTCGGTGGCGTGAACCAAGATTTCATTGCATCTGGTAGCGAAGGTATGTCGAATTACGTGGAATAAGTGTAATCGGTAATTATTTATTTTAGCGATTTGTCGCCGATTTTGATGAAATTTGGATATGTTGTAAAATTCCACATTTTGAACAACATTTTTCCTGTACATGTTACCGTCGCTCAGTCTTAATTTCCGAGATATTTGCGAAAAACTTCGGTTGACTTATTCCGAGACAACGCATTCTACTTTCCAACTTGTCCCGGGTATTATTATTGGTTGGGGTTAGATTGCGTGTGGGTGGGCACGCGTCCGTTCGCGAGTGCGTAAAGCAGGGGTGCACAAGGGAGCTGTTTTAGCGCCTAGCTGCGAGCAACCCACCTGTCTCGTTGCTAAGGTTAGAATCGGCGAGGAGAACTGCGGTAGTGTACGTGCATTTGGTATGACTTGAACCCAGTCATATATACTTATGCTACAAGCCTACGAGCATGCACGTACACTATTGCAGTTCTCCTCACCGATTCTAACCTCAGCAACAGGACAGGTGGGTTGCTCGCAGCTAGGCGCTAAAACAGCTCCCTTGTGCACCCCTGGCGTAAAGCATTCTAGCGAACTGACGTGAGTTGGGGTGTTGACGGGAGCCCCCACACACCCAAAAAGTGCTCTCGAAACCACCCTCTTCCTAGCAAAAAAATTACGTTTTAGAACCAGAGTCATCCTAATATACCAGCGGCGCGGCGCCCGTGCCGCCGAACAGAGTCGGGGTGTTGACGCCTTGACGGGCATCCGCAAGTTTCTGGTTCAAATCTCCAAACTCACAACGGTTCGCTACCATGCTTTACGCGGCCGCGCGACCCTCGCGCTAATCTAGCCCAAACCAATACCAGGGCTTGAAACGGTTCCGAAAATAGCTGTTTAAAACAGTTTAAAACTGTTATATAAAGGTTCTGATTAAAACAGTTATGGAGAACCTTTATTCTGAATAACTGTTATGAAAAACCGAAATTTTCAACTATTATCTGTTTCGGTTATGGTTCCTATTTCTCTCCTCATTTCAGTTCCATAACCGTTATTTTTTCAGTTCTATATCGGTTCCGAAACGGTTCCAGAATAAAATCTTGTATCGACATTGATATCATTAATTATTGTAGCGGCAGATTACTGTATATGTGTATATTTTTTTACAAAATCCTTATAGAAACAGGAGAAGCTTTTAACTTCCTACACTGAATAATATAGTGTGTGTGAACGTAAAAAATGTGTAGCGGATTTATTTAATTCAACGCTTTATTAGAAATCAATGGTACATATAAATGTTTCTCCTTTTTTTATAAGGATTTTGTAAAAAATATACAGTAATCTGCAGTTACAATAATAATTAATGATATCAATTAGGGAAAAGTCGATACAAGAACAGTTTCGGAACCGATATAGAACCAAAAATATAACGGTTATGGAATCGATATGAGGAGGGAAATAGGAACCGTAAGCCAAAAAGACAATAGTTGGAAATTTCGGTTCTTCATAACAGTTATTCAGAATAAAGGTTCTTTATAACCGTTTGGAGAACCGAAATCGATATTATAACAGTTATCAAGCCCTGACCAATACTAATACCCGAGACAAGTTGGAAAGTGGAATGCGTTCTGTCGGAATAAATCAACAGAAGCTTTTCGCATATATCTCGGGAACCAAGGCCGAGCGGCGGTAGCATGTATAGGAAAAAGTTATTCAGAATCATGCCCCCAACAACGTATCCGAATTTCATAAAAATCGGTGAAGAATCGCTAAAATAAATAATTACCATAATATAGTGCTCGACACTATTTTTCGCCGATCCGTCACGTGACAAGTTAGAAGAAATTCATGTAAAGTAAATAGTGTATCATCTGATACATAGATGAAATTGTTGTATATTATCAGTTATGAGTTAGAAGAAGATGGCGTATTGATTTAAATTTAAGAATGAGTAAACAAATGGCTATTCAAAGTGACATAATTTTTTTGCCGATAGTTCCCTGTTCAACAGCCATCTGGACTTGTAACATTCAATACCCGTTTCTTATAGATTATTGTGCGCTGAATACGAATCCGCGAACCGTTTCATCACCAGTTTTTGAGAAATTCGATTTTGAAAAAAATGCAAATTTTCAACTTTAAACATTTTTTTAGTTCAAACAGTAATAGTTACTCAATTGGTTGTTCCGCCAAATTATTCTATGAACCATTCCGAATACAACGATATAATTTATTATGGCATTATGCACATTTAAATATGTTTAAACAACGATCAAAGGGAAAAGGACACCCGAAATGCACCCATTTTTGCAAATATCTTTCAATTTATTTCCAAAGCTAAGGGTCTGGGAGAAAATCTGACTACTCTACGCAATACAGCAGACATTTTTCCCCCGGAAAACATCAACAGCAATCGTAAAGCACGTTTTGTTTTCAATGCAGAAACGAAATGGTTTGGCGAAACGTGCGGTGCCGACTGTTACGCTGAGCGGCAATGGATACGTCCGCCGCCGTCGAGTACCACTGCCTATTTCGTTTCTGTATTGAAAACAAAACGTGACTTACGAATCCTGTTGATGTTTTCCGGAGTAAAAATGTCTGCTGCATCGCGTGGAGCCGTGAGATTTTCTCCTAGACCCTTAGTTTTTTAAATAAATTGAAAAATATCTGAAAAATTGGTGCATTCCGGGTGTCCTTTTCCCTTTGATCGTTGTTTAAACGTATTTAAATGTTCATAATGCCATAATAACTTACATCGTTGTATTCGGGATGGTTCATAGAATAATTTGGCGGAACAACCAATTGAGTAACTATTACTGTTTGAACTAAAAAGATGTTCAAAATTTAAAAATTTGCATTTTCTTCAAAATCGAATTCCTCAAAAACTGAGGGTGATGGCGCTGAAACGGTTCGCGGATTCGTATTCAGCGCAGAAAAATCTATAAGAAACGGGTATTGAATGTTACAAGTCCAGACGGCTGTTGAACAGGGAACTATCGGCAAAAAAATATGTCGCTTTGAATAGTGACTTGTTTACTCATTCTTAAATTTGAATCAATACGCCATCTTCTTCTAACTCATAACTGATAATATACAACAATTCCATCTATGTATCAGATGATATACTATTTACTTTACATGAATTTCTTTTAACTTGTCGCGTGACGGTTCGGCGAAAAATAGTGTCGAGCACTATGTCATCGATCGATTCGATAATGTGATAAAATTGAACTTCCTGTTCCCATTACAGACACTAAGGTCTACGTGTGGCATATCAAAAGGGAACTACCTATCGCAACTCTAACGGGTCATAGTAGAACAGTAAATTGTGTCTCATGGAATCCTGTGTACCATCAAATGATGGCATCTGTATCAGACGATTGTACAGTGAGAATATGGGGACCTAGGTCGTTGTCTCCAGAAAAAGCTGAAAGCGACAAGACTGGTAAAGTCGTGAATTTGAATAATTTCCTCGACATCAAGGAAAGTCGAATTGGGGATATTGTTTTTAAAGTTCATTCTTTAATTTATGTTTGAATATTTAGCACCGTCAGAGAGCAACTCCTCAAATGGTAGTGGATGGCATGAAATGGTCTCGTAGCGAACTACAGTGCATCAGTGTTCCCATGACCTCATGGTGTTCAAAAGACTGTCATATTGACTTTTTCCTGCCCCCAGCAGCTATCTCTTTATGCCTCATTACTGTAAGTCTGGGTAAACGACTATTACTGAAAGTAAATGAGGGATACGTTAGCAATGACTGCTAACTAATTAGAAAACTAACAATCGGACATTAATTTGGGAAAAATCTATCTCTTTCTGATTAACGGATTTTATATGAGACTGTATTATCCGTTCGCCAGTCAAAGTCGAATTCGAATGGTTTGATGGTTTGAGCTAACGATTGAAAGAGCAGCATAATATGTCGACTAGCATAGGTTATGGCAGAATAGAAATTCAACAAATTCCGTCTTAGCATCGATGTAAAGAGAAGAATTTAAATGTGCATGAATAAGAACGTTGCAACAGAACAAAATTTATGGTTTCGCGAAATTATGATAGAGAAACATGTTTTGACAGGAATTATGTCAAGTTTAGTCTTTCTAAAAATAAAATGTTGTAAATAACAATATCATGCTTGATAAATTTCTAATTAATTTTTCTTAACCGATAATAAACGTGATACGTATTATCATTTCTCATCGCATGTGTAACTGCCATCTTGCACTGATGCTGTATGTCTCAAATTGTATGCAGTTATCGTAAAATATGGTAAAGGTGTAGAAGTAATACAGATATTGTGTGAAAGGAAGTTTAATTTCAGTAAAATAATTTGCAACGGAGGACAGCCGAGGTAAACTGTGAATTTTGCAAATCTATAAACCGTTTTATAAGGCGTGCAGAGTTTCGTTCAAGATTAATCGGAGAGCTAAGTATATCTTGACGATTTCATTATAGAGAGAAATAAACTGGTTTCGAAAGTTGAGCATTAATCCTGAAGTTAGTACCTTTATTCGATACTGTGATTTAATATCGAGATACACGCGCTTGGTGTCAACAAAAAAAAAATTTATAAATATTACATTTGCCTTAAATATTGTCACGCTTGTAAAAACTTTAAAATAGCATCAGTAGACTGTATAGATTTCAAATACTTATTTTAAACCATTGGTTAATTGATATAGATCGAATATCTTTATATAACGCGTTCCCTTCATTAGAGTTTTTCAGTGCCATTATTACCAGATGACAAATGATTGTCATTTATAATTGTAATAACATTGCCAACCCGTAAATCAAAATTCAGCGTATATTCTGCGAATAGTTCACAGCGTAAACGTGCACAACATTACGGCATCTTTTTTCGTGCTGTACTCGTTACATTTACACATAACGTGTGCGTATCGTATTTCCGTTACGATCATATCAAATCGTATAATCGGGAGTGTCACATTTTTCTTGAACAATTTAGAAAACAATTGCTACAGAAGAATGCGTATATGATTGCAGATAAGGAAACTGAGAAACGTTTCTCTTTTCGAACTGGTAGTGAACAGGCAAAAGCAAATTAGTAATCTCGCAATATCAGAAGGTGTAGGGTACACGTGTACAAATACTTTGAAAACTAATAACACTGTAAACACATTTACACAAAAAAAGATGTCTGTAGTTTTTATGCCCCCTGAAATTATAGTGAGATAATATGATGTCAATCACTATTATCATTTGCATTTACCTCTGGTGCCTTAGCACTTTAATAATCTAAAAGTTTTCAGCATTTCCCGATGATTTCAATTAACATGCCATTCGTAACTTGACGTAGTTCGCGGTGTGACAAACAATAAGTACTAAATTCTACCCGAAATGGAATTCAAGTATGTATCTCTGTCGTTAATTTTATCGGTGGTATCTCCTTTCTCAATCATCCGTAACACTCACGATGTAATACTAATTGTCCCGTTGTAATTACGAACTTTTGTATTTCGATGGTGGAACATAGAAGAGCAATAAGAAAAAAATTCATAGAAGTCTTCTTTTCTATAAGATTAATATAATACAATTAACTCGAGATACGAGGTATGCCATCTCTGACAAAGTAAATATAGAAATCTGCATGGAATATTAATTATTTAAATTATTTTGTGTAAATAATGGGCGAAAATGTTTCGTATAAATCTGAAAATGGAAGAAAAAAAAAGAGTAATTTTATATTTAATTTATAACAAGGAATGTGAAATAAATGATTCAGGTGAAACAACTACTTCTTAAACAGTATTATGTTACGTTGGATCATAATAAACGATTTTTAAATAATTTCGGACCAGACGTGTCGATATTTTAAAAAAAGAAAAAATAAAAAAATAACAAAGTATAATGAACTATATTAATAATAATTAGGTATAAAAGAGTGATATATCTCTACATAACAATTTGTGTTTTTACAGTGCAATTGAAATATCTACTAGAGCGGCAAATATAATTAGATTATTATATGATTCAGCTTTATCAAGAGAATAAAACTTGTTTAAGGACTTTTATGTATATTATTACGATTATTATTATTATTATTATGATTATTATTCTATATTACTTTTTTAATTTGTTAGGTTTTAGTTTATTACTTCATATGTACATAACTAATGATAAATACATGGTTTTATGAAAAGAACTGCCGTTTGTTATGATAGCAATGTGTGTTTGTTCTTAAAATATCTACTTTAAATACTTCATATTGAGAATTGCGTAACGTTAGGTAATAGTTGTATAGCATAAGACCAATAATGCATGAGCTAATTGCTTGTGTTACTCATAATTTATCTAAAATATTTTAAATAAACTATAAAAAGTCAGCCAAATGCGTGAATAAGTAGTTATGTTTATGTATAGTACATGTAACAATGGACATTTCCTATTTTTCATAAATGAGAATATATACTTCGTAATTTTTTAAAACATAGCCTATGTTATTTAACAAGTTATTTTAGTAAGATACTGCTTGTATTGTCACAGGTAAAAGATTGTAATAAATTTGATAATAGATCGATGTATAACAATTGGAAATTCAGCATATTAAAATTAAACGAAATTTTTGTACAAAAATCATGCCTGACTTTAACTATTTAGTATACGAAGCTAAATAATAAAATAGTGTCGTCTCTTGTACAGATCACGAGAAAGATTATTTTCATCGTTACTTCCTTTTTACTGCCGCACATATATATGTAACAAACACTGCTTACAGATACAGTCTTGATATTGCTTTAAAGACACGTTCCCTACTTGTATATTTTGTCTGTGCTTACTTATGTATGAAAGGCTGTATAATAAATATTCTTCTACAATCTTTAATTTAGACTATTTCCATAGGTAGAAGGGCCTACACTTTTTCCAACATATGTACGCTATTAATATTATAGATATACACGCGAAATGTTGCACGATATTAATTAAGATACATTGTCTCTGTTCTAAAATTTCAAATTTATTTGCGCAGCCGTATATGCGAAACAAGTAGTGAATTTCATATTATACAATATTAAACTTTAAAATATTGTATATAGAAACAATTCAGTACAATAAACTATAAAAAAGGCCTGACTAATCGAGAACAAATTACTTATCTTATATATATTATTATTAATCGTTTAGTTGTACAGATCATTAACAATATTTTGTATTGTGTCGTAAACATCCCCTGTGCTGTGAACGACGTAACATACATTTACTACGCTAATTTAATCCTGCATACTGTTCTTATAAACTTATCCTTTTTTTGTACCTGCTTTAACATATATTCAAACAGTAAATACTAGGGGTGGGTTCGAACTAGGGCTGGGACTATTTGTCGAATTTTTCGGTATTCGAATATTCGAATACTTCAGTTGCTCAATTATGTGGCGAATATAATTCGAATATTCAAGTATTCGAATACTATCCGAATATTTAAGTATTCGAATACTATTCGAATATTTAAGTATTAGAATACTACTCGAATATTGAAGTATTCGAATATTTAACTATTCGAATGCTATTCGAATATTTAAGTATTCGAATGCTATTCGAATATTTAAGTATTCGAATACTATTCGAATACTGATGTACAGTCGCATCGGAAAGTAAGTTGACACTCTTTAAAATCGCATAACTTTTTCAAAATTGGTCCGAACGATTTGTGTTTTTTTTTAGATGCTAGCGGAATTAGTTTTCTAGGTGACGTGTTTCGTTGTTTTGAAAAAAATGCACTTGGTCAGAATAGCAAAAAAAAATAGTAATGGTCGTTTTTTAAACTTCTTTTGTGAGCCTGTAATGAAAATTCAAAAAACCCCGTTTGTAGATTGAAGTAAGTTGTATACATGCTGAAAATTTCATCTAACAAGGGGACCTTCAGGTGTGGCAATTTCAGAATATGTTGATACTTGGTGTATTTGAAGGTCTTTACCCGGACATTAATTTCCCAAAACAGTAAGGCTCGCTTTTCTGCCAAATTCGAGACAATTGACTTTGAAAAATTCAATGAAAAGTACGATTTTTCAAGCTAGACATAATTTAAAATAAGATGTGCGTTTTTAATTGAAAATGATATTTAAATATGTGTTAATTCGCACGAACTTGGTAGGTGTTCAAATGAAATAAAAAAACTGTCAATAGTAAGACTAGTCGCGAGTGCTATGCACTGACCTCAGGATTTTTCAAAGTCGATTTTCTCGAATTTCGAGGAAAAGCGCGCCTTACTGCTTTGGGAAATTAATGCCCGAGCGAAGATCTGCACGTACACTATCAATATTTTCTTGTGTTGCTCTAAGCTACACACGTTTAAAGATCGCAGAATAAGGTCGAAAATCGCTGATTTCGAGAATTTCGTGATTTTCGCCCTTATTCTGCAATCTTTAAGCATTTATAGCTCAGAGCAACGTTAACCGATTTACATGAAATTTTCAGCATGTATACAACTTACTTCAATCTACAATCGGGTTTTTTGAATTTTCATTACAGGTTCACAAAAAAATTTAGAAAACAACCATTACTATTTTTTTTTTTGCTATTCCGACCAAGTGCATTTTTTTTCAAAACGATGAAACGCGTCAGCTAGAAAACTAATTCCGCTAGCATCTAAAAAAACTCAAGTCGTTTGGACCAATTTTAAAAAAGTTATGCGATTTTAAAGAGTGTCAACTTACTTTCCGATGCGACTGTATTCGAATAGTATGGTTTGAATTATAAATCAAGTTCTTTAGGTTCATTTGTCAGGGTGAAATTTTGTAAGCTAATTTTGACCAACTTCAAAAGTATCAGTATTCGAATAGTATTCGAATAATAACATTCGAATACTCAAATATTCGAAGTTTATTCGTAGCATTCGAATACTTGTAAAATATTCGAATATTAAATTATTCGAATAGTCCCAGCCCTAGTTCGAACGTGGTTTTTAAATTCTCGAAACTCGAATCCGAAACTTTCTAAGACTTCGAAACAGTCGAAGCTTGAAACTCTCAAAACTTGAAGTCTTCGTTCTGTTTTGTAAGTAGAATATCTTGTTTTGACCATAATTAAACAGAATACAAACAAACATATAACAATACACAAACTCTCGAGGCATACTTTTCCTCATCTGAGTTTCGAGTGCTTCGAATCACAGAAAAGCGCACAGTTTCGAATTCTCGAACCTCAAAACCCATCCCTAATTATAAGCAGTAAACACCTTACTTAAAGAAATTTTAAATTCACCGCCGTTCACTATCGAGAGCACATATCGAAGCCGCCGCACCTTCGAGATCTTGTGCAACACGAGCGAGCCGGGTAAGATTGCACTATCCCTTCCTATCGCATTTGATCTCGATGTCTCGAGACGCGTATCATTCTTCAGAGTATTGATGATTTCCATTTTAGGAAATCTTGTTACCAGCTAGTATGCTTCATAGGACTCCAAAGTCTGGGTTTTCAGCAAATTGGAAAAGCGGCGCGAAGACACTTCTCATAGCCGAGGGATTCTTAGCAGTTGGATCGTATGCAATCTGGTCCTGCATGAATAGGTCCCAAAGTAAGTCGCACATCGCCTTTCGCGATTCATTTATGTTTTTAGGTTACTTCCACTCGTGATTCATGTTTTCATGTCATAATTCATGCCTTCGCGATACCATACAACTCCTTATACGTCCGTCAACGCATTGGGAAACATGATGAACTCGGCGATTCATCAGACCTGAAGATTCTCGTAGTTTACCGAAGTCGCGTTCCGGTCATTGGAGGATGATACAATTATTTTAGCAAATCGCCGATCTGAACATCAATGAACGTTAGATTGCAGGTATTATATGCACAACAACTTTCCATACATACTGGAAGGGTATTACACGGTCTGTGAAAAGTTATCTGGAGAAAATGATATGAGAGTGGCGGACCTCTTACTGTGGGAGAATCAACGAAATGAACATTAAATCTTCATGGAGTTCGCGAGACCTTTAACATTCTTAATAGGAAGCGCTGGTCTCAGGTATAGCTTCCTACAGACACATTTTTCTAAAGAAACCTTACAGGAGGTATGTATACGTATCAATGTAGATCTCGATACGCATCTAGTCCCTTTGCTATTCACCTTTTTATATTCCAGAACATGAATTCTGCAGCAATTTCTATTCCCATTTTTCTATTATGATCGTCGGTTAGACTTAAAAATATATTAGCCCCAGCCCGTCGTTCACGAAATGTTTTGTTCGCTAATATTGAGATATTAATTACTACGTTACATTCTTATATTTCTAGCCATTGTATGGGCAATCTTCAGCTGTAAAGGAACAAGAGAAGCTCTTGGATGTATTAAAGCAGAGCACTTTTAGAGATAAATCTATGTTAGTGACGAGCAGCGAATACTCTGAGCTGAATGATACGCAGGATATAACGCTTGTTGAGAAATAGCATTCAGATAACATGGAGTCTCCTACTCTGATAGAAGGAAGTTTACCAGATCGCATAACGAGAAGGGATAGGGAGAGGAAAAATATCATCGAACGACGGAGGGAGGAGCGGCAATCTCTGGCTGTCGAGTCCGAGCAGAGTAGTTACTTTAAAGATACTTTTTACTCGTCGTGCAAGAAGATCAAGGAAATGCTAGACGACGCGCCCAGCGCTCCAATATCGGCTCTTCCCGGAGTGTTCGATAAAACTAACAAGGAGATCCAAACGCTGAAGAATTATTTGTCGCAGTCGAAAATGTTTCTAAAAGTTTACGACATTAGAAGGGCGCAGGAGAATTTACAGTTACTAGAGAACGAAGCCTCCGATCTGGAAGTGAAGTTGTTGCCTAAAAAGAAATTCGGTTTTAAGAATCGTAGGGTTGTGAAAAAGACTTCCGATAAGTCGCACGATATGACTGATGGTTTGAAGGACTTGAAGATATCGGAGGGGATTGTAAATGGCTCTGCGAAACAGAATTATAAGTTATCGAGCAAATACGGGGACAGTGCGTGCATGCTGCTGGGGAAAGTTGACGAGCAACTGGTTTTGGATGCTGAGAACGTAAATAAGAACGATATTCTGCTTTCTGATCTGAATCGTTGTACGATACGAATCTATGGGGCACCTAGTACTCTGCACATGGTAAATCTAAAGCACTGTACTGTATTGGTCGGGCCAGTCGCGTCATCTGTGTTCGTCCACGATTGCAGCGAATCCGTATTTGCTTTTGCGTGTCAACAGCTTCGGCTACATTCTTCGACGGATTGTACAATTTATTTGCATGTTACAAGTAGATCGATCATAGAGGATTGTACAGAGATACGTCTAGCACCTTACAATTGGTCTTACGAAGATCAAGCGAATCATTTCAATCTAGCAGGTCTTGATCCGAAAGTAAATCATTGGAATTGCATCGACGACTTCAACTGGTTGTGTGACGAGAAGCATTCACCAAACTGGAGTATTCTTGAATCTGAATTGCGTGTAAAAAATTGGGATTAATAGATATAATGAAAATAAACTATGGAAATGTGAAATTCAGTTTTTGTAATACCATTTTTTCAAAGTTAGACACTTATTTTGTTATGTAAATTATTTACGTGCATACTTCGCTTTTTCACAGAAATCACACTATGTAAGTGTTTTATATACTTACAAGATATTTAATAAAATTGCTGTTTGTGAATTATATATAAGAAATATATTTTTATTATATTATACAACGCATCCCCCGCACCCTATCGCGATCTAATTCAAAATTATGATCTCGCTACCTTCGAACGTTCAAAACTAAAAAGTAATCATGTACAAATCTTGTGGTTCAATTTTAATTATCCAAGTGTATGATCACAAGCCAGGTATAGGATAGACCTATCACGCAATGTAATTTTGTGACACACGATGGGGAGGCCCGCTTACCATTTTCGTGTCACACTCAACTAGGGATTGCAAATTTACCGACTTTTTCAATTACCGGTATTTCGGTAAAATTTTCATTCACAGACGAGGTATAGAATAGACCTATCACCTTATGGGACTTCGTGTCACCACCTAAACTGTGTTACCGACCCATAATTTGAGGACTGAATTTAGCGACCTCTGTTCATGAACAGCGTTCAACGCAAGAACTACTCTGAACTACTGAAAGTGTTGAAATACTGAAAGATGTGTGCGTGCTTGTATACGTGTGACTTGTTTAGAGCGAGAGTTTAACATAGAGGGCGGGCTTTCGCTAACAATAAGCTACGCTTTGGCTCGGTTTGTCAACGACCCACGCGGATTTCTCTCTGAAAACCTATTTTGGAGATCAGGAGCCTATATGGCGCTTCTTGAGAGCTTATACAAGCTATATATTGCAAGATGAAATTGATTTTAGTATTTCACGTGAAGTCGAACATTTAACTAATATTTTCATGTGTCGCACGCTGAAAAATATTAAAAATTGACGCTGTTACTGCCATTCTTGCAAATCTCTGCTCTCCGCGTGTGTCTAAATAGACGATGCCCATCCTACGACACGTAAAAATCATTGAAAATAATGAATTGAAACGTTTTTGTAAAATTTATATTGTAGGTTTTGGGACCCGAGGCCCCTAAATCCCTACGTTTCATTACAAATTGATTGACTCTGCCCTTATTAAATATTGAATGGATTTAAAAATTATAAAAACCATCTACGATGTAAGTACACGAGCATAGGTATCGCTTACGTTACGCATACTGGGCACACATATCAGTTCCGTGTCAGTTCATGTAGAATTCAAGTACTCTCCATTAATTTCCTCAATTACATTACTCAAAGTACTTTCCATTACAGCCATTAAAAATAATCCGAATTATATCATGTTTGGTGCCATTTTCATCAGAAAAGCACTAGTAATCCATTAGTGATACTTATATGATAGAAATTGCCATACTCATTACTGAATGGCCTATTGCTGACTTTGTCCTTATGCTATTAGTCTAGCGTTTATGACCTCCGAGCCGCGCCTTCGGATAAAGGCCCTCGCCGAAATTATTCGAGCTTCGAATAACCGTTCGAATAAAGTTACAAATAAAAACGGAACGTAGTTTATTTGAAATTTGCCACCAATGTTCATAAAAATATCCGGACGTGGCCGAAACCGAACGTCGAGCCCGTCGACATCGACAAAAGAACGAGACGATCGGCGGCCGACGAAGGCAGTCTCCTGCAGAGTTGGGCAAAATGTAATCTAATTACAAATTGCAAATTACGATTAAACTGTAACTGTGTAATTGATTACACATTATCTTCTGTAATCGTTCATTTAGATAGTTGACAAAACTAAATGGTCAAGCTTCCCAAATTAACAATTACAGAAAATAATGTGTAATCAATTACACAATTACAGTTTAATCGTAATTTGCAATTTGTAATTAGATTACATTTTGCCCAACTCTGCCGCCCAGGGTAGGGAAAATGCACAGGCTAGATGCGCGTGATTATTATATGGTTGACGCCTCAAAGTGACAGAAAATACAGGATTGTCTGCCTGAGGGCTCGCTGGTCGGGACCGGCGATGAACCCTCATGGAGACAAGTGATAGACCTATCACGCAATGTAATTTTGTGTCATGCTCGGGGGGCTCGCGAGCCCTCTTACCATTTTCGTGTCACACCCAACGTTATCGATTCAGTCTAAAATAAGATTACATTGCTACGAGTGGTAGGAATTGAAATTAAATCTTATCGGAAACATTTAAAATCTAAAATGGCCTGAACGTTATGAATAATTTCAAGAAACATGTTGCATAATTCCGTTTACTAATACATTTTGATAGAAGCATAATTTGCACTTATTTCCATAGATTTCGGTCAGAAATATTATATAAATACAACCGCGTAAAAAATATTGTACAGTCTCTTAGTTAGGTTATATTTTCTGTCACTTCGAACAATCTACATGACAATAAATGTTTATTAGCTACTTCGTTCTTTTACGTTACATTTGAGAACTTTTTATGACTTAACATCCTTTCAAAATATTATTGTTACGCCGTAACGGTATTTTTATGAAATCGAGAAATGTAATTATGCGTGGTTAGGAAATCAAAATTTCCATTCGCACGAGAATAGGAATGGCGCTACATGTCAATTGTATCTAGTGATCCTCCAGGGAGTGATCGGTATAACCGCAGCCATTTTTCAAGATTTGGAGCAAAACCGGAAATAAACATAACCTAACCGTTCACTCTATCTCTATCTATCAGTATTTCAGTCTCTTTCTATCAGTTTTTCTGTCTCTTTTTATCAGTTTTTCTGCCTCTTTCTATCAGTATTTCTGTCTCTTTCTTTTTTACAGTTTCTTTCTCTGTCTACATCCGCTTTTGCTCCAAATCGCAGCAACCAATCAGCGACGATATACGTTGTTCCGATCACTCTCTAAATACAGGATCACTAATTGTATCGATATTTCGTACCGATATTTAGTTATCTCTTATGCGTGAAACGGAACAGTACCCGGGATAAGAATAAAATGCTGTGTATTTTGCAAATAAATATAATATTGAATAAGTTTGCTTTAAAGTAGTAAGAATTATCGAGTGTATTTAGTGTCCAATTAGCAATTATATTGAGGACTGGTTAATTAATTCGGAGCTTTCGTCTGTCATAGGTAAGCAATTCTTTCCTTTGGAAGCGTCGGTTCGTGTCAACTGGTCAAACGAAAACGCACTGGACGAATACAGCATTTACAATACCTATATGGTTTTTAAGTGGAAGTTAAACTTAAGTAATTAAACAATGGAATTATTATCAGCACTCCTGTACGAAGTATCACTGTACTTTATTCAAAGTATTTTAATAAACCACATTTAGAGAAAAACCACATCTTTCAATTTAGAACAGCAACCTATAACTTCCATTTCCTAATTAAATCCCAAATTTGACAATCACAAGTAAAGTCTGCCTCTGCGTTGATTAGTTCTCCGCCTTAGATTCTCTCTACGAAGACGCTAACTTTGTGCCACCTCTTTCGACATCATGTTCTCCTGTTAGAAGATCAATTTTGGAGCGTTCAGAAAATTTTGGCCAGATTTCAGCAAATGTATCAGGAGAACATGATGCGAAAGGAGGTATCCCCTGAAATTCATCGTCGAAGGCCTTTCGTCAACTCTGCGCCTCTACGTCAAATAGTTCTCCGCTTTAGATTCTCTGTACGAAGACGCTAACTTTGTGCCACCTCTTTCGACATCATGTTCTCCTGTTACAATCTCAATTTTGGAGCGTTCAGAAAATTTTGGCCAGATTTTAGCAAATGTATCAGGAGAACATGAAGCGAAAGGAGGTATGCTCTGAATTTCATCGTCGAAGGCCTTTCGAAGACGCTGCGCCTCTACGTTGAATAGTTCTCCGCCTTAGATTCTCTTTCCGAAGACGCTAACTTAGTGCCACCTCTTTCCACATCATGTTCTCCTGTTACAATCTCAATTTTGGAGCGTTCAGAAAATTTTGGCCAGATTTTAGCAAATGTATCAGGAGAACATGAAGCGAAAGGAGGTATGCTCTGAATTTCATCGTCGAAGGCCTTTCGAAGACGCTGCGCCTCTACGTTGAATAGTTCTCCGCCTTAGATTCTCTTTCCGAAGACGCTAACTTAGTGCCACCTCTTTCCACATCATGTTCTCCTGTTACAATCTCAATTTTGGAGCGTTCAGAAAATTTTGGCCAGATTTTAGCAAATGTATCAGGAGAACATGAAGCGCAAGGAGGTACGCCCTGAATTTCATCGTCGAAGGCCTTTCGTCAACTCTGCGCCTCTACGTCAAATAGTTCTCCGCTTTAGATTCTCTGTACGAAGACGCTAACTATGTGCCACCTCTTTCGACATCATGTTCTCCTGTTACAATCTCAATTTTGGAGCGTTCAGAAAATTTTGGCCAGATTTTAGCAAATGTATCAGGAGAACATGAAGCGAAAGGAGGTATGCTCTGAATTTCATCGTCGAAGGCCTTTCGAAGACGCTGCGCCTCTACGTTGAATAGTTCTCCGCCTTAGATTCTCTTTCCGAAGACGCTAACTTAGTGCCACCTCTTTCCACATCATGTTCTCCTGTTACAATCTCAATTTTGGAGCGTTCAGAAAATTTTGGCCAGATTTTAGCAAATGTATCAGGAGAACATGAAGCGCAAGGAGGTACGCCCTGAATTTCATCGTCGAAGCCTTTCGAAGACGCTGCGCCTCTACGTCGAATAGTTCTCTGCTTTAGATTCTCTCTACGAAGACGCTAACTTTGTGCCACCTCTTTCGACATCATGTTCTCCTGTTAGAAGATCAATTTTGGAGCGTTCAGAAAATTTTGGCCAGATTTCAGCAAATGTATCAGGAGAACATGAAGCGAAAGGAGGTATGCTCTGAATTTCATCGTCGAAGGCCTTTCGAAGACGCTGCGCCTCTACGTTGAATAGTTCTCCGCCTTAGATTCTCTTTCCGAAGACGCTAACTTAGTGCCACCTCTTTCCACATCATGTTCTCCTGTTACAATCTCAATTTTGCAGCGTTCAGAAAATTTTGGCCAGATTTTAGCAAATGTATCAGGAGAACATGAAGCGAAAGGAGGTATGCTCTGAATTTCATCGTCGAAGGCCTTTCGAAGACGCTGCGCCTCTACGTCGAATAGTTCTCCGATTTAGATTCTCTTTCCGAAGATGCTAACTTAGTGCCACCTCTTTCCACATCATGTTCTCCTGTTACAATCTCAATTTTGGAGCGTTCAGAAAATTTTGGCCAGATTTTAGCAAATGTATCAGGAGAACATGAAGCGCAAGGAGGTACGCCCTGAATTTCATCGTCGAAGGCCTTTCGTCAACTCTGCGCCTCTACGTCAAATAGTTCTCCGCTTTAGATTCTCTGTACGAAGACGCTAACTTTGTGCCACCTCTTTCGACATCATGTTCTCCTGTTACAATCTCAATTCTGGAGCGTTCAGAAAATTTTGGCCAGATTTTAGCAAATGTATCAGGAGAACATGAAGCGAAAGGAGGTATGCTCTGAATTTCATCGTCGAAGGCCTTTCGAAGACGCTGCGCCTCTACGTTGAATAGTTCTCCGCCTTAGATTCTCTTTCCGAAGACGCTAACTTAGTGCCACCTCTTTCCACATCATGTTCTCCTGTTACAATCTCAATTTTGGAGCGTTCAGAAAATTTTGGCCAGATTTTAGCAAATGTATCAGGAGAACATGAAGCGCAAGGAGGTACGCCCTGAATTTCATCGTCGAAGCCTTTCGAAGACGCTGCGCCTCTACGTCGAATAGTTCTCCGCTTTAGATTCTCTCTACGAAGCTGCTAACTTTGTGCCACCTCTTTCGACATCATGTTCTCCTGTTAGAAGATCAATTTTGGAGCGTTCAGAAAATTTTGGCCAGATTCCAGCAAATGTATCAGGAGAACATGATGCGAAAGGAGGTATCCCCTGAAATTCATCGTCGAAGGCCTTTCGTCAACTCTGCGCCTCTACGTCAAATAGTTCTCCGCTTTAGATTCTCTGTACGAAGACGCTAACTTTGTGCCACCTCTTTCGACATCATGTTCTCCTGTTACAATCTCAATTTTGGAGCGTTCAGAAAATTTTGGCCAGATTTTAGCAAATGTATCAGGAGAACATGAAGCGAAAGGAGGTATGCTCTGAATTTCATCGTCGAAGGCCTTTCGAAGACGCTGCGCCTCTACGTTGAATAGTTCTCCGCCTTAGATTCTCTTTCCGAAGACGCTAACTTAGTGCCACCTCTTTCCACACCATGTTCTCCTGTTACAATCTCAATTTTGGAGCGTTCAGAAAATTTTGGCCAGATTTTAGCAAATGTATCAGGAGAACATGAAGCGCAAGGAGGTACGCCCTGAATTTCATCGTCGAAGGCCTTTCGTCAACTCTGCGCCTCTACGTCAAATAGTTCTCCGCTTTAGATTCTCTGTACGAAGACGCTAACTATGTGCCACCTCTTTCGACATCATGTTCTCCTGTTACAATCTCAATTTTGGAGCGTTCAGAAAATTTTGGCCAGATTTTAGCAAATGTATCAGGAGAACATGAAGCGAAAGGAGGTATGCTCTGAATTTCATCGTCGAAGGCCTTTCGAAGACGCTGCGCCTCTACGTTGAATAGTTCTCCGCCTTAGATTCTCTTTCCGAAGACGCTAACTTAGTGCCACCTCTTTCTACATCATGTTCTCCTGTTACAATCTCAATTTTGGAGCGTTCAGAAAATTTTGGCCAGATTTCAGCAAATGTATCAGGAGAACATGATGCGAAAGGAGGTATCCCCTGAAATTCATCGTCGAAGGCCTTTCGTCAACTCTGCGCCTCTACGTCAAATAGTTCTCCGCTTTAGATTCTCTGTACGAAGACGCTAACTTTGTGCCACCTCTTTCGACATCATGTTCTCCTGTTACAATCTCAATTTTGGAGCGTTCAGAAAATTTTGGCCAGATTTTAGCAAATGTATCAGGAGAACATGAAGCGAAAGGAGGTATGCTCTGAATTTCATCGTCGAAGGCCTTTCGAAGACGCTGCGCCTCTACGTTGAATAGTTCTCCGCCTTAGATTCTCTTTCCGAAGACGCTAACTTAGTGCCACCTCTTTCCACATCATATTCTCCTGTTACAATCTCAATTTTGGAGCGTTCAGAAAATTTTGGCCAGATTTTAGCAAATGTATCAGGAGAACATGAAGCGAAAGGAGGTACGCTCTGAATTTCATCGTCGAAGCCTTTCGAAGACGCTGCGCCTCTACGTCGAATAGTTCTCCGCTTTAGATTCTCTCTACGAAGACGCTAACTTTGTGCCACCTCTTTCGACATAATGTTCTCCTGTTAGTAGATCAATTTTGGAGCGTTCAGAAAATTTTGGCCAGATTTCAGCAAATGTATCAGGAGAACATGATGCGAAAGGAGGTATCCCCTGAAATTCATCGTCGAAGGCCTTTCGTCAACTCTGCGCCTCTACGTTAAATAGTTCTCCGCTTTAGATTCTCTGTACGAAGACGCTAACTTTGTGCCACCTCTTTCGACATCATGTTCTCCTGTTACAATCTCAATTTTGGAGCGTTCAGAAAATTTTGGCCAGATTTTAGCAAATGTATCAGGAGAACATGAAGCGCAAGGAGGTACGCCCTGAATTTCATCGTCGAAGCCTTTCGTCAACTCTGCGCCTCTACGTCGAATAGTTCTCCGCTTTAGATTCTCTGTACGAAGACGCTAACTTTGTGCCACCTCTTTCGACATCATGTTCTCCTGTTAGAAGATCAATTTTGGAGCGTTCAGAAAATTTTGGCCAGATTTTAGCAAATGTATCAGGAGAACATGAAGCGAAAGGAGGTATGCTCTGAATTTCATCGTCGAAGCCTTTCGAAGACGCTGCGCCTCTACGTCGAATAGTTCTCCGCTTTAGATTCTCTCTACGAAGACGCTAACTTTGTGCCACCTCTTTCGACATCATGTTCTCCTGTTACAATCTCAATTTTGGAGCGTTCAGAAAATTTTGACCAAATTTTAGCAAATGTATCAGGAGAACATGAAGCGAAAGGAGGTATCGCCTGAATTTCATCGTCGAAGGCGTTTCGAAAACTCTGCCCCTCTCCGATTTTCCTCGATTGTTACCGATTTCTCAGTCACCCTGTATAGTAGGGTATTTTTCACCCCTTAGGAAAGTACTCGGTACGTGAAAGTGCATCCAAATAGTATAATAAAAGTACCCTTTGATCGCCGGTTTTCCTCGATCGTTACCGATTTCTCGGTCACCCTGTACAGTAGGGTATTTTTCACCCCTTAGGAAGGTACCCGGGACGCGAAACCGCGTCCAAAGAGTACAATGAATGTACCCTTTGATTGCCGATTTTCCTCGATCGTTGCCGATTTTTCAGTCACCCTGTATAGTAGGGTATTTTTCACCCCTTATGAAACTACTCGGGACGTGAAACCGCGTCCAAAGAGTACAATGAAAGTACTCTTTGATTGCCGATTTTCCTCGATTGTTGCCGATTTCTGAGTCACCCTGTATAGTAGGGTATTTTTCACCCCTTAGGAAGGTACCCGGGACGCGAAACCGCGTCCAAAGAGTACAATGAATGTACCCTTTGATTGCCGATTTTCCTCGATCGTTGCCGATTTTTCAGTCACCCTGTATAGTAGGGTATTTTTCACCCCTTATGAAACTACTCGGGACGTGAAACCGCGTCCAAAGAGTACAATGAAAGTACTCTTTGATTGCCGATTTTCCTCGATTGTTGCCGATTTCTGAGTCACCCTGTATAGTAGGGTATTTTTCACCCCTTAGGAAAGTACTCGGGACGTGAAACCGCGTCCAAAGAGTACAATGAAAGTACCCTTTGATTGCCGATTTTAGTTCTCCGCCATAGATTCTCTTTCCGAAGACGCTAACTTAGTGCCACCTCTTTCCACATCATGTTCTCCTGTTACAATCTCAATTTTGGAGCGTTCAGAAAATTTTGGCCAGATTTTAGCAAATGTATCAGGAGAACATGAAGCGCAAGGAGGTACGCCCTGAATTTCATCGTCGAAGGCCTTTCGTCAACTCTGCGCCTCTACGTCAAATAGTTCTCCGCTTTAGATTCTCTGTACGATGACGCTAACTATGTGCCACCTCTTTCGACATCATGTTCTCCTGTTACAATCTCAATTTTGGAGCGTTCAGAAAATTTTGGCCAGATTCCAGCAAATGTATCAGGAGAACATGATGCGAAAGGAGGTATCCCCTGAAATTCATCGTCGAAGGCCTTTCGTCAACTCTGCGCCTCTACGTCAAATAGTTCTCCGCTTTAGATTCTCTGTACGAAGACGCTAACTTTGTGCCACCTCTTTCGACATCATGTTCTCCTGTTACAATCTCAATTTTGGAGCGTTCAGAAAATTTTGGCCAGATTTTAGCAAATGTATCAGGAGAACATGAAGCGAAAGGAGGTATGCTCTGAATTTCATCGTCGAAGGCCTTTCGAAGACGCTGCGCCTCTACGTTGAATAGTTCTCCGCCTTAGATTCTCTTTCCGAAAACGCTAACTTAGTGCCACCTCTTTCCACATCATGTTCTCCTGTTACAATCTCAATTTTGGAGCGTTCAGAAAATTTTGGCCAGATTTTAGCAAATGTATCAGGAGAACATGAAGCGCAAGGAGGTACGCCCTGAATTTCATCGTCGAAGGCCTTTCGTCAACTCTGCGCCTCTACGTCAAATAGTTCTCCGCTTTAGATTCTCTGTACGAAGACGCTAACTATGTGCCACCTCTTTCGACATCATGTTCTCCTGTTACAATCTCAATTTTGGAGCGTTCAGAAAATTTTGGCCAGATTTTAGCAAATGTATCAGGAGAACATGAAGCGAAAGGAGGTATGCTCTGAATTTCATCGTCGAAGGCCTTTCGAAGACGCTGCGCCTCTACGTTGAATAGTTCTCCGCCTTAGATTCTCTTTCCGAAGACGCTAACTTAGTGCCACCTCTTTCTACATCATGTTCTCCTGTTACAATCTCAATTTTGGAGCGTTCAGAAAATTTTGGCCAGATTTCAGCAAATGTATCAGGAGAACATGATGCGAAAGGAGGTATCCCCTGAAATTCATCGTCGAAGGCCTTTCGTCAACTCTGCGCCGCTACGTCAAATAGTTCTCCGCTTTAGATTCTCTGTACGAAGACGCTAACTTTGTGCCACCTCTTTCGACATCATGTTCTCCTGTTACAATCTCAATTTTGGAGCGTTCAGAAAATTTTGGCCAGATTTTAGCAAATGTATCAGGAGAACATGAAGCGAAAGGAGGTATGCTCTGAATTTCATCGTCGAAGGCCTTTCGAAGACGCTGCGCCTCTACGTTGAATAGTTCTCCGCCTTAGATTCTCTTTCCGAAGACGCTAACTTAGTGCCACCTCTTTCCACATCATATTCTCCTGTTACAATCTCAATTTTGGAGCGTTCAGAAAATTTTGGCCAGATTTTAGCAAATGTATCAGGAGAACATGAAGCGAAAGGAGGTACGCTCTGAATTTCATCGTCGAAGCCTTTCGAAGACGCTGCGCCTCTACGTCGAATAGTTCTCCGCTTTAGATTCTCTCTACGAAGACGCTAACTTTGTGCCACCTCTTTCGACATCATGTTCTCCTGTTAGTAGATCAATTTTGGAGCGTTCAGAAAATTTTGGCCAGATTTCAGCAAATGTATCAGGAGAACATGATGCGAAAGGAGGTATCCCCTGAAATTCATCGTCGAAGGCCTTTCGTCAACTCTGCGCCTCTACGTTAAATAGTTCTCCGCTTTAGATTCTCTGTACGAAGACGCTAACTTTGTGCCACCTCTTTCGACATCATGTTCTCCTGTTACAATCTCAATTTTGGAGCGTTCAGAAAATTTTGGCCAGATTTTAGCAAATGTATCAGGAGAACATGAAGCGCAAGGAGGTACGCCCTGAATTTCATCGTCGAAGCCTTTCGTCAACTCTGCGCCTCTACGTCGAATAGTTCTCCGCTTTAGATTCTCTGTACGAAGACGCTAACTTTGTGCCACCTCTTTCGACATCATGTTCTCCTGTTAGAAGATCAATTTTGGAGCGTTCAGAAAATTTTGGCCAGATTTTAGCAAATGTATCAGGAGAACATGAAGCGAAAGGAGGTATGCTCTGAATTTCATCGTCGAAGCCTTTCGAAGACGCTGCGCCTCTACGTCGAATAGTTCTCCGCTTTAGATTCTCTCTACGAAGACGCTAACTTTGTGCCACCTCTTTCGACATCATGTTCTCCTGTTACAATCTCAATTTTGGAGCGTTCAGAAAATTTTGACCAAATTTTAGCAAATGTATCAGGAGAACATGAAGCGAAAGGAGGTATCGCCTGAATTTCATCGTCGAAGGCGTTTCGAAAACTCTGCCCCTCTCCGATTTTCCTCGATTGTTACCGATTTCTCAGTCACCCTGTATAGTAGGGTATTTTTCACCCCTTAGGAAAGTACTCGGTACGTGAAAGTGCATCCAAATAGTATAATAAAAGTACCCTTTGATCGCCGATTTTCCTCGATCGTTACCGATTTCTCGGTCACCCTGTACAGTAGGGTATTTTTCACCCCTTAGGAAGGTACCCGGGACGCGAAACCGCGTCCAAAGAGTACAATGAATGTACCCTTTGATTGCCGATTTTCCTCGATCGTTGCCGATTTTTCAGTCACCCTGTATAGTAGGGTATTTTTCACCCCTTATGAAACTACTCGGGACGTGAAACCGCGTCCAAAGAGTACAATGAAAGTACTCTTTGATTGCCGATTTTCCTCGATTGTTGCCGATTTCTGAGTCACCCTGTATAGTAGGGTATTTTTCACCCCTTAGGAAGGTACCCGGGACGCGAAACCGCGTCCAAAGAGTACAATGAATGTACCCTTTGATTGCCGATTTTCCTCGATCGTTGCCGATTTTTCAGTCACCCTGTATAGTAGGGTATTTTTCACCCCTTATGAAACTACTCGGGACGTGAAACCGCGTCCAAAGAGTACAATGAAAGTACTCTTTGATTGCCGATTTTCCTCGATTGTTGCCGATTTCTGAGTCACCCTGTATAGTAGGGTATTTTTCACCCCTTAGGAAAGTACTCGGGACGTGAAACCGCGTCCAAAGAGTACAATGAAAGTACCCTTTGATTGCCGATTTTCCTCGATTGTTGCCGATTTCTGAGTCACCCTGTACAATAGGGTATTTTTCACTCCTTAGGAAGGTACCCGGGACGCGAAACCGCGTCCAAAGAGTACAATGAAAGTACCCTTTGATTGCCGATTTTCCTCGATTGTTGCTGATTTCTGAGTCACCCTGTATAGTAGGGAATTTTTCACCCCTTAGGAAAGTACGCGGGACGTGAAACCGCGTCCAAAGAGTACAGTGAAAGTACCCTTTGATTGCCGATTTTCCTCGATTGTTGCCGATTTCTGAGTCACCCTGTATAGTAGGGTATTTTTCACCCCTTAGGAAAGTACTCGGGACGTGAAACCGCGTCCAAAGAGTACAATGAAAGTACCCTTTGATTGCCGATTTTAGTTCTCCGCCATAGATTCTCTTTCCGAAGACGCTAACTTAGTGCCACCTCTTTCCACATCATGTTCTCCTGTTACAATCTCAATTTTGGAGCGTTCAGAAAATTTTGGCCAGATTTTAGCAAATGTATCAGGAGAACATGAAGCGCAAGGAGGTACGCCCTGAATTTCATCGTCGAAGGCCTTTCGTCAACTCTGCGCCTCTACGTCAAATAGTTCTCCGCTTTAGATTCTCTGTACGATGACGCTAACTATGTGCCACCTCTTTCGACATCATGTTCTCCTGTTACAATCTCAATTTTGGAGCGTTCAGAAAATTTTGGCCAGATTTTAGCAAATGTATCAGGAGAACATGAAGCGAAAGGAGGTATGCTCTGAATTTCATCGTCGAAGGCCTTTCGAAGACGCTGCGCCTCTACGTTGAATAGTTCTCCGCCTTAGATTCTCTTTCCGAAGACGCTAACTTAGTGCCACCTCTTTCCACATCATGTTCTCCTGTTACAATCTCAATTTTGGAGCGTTCAGAAAATTTTGGCCAGATTTTAGCAAATGTATCAGGAGAACATGAAGCGAAAGGAGGTATGCTCTGAATTTCATCGTCGAAGGCCTTTCGAAGACGCTGCGCCTCTACGTTGAATAGTTCTCCGCCTTAGATTCTCTTTCCGAAGACGCTAACTTAGTGCCACCTCTTTCTACATCATGTTCTCCTGTTACAATCTCAATTTTGGAGCGTTCAGAAAATTTTGGCCAGATTTCAGCAAATGTATCAGGAGAACATGATGCGAAAGGAGGTATCCCCTGAAATTCATCGTCGAAGGCCTTTCGTCAACTCTGCGCCTCTACGTCAAATAGTTCTCCGCTTTAGATTCTCTGTACGAAGACGCTAACTTTGTGCCACCTCTTTCGACATCATGTTCTCCTGTTACAATCTCAATTTTGGAGCGTTCAGAAAATTTTGGCCAGATTTTAGCAAATGTATCAGGAGAACATGAAGCGAAAGGAGGTATGCTCTGAATTTCATCGTCGAAGGCCTTTCGAAGACGCTGCGCCTCTACGTTGAATAGTTCTCCGCCTTAGATTCTCTTTCCGAAGACGCTAACTTAGTGCCACCTCTTTCCACATCATATTCTCCTGTTACAATCTCAATTTTGGAGCGTTCAGAAAATTTTGGCCAGATTTTAGCAAATGTATCAGGAGAACATGAAGCGAAAGGAGGTACGCTCTGAATTTCATCGTCGAAGCCTTTCGAAGATGCTGCGCCTCTACGTCGAATAGTTCTCCGCTTTAGATTCTCTCTACGAAGACGCTAACTTTGTGCCACCTCTTTCGACATCATGTTCTCCTGTTAGTAGATCAATTTTGGAGCGTTCAGAAAATTTTGGCCAGATTTCAGCAAATGTATCAGGAGAACATGATGCGAAAGGAGGTATCCCCTGAAATTCATCGTCGAAGGCCTTTCGTCAACTCTGCGCCTCTACGTTAAATAGTTCTCCGCTTTAGATTCTCTGTACGAAGACGCTAACTTTGTGCCACCTCTTTCGACATCATGTTCTCCTGTTACAATCTCAATTTTGGAGCGTTCAGAAAATTTTGGCCAGATTTTAGCAAATGTATCAGGAGAACATGAAGCGAAAGGAGGTATGCTCTGAATTTCATCGTCGAAGCCTTTCGAAGACGCTGCGCCTCTACGTCGAATAGTTCTCCGCTTTAGATTCTCTCTACGAAGACGCTAACTTTGTGCCACCTCTTTCGACATCATGTTCTCCTGTTACAATCTCAATTTTGGAGCGTTCAGAAAATTTTGACCAAATTTTAGCTAATGTATCAGGAGAACATGAAGCGAAAGGAGGTATCGCCTGAATTTCATCGTCGAAGGCGTTTCGAAAACTCTGCCCCTCTCCGATTTTCCTCGATTGTTACCGATTTCTCAGTCACCCTGTATAGTAGGGTATTTTTCACCCCTTAGGAAAGTACTCGGTACGTGAAAGTGCATCCAAATAGTATAATAAAAGTACCCTTTGATCGCCGATTTTCCTCGATCGTTACCGATTTCTCGGTCACCCTGTACAGTAGGGTATTTTTCACCCCTTAGGAAGGTACCCGGGACGCGAAACCGCGTCCAAAGAGTACAATGAATGTACCCTTTGATTGCCGATTTTCCTCGATCGTTGCCGATTTTTCAGTCACCCTGTATAGTAGGGTATTTTTCACCCCTTATGAAACTACTCGGGACGTGAAACCGCGTCCAAAGAGTACAATGAAAGTACTCTTTGATTGCCGATTTTCCTCGATTGTTGCCGATTTCTGAGTCACCCTGTATAGTAGGGTATTTTTCACCCCTTAGGAAAGTACTCGGGACGTGAAACCGCGTCCAAAGAGTACAATGAAAGTACCCTTTGATTGCCGATTTTCCTCGATTGTTGCCGATTTCTGAGTCACCCTGTATAGTAGGGTATTTTTCACCCCTTAGGAAAGTACTCGGGACGTGAAACCGCGTCCAAAGAGTACAATGAAAGTACCCTTTGATTGCCGATTTTCCTCGATTGTTGCCGATTTCTGAGTCACCCTGTACAATAGGGTATTTTTCACTTCTTAGGAAGGTACCCGGGACGCGAAACCGCGTCCAAAGAGTACAATGAAAGTACCCTTTGATTGCCGATTTTCCTCGATTGTTGCTGATTTCTGAGTCACCCTGTATAGTAGGGAATTTTTCACCCCTTAGGAAAGTACGCGGGACGTGAAACCGCGTCCAAAGTGTACAGTGAAAGTACCCTTTGATTGCCGATTTTCCTCGATTGTTTCCGATTTCTGAGTCACCCTGTATAGTAGGGTATTTTTCACCCCTTAGGAAAGTACTCGGGACGTGAAACCGCGTCCAAAGAGTACAATGAAAGTACCCTTTGATTGCCGATTTTAGTTCTCCGCCATAGATTCTCTTTCCGAAGACGCTAACTTAGTGCCACCTCTTTCCACATCATGTTCTCCTGTTACAATCTCAATTTTGGAGCGTTCAGAAAATTTTGGCCAGATTTTAGCAAATGTATCAGGAGAACATGAAGCGCAAGGAGGTACGCCCTGAATTTCATCGTCGAAGGCCTTTCGTCAACTCTGCGCCTCTACGTCAAATAGTTCTCCGCTTCAGATTCTCTGTACGAAGACGCTAACTATGTGCCACCTCTTTCGACATCATGTTCTCCTGTTACAATCTCAATTTTGGAGCGTTCAGAAAATTTTGGCCAGATTTTAGCAAATGTATCAGGAGAACATGAAGCGAAAGGAGGTATGCTCTGAATTTCATCGTCGAAGGCCTTTCGAAGACGCTGCGCCTCTACGTTGAATAGTTCTCCGCCTTAGATTCTCTTTCCGAAGACGCTAACTTAGTGCCACCTCTTTCTACATCATGTTCTCCTGTTACAATCTCAATTTTGGAGCGTTCAGAAAATTTTGGCCAGATTTCAGCAAATGTATCAGGAGAACATGATGCGAAAGGAGGTATCCCCTGAAATTCATCGTCGAAGGCCTTTCGTCAACTCTGCGCCTCTACGTCAAATAGTTCTCCGCTTTAGATTCTCTCTACGAAGACGCTAACTTTGTGCCACCTCTTTCGACATCATGTTCTCCTGTTACAATCTCAATTTTGGAGCGTTCAGAAAATTTTGACCAAATTTTAGCAAATGTATCAGGAGAACATGAAGCGAAAGGAGGTATCGCCTGAATTTCATCGTCGAAGGCGTTTCGAAAACTCTGCCCCTCTCCGATTTTCCTCGATTGTTACCGATTTCTCAGTCACCCTGTATAGTAGGGTATTTTTCACCCCTTAGGAAAGTACTCGGTACGTGAAAGTGCATCCAAATAGTATAATAAAAGTACCCTTTGATCGCCGATTTTCCTCGATCGTTACCGATTTCTCGGTCACCCTGTACAGTAGGGTATTTTTCACCCCTTAGGAAGGTACCCGGGACGCGAAACCGCGTCCAAAGAGTACAATGAATGTACCCTTTGATTGCCGATTTTCCTCGATCGTTGCCGATTTTTCAGTCACCCTGTATAGTAGGGTATTTTTCACCCCTTATGAAACTACTCGGGACGTGAAACCGCGTCCAAAGAGTACAATGAAAGTACTCTTTGATTGCCGATTTTCCTCGATTGTTGCCGATTTCTGAGTCACCCTGTATAGTAGGGTATTTTTCACCCCTTAGGAAAGTACTCGGGACGTGAAACCGCGTCCAAAGAGTACAATGAAAGTACCCTTTGATTGCCGATTTTCCTCGATTGTTGCCGATTTCTGAGTCACCCTGTATAGTAGGGTATTTTTCACCCCTTAGGAAAGTACTCGGGACGTGAAACCGCGTCCAAAGAGTACAATGAAAGTACCCTTTGATTGCCGATTTTCCTCGATTGTTGCCGATTTCTGAGTCACCCTGTACAATAGGGTATTTTTCACTCCTTAGGAAGGTACCCGGGACGCGAAACCGCGTCCAAAGAGTACAATGGAAGTACCCTTTGATTGCCGATTTTCCTCGATTGTTGCTGATTTCTGAGTCACCCTGTATAGTAGGGAATTTTTCACCCCTTAGGAAAGTACGCGGGACGTGAAACCGCGTCCAAAGAGTACAGTGAACGTACCCTTTGATTGCCGATTTTCCTCGATTGTTGCCGATTTCTGAGTCACCCTGTATAGTAGGGTATTTTTCACCCCTTAGGAAAGTACTCGGGACGTGAAACCGCGTCCAAAGAGTACAATGAAAGTACCCTTTGATTGCCGATTTTAGTTCTCCGCCATAGATTCTCTTTCCGAAGACGCTAACTTAGTGCCACCTCTTTCCACATCATGTTCTCCTGTTACAATCTCAATTTTGGAGCGTTCAGAAAATTTTGGCCAGATTTTAGCAAATGTATCAGGAGAACATGAAGAGCAAGGAGGTACGCCCTGAATTTCATCGTCGAAGGCCTTTCGTCAACTCTGCGCCTCTACGTCAAATAGTTCTCCGCTTTAGATTCTCTGTACGAAGACGCTAACTATGTGCCACCTCTTTCGACATCATGTTCTCCTGTTACAATCTCAATTTTGGAGCGTTCAGAAAATTTTGGCCAGATTTTAGCAAATGTATCAGGAGAACATGAAGCGAAAGGAGGTATGCTCTGAATTTCATCGTCGAAGGCCTTTCGAAGACGCTGCGCCTCTACGTTGAATAGTTCTCCGCCTTAGATTCTCTTTCCGAAGACGCTAACTTAGTGCCACCTCTTTCCACATCATGTTCTCCTGTTACAATCTCAATTTTGGAGCGTTCAGAAAATTTTGGCCAGATTTTAGCAAATGTATCAGGAGAACATGAAGCGAAAGGAGGTATGCTCTGAATTTCATCGTCGAAGGCCTTTCGAAGACGCTGCGCCTCTACGTTGAATAGTTCTCCGCCATAGATTCTCTTTCCGAAGACGCTAACTTAGTGCCACCTCTTTCCACATCATGTTCTCCTGTTACAATCTCAATTTTGGAGCGTTCAGAAAATTTTGGCCAGATTTCAGCAAATGTATCAGGAGAACATGATGCGAAAGGAGGTATCCCCTGAAATTCATCGTCGAAGGCCTTTCGTCAACTCTGCGCCTCTACGTCAAATAGTTCTCCGCTTTAGATTCTCTGTACGAAGACGCTAACTTTGTGCCACCTCTTTCGACATCATGTTCTCCTGTTACAATCTCAATTTTGGAGCGTTCAGAAAATTTTGGCCAGATTTTAGCAAATGTATCAGGAGAACATGAAGCGAAAGGAGGTATGCTCTGAATTTCATCGTCGAAGGCCTTTCGAAGACGCTGCGCCTCTACGTTGAATAGTTCTCCGCCTTAGATTCTCTTTCCGAAGACGCTAACTTAGTGCCACCTCTTTCCACATCATATTCTCCTGTTACAATCTCAATTTTGGAGCGTTCAGAAAATTTTGGCCAGATTTTAGCAAATGTATCAGGAGAACATGAAGCGAAAGGAGGTACGCTCTGAATTTCATCGTCGAAGCCTTTCGAAGACGCTGCGCCTCTACGTCGAATAGTTCTCCGCTTTAGATTCTCTCTACGAAGACGCTAACTTTGTGCCACCTCTTTCGACATCATGTTCTCCTGTTAGAAGATCAATTTTGGAGCGTTCAGAAAATTTTGGCCAGATTTCAGCAAATGTATCAGGAGAACATGATGCGAAAGGAGGTATCCCCTGAAATTCATCGTCGAAGGCCTTTCGTCAACTCTGCGCCTCTACGTCAAATAGTTCTCCGCTTTAGATTCTCAGTACGAAGACGCTAACTTTGTGCCACCTCTTTCGACATCATGTTCTCCTGTTACAATCTCAATTTTGGAGCGTTCAGAAAATTTTGGCCAGATTTTAGCAAATGTATCAGGAGAACATGAAGCGAAAGGAGGTATGCTTTGAATTTCATCGTCGAAGGCCTTTCGAAGACGCTGCGCCTCTTCGTTGAATAGTTCTCCGCCTTAGATTCTCTTTCCGAAGACGCTAACTTAGTGCCACCTCTTTCGACATCATGTTCTCCTGTTACAATCTCAATTTTGGAGCGTTCAGAAAATTTTGGCCAGATTTTAGCAAATGTATCAGGAGAACATGAAGTGCAAGGAGGTACGCCCTGAATTTCATCGTCGAAGCCTTTCGAAGACGCTGCGCCTCTACGTCGAATAGTTCTCCGCTTTAGATTCTCTCTACGAAGACGCTAACTTTGTGCCACCTCTTTCGACATCATGTTCTCCTGTTAGAAGATCAATTTTGGAGCGTTCAGAAAATTTTGGCCAGATTTCAGCAAATGTATCAGGAGAACATGATGCGAAAGGAGGTATCCCCTGAAATTCATCGTCGAAGGCCTTTCGTCAACTCTGCGCCTCTACGTTAAATAGTTCTCCGCTTTAGATTCTCTGTACGAAGACGCTAACTTTGTGCCACCTCTTTCGACATCATGTTCTCCTGTTACAATCTCAATTTTGGAGCGTTCAAAAAATTTTGGCCAGATTTCAGCAAATGTATCAGGAGAACATGATGCGAAAGGAGGTATCCCCTGAAATTCATCGTCGAAGGCCTTTCGTCAACTCTGCGCCTCTACGTCAAATAGTTCTCCGCTTTAGATTCTGTGTACGAAGACGCTAACTTTGTGCCACCTCTTTCGACATCATGTTCTCCTGTTACAATCTCAATTTTGGAGCGTTCAGAAAATTTTGGCCAGATTTTAGCAAATGTATCAGGAGAACATGAAGCGAAAGGAGGTATGCTCTGAATTTCATCGTCGAAGCCTTTCGAAGACGCTGCGCCTCTACGTCGAATAGTTCTCCGCTTTAGATTCTCTCTACGAAGACGCTAACTTTGTGCCACCTCTTTCGACATCATGTTCTCCTGTTAGTAGATCAATTTTGGAGCGTTCAGAAAATTTTGGCCAGATTTCAGCAAATGTATCAGGAGAACATGATGCGAAAGGAGGTATCCCCTGAAATTCATCGTCGAAGGCCTTTCGTCAACTCTGCGCCTCTACGTTAAATAGTTCTCCGCTTTAGATTCTCTGTACGAAGACGCTAACTTTGTGCCACCTCTTTCGACATCATGTTCTCCTGTTACAATCTCAATTTTGGAGCGTTCAGAAAATTTTGGCCAGATTTTAGCAAATGTATCAGGAGAACATGAAGCGCAAGGAGGTACGCCCTGAATTTCATCGTCGAAGGCCTTTCGAAGACGCTGCGCCTCTACGTCGAATAGTTCTCCGCTTTAGATTCTCTCTACGAAGACGCTAACTTTGTGCCACCTCTTTCGACATCATGTTCTCCTGTTAGAAGATCAATTTTGGAGTGTTCAGAAAATTTTGGCCAGATTTCAGCAAATGTATCAGGAGAACATGATGCGAAAGGAGGTATCCCCTGAAATTCATCGTCGAAGGCCTTTCGTCAACTCTGCGCCTCTACGTTAAATAGTTCTCCGCTTTAGATTCTCTGTACGAAGACGCTAACTTTGTGCCACCTCTTTCGACATCATGTTCTCCTGTTACAATCTCAATTTTGGAGCGTTCAAAAAATTTTGGCCAGATTTCAGCAAATGTATCAGGAGAACATGATGCGAAAGGAGGTATCCCCTGAAATTCATCGTCGAACGCCTTTCGTCAACTCTGCGCCTCTACGTCAAATAGTTCTCCGCTTTAGATTCTCTGTACGAAGACGCTAACTTTGTGCCACCTCTTTCGACATCATGTTCTCCTGTTACAATCTCAATTTTGGAGCGTTCAGAAAATTTTGGCCAGATTTTAGCAAATGTATCAGGAGAACATGAAGCGAAAGGAGGTATGCTCTGAATTTCATCGTCGAAGGCCTTTCGAAGACGCTGCGCCTCTGCGTTGAATAGTTCTCCGCCTTAGATTCTCTTTCCGAAGACGCTAACTTAGTGCCACCTCTTTCCACATCATATTCTCCTGTTACAATCTCAATTTTGGAGCGTTCAGAAAATTTTGGCCAGATTTTAGCAAATGTATCAGGAGAACATGAAGCGAAAGGAGGTACGCTCTGAATTTCATCGTCGAAGCCTTTCGAAGACGCTGCGCCTCTACGTCGAATAGTTCTCCGCTTTAGATTCTCTCTACGAAGACGCTAACTTTGTGCCACCTCTTTCGACATCATGTTCTCCTGTTAGTAGATCAATTTTGGAGCGTTCAGAAAATTTTGGCCAGATTTCAGCAAATGTATCAGGAGAACATGATGCGAAAGGAGGTATCCCCTGAAATTCATCGTCGAAGGCCTTTCGTCAACTCTGCGCCTCTACGTTAAATAGTTCTCCGCTTTAGATTCTCTGTACGAAGACGCTAACTTTGTGCCACCTCTTTCGACATCATGTTCTCCTGTTACAATCTCAATTTTGGAGCGTTCAGAAAATTTTGGCCAGATTTTAGCAAATGTATCAGGAGAACATGAAGCGCAAGGAGGTACGCCCTGAATTTCATCGTCGAAGGCCTTTCGAAGACGCTGCGCCTCTACGTCGAATAGTTCTCCGCTTTAGATTCTCTCTACGAAGACGCTAACTTTGTGCCACCTCTTTCGACATCATGTTCTCCTGTTAGAAGATCAATTTTGGAGCGTTCAGAAAATTTTGGCCAGATTTCAGCAAATGTATCAGGAGAACATGATGCGAAAGGAGGTATCCCCTGAAATTCATCGTCGAAGGCCTTTCGTCAACTCTGCGCCTCTACGTCAAATAGTTCTCCGCTTTAGATTCTCAGTACGAAGACGCTAACTTTGTGCCACCTCTTTCGACATCATGTTCTCCTGTTACAATCTCAATTTTGGAGCGTTCAGAAAATTTTGGCCAGATTTTAGCAAATGTATCAGGAGAACATGAAGCGAAAGGAGGTATGCTTTGAATTTCATCGTCGAAGGCCTTTCGAAGACGCTGCGCCTCTTCGTTGAATAGTTCTCCGCCTTAGATTCTCTTTCCGAAGACGCTAACTTAGTGCCACCTCTTTCGACATCATGTTCTCCTGTTACAATCTCAATTTTGGAGCGTTCAGAAAATTTTGGCCAGATTTTAGCAAATGTATCAGGAGAACATGAAGCGCAAGGAGGTACGCCCTGAATTTCATCGTCGAAGCCTTTCGAAGACGCTGCGCCTCTACGTCGAATAGTTCTCCGCTTTAGATTCTCTCTACGAAGACGCTAACTTTGTGCCACCTCTTTCGACATCATGTTCTCCTGTTAGAAGATCAATTTTGGAGCGTTCAGAAAATTTTGGCCAGATTTCAGCAAATGTATCAGGAGAACATGATGCGAAAGGAGGTATCCCCTGAAATTCATCGTCGAAGGCCTTTCGTCAACTCTGCGCCTCTACGTCAAATAGTTCTCCGCTTTAGATTCTCTGTACGAAGACGCTAACTTTGTGCCACCTCTTTCGACATCATGTTCTCCTGTTACAATCTCAATTTTGGAGCGTTCAGAAAATTTTGGCCAGATTTTAGCAAATGTATCAGGAGAACATGAAGCGAAAGGAGGTATGCTCTGAATTTCATCGTCGAAGGCCTTTCGAAGACGCTGCGCCTCTACGTTGAATAGTTCTCCGCCTTAGATTCTCTTTCCGAAGACGCTAACTTAGTGCCACCTCTTTCCACATCATATTCTCCTGTTACAATCTCAATTTTGGAGCGTTCAGAAAATTTTGGCCAGATTTTAGCAAATGTATCAGGAGAACATGAAGCGAAAGGAGGTACGCTCTGAATTTCATCGTCGAAGCCTTTCGAAGACGCTGCGCCTCTACGTCGAATAGTTCTCCGCTTTAGATTCTCTCTACGAAGACGCTAACTTTGTGCCACCTCTTTCGACATCATGTTCTCCTGTTAGTAGATCAATTTTGGAGCGTTCAGAAAATTTTGGCCAGATTTCAGCAAATGTATCAGGAGAACATGATGCGAAAGGAGGTATCCCCTGAAATTCATCGTCGAAGGCCTTTCGTCAACTCTGCGCCTCTACGTTAAATAGTTCTCCGCTTTAGATTCTCTGTACGAAGACGCTAACTTTGTGCCACCTCTTTCGACATCATGTTCTCCTGTTACAATCTCAATTTTGGAGCGTTCAGAAAATTTTGGCCAGATTTTAGCAAATGTATCAGGAGAACATGAAGCGCAAGGAGGTACGCCCTGAATTTCATCGTCGAAGGCCTTTCGAAGACGCTGCGCCTCTACGTCGAATAGTTCTCCGCTTTAGATTCTCTCTACGAAGACGCTAACTTTGTGCCACCTCTTTCGACATCATGTTCTCCTGTTAGTAGATCAATTTTGGAGCGTTCAGAAAATTTTGGCCAGATTTCAGCAAATGTATCAGGAGAACATGATGCGAAAGGAGGTATCCCCTGAAATTCATCGTCGAAGGCCTTTCGTCAACTCTGCGCCTCTACGTCAAATAGTTCTCCGCTTTAGATTCTCTGTACGAAGACGCTAACTTTGTGCCACCTCTTTCGACATCATGTTCTCCTGTTACAATCTCAATTTTGGAGCGTTCAGAAAATTTTCGCCAGATTTTAGCAAATGTATCAGGAGAACATGAAGCGCAAGGAGGTACGCCCTGAATTTCATCGTCGAAGGCCTTTCGAAGACGCTGCGCCTCTACGTCGAATAGTTCTCCGCTTTAGATTCTCTCTACGAAGACGCTAACTTTGTGCCACCTCTTTCGACATCATGTTCTCCTGTTAGAAGATCAATTTTGGAGCGTTCAGAAAATTTTGGCCAGATTTCAGCAAATGTATCAGGAGAACATGATGCGAAAGGAGGTATCCCCTGAAATTCATCGTCGAAGGCCTTTCGTCAACTCTGCGCCTCTACGTCAAATAGTTCTCCGCTTTAGATTCTCAGTACGAAGACGCTAACTTTGTGCCACCTCTTTCGACATCATGTTCTCCTGTTACAATCTCAATTTTGGAGCGTTCAGAAAATTTTGGCCAGATTTTAGCAAATGTATCAGGAGAACATGAAGCGAAAGGAGGTATGCTTTGAATTTCATCGTCGAAGGCCTTTCGAAGACGCTGCGCCTCTTCGTTGAATAGTTCTCCGCCTTAGATTCTCTTTCCGAAGACGCTAACTTAGTGCCACCTCTTTCGACATCATGTTCTCCTGTTACAATCTCAATTTTGGAGCGTTCAGAAAATTTTGGCCAGATTTTAGCAAATGTATCAGGAGAACATGAAGCGCAAGGAGGTACGCCCTGAATTTCATCGTCGAAGCCTTTCGAAGACGCTGCGCCTCTACGTCGAATAGTTCTCCGCTTTAGATTCTCTCTACGAAGACGCTAACTTTGTGCCACCTCTTTCGACATCATGTTCTCCTGTTAGTAGATCAATTTTGGAGCGTTCAGAAAATTTTGGCCAGATTTCAGCAAATGTATCAGGAGAACATGATGCGAAAGGAGGTATCCCCTGAAATTCATCGTCGAAGGCCTTTCGTCAACTCTGCGCCTCTACGTTAAATAGTTCTCCGCTTTAGATTCTCTGTACGAAGACGCTAACTTTGTGCCACCTCTTTCGACATCATGTTCTCCTGTTACAATCTCAATTTTGGAGCGTTCAGAAAATTTTGGCCAGATTTTAGCAAATGTATCAGGAGAACATGAAGCGCAAGGAGGTACACCCTGAATTTCATCGTCGAAGGCCTTTCGAAGACGCTGCGCCTCTACGTCGAATAGTTCTCCGCTTTAGATTCTCTCTACGAAGACGCTAACTTTGTGCCACCTCTTTCGACATCATGTTCTCCTGTTAGTAGATCAATTTTGGAGCGTTCAGAAAATTTTGGCCAGATTTCAGCAAATGTATCAGGAGAACATGATGCGAAAGGAGGTATCCCCTGAAATTCATCGTCGAAGGCCTTTCGTCAACTCTGCGCCTCTACGTCAAATAGTTCTCCGCTTTAGATTCTGTGTACGAAGACGCTAACTTTGTGCCACCTCTTTCGACATCATGTTCTCCTGTTACAATCTCAATTTTGGAGCGTTCAGAAAATTTTGGCCAGATTTTAGCAAATGTATCAGGAGAACATGAAGCGAAAGGAGGTATGCTCTGAATTTCATCGTCGAAGGCCTTTCGAAGACGCTGCGCCTCTACGTTGAATAGTTCTCCGCCTTAGATTCTCTTTCCGAAGACGCTAACTTTGTGCCACCTCTTTCGACATCATGTTCTCCTGTTACAATCTCAATTTTGGAGCGTTCAGAAAATTTTGGCCAGATTTTAGCAAATGTATCAGGAGAACATGAAGCGAAAGGAGGTACGCTCTGAATTTCATCGTCGAAGCCTTTCGAAGACGCTGCGCCTCTACGTCGAATAGTTCTCCGCTTTAGATTCTCTCTACGAAGACGCTAACTTTGTGCCACCTCTTTCGACATCATGTTCTCCTGTTAGTAGATCAATTTTGGAGCGTTCAGAAAATTTTGGCCAGATTTCAGCAAATGTATCAGGAGAACATGATGCGAAAGGAGGTATCCCCTGAAATTCATCGTCGAAGGCCTTTCGTCAACTCTGCGCCTCTACGTTAAATAGTTCTCCGCTTTAGATTCTCTGTACGAAGACGCTAACTTTGTGCCACCTCTTTCGACATCATGTTCTCCTGTTACAATCTCAATTTTGGAGCGTTCAGAAAATTTTCGCCAGATTTTAGCAAATGTATCAGGAGAACATGAAGCGCAAGGAGGTACGCCCTGAATTTCATCGTCGAAGGCCTTTCGAAGACGCTGCGCCTCTACGTCGAATAGTTCTCCGCTTTAGATTCTCTCTACGAAGACGCTAACTTTGTGCCACCTCTTTCGACATCATGTTCTCCTGTTAGAAGATCAATTTTGGAGCGTTCAGAAAATTTTGGCCAGATTTCAGCAAATGTATCAGGAGAACATGATGCGAAAGGAGGTATCCCCTGAAATTCATCGTCGAAGGCCTTTCGTCAACTCTGCGCCTCTACGTCAAATAGTTCTCCGCTTTAGATTCTCAGTACGAAGACGCTAACTTTGTGCCACCTCTTTCGACATCATGTTCTCCTGTTACAATCTCAATTTTGGAGCGTTCAGAAAATTTTGGCCAGATTTTAGCAAATGTATCAGGAGAACATGAAGCGAAAGGAGGTATGCTTTGAATTTCATCGTCGAAGGCCTTTCGAAGACGCTGCGCCTCTTCGTTGAATAGTTCTCCGCCTTAGATTCTCTTTCCGAAGACGCTAACTTAGTGCCACCTCTTTCGACATCATGTTCTCCTGTTACAATCTCAATTTTGGAGCGTTCAGAAAATTTTGGCCAGATTTTAGCAAATGTATCAGGAGAACATGAAGCGCAAGGAGGTACGCCCTGAATTTCATCGTCGAAGCCTTTCGAAGACGCTGCGCCTCTACGTCGAATAGTTCTCCGCTTTAGATTCTCTCTACGAAGACGCTAACTTTGTGCCACCTCTTTCGACATCATGTTCTCCTGTTAGAAGATCAATTTTGGAGCGTTCAGAAAATTTTGGCCAGATTTCAGCAAATGTATCAGGAGAACATGATGCGAAAGGAGGTATCCCCTGAAATTCATCGTCGAAGGCCTTTCGTCAACTCTGCGCCTCTACGTCAAATAGTTCTCCGCTTTAGATTCTCTGTACGAAGACGCTAACTTTGTGCCACCTCTTTCGACATCATGTTCTCCTGTTAGTAGATCAATTTTGGAGCGTTCAGAAAATTTTGGCCAGATTTCAGCAAATGTATCAGGAGAACATGATGCGAAAGGAGGTATCCCCTGAAATTCATCGTCGAAGGCCTTTCGTCAACTCTGCGCCTCTACGTTAAATAGTTCTCCGCTTTAGATTCTCTGTACGAAGACGCTAACTTTGTGCCACCTCTTTCGACATCATGTTCTCCTGTTACAATCTCAATTTTGGAGCGTTCAGAAAATTTTGGCCAGATTTTAGCAAATGTATCAGGAGAACATGAAGCGCAAGGAGGTACGCCCTGAATTTCATCGTCGAAGGCCTTTCGAAGACGCTGCGCCTCTACGTCGAATAGTTCTCCGCTTTAGATTCTCTCTACGAAGACGCTAACTTTGTGCCACCTCTTTCGACATCATGTTCTCCTGTTAGTAGATCAATTTTGGAGCGTTCAGAAAATTTTGGCCAGATTTCAGCAAATGTATCAGGAGAACATGATGCGAAAGGAGGTATCCCCTGAAATTCATCGTCGAAGGCCTTTCGTCAACTCTGCGCCTCTACGTCAAATAGTTCTCCGCTTTAGATTCTGTGTACGAAGACGCTAACTTTGTGCCACCTCTTTCGACATCATGTTCTCCTGTTACAATCTCAATTTTGGAGCGTTCAGAAAATTTTGGCCAGATTTTAGCAAATGTATCAGGAGAACATGAAGCGAAAGGAGGTATGCTCTGAATTTCATCGTCGAAGGCCTTTCGAAGACGCTGCGCCTCTACGTTGAATAGTTCTCCGCCTTAGATTCTCTTTCCGAAGACGCTAACTTAGTGCCACCTCTTTCCACATCATATTCTCCTGTTACAATCTCAATTTTGGAGCGTTCAGAAAATTTTGGCCAGATTTTAGCAAATGTATCAGGAGAACATGAAGCGAAAGGAGGTACGCTCTGAATTTCATCGTCGAAGCCTTTCGAAGACGCTGCGCCTCTACGTCGAATAGTTCTCCGCTTTAGATTCTCTCTACGAAGACGCTAACTTTGTGCCACCTCTTTCGACATCATGTTCTCCTGTTAGTAGATCAATTTTGGAGCGTTCAGAAAATTTTGGCCAGATTTCAGCAAATGTATCAGGAGAACATGATGCGAAAGGAGGTATCCCCTGAAATTCATCGTCGAAGGCCTTTCGTCAACTCTGCGCCTCTACGTTAAATAGTTCTCCGCTTTAGATTCTCTGTACGAAGACGCTAACTTTGTGCCACCTCTTTCGACATCATGTTCTCCTGTTACAATCTCAATTTTGGAGCGTTCAGAAAATTTTGGCCAGATTTTAGCAAATGTATCAGGAGAACATGAAGCGCAAGGAGGTACGCCCTGAATTTCATCGTCGAAGGCCTTTCGAAGACGCTGCGCCTCTACGTCGAATAGTTCTCCGCTTTAGATTCTCTCTACGAAGACGCTAACTTTGTGCCACCTCTTTCGACATCGTGTTCTCCTGTTAGAAGATCAATTTTGGAGCGTTCAGAAAATTTTGGCCAGATTTCAGCAAATGTATCAGGAGAACATGATGCGAAAGGAGGTATCCCCTGAAATTCATCGTCGAAGGCCTTTCGTCAACTCTGCGCCTCTACGTCAAATAGTTCTCCGCTTTAGATTCTCAGTACGAAGACGCTAACTTTGTGCCACCTCTTTCGACATCATGTTCTCCTGTTACAATCTCAATTTTGGAGCGTTCAGAAAATTTTGGCCAGATTTTAGCAAATGTATCAGGAGAACATGAAGCGCAAGGAGGTACGCCCTGAATTTCATCGTCGAAGGCCTTTCGAAGACGCTGCGCCTCTACGTCGAATAGTTCTCCGCTTTAGATTCTCTCTACGAAGACGCTAACTTTGTGCCACCTCTTTCGACATCATGTTCTCCTGTTAGTAGATCAATTTTGGAGCGTTCAGAAAATTTTGGCCAGATTTCAGCAAATGTATCAGGAGAACATGATGCGAAAGGAGGTATCCCCTGAAATTCATCGTCGAAGGCCTTTCGTCAACTCTGCGCCTCTACGTCAAATAGTTCTCCGCTTTAGATTCTCTGTACGAAGACGCTAACTTTGTGCCACCTCTTTCGACATCATGTTCTCCTGTTACAATCTCAATTTTGGAGCGTTCAGAAAATTTTCGCCAGATTTTAGCAAATGTATCAGGAGAACATGAAGCGCAAGGAGGTACGCCCTGAATTTCATCGTCGAAGGCCTTTCGAAGACGCTGCGCCTCTACGTCGAATAGTTCTCCGCTTTAGATTCTCTCTACGAAGACGCTAACTTTGTGCCACCTCTTTCGACATCATGTTCTCCTGTTAGAAGATCAATTTTGGAGCGTTCAGAAAATTTTGGCCAGATTTCAGCAAATGTATCAGGAGAACATGATGCGAAAGGAGGTATCCCCTGAAATTCATCGTCGAAGGCCTTTCGTCAACTCTGCGCCTCTACGTCAAATAGTTCTCCGCTTTAGATTCTCAGTACGAAGACGCTAACTTTGTGCCACCTCTTTCGACATCATGTTCTCCTGTTACAATCTCAATTTTGGAGCGTTCAGAAAATTTTGGCCAGATTTTAGCAAATGTATCAGGAGAACATGAAGCGAAAGGAGGTATGCTTTGAATTTCATCGTCGAAGGCCTTTCGAAGACGCTGCGCCTCTTCGTTGAATAGTTCTCCGCCTTAGATTCTCTTTCCGAAGACGCTAACTTAGTGCCACCTCTTTCGACATCATGTTCTCCTGTTACAATCTCAATTTTGGAGCGTTCAGAAAATTTTGGCCAGATTTTAGCAAATGTATCAGGAGAACATGAAGCGCAAGGAGGTACGCCCTGAATTTCATCGTCGAAGCCTTTCGAAGACGCTGCGCCTCTACGTCGAATAGTTCTCCGCTTTAGATTCTCTCTACGAAGACGCTAACTTTGTGCCACCTCTTTCGACATCATGTTCTCCTGTTAGTAGATCAATTTTGGAGCGTTCAGAAAATTTTGGCCAGATTTCAGCAAATGTATCAGGAGAACATGATGCGAAAGGAGGTATCCCCTGAAATTCATCGTCGAAGGCCTTTCGTCAACTCTGCGCCTCTACGTTAAATAGTTCTCCGCTTTAGATTCTCTGTACGAAGACGCTAACTTTGTGCCACCTCTTTCGACATCATGTTCTCCTGTTACAATCTCAATTTTGGAGCGTTCAGAAAATTTTGGCCAGATTTTAGCAAATGTATCAGGAGAACATGAAGCGCAAGGAGGTACACCCTGAATTTCATCGTCGAAGGCCTTTCGAAGACGCTGCGCCTCTACGTCGAATAGTTCTCCGCTTTAGATTCTCTCTACGAAGACGCTAACTTTGTGCCACCTCTTTCGACATCATGTTCTCCTGTTAGTAGATCAATTTTGGAGCGTTCAGAAAATTTTGGCCAGATTTCAGCAAATGTATCAGGAGAACATGATGCGAAAGGAGGTATCCCCTGAAATTCATCGTCGAAGGCCTTTCGTCAACTCTGCGCCTCTACGTCAAATAGTTCTCCGCTTTAGATTCTGTGTACGAAGACGCTAACTTTGTGCCACCTCTTTCGACATCATGTTCTCCTGTTACAATCTCAATTTTGGAGCGTTCAGAAAATTTTGGCCAGATTTTAGCAAATGTATCAGGAGAACATGAAGCGAAAGGAGGTATGCTCTGAATTTCATCGTCGAAGGCCTTTCGAAGACGCTGCGCCTCTACGTTGAATAGTTCTCCGCCTTAGATTCTCTTTCCGAAGACGCTAACTTTGTGCCACCTCTTTCGACATCATGTTCTCCTGTTACAATCTCAATTTTGGAGCGTTCAGAAAATTTTGGCCAGATTTTAGCAAATGTATCAGGAGAACATGAAGCGAAAGGAGGTACGCTCTGAATTTCATCGTCGAAGCCTTTCGAAGACGCTGCGCCTCTACGTCGAATAGTTCTCCGCTTTAGATTCTCTCTACGAAGACGCTAACTTTGTGCCACCTCTTTCGACATCATGTTCTCCTGTTAGTAGATCAATTTTGGAGCGTTCAGAAAATTTTGGCCAGATTTCAGCAAATGTATCAGGAGAACATGATGCGAAAGGAGGTATCCCCTGAAATTCATCGTCGAAGGCCTTTCGTCAACTCTGCGCCTCTACGTTAAATAGTTCTCCGCTTTAGATTCTCTGTACGAAGACGCTAACTTTGTGCCACCTCTTTCGACATCATGTTCTCCTGTTACAATCTCAATTTTGGAGCGTTCAGAAAATTTTCGCCAGATTTTAGCAAATGTATCAGGAGAACATGAAGCGCAAGGAGGTACGCCCTGAATTTCATCGTCGAAGGCCTTTCGAAGACGCTGCGCCTCTACGTCGAATAGTTCTCCGCTTTAGATTCTCTCTACGAAGACGCTAACTTTGTGCCACCTCTTTCGACATCATGTTCTCCTGTTAGAAGATCAATTTTGGAGCGTTCAGAAAATTTTGGCCAGATTTCAGCAAATGTATCAGGAGAACATGATGCGAAAGGAGGTATCCCCTGAAATTCATCGTCGAAGGCCTTTCGTCAACTCTGCGCCTCTACGTCAAATAGTTCTCCGCTTTAGATTCTCAGTACGAAGACGCTAACTTTGTGCCACCTCTTTCGACATCATGTTCTCCTGTTACAATCTCAATTTTGGAGCGTTCAGAAAATTTTGGCCAGATTTTAGCAAATGTATCAGGAGAACATGAAGCGAAAGGAGGTATGCTTTGAATTTCATCGTCGAAGGCCTTTCGAAGACGCTGCGCCTCTTCGTTGAATAGTTCTCCGCCTTAGATTCTCTTTCCGAAGACGCTAACTTAGTGCCACCTCTTTCGACATCATGTTCTCCTGTTACAATCTCAATTTTGGAGCGTTCAGAAAATTTTGGCCAGATTTTAGCAAATGTATCAGGAGAACATGAAGCGCAAGGAGGTACGCCCTGAATTTCATCGTCGAAGCCTTTCGAAGACGCTGCGCCTCTACGTCGAATAGTTCTCCGCTTTAGATTCTCTCTACGAAGACGCTAACTTTGTGCCACCTCTTTCGACATCATGTTCTCCTGTTAGAAGATCAATTTTGGAGCGTTCAGAAAATTTTGGCCAGATTTCAGCAAATGTATCAGGAGAACATGATGCGAAAGGAGGTATCCCCTGAAATTCATCGTCGAAGGCCTTTCGTCAACTCTGCGCCTCTACGTCAAATAGTTCTCCGCTTTAGATTCTCTGTACGAAGACGCTAACTTTGTGCCACCTCTTTCGACATCATGTTCTCCTGTTAGTAGATCAATTTTGGAGCGTTCAGAAAATTTTGGCCAGATTTCAGCAAATGTATCAGGAGAACATGATGCGAAAGGAGGTATCCCCTGAAATTCATCGTCGAAGGCCTTTCGTCAACTCTGCGCCTCTACGTTAAATAGTTCTCCGCTTTAGATTCTCTGTACGAAGACGCTAACTTTGTGCCACCTCTTTCGACATCATGTTCTCCTGTTACAATCTCAATTTTGGAGCGTTCAGAAAATTTTGGCCAGATTTTAGCAAATGTATCAGGAGAACATGAAGCGCAAGGAGGTACGCCCTGAATTTCATCGTCGAAGGCCTTTCGAAGACGCTGCGCCTCTACGTCGAATAGTTCTCCGCTTTAGATTCTCTCTACGAAGACGCTAACTTTGTGCCACCTCTTTCGACATCATGTTCTCCTGTTAGTAGATCAATTTTGGAGCGTTCAGAAAATTTTGGCCAGATTTCAGCAAATGTATCAGGAGAACATGATGCGAAAGGAGGTATCCCCTGAAATTCATCGTCGAAGGCCTTTCGTCAACTCTGCGCCTCTACGTCAAATAGTTCTCCGCTTTAGATTCTGTGTACGAAGACGCTAACTTTGTGCCACCTCTTTCGACATCATGTTCTCCTGTTACAATCTCAATTTTGGAGCGTTCAGAAAATTTTGGCCAGATTTTAGCAAATGTATCAGGAGAACATGAAGCGAAAGGAGGTATGCTCTGAATTTCATCGTCGAAGGCCTTTCGAAGACGCTGCGCCTCTACGTTGAATAGTTCTCCGCCTTAGATTCTCTTTCCGAAGACGCTAACTTAGTGCCACCTCTTTCCACATCATATTCTCCTGTTACAATCTCAATTTTGGAGCGTTCAGAAAATTTTGGCCAGATTTTAGCAAATGTATCAGGAGAACATGAAGCGAAAGGAGGTACGCTCTGAATTTCATCGTCGAAGCCTTTCGAAGACGCTGCGCCTCTACGTCGAATAGTTCTCCGCTTTAGATTCTCTCTACGAAGACGCTAACTTTGTGCCACCTCTTTCGACATCATGTTCTCCTGTTAGTAGATCAATTTTGGAGCGTTCAGAAAATTTTGGCCAGATTTCAGCAAATGTATCAGGAGAACATGATGCGAAAGGAGGTATCCCCTGAAATTCATCGTCGAAGGCCTTTCGTCAACTCTGCGCCTCTACGTTAAATAGTTCTCCGCTTTAGATTCTCTGTACGAAGACGCTAACTTTGTGCCACCTCTTTCGACATCATGTTCTCCTGTTACAATCTCAATTTTGGAGCGTTCAGAAAATTTTGGCCAGATTTTAGCAAATGTATCAGGAGAACATGAAGCGCAAGGAGGTACGCCCTGAATTTCATCGTCGAAGGCCTTTCGAAGACGCTGCGCCTCTACGTCGAATAGTTCTCCGCTTTAGATTCTCTCTACGAAGACGCTAACTTTGTGCCACCTCTTTCGACATCGTGTTCTCCTGTTAGAAGATCAATTTTGGAGCGTTCAGAAAATTTTGGCCAGATTTCAGCAAATGTATCAGGAGAACATGATGCGAAAGGAGGTATCCCCTGAAATTCATCGTCGAAGGCCTTTCGTCAACTCTGCGCCTCTACGTCAAATAGTTCTCCGCTTTAGATTCTCAGTACGAAGACGCTAACTTTGTGCCACCTCTTTCGACATCATGTTCTCCTGTTACAATCTCAATTTTGGAGCGTTCAGAAAATTTTGGCCAGATTTTAGCAAATGTATCAGGAGAACATGAAGCGAAAGGAGGTATGCTTTGAATTTCATCGTCGAAGGCCTTTCGAAGACGCTGCGCCTCTTCGTTGAATAGTTCTCCGCCTTAGATTCTCTTTCCGAAGACGCTAACTTAGTGCCACCTCTTTCGACATCATGTTCTCCTGTTACAATCTCAATTTTGGAGCGTTCAGAAAATTTTGGCCAGATTTTAGCAAATGTATCAGGAGAACATGAAGCGCAAGGAGGTACGCCCTGAATTTCATCGTCGAAGCCTTTCGAAGACGCTGCGCCTCTACGTCGAATAGTTCTCCGCTTTAGATTCTCTCTACGAAGACGCTAACTTTGTGCCACCTCTTTCGACATCATGTTCTCCTGTTAGAAGATCAATTTTGGAGCGTTCAGAAAATTTTGGCCAGATTTCAGCAAATGTATCAGGAGAACATGATGCGAAAGGAGGTATCCCCTGAAATTCATCGTCGAAGGCCTTTCGTCAACTCTGCGCCTCTACGTCAAATAGTTCTCCGCTTTAGATTCTCTGTACGAAGACGCTAACTTTGTGCCACCTCTTTCGACATCATGTTCTCCTGTTAGTAGATCAATTTTGGAGCGTTCAGAAAATTTTGGCCAGATTTCAGCAAATGTATCAGGAGAACATGATGCGAAAGGAGGTATCCCCTGAAATTCATCGTCGAAGGCCTTTCGTCAACTCTGCGCCTCTACGTTAAATAGTTCTCCGCTTTAGATTCTCTGTACGAAGACGCTAACTTTGTGCCACCTCTTTCGACATCATGTTCTCCTGTTACAATCTCAATTTTGGAGCGTTCAGAAAATTTTGGCCAGATTTTAGCAAATGTATCAGGAGAACATGAAGCGCAAGGAGGTACGCCCTGAATTTCATCGTCGAAGGCCTTTCGAAGACGCTGCGCCTCTACGTCGAATAGTTCTCCGCTTTAGATTCTCTCTACGAAGACGCTAACTTTGTGCCACCTCTTTCGACATCATGTTCTCCTGTTAGTAGATCAATTTTGGAGCGTTCAGAAAATTTTGGCCAGATTTCAGCAAATGTATCAGGAGAACATGATGCGAAAGGAGGTATCCCCTGAAATTCATCGTCGAAGGCCTTTCGTCAACTCTGCGCCTCTACGTCAAATAGTTCTCCGCTTTAGATTCTGTGTACGAAGACGCTAACTTTGTGCCACCTCTTTCGACATCATGTTCTCCTGTTACAATCTCAATTTTGGAGCGTTCAGAAAATTTTGGCCAGATTTTAGCAAATGTATCAGGAGAACATGAAGCGAAAGGAGGTATGCTCTGAATTTCATCGTCGAAGGCCTTTCGAAGACGCTGCGCCTCTACGTTGAATAGTTCTCCGCCTTAGATTCTCTTTCCGAAGACGCTAACTTAGTGCCACCTCTTTCCACATCATATTCTCCTGTTACAATCTCAATTTTGGAGCGTTCAGAAAATTTTGGCCAGATTTTAGCAAATGTATCAGGAGAACATGAAGCGAAAGGAGGTACGCTCTGAATTTCATCGTCGAAGCCTTTCGAAGACGCTGCGCCTCTACGTCGAATAGTTCTCCGCTTTAGATTCTCTCTACGAAGACGCTAACTTTGTGCCACCTCTTTCGACATCATGTTCTCCTGTTAGTAGATCAATTTTGGAGCGTTCAGAAAATTTTGGCCAGATTTCAGCAAATGTATCAGGAGAACATGATGCGAAAGGAGGTATCCCCTGAAATTCATCGTCGAAGGCCTTTCGTCAACTCTGCGCCTCTACGTTAAATAGTTCTCCGCTTTAGATTCTCTGTACGAAGACGCTAACTTTGTGCCACCTCTTTCCACATCATGTTCTCCTGTTACAATCTCAATTTTGGAGCGTTCAGAAAATTTTGGCCAGATTTTAGCAAATGTATCAGGAGAACATGAAGCGCAAGGAGGTACGCCCTGAATTTCATCGTCGAAGGCCTTTCGTCAACTCTGCGCCTCTACGTCAAATAGTTCTCCGCTTTAGATTCTCTGTACGAAGACGCTAACTATGTGCCACCTCTTTCGACATCATGTTCTCCTGTTACAATCTCAATTTTGGAGCGTTCAGAAAATTTTGGCCAGATTTTAGCAAATGTATCAGGAGAACATGAAGCGAAAGGAGGTATGCTCTGAATTTCATCGTCGAAGGCCTTTCGAAGACGCTGCGCCTCTACGTTGAATAGTTCTCCGCCTTAGATTCTCTTTCCGAAGACGCTAACTTAGTGCCACCTCTTTCGACATCATGTTCTCCTGTTACAATCTCAATTTTGGAGCGTTCAGAAAATTTTGGCCAGATTTTAGCAAATGTATCAGGAGAACATGAAGCGAAAGGAGGTATGCTTTGAATTTCATCGTCGAAGGCCTTTCGAAGACGCTGCGCCTCTTCGTTGAATAGTTCTCCGCCTTAGATTCTCTTTCCGAAGACGCTAACTTAGTGCCACCTCTTTCGACATCATGTTCTCCTGTTACAATCTCAATTTTGGAGCGTTCAGAAAATTTTGGCCAGATTTTAGCAAATGTATCAGGAGAACATGAAGCGCAAGGAGGTACGCCCTGAATTTCATCGTCGAAGCCTTTCGAAGACGCTGCGCCTCTACGTCGAATAGTTCTCCGCCTTGGATTCTATCTCCGAAGACGCTAACATAGTGCCACCTCTTTCGACATCATGTTCTCCTGTTACAATCTCAATTTTGGAGCGTTCAGAAAAGTTTGGCTAGATTTTGGAGCGATGTATCAGGAGAACATGAAGCGAAAGGAGGTATCTTGTAATTTCACCATTGAAGGCGTTGCCATGAAGTAGCGAACAAGAGCTGCGCCTTCTAAAGGCCTTTTACCATGGAAATCATAGGTTTGGAATTTGGATAGAAATTTGTAAAAGGTATTTGTAAATAATAATACAGTTCTTTCCCAATTTTTTTCCACTTTATTTGCATGAAAGGCTTTTTTTACAGTGTTACAATATTGTATAATTTCATTTTACTTTTTGTATAAAATCACTATCTTCTTCATGTTCATTGTTGAGGCTGACAGCTTTCCATCGTTTGTCTCATTTAAAGTTCCTGGCCTCGGAGGAATGTTCCCAAGATTTATCTGCAAGAAGAAGAAAAATATTTTCATTAACCTGATTTGTCTATTATGTATAGAAAATACGATAAATATTACAATATAATTTCATGTAAAACGTATAAAGAATTTAATTATCTTCCCAATTTAACCTTTCGCCCGAATTAACCGAAAATTCGCTCCTCGAAGTGACAGAAAATATAAGCCTAACTAAGAGACTGTACAAATGTTTATTACGCGTTGTATTTATATAATATTTCTGATCGAAGTTTATAGAAGTACGTGTAAATTATGCTTGTATCAAAATTTATTAATAAACGGAATTATACAACATGTTTCTTGAAATTAGTCGTAACATTCAGGCCGTTATAGATTTTAAATGTTTTCGATAAGATTTCATTTTAATTCCTATCACGCGTAGCGTTACAATCTGCACATACGAGGTATATACCTCGTCTGTGCAATCTGTTTCAAGACTTAACCGGTAACGTTGCATGCGACACTAAAATGGTAAGGGGGCCCTAGGACCCCCCAAACCGGTGACAGAAAAATACATTGGTTGATAGGTCTATTCTATACCTCGTCTGTGTTTCAATCAAAACCGGTTTACCGGTAATTAACCGGTATTTTTTTAAGGTATTAAATGACGTAAAATATAAGAGTAAACATTACAAAAAACATTCTTTGAACTCTAATCGAGCATTATAAAAAATATATGCAAGTGAAAGTATTCTGAAAATAAAATATAAAATGATATAACACAAAATAGATATATTTGTATAACTATTGGCAATACTTATTAATATGAATCTTCACCGGGAAAACAATGAAAAGAATCTTATCTTACATACATAATTAAATATTTTTTATTTAACAATTCTTTTTAACAAATAAGCACGCAAAAAAATATAATTTGTCTAAACTTTGGTTTCCTGATCGCGACCTAATTTTTGTACAAAATAATCCAGCCACAGATAAAGCGCTCTCATATTCTACACTTTTTGGTTGGGTAGTCATTAATAAATCATATGCCATTTGTATATACTTTTTCCTTACTTTTTCTACTTGAAAATGCGTTCATTTTTTTGATGACTTGATTCAGATTCTTAGTTTTCTTTTGGATCAGAGTTATGTTCTCCATGAGATACTTTGGTTTTCGTCTTTATTAGTAATTGAAGTTTTTTTTCACTGATAACATAGTAGATGTTGACGGAAATAATAAACGCATATATGCGCTATATTGCTATACGTAATTTATCAAATTACCGGTAAAAATTTGGCGAATTACCGGTAAAAATTTGAGGGTATGTACTTCTCGCGATTTACCGGGAAACCGGTTTACCGGCATTGCAATCCCTACACACAACGTTATCGATTCAGCCTAAAATTACTGTTCCTCCAGGGAGTGATTGGTACCTATCTACCTATAACCGCAACCGTTTGTGGCAAAATCGGAAACATTTATATTTTTTTACTTTTTTTCTGGTGTTTTACATATATCAAAAAAATTGAAACTACCAAAGATTAATATATAATGCAGTATTTAAAATATTAGTGCCCGAAGAAAATAATATATTCTTAAATATATAAAAGTATATTTCTTAATAAAGATCAGTTTTGAAAAATAAGCGATTTTTTCTCAAACCCAGGTAGGGGCACCTATCCGCACGCCCATGGATGTCGTAGAAATTCTTAAATATAAGTATGTAAAATCGAAATAATGATGAAACAGGACAGAAAGTTAGAGGGGCTTCATAACTGCAAACTATGAAAAAGATACGCTTTATTCACAAACATTGTAAATATAAATACAGACCCCGCGATCTTGCATTCGGATCGCTCCCCGTGTCTCTAAAATGCGATATACGTGTATAAGTAACAGTAATACATAATTATATACATATAAAAGTGTAGGTCAAGCAAATATCTCACAAAAGCCCGTACTCAGTACGACCGGCAGTTCAGAAATTAATTAATATCGCTGGCTCGCACCTACGAATATTCTCGTAGAAAAATATACAAATCTAATTAGAAGAAGCACGCATCCGTCTATCGACGCGGATTTCTAGGTTATCATCCATTTCGTTGTGAGTATTCCTGAGTTGTGCGTTTCAATTGATCCAGATACTTTCATTTACCTAAGGCATGTAATTTTTTCGAAAGAAATTCAAGGCTAACTAGTCACAGTACTCCCTCCAAAAAACGGACACTTCGAAATTCTTAACGTTACGTTCGAGACATCGTACTAAAGTCAAGTACCAAGAAAATCTAATGCACCATCGCCGGATATATCGGAAGCTAAAGAGTTCAGAAGAAACTATACAGACACACTCTTTTTTTGAAAGATGTCCCCGGTAACTTTACTCCCATAAATTCAGTGGCTTCGAAATTCTTAATTTTGATCCAAGGAAATCGGATGAAGAAAAAGTTATATAAGAAATGAGATAGTCGGCTCCAAGTTGCCCACGGTAACAGCGAATAGGCTAACTTCATCCTAATGGACTTAAAATGTGTTCTGCAGGCTGCAAAGTGAATGATGATTTTCCTTTTGCGAATTAAATCTCTAGAAGCTGTGCTTCGCTGTTCATTGACCTGGCGCGAAATTGTAAACGGGGTATCGAGGTGCGTAACGATTTGTCAGGCCGAAAACGTAATCAGACTCGCCACGTTCCCAAAGACTTCTGGCGCCATTGGTCGACTCCTCGTACGAGGGTGGAGCTAGAAAATGAAATTCAAATTACTTCTTGCTTACTTCTGGAAAAGAAAGCTGCAGAATATTCTTACGTAAATTGGGGTACAGATTCGACAATGGAATTCCGTCAGGAGACGTCCACCCAATTCCTGATGCCTTCGATTCATCTGCTGGCGGAGCAGTCGGTGTCTGATAATTCACCAATGGCAGCGAGCCCACGAAAACCAGGGTGTTCTGCGACAGATTTCTATGATACCTGCAACAAAATCTCCCTTTTCATACGCTTCATATCGTTTAATTATTACCAAATTTCCGCAGCTAATTTTCTATTGTACAGTAGGGACTCGTTATAAGCCCGTTTCTACTATGCGTTGTACGCCCGGCGACTGCCCCCACCATTTCCTGGAATCCTTCGGACGAGAGTGGGAGATCCCGAAAACGAGCGACGGGGAACGAAAGAGCCGACGGCAACTTCGTGTCGACTCTTTCGTTTCCTCTCGCTCGCTCGCTCTTGGGTTTTCTCACTCGCGCAATTGGCCGCGCGGAATAGTGTCCACAACGCGCTGTACGCCCGCTGTCAGCCCCGTTCGTCGGGCTTATAACGGGTGCGCAGTGTACTTCTTAACCCTCGAAATCGCAGTGCTGTGTTCTCAATCTTCTTAATTTATATTAAAGAAACGATCTCTAGCGCAGTGGTGAGCGACCTTTGGCCAATAATGGGCAAAAGTGGAAACCTAAATATATTAATCGAAGAATTTTAATTTATGGGGTGAATTTGTTATTTCTGATTTGCAATTGAAACAATTGCGGGCCGCGGGTTGCCATCACTGCTCCAGAGTTCCAAATATCAATTGCTGTAAGAAAAGAATCACGTTTCTAACAAGGGAAGATTCCGAACCCGAAAATTAAAAAAATTCTGAAACTTTGTGAATATGTAGAGAATTTCCTCCTGATTACAACCTAATTTTTGTTTGCTGCCAAAATTCTCTCGAGGGGGTGAAGTTAACCCCTGAAAAGTCGGCTATTTTCCGACTTTGTGTTATAACTCGCGAACTGTAAGAGATAGAAAAAAAGTTTCGAGACAAAACTTACTTCTTTTAATTAGATCTATCATTTAGTAAAAAATTATTTTACAGTTTTTCGAGTTGTAACACAAAATCGGAAAATAACCGGATTTTTAGAGGTTAATTACACCATTTTAGAGTGAATTTGGAAAACAAACAAAAATAGCGTTATAATCAGAAGGAAATTCCCTACATATTCACAAAGTTTCAGAATTTGTTGAATATTTGTGTTCGGGATCTTCCCTTGTAAGTGATAAAAAAGAAAAAGGGTCCATATGCGTCTAATCGTAATTCTTGCATAATATTCTCAATGCGAATGTAAGTACAGTGGTGGTCAAAAGAAAGTTTAACACAGATATTTTTTAATACTAACAATTACATTGACACCACTGCTCTATTTTACAACTCCATCCCAGATCTACAGTGAGCAACGAAAATATTCGGACACTTTTTAAAATCGCATAACTTTTTTAAAATTAATCCAAACGACTCGAGTTTTTTTGAGAAGCTAGAAGGATTAGTTTGCTAAGTGACGTGATCCGTCGTTTTGTAAAAAAATGCACTTGTTCGGAATAGCAAAAAATATAGTAAAGGTTTTTTTTCAACTTTTTTTGTGAGCCTGTAATGAAAAAATAAAAAATCCAGAATAAGGTCGAAAATCGTGAAATTCCAGAAATTAGCGATTTTCGACCTTATTTTGCGATCTTTAAGCGTTTATAGTTCAGAACAACGTTAACGGGTTGTTTACGAACGGTTTCTTTTTTTAATTTTCATTACAGGCTCACAAAAAATGTTTACAAAACGATGTTTACCTACTATTTTTTTTCCTATTCCGATCAAGTGCAATTTTTTTCAAAACGACGAAGAAACACATCACTTAGCAAACTAATCCTTCTAGCTTCTCAAAAAAAAAAACTCAAGTCGTATGGATTAATTTAAAAAAAATTATGCGATTTTTAAAAGTTTCCGAATATTTTCGTTACTCACTGTATGAGGTACAAATTTCAAGATATAATTCTTTCTAATGGAACTATCTTACTCCTGTCGCCGTTCGCAGTTTAATCAATCTTCTCGCCATTACCGCAACCGGTACCAACAATTTTAAAACTCTTCACTATATACCAACCATCCCGAGACGCACGCTACGATCTTGAGACTGTATTCCAAGTCGATGATCCCGCAGTTGGTGAGATTCGACGGTGGCAGCGGAGGGATGTCGAGCTTCTGCTCGTACTCAGCGGCTCCTCTTCCGTCGACAGGCCCCTTGCCAACTTCCGCTATCACGAGCTCCTCCGTTCTGGTGTCGCTGGACGGCGTGGTCGCGCGGAAGGTCACGATCTAGACTTCACGATTTCATCGTTATCTCCGGCACATTATCCACAATCTCGCTTCACCTGACTCGGATGTACCTTACAAAGGATGAGCTTCACGGTGTCCACCGTCACCCCCGACGAGTTCTCCACGTTCACCTGTATGGGCATCGACTGTCCAGGCACGTAGCCCCTGACAGGCAGAGAATAATTAACGGTCAGCGGCGCGGTCCCGCAACACAGGCAACAGAACGTTTTGCTCATCTCCTCTTCAACTTTCTCCTGTAAACGACAGGTACACTGTCAACTTCGAGGAATTTCTATTGCGCTAGCGCGGCTCTTGGGCTAACATGGAACATCGCCCAACCGAAACTCGGCATACAGATAGAGCAGCTAAAAGTATTAGACACATATAGTTTTTAGCTGTGGAATTTTTACGTTTTGTGGCCCACTCGAAGTGGGGTGTTGGAAAACTGTTTAGAGGGATCGAGGGCGATGTTCCTTGCGAGGCTGGCGAATCGTACCGAGGCCCTGGGCTCTTGATTCAGGTCAAGAGGCAATATCACTGTGAACGGGCTCTTCACTTCTTGATCGAACTTCCAAGGACGATCCAAAGTTGCTTTAACGATGTATCGAACGTGCCCGAAATCGGACTCGAAGCTGCTTGGAAGATTCATGGGCAGGGCGCACTTGAACGGGAACTTGTGCTCCCCACTTTGTATTTCGATCTCGCCTCCTGAGGAAATTGCGCGTTGTTAATCCTTTATGTGACGAAGAGAGAGGGAGAAATGTATAGATTCTACCAGAAGCTGATCCAACTAGGTAATACTTTGTCTCGAAGTAATCCTCGCGGGCAGTGACCGTCTCAGTACCTTCCCTGTACTGTCCCCTATCGTCCATTTCTTGCTTATCGGTAGTCCAGCATGTGTTCGCGGTGCCTTTTATTTTTACGCTTATGCCTGTGAAAGAAAATTAAATCATTAAATAGTCTTGTAATGGAATTTTTAAATTATTACCTAGAGGAAATGATACTCTGTACGAGTGGTTATTGGTATCGTTATTTGCTTTACATTTTTCTTTCTTAGTATAAATTTTTTAGATTTCTTTTCTCTTTAATTTGTTTGAACAAGATTTATAAACTCTGTGAAATAGATGCTTCGTGACGTGGCTAATTAAATTGACATTCAACGGGGTTGTTATATTGCTAATTCTGCTTCTAATTCTTCCATTTAACATACCTCAGTTGGTTGCGAGCAGTTCGTATTGAAAGTGCAGGATTATATTTACAATAACACTCGAACGAACCGAACTGCACGGAAATATATTGCTCCGCGTGGAGGGGAGGCTTTAAATAATGTGACTGGTGTCACAAGCTCTTTGAGTTATTAAACGGTGCAGCTCAAAACGCCCGACCGGAACAAGGGAATTGAATCAGTACATGGCGGAGACGCTTTTGGAATTGCCGTTAATAATGAAATAATGGTGTAAATTTAAACGTGAGCCGAGTTTGGCCCGATGCTAATAACGCCTTGTATCAACGTCAATGGAACGTGACGAATAATTTCTCCTTGGTTAAAAGTGAAATATCGCAGAAAGATATTTCATATAGGTACTTAAAAAATTATGGGATATCCGAAAAACAAAATGACATTGCAAAATACATAATACGTAGACCGTGTCTAACACGTAATAGCACGTAAAGTATGGAATGTACAACGCGTTACAGAGGCGTTACAGCGTGACGGAAACAAACGTTCCACGGCTGATCATCACTGTCCGCTTCTACTGTGCGGGTGTGCACGGCCATGCTATAATTAAACTGCACCGTGCAAGAAAGAAACAATCTCCGCAGGAATGCAGCGACAAGAATCGCAAGATATGCGACGGATGTCATTTACAACTTGAAGCGTAGTCTAAATGGGACATTTATTAATTTCAAAATCGACAGGCACGTGTGCCACTCGGAAGTTAAATGAATAAACTCCATAAAATAAGAAACACAAAAAATCGATGAGTTAATCGTATCCTCGAGTGCTGGACTCGAGAAATTTACCAGAAAGTAGAATAGATTCAACCTGACTTTTGTAAGTCCAACATAGTCATCTCAAGCAGTAAATTCTAATTCGCCATGGTTTTACGTCTTCACTGGCTCACACCAGAGATGGGCAAAAAATTATCTGAAATAAAAATTTGTGTACGAAATTTTTATTTCAAATAATTTTTTGCCCATCTCTGGCTCACACCAATAATCCTACACTCTTTAAAATCGCATAACACTTTTAAAATTGGTCCAAACGACTTGAGTTTTTTTGAGAAGCTAGAAGGATTAGTTTACTAAGTGACGTGCTACGTCGTTTAAAAAAAAATGCAATTGGTCGGAATAGCAAAAAGAAAATAGTAAAGGTCGTTTTTATCAACATTTTTTCTTAGCCATTTAAGTAAGTTGTCTACATGCTGAAAATTCATGAAAATCGGTTAACGTTGCTCTGAGCTACAAACTACGAATTTCGCGATTTTCAAACACGTCACTTAGCAAACTAATGTTTCCAGCTTCTCAAAGAAACTCAACTCGTTTGGACCAATTTTAAAGCTGTTATGCGATTTTAAAGAGTGTACGATTATTAGTGCGAGCCACTGTATATATCCTAAAAATCATCGAAAGTGTTGTCCTAAAGTCCCAGAATATTTACTTAGCGAAAATTTTGCCCAAAACGTTCTCAGCAGCGAAAGCAACATAGCTACTAACATATTTAATATTTCTACATAACACTAACAATAACTCCGCCTCGCCCCAAAAACGATGTCACCCAGGAACCTAACAATACCAAACACCTTTGTCATCGTTACTTCCTTATCTCCGCTTGAATCACGCTTATAAATAAAACAGACCCAATACTATCAACAACGTCCCAAGTAGCCAGAGCCACGGCCCACCTTTCTCCACGTTCCTAGCACACCCTGATCGGATACCAAGGGACTCTGCGGTACATTCTACACCCCCGCGTTCAAAAGAGCACGTGATTGATCGGTGCCTACGATTTAGGAACACCTGTCGATCACCGGGCCTCAACGTGCGCGATCGAGATTAGCCAGGCGAAAATAGCTGGCGTGACTCATTCTACTTGGGATTTGCGAGCTGCTCGGCCACCGTACCTACCGCGTATCTTCTTCATGCTGTCCAGCACGACGACGATGTTCCCCGTGACCGTCTGGCCTGGGTAGTAGGTGCTCCAAGAATTGTCGAAGACTATCCGGAAATCCTTGAGCCCCATATCTGCCCGCGCGAGTGCACCTCACGTCGATAAACGTCGATCCACCCGGTAGACACCCTTTCGCCCCCTTTCTTCTTTTTATCTTTTATTAATTATTCCGCTCGCGTTGGAACCGTCTGGCAGAACAGAGCGCCGTTCAGGCAGGCGCTGGTTCCTGGCCTCCGTTCCGTATTTCGTATTGAACACACACCGCGGCTATATCGAGCCGCTCGTAAAAGCCGGTCCGTTCGTGCTCGCCAGTCCACGCCACACTACGGATCACTCGATATTTGTCTCTTCTGCGCAGATACCAGCTGACACCGTGCCCGGAGAACCTTCCCTACAGGTCCTTTTAAAAGCGCGGTGGCCGGGATGGGGGAACTTGAGTCGGAATTTAAAATTGCGGTCACACTTTGTTTGCAGTTGTTTAGATAGGTGGTTTTTATATTTGGGGTAGGGGAACTTGTGGTTTCCGTAGTGGAATTGGCTTTTTCGGTTGTTCGAGAATTTGTGGATTGAGCAACTGGGCCAATTGATGTGGGGATAATAGGCAGCGTGTTTTGTGCGGAATTTGATTGTTCTGTGAAATAATGTTTTAGTAAGGCGCTGTTCCGGTTTAGAGATAATATAAATAGGTGACATTTAGAAATTAATTAATGGAAAACTACTACATATAGTTTAATGACACTTTTTGGATTGTATTAAGGATTTCTTAAACTATAGAAATATATTTTTTGTTTTATAATTAATCGTTGCAGGCGGCAGTGGGGAGTCGTCTAAGTCGAGGCGTCAAAAAATTCACCCAAATCAGTGGAAACTGAAGCACCTAAACCATTGGTCTGAAATAAAAAAAAGCTAGATTATTAAAGGGCATGAAACTCGCTCGTGGACTTTGAGGTAAAAATTACAAAAAATGACATTTTTTGAGAAAATAACGACACTTGAAGTTTGAAATCACTTATTCCCTATATTCTCCGTCCTTTCAACGCTTTTAAAAATTACAAATTTTCATTTTTTTTTTCTTTACTGGTTTCTCGACCAGCCGGAAGTATATTCTTCAAAATAAAAGAAGTTTCAGTCGAATCGAACAATAACTTTTCGAGATATAGGTACCACCGATTTTAGGAGCACTGTTTCAAGAAAAACGCATATAACTTCGCAACTCAAAACTTCGGGAATTTTAAACACATATTCTTAAAAGGTTGAACATTCGGAAAATGAAATAAAAAAATCGATTTTTAGAGCGGAACCTCCCCTTAAGATCGCTTAAATGCGAGAAGTTTGTATTCTCAAAGTTACATTACGAAATCAATGCTTCTGAATTTTCAACAGAATTGAATCAAATTATACTTCGAAAAATTGTTCAACCCTCGGTTATCACACTGGGCCAAAATGGCCCAATATTTGACTTTAATCTTTGAGGCATCATTGAAAATGGTACTACTGTTTTAAACATGATGATACTTCAACTGTTAATTTTCAAAGATGAACTTAATTTAACAGATAGTTTTCAAACATCAGTATGGGTTAAAAAATCCTTAAACATTCCTTTGAATGCCACGTCCCCCATTCTTTAAGCGTCCTATATACCCAAATTATGCCGAAGCTAAACTAACAATGCACTATTATCAATAAAGGCAATTTATCCATAAGAATCGTTTAATAAAATCTAAAATATTCCTTGCAAGACCGCGACCCCTATTTTTTAAACTTCCTATACGTCCACGCTGTAACGACGATGACGTAACGACGTTGCGTGGCCCCATTGGTTCAGCATAGGTAAACATGCGCCGAGTAAAATCCACGTTTTCCAATATCGTAGTAATATTCGTCGCTGAAAGGCAACACGCATGTCCCATTTCACGCTGCATGACGTCACCGACCGATAACAGATAAGACAGCGATAATGCAATTGACAAATACCATCGACAATCATTCTCGGGCCAGGTTTAACTCGTATCCGCGAAAGTAGGGTCAGAATCGCCACGCTTGCTGAGCAAATCGGATGAATCAACAGTCGACCCTGTTATCGTTTGTTTACTCAGTATTTATATCGACTTTAATTGGACTTCGTTTACATATTCGTTTTTCATATGACGCAGGACTTTTTCAAACACACACTTCTCGTCGGAAATTTTGTTAATACTTGTTCTCGTGAATCTTAGTTTCTTTTAAGATCTCTATAGTAATGACCAAAATAGAATTTAAATTGTGGACTGTAACAGAAATAAGATATTTTGATTGCAAAGATTTATAGCTTAAAGTTTATGTCCCTAGATTGCGGGAGATTGTGAAATGACCAGTGGAAGTAATATTATACGTAGAGTATTTAGTTTGTTATTTAGATATGTAAAAATATGAGTTTTAAAGTTTCTTTTAACTGCCACTGTAGATCTTGCTACTGATAAATTTCAGGCCACACCTTAGTGAATTAAAAACAAACTCTTTCGTAGAAATTAAATTACAGTTCATCTGTGAGATTTCTTAAAATGTTTCAGGGTTTACTCTCTGCCCTTAGCAAGAAAATTTGTTCTTGTTTTTTTTTTTCAGGGGATCCAATTTGTGTATACGACTAATCATAAATTCGGAACCCCTTGTGAAGCGACAAGAATTGCTTCATGGAAATTGAGTATCAGTTCGCACATAGAACTTCTCAGAAACCTCAGTTACTTTCTTTTTCATTGAAGAAGGAAGACGCTGTTTTATTTACGTAACCACGATACATTGCTGATTCCATCGCAATAGTTCTGCATCTTTTATCCTGAATAAAGAAACAGCTTGATCGATAAATCGAACGAGTAAGGCAAAATGAGGGCGCTTTGGAATTGTGAAAACTGAGATATGTAAGGAACATTCAAAATTGGAACGACTTTAGTGGAGCCAAGGAGAATCTTGACAAACATTCGTTTGCTCAATGTTCAATAATAATTTCGATAAAGGCTCGAACATTGTAGCCGCAATTTTTTATTTCACCCTCGTAATGGCGTTTCGTTTCGAAAAACGTGCTCAAGGCCTACACGTCGTATGTTACGGAAATTTATCTTCACGTCAAACGTAATTGGACGTGTTTTCGCGAGACAAAATACGAACTGGTCGACGTAAAGCTAATGTCACATACTGGAAGATATTTCTCACACACGAATACGCGCATTTAATATATTTCACCTTCGTTTAGCTCGATCGTGAAATAAACTCGTCCGGAAAAATTCCTGTAGAATTCGATATGGCCGAGCACAGAGCACGAAAGGAATATTTGAGTCTTATAAATAATTCAAGGGCACGGACTTCTTTGAAACTGACCCATTTAGAATTCACTTCCGAGCACCGAGATTTTCGATTTTCCGATAGGCTTGATGAAATTGAAATTGCGATAAGAATATCACAATTATAATCATCCATGGCAACTAGAGAGTGGAAATGTTATTTCTAAGCTAAAATTCATTATTAAATTTCTCTTGGGAATTATACAGCTATCGAAAGAAGGGCGATTTAATTTCAATTATAACTGTAAAATATTAAAGAAAATAAAAATATGATGGCATGACGTGGCAGTACAAGAGCAGTGGTTGAAACAGAAAAAGTTTACTATAGTTTCCTAACGCTTCGTCATACAAACGTGAACTTATTCATCCAATTAGGTGGTCTCGACTAGTGGATGACTCATGGGAAAATTATTTTTCGCGTGATGCCTCTGATGCAGATCGATAATTCGAAATGGAACCCGTGCTCGAGTCCACTTGAAGCGGATTAAAGTTACAATCCTCGCCTTCACCCCTTTCACAAGTTCCACCCCTTTAAGACAGTCTACGTCATTTGAAAAGCAGCATAATTTAGCGATAATGCATTTAACAAACACTGATGCGCTGAGAATAATACACGAGCGTAGATGAAACTTTGATGAATATTTTTATAACTGTTCTCCAATACTTGGAATTATAATTTTTATAGAATATTATTTTTCAGTTGGCCACGATTCCCAACCCCTAATAGAAACGTCGATTTGACGTAGAAGGGTCCATTGCAGCCCACGCCCAAATGTAAATAAAGATGGATTGCCTATAACGTCAGAAATCATTTGTCTCCCTGTGCCAGCACAGAATATTCCACTCATTCAAGTCGAAACGTAAATAAATCCAGAGAAAACAAAAATCGCCATAATTATCCCCGTCGAAAAAGAACACGCAATTCGAGCATTTAAAAATACTAAAAACCTAGTATCAAATAAATAATCCAAACCCGAATTATAATCCCCAAACAACTAAGTCCACTGTCAAGACTAAACCATTCCAAATTTCACTTCACAAACCCTCAAAATCTTTCCACCCTCTACAACAGAGCAATATCCTTCCCCCCATGACCCAAAAATAATAATCTTGAAAAATGAACGCATATGAAAAAAAATCCTCTAACACCCCTCCTCCCCCCCCATCGTGCGAATTTATTCACCCGTGATCCGAAGCGGGCGCGAGAAAGACGCCCCGTTATTTTTACCCAGGGTAATTATTTAATGTTTTGGCAAATAACCCAAATGACCCTCCAGCTTGCCGGGACGGCGGATCGATAGCGCATCGATTCAGCCGGTGGATGCACCTTTCCCGAGTGCATCGTCACCTGGGCGAGATCCCCGATACCTGCGGGAACACCCCTTCTTTCATGGTGGACCCGCGAGCGGCATTGTCTCTGGCCGACCGACGGCGTCGCCGTGGCCGCCGTCTTCGTCGCCGTTGCTTCCTTCCCGGAGGCGGCTATTCCGCGCAAGCTCCGGGCCGTTACTATTGATCCGAGCATTTCGCCCGATGGTCGCCTCAGAATACCACGGACGGTCCGCACACCGTAAATATTCGTTCGCCGCGCCGTGGCCGAGTGACTTACGCGGATAGAACCGCTGGAATAACGTGGAAAAACGTGGCCGAACATGGTCGGAGGAGTGACGGAGGACGGACCTCTTATTCGACCCGTTGATTCCGGTGAGTGGAGTCCCCGTGGCCGCGATAATCCGTCCCAGCATTCTGGCGTCCGTCGTGCTTCGCTCGGCCCTGCCTCATGGCCAACGTCGACCTACCCGTCGACGGCCCCGGGCCCCCGGGCCCCGTGCGATTCCACCACGTCGCTGTCCTCGGTGCCTCTTCGGGGGCCAGGCTAATTGCCGATAGATGATCTCGAGCGGGTAGATTCTTCGTCGAAGGAATCGTGGCGCCTCTTAGCCGTGCACGCGGACAGCTGTTACCTTGGGCCTGGCTCGTCCAGGATCGCTCGTACCCCGGGTCTTCCCATTCGATCTTCATTGCTCTTTCTCCGGTGGCTTTGAATTGGTAGCGCAATGGTTCGCTAGCTGGATACGTGGCAGGGTGCCTGGCACCCTTGTTCCAACGCTCGCTGGGGACTGTAGGGAATAAGTCACCCGCGGGGATGTACGCAGGGGACCATGGGCCCTTCCATGGTCGAGGAGCGACCATGTGGCGGTTTCAGTCGATCAATCCTCTGATTCATTGAGCTTCCAGGAACTCGACGACGCGTTCAGGGTTTTGGGGATGAACGTTGTGGATAGTTTTAGGGGCTAATGGAAATTTTACTGCTGGTGCTATTTATAGTGAAACTTAAGGTAGTGGGGTTGATGGGAGATCCTTTGTTACAATCCATTTCGGTGAAGGTGTCGTCGTGATTGATATACGTAGCGCTTGATAGTACTATATCTTATTGTTAACACAGAATGTTGAATCTTCTGGGCATCAGTAATTTTGATAATCCATGTAATTAAGAGACCAAGTGATGGAAGAATTTCCAGTACTGCAATTCGAGGTAAAGATACCAAATCTTATTTACCCATTCGAGCTTCCATTTTTATAATTCTTCTTCAAAATTCTACCCAAAGAACCAGCTTCTCACAATGCGATTCCGAACCTCCACACGTAGAAGCCAGTGTTTCAGTAACGAAGGCCCGGACAAGTTTATTTTTCGTCGTCCCGGGTAATACAGCGACGCTAGTAAACATACAGTAAGAAGTCGGGGACGCTTGTCGCCCCCGAGCTGTCACTGTTGCTAGTGCGCGGTTGGAAGATGGAAAGATCAAATACGCCTGTATCGGCGGTGCTTAATCTGTCAGCTACGGTATTCTCGATAAGGGGGTGAAATTTTACAAGGGGTACGGCGTTGTTGCAGTGTCGACGACAACGGTAATCGCGCTATGCATCGGCGCCGCTTTTCTACTTTGCGCCGTCGCGATGACCTGGTGGCTTTGCCGACGGCGTCGCGAGCACACCAAGCTCAATTCCGAGAAGTCCTTGGCGTTCAGACCGCCCCACAGGAAGCCGACGGCGGTCAAGAGTCCTGGCAGCACCAGCCACTACCTGAAGAAGAGCCCCAGCCCCACAGGGCCCGCCAAGAGCCCTCCTGGCTCCGGTAGACAGACGCCAAGCCCGACCGGGTCCCAACCCTCCAGCTCCTCTCAGCCCAGGACACCTCAGGGCACAGGTAAAGATGTCACTTCCGTCGTTATTAACAGGACGATGGTTATTAATGTACTTCACTGATATCAAAATGGAGGGTTCAGAAGCTAATCGGTGGAAGTACATTAAAACCGAGATTTACACTGTTTGTCCTCTGAATAATTTTGCCTAGCAACTCGGTGGTCATTAATATAAGTACCGACGTTTATTGCTCACGTATGAAAGTAGTGGCTTAATTGATTTAGCAACTGAACGTTTTAAGAAGAAGGAGGTTTTTGAACTACGTAACTCAATTTCAGGGAAACGTGGATGATTGCAAACTGATTCGCTTCTGAACCCTCGAAGTGTACTCACCTCGTGTGATGATACACTTTTGAAGAATGCTTGAAAACCCACTAACGAGGGAAGATCCCGAACCCGGAAGTTCAAAAAATTCTGAAACTTTGTGAATATGTAGGGAATTTCCTTCTGATTACAACGCAATTTTTGCTTGCTGCCCAAATTCACACTAAGGGGGTGTAATTGACCCCTGAAAATCCGGTTATTTTCCGAATTTGTGTTATTACTCGTGAACTGTAAAATAATTTTTTTTAACAAATGATAGATAGATCTAATTAATAGAAGTAACTTTTGTCTCGAAACTTTTTTTCTATCTCTTACAGTTCGCAAGTTATAACACCAAATCGGAAAATAGCCGAATTCTTGGGGTTTAATTTCAACCCCTTCGAGTGAATTTGGAGGAAATCCCCTACATATTCACGAAGTTTCAGAATGTTTTGAATTTTCGGGTTCGGGATCTTCCCTTGTAAGTCCATTTTTGCTAAAACTCGTATTTTACCACCACTAAATTGTACATTTCTTGTGAAAAATAAAAATCGATTCTTCTCGTTTTGGCCTAAAAGTTTTTGGCATCATGGTGAAGATACACCAGTGTATTTTATCCCTCGTATATTCTTTCTATTGGAAGTATCGTATTTCTGTTATCGTGAATAATTTAAGCTTTCTTTGGCTACTACTGCAGGTACCACTGTATACTTGGAATTTGAATTCTCCCTCGCGATGCTTGTAGTTTTGTCTTACAAGGGAACACCGCGAACCCGGACTCACCGATTGGAACATAACTTTGTGGGTTTTTAGAGTGACTCAAAACAAGAACAACGGTGTATTTCATTTGGGCCCTATCGCCCTTTAAGGGGGTGAAAACTAACCTCAAAATCAAATTGGCACTTCTACTTTTTCGGGTATAACTCTCAAAGTACAACAGGCAGAAAAAAATGTTTCAAACAAAAGTTTAATGGTGCAATAAGGGCTACAAACTTGCGTTAACAAAATTTTGAAAAGTGATTAAAAAAAATACCTGAACCAAAAAACCTTTTTTCAAAATTTTGCTAACGCAAGTTTGCAGCGCTTATTGCACCATTAAACTTTTGTTTGAAACATTTTTTTCTGTTTGTTGTACTTTGAGAGTTATACGCGAAAAAGTGGAAGTGTCAATTTGACTTTGAGGTTAGTTTTGAGGTTCGATAGGGCCCAAATGAACCGTTCTTCTTGTTTCGAGTCACTCTAAAAACACAATCGGTGAGTCCGGGTTCGCGGTGTTCCCTTGTTAACAAGGAATCGGGTTTTTTTAAGTAGAAATATATTATTTTGTGAATTTTTCAACCCTTCTATTTTTTAACCGACTTCAAAAAGGAGGAGGTTATAGATTCGTCCCGTTTCTAATTTTGTTATGTTTGTCCCCGCATAACTGCTCAGCATATGGGCCGATTTTGATGATCTTTTTTTTATTCGAAAGAGGGCGATGCCCCGGTGGTCCCATCCTACACTGCATCAACATTGGCCCAATATTTTGCCAGTTCTGCTTAATAATAAAGACTATTGTCACCTAATTATTATTATTTTATCTCCTCAGCATGTTGTGTCAATATATATCAAACTAAAAAGTTAAGAGTAACAAAATTTTAAAGAAAATTAAAGCCGACTTCAAAAAAATAAAATTGCACTAAAAAGAAAAAAATAATTTTTTCCCTTATTTAATCTACGACTCTCATATTTTTTAAGCCGGTGCCTCATCATTTGCACTGTGTAAATCTGGCGCCCGACTTAAAAAATAAAAAGTCGGTAGATTAAATAAGGGAAAAAATTATTTTTACTTTTTAGTGCAATTTTATTTTTTTGAAGTCGGCTTTAATTTAAAATTTTTTTTTTTTATATTTGTTCTCGGACCGATCTAGAGTCTATTATGTTTGAATAGGCAATGAATAGATGAGAGATATGAATATAATATGAATATAATTTGTCTCAGAGAATTTCTTGAGGAATCTTTTTCAGAAGAAAGTCTCCCCTTTCGCGATATTGTCAGGCGCCACTGTGTGGTATCAGTAACTCGATTTTTGCGGGAATGGAAGTCTCCAAAATTGAATCACCACCCTCCCGATGTAACCCCGCCATACTTTCCCGTTCCTTCCCAAAATCGAATTTACGCTGAGAAGCAGAAGACCTGACAATACAAAAGTATTTACAAAAAATTGAAATAAAAAAATTCAATTCTAAACTAAAATTCACACAACCCCAGAAAAGTTGACTGTGAAACGTCCAAGACTTTCCATTCGCCACGCTAAAGCTTGAAAAGAATTTCCTAAAGGGTTACTAAAAATCGTCTGTTTTTCGAACGCTCTTCGATATTATGTTAGTAGAGATCGGTTGGGTAGGTTCATAAGGGTACGCGGCTAATTGGGTATTGTTTGGCCGTTCATCGACTGCAGGCACACCAGCTCAGACACCTTCTGGCGAGGTCACCCTCAGCATCGAGAATGAACGTGACAAGGCGGAGATCGAGAACAATGAGAAAGTGGAGCGCGAGAAGAACCACACGGCGGAGAATAACGAGGATAGCCTGGGCCAGTTGGTATTCAAGCTGCGATACGTGAGCGAGCAGAATGCACTCGGCGTGACCGTGGTGAACTGCAAGGGGCTGCCCGCCAGGGAGCAAAACGCCACCAGCGATCCTTACGTTAAACTGAAATTGTTACCTGACAAACAGCAACAGGTGAAAACGAGGGTCCTCAGGAACACCAGGGACCCAGTCTACGACGAGGACTTCACGTTCTTTGGGATATCGAAGGATCAGCTCGAGGTACATTCGTTGTAATTCACTATCCCTGTTATATAAAAGATAGCTGCATGATTTTTCATGGTAATCTTTATGATGCAGACTTTTGCTTTTGAACTTATAACACTTTGGAGGAATGGTTTAGATTGCGATAGTGGTTGGTGGTTCTAAGGTCGAATGATTCTAATATTTAAAGATTTGTTAGTGTGCTGTTGGGTGTGATAAGATTGTTGACCGAATTGAGATTAAATTTAAGTTCGAGTCAGATTTAGTGACTTCGACTGTGAAAAGTCTTCAGGATAGATTGTGCTTTACTCGGACAGTAACAGGGGTGATTCATAAAACAAGCTTTTCCACTATCGTTCACAGAAAATCAGTCTGCACTTCATAGTACTCAGCTTCGATAGATACTCCCGTGACGATATTATCGGTGAATTGACGTGTGCACTCTCATCGGTGCCTGGATTGGATAGCGCTGGTAACGAGATATCATTGTGTCGAAAAATCTGCCCCAGAAGCCTGAAGGTGAGCAACCGCTATAGAAATAACATCGATTCGAGGACCGTATTATGGATTCTAGATGAAAATAATTTTATTTATTAACTATGTAATTGTGAGAAATTTAAAGTTCACTAAATCTTCTTAGGTATTACTCAACTAATAAAATACTTACAAGTTTTCTTTTCTACACAAAAATCTTCGAATTAACTTCGATACACTGAGAAATTTAAAGTCCACTAAATTTTCTTATCACTCAACTGACAAAATACATAAAAGTTTTCTTTTCTACACAAAAATCTTCGAATTAACTTCGAAACACTGAGAAATTTAAAGTCCACTAAATTTTCTTATCACTCAACTGACAAAATACATAAAAGTTTTCTTTTCTACACAAAAATCTTCGAATTAACTTCGAAACACTGAGAAATTTAAAGTCCACTAAATTTTCTTATCACTCAACTGACAAAATACATAAAAGTTTTCTTTTCTACACAAAAATCTTCGAATTAACTTCGAAACACTGAGAAATTTAAAGTCCACTAAATTTTCTTATCACTCAACTGACAAAATACATAAAAGTTTTCTTTTCTACACAAAAATCTTCGAATTAACTTCGAAACACTGAGAAATTTAAAGTCCACTAAATTTTCTTATCACTCAACTGACAAAATACATAAAAGTTTTCTTTTCTACACAAAAATCTTCGAATTAACTTCGAAACACTGAGAAATTTAAAGTCCACTAAATTTTCTTATCACTCAACTGACAAAATACATAAAAGTTTTCTTTTCTACACAAAAATCTTCGAATTAACTTCGAAACACTGAGAAACTTAAAGTCCACTAAATTTTCTTATCACTCAACTGACAAAATACATAAAAGTCTTCTCCGACTCTCAACTCGAGAAGTCTTAACAATCGCGAAAAATACCAATAAAGATAGCGTGGTAATTATAACACGTATCAAGTTTAAAATTCTTGAAACGTTTCGTGCCACGTGGCCCACTGGTAGCCCACGATATTCATCGTAAATAAAACTTTCATTCAAAGGAAAACGGTAATTACACTTCTCACCTCAGCATCGAAACAAAGTATAATAAAGTAAAGCTGTAATTACGAAGAATATAACACAACTACTAAGTACCTTTCTATAATTAAATATTCTTGAATTTCCACCGTGGCACAGTTAACTACTTAGTCACTTAACCGTAATTAACCCATACTTCGAGTGGCGTCGGCGTGTTTTCACGCCGAGGGATTTGCGTCCCGTTGCCATTTCCTGGAAAGTTTACTTTGAAAACAAACCAAGCTCGGAGTTTGCTTTCCACGAAACTTTCCCGGCAGTGGCGATCTCTGGGCAATGCCAAGCCATCTTAAACGGTGTTTTTCAAAATCTTAACCCACTCGAACTATTAATATAAGAGAATGTGGTCGAAGCCTGAAAAGGGAAACGCTGCGTTTCATTTTACAGATTCAATCGCAAGGCAGGGGAGAGCTGCTGGTTTCCCTTTGCTGGCAACCCATCAACAACCGATTGGCGGTGGTTGTGCTGAAGGCGCAGAACTTGCCCAAGATGGACGTGACCGGCCTGGCTGATCCATACGTCAAGATCTATCTCGTGTACAACGACCAGCGCATCGCCAAGAGGAAGACGCGCGTGAAGAAACGCACCCTCAACCCGGTCTTCAACGAGTCCTTCGTTTTCGACATTCCAAATGGCGCGGATGGTCTTAACAACGTCAGCCTCGAGTTCCTGTTGCTCGATTGGGATCGTGTTACGAGAAACGAGGTACGCCACCGAAAATATGCCGCATTGGAAAAGATTCTTCCCTTTTTATAAACACTGTTATTCCTTCTTATCCACTTGAAACAACTAACTCGTCTTTTGAAGGTAATTTTTCTCTTATCCCCGAGCTTTCGGGAAGAAACAGTTTTCCTTTTTGAAAGTAAATTGAGGAGCTGAAATGGTAAATGGTAAATGATGTAAGTGCCAGAGGTGAAAATTTTCAGTATTTTCTATAAACTAAAATAAATTATTCCAGCTCTTGCAGCATTTACCACCGAATTCAGCATGGAATTTGCATTACTGAAAAAAATTTCCTTCTTCACTGAAAAAAATTATTATCCATTTCTTTGCCACTTACATCGTTTACTATTTCAACTCCTCAATTATTGCAACAATGCATTCGTTATATTCGATGTTTTTTTAATTTTTAAATGTTTTCCTTTTTCCTCTTTACTACACCTGATTTTTATTAAACTGTTATACATGTAATGGCAGTGGCGCACTCAGGATTTAATCTTGGGGGGGGGGGGGGGCTGAGTTGAAGGGATGAAAATATTTTTAACGAAAAATTCAATAAAATTCATTAGGCGATTACAAAAATTTATTTAAACATTAAAATCCAGTTTCCTTTTCTTTTTACAAAGCTCTTGAATCACTTTAATCGTGGTTACATTAATCTTTTTTTATCTCTGGGTGCTCCACTGTGTAATGGTGTACTGATGCAATTCTTAGGAACGTAGGAACACAAAGGAAATATAAGGAATATTTCTGAGACTAACCGGAGATTTTACGCGCGACAGTGCCGACCAAGGAAAATACATTAAATTGATAGGGTTACTAATTGCGTGTCGCGAAATATGTGCACAGGGTGTACTACGCATTAATATTTATATCCTTTCGTATTATGTAATTCCCCGGCTGGTCGTAGGTACAGCGTCACGCTACCGAAAGTCGTACACCCGACTTGCGTAGCGTGATTTTTCGCCATTTTCTCTCGTAACGTGATGCAAGACCTGGCTGGGCAGAATTTTATCGAGGGATCAATGCAAGGGCGGTCTAAGAATTTTCAGAACTCTGCACTTCTCACTGCTGAAGCTGAATAGAAAGCACCTACACCGTGTAATTGGGACAAGCATCGACTGTGAAACAGCAGTAGACATGAAATACAGTTGTTACACAAAATTGAATAATACCGTGAGCTATATCTGCTCTAATACTCTTGTGCTTTTGCGCACCCTCATATGGATGGACGTTGCTTTTTATTTTAAATAGAACTCTTTGTTTAATGTGCCGCCAGTGCAGTGTACAGATAGACTTATATTTTTATAGTGTGACAGAAATTCGCAATCGATAGACAGTGAAAAGTAAAATTATATTTAAAGGAATATTCTATTCAGTAGGATACTCTTTTTGCAGTAGAATCAGACACGGAACAAAGTGCTATTAACCGGGGGCGGATTTTGGAGATTTGGCGCCTCTAGGCTAGCAAGTGTCTACCGCCTTTTCTGCGAAATATCGTCAAATATTTTAATTTAAAAGAGTCGAGACAATTTCGAAATTAATTCAATATGGCAGCTCACATATGAGTTATTGCTAATTTGCTGTGTGAAAAAGAAGTGAATTGTTTTTAAAGTTGTCTCAAGCCTCTGTGTTTAAACCTTTCTCAATTTCTTTCGTTCAAAATTTGTCGCTCCCCAAAATGTGCCGTACCCTAAAATTTGATGCTCGCAAAATTTGACACTTCCCAAAATTTGCCGCTCCCCAAAATTTTCCGCTCAAAATTTTCACTCCTCCAACTTACCAAAATTTATCGCTCCCCAAAATTTGGCGCTACCCAATATTTACCACACAATATTTGTCGCTCCAAATTTACAGCTTCCTAAAATTTGTTGCTCCCTGAAAATTGCCGCTTCCCAAAATTTGACGCTTCGCAAAATTTGCTGCTTTCCAATATTCGCCGCTCCAAATTTGTCGCTTTCCAAAATTTGCCGCTTCCCAAAATTTGTCGCTCCTCCAAATTTACAGCTTCCCAAAATTTATCACACCCCAAAATTTGTTGCTCCCCAAAATTTGACGCTTCTCAAAATATTCCGTTCAAAATTTGTCGCTCCTCCAAATTTATAGCTTCCCAAAATTTATCGCCCCCCAAAAGTTCTTGCTCCCCAAAATTTGCCGCTTCTCAAAATTTGACGTTTCTCAAAATATTCCGTTAAAAATTTGTCGCGCCTCCGCATTTACAGCTTCCCAAAATTTATCGCTCCCCAAAATTTGTTGCCCCCCAAAATTTGACGCGTCTCAAAATTTTCCGCTCAAAATTTGTGGCTCCTCCAAATTTATAGTTTCCCAAAATTTATCGCTCCCCAAAATTTGTTGCTCCCCAAAATTTGCCGCTTCTCAAAATTTGACGCTTCCCAAAATTTGACGTTTCTCAAAATATTCCGTTCAAAATTTGTCGCTCCAAATTTACAGCTTCCCAAAATTTATCGCTCCCCAAAAGTTCTTGCTCCCCAAAATTTGCCGCTTCTCAAAATTTGACGCTTCCCAAAATTTGACGTTTCTCAAAATATTCCGCTCAAAATTTGTCGCGCCTCCAAATTTACAGCTTCCCAAAATTGATCGCTTCCCAAAATTTGTTGCTCCCCAAACTTTGCCGCTCCCCAAAATTTGTTACTCCCGAAAATGTATCAGTCTCCAAAATTGACCGCTTCCCAAAAATTGCCGTCCCCAAAATACTCGCTCCCCGAAATTTGCCGCCCTAGGTTGCAGCCTGCTTAGCCTCTTCACAAACCCGCCCCTGTCCGCAAGCAAAAAACTCGCTTAATCGTCGAGCGAAATTTACCATTTACCAGAAATTTTCCATCCCTTTTCGCCAATTTCAAATACAGTTCTAAGAAACTCTGCGTAACTCGAGTAGTAATATCGTCTCCACAAAGGTAAAGCAACGTTGTTCGTCTCGTCGCAGCCACTGTTAACGCAAGCGCACGTGTTTTAGGTGATCGGACGGCTCGAGTTCGGCGTGCCAAATAGTCAAAAGTCAGCTATGAACCATTGGAGAGAAGTGTGCAGCTCGCCGCAGAGGCAGATCGCTGATTGGCACAAATTAAGGGAGTAACTGGACATCTCCCTGCCCTATCGACTTTCCTGGAAATCCCCGTCTCCAAACTATCCAAACGCCCCGTGTCCTTCCCCATTGTGAAACCACCAGCCCCTTGAAACCCCGCGATGAAGTGGGGTATCTGTTTTGTAAACCTAAAGGTGGAGTCATACGGACCGTGAATCGGCGATCTATGCGCGTGAATCGCCGAACCCACGCGCCGTCTGATCGGTCATGGCTCGCCGAGTCGTGCTCGCCAAGCGGACTTGCCGAGCCTGGACGAGCCGAGCAAGCTCGCCGATTCACGTTCCGTCTGAATCCACCTTAATACTCGATGTATATTAGGCTTGAAGCGAGTGGCGGCACGTCCACCCGCGATCGATGCAACTGCGGATGCACCGCGCGAGACCGGCTGCACGTTGCGTGCACAATTGATCTTGATCGCGCGACTAATATCCACCTACCACGGGCATTGATTCGATCACAGGGACACGCGTGATTCTTGCCAATGTTCCAACCGGGAATACCTCACGTTTTATTGCATTCATAAATATTCCCTTATCGTCCTCGAAAGCTCCAGCTATCAGCTTCATGCTCGTTAAAAAGTGTTTTATTAAGTTTCCACAACTTTGCTCGTAAAATGTGATTTCAGATTTTTTCTTTCTCTTTTTTGGTACTATCTACCAGAGATAGGCAAAATTTGTATTTAACTACAAATTTCGAGTAACGAATTAAAGTTAAAAAAATTAGTAGCCATTTCTCGAATAAAGTTAATTTTTTCAACTTTTATTCCTTACTCGATATTTTTATTTAAATAAAATTTCGCTTGAAGTTAAGTGAAGCTCGAGCCAAGTTTGTGGAATTTTTTTGGCTTCTCCATGAAATTATTAACGAAGCTGGATAGACGAATCGAAGCTCTAATCTGGATAGTCAGTTCCTCCGCGCTTCGAGTGTTTAAACGGACGACAGATCCGATCTAAAAATCTTGGCCACTGAGATCGCTAAATTCGTAGTCCCAAGCAGATCTATTTTCTTTCCGTGAGTGGCTCCATCCGATCGCAGTGGCAGACGATCGCGGGTAAAACGCATTACAAGATGCTTTACGATATAAATATAGTTGTTAAGATTTCCGACCAGATGGCAAAGAGGGGAGGAAAGCGAAGCAGTTAACTACGATCTAATCGGGCAACCCCCGATTGTTGGATTCTACTGTCGGGCACGCAGGGTCGTGCTTCCAAAGAGATCACTGCTTTTTTCACAGCAACTTTTACGGAAGGGCTCCTTAATTGCGCGTCGCGAGCTCAAAGATGGATCCTTGGCGGCAGGCTCTCGAGGGGGCATTATCATTTTAAAAACTTCAGGAGACGTGTATTATACGAGAGGTCGAATCGAATAGGTTTTAACAGTAACATTTCATCAGAGAGGCACGATCCACTGAATTGCCGATGAATAATAACGCGTGTCAACAGGTCAGTGGTTCTCAATCCTTACCGCAACGTGATTTCTGAAATAATGGAAAAACGGGGACGTTCTCGAGAGATGTTCGCACGACCCTGCTGGATCACAAAGACCATCGTTTTTTGGTAAAGTTAATGTGCATTAATCGTAAAAAGATGTCTAGAGCCAAGCGATGCACCCGCAAATGTGTTTAATTTGTTCGTTTGCGCTGGCACAAGGATCCCTCCAAAAATTTTCACGGAACAACAAACTGGTACAATTTTTCAACATAATTTCCATTTAATCCCTGATCATTGCATACTAAAAAATTCGACTTTCTCATTCTCAATTATTTATCCTTTTAATATTTACGAATTATAAAAGCCAGAGTACAAACTTCAAACTGTGCGAAGTACTGACGAATAATTGAGGCACATACGTCGAGTAGAATTCCCTCTGAAAACTATTGGAGCGATTCTTGCGAAACTAACGCAAAGATCCACGAGACGTGGGGACGATCCTGGAAAAGTCGTGAACATCGGTCCAGCTTAAAAACAATATTACGATTAATCGTTCCTGTTCCAAAATCCCCTAGCTCCACGTCAAGTGGCCGAAAGCTGGCACGATCATTAGTAGTAAGGAAAAATCGCTGGTAAACGCTGGCTTCAGCGTCGGCCTGCCCGCGGCGAGTTGTAATTTCGAAAAGATCTAAACCAACACCGCACTGTCTCCTGCAAAGAACGCTGCTGCGAAGAGTCAAGTAGTTACGCCGTTCCGCAGCAACCCCGAGACCCGTTCGATTATTTTTTAAACCGTACGCCTACTTTGCGAATACTTTTTCCACTTCCCAGTGGAACATCCATCCCCCTTATTTTTCACCGCGAGACACTTTCTTGCGTAACCGTGGAACGGGGTCGAGGAATTGTGACGTTGTTTTCGAGTGGCAACGGAAGCCGCCTCGCGATTGTAAATATGTAATTTACGTTTGAATAGAAAAGGGAATGCGAAGCATTTTAGTTACGAACCCCTCGTGGTTTCGATCGCTAACGACGGCGGAATTGGAGCGTACGATTACGGTCCGTGAGCAAAAATTCCACGCGGCATGGAAGTACACGCAGTTGTAGCGAAAAGAAAGTTTAAAAAAAAATACGAGACGGTGACAGAAATGAGATACATTATGCCTTCAAATTTGCATCTAAAAAAATACGGGGGTTAGTTGAGCAGGCATGGGAAAAATGTGGCTTCCAAACTTTCTTTTGGCCACCACTGTGTACGACAGACTGTGACACCGGATGGAAGAAGTAGCTAGCCTGGTGGTACGCTTTGAGCAGCATGGTCACGCGAATACGGAAACTCGCTTCCCGCGTGCCAAGTAATCGTTGACTCTGATTTACACGATTAAATTGGATACGTTGTTCGTTAAGGGTACCAGTCGCTTTGTCGAAAATGAAGCATTTCTTTTTCAATTAATTACGAAGAAATAAATTGAAGCTGGGTCTTGTCCTTCGACACGTTGTTTGTTACCATCATAAGCTTTAAAAGAACAAGTTTGTTTAGCAAAAAATATGCGTTATATATGACGCCACAGGTGGATCATTGAAGAGGCTTTTTAAAAAAGTTTCGTTTGTTTGGCAGCGATTTTGACGAAACGAAATTCAGCGACCTGCTGGTAAATTCAGCTCGAGAATACCTCTGGTTCTGCACTGAACCTGTAAAAGAAGCAAAGTTACGATAATTACAGCTGCGAAATGGCGATTTTTCGAAAAAACGCCTTTTTCGTTAGACAAAGTTGAGGTTTTAGTTTCTTTTCGCAAAGAATAAGAGTCTTAAGTTCGTGCAGCCCTAAGTTACTGGTCCTGCACAGCTTATAAATCTGATTTAAATAAATTTAAAAAAAGATATTCGTATAACTTAAATATCCAATAAAAAGTCCTGAAAGTTTAAAAAAGATTCATTACGTAGTTTGCTTTTAATAAATTTCCAAAGATACCTTCACTTTTCGGGCCATTGCCGTGGTGTCCCCCTCTAAAAGCTTGTGCTGTTAACAAGACCCAGCTTCAATTTATTTTTGTAATTAATTGAAAAAGAAATGCTTCATTTTCGACGAAAGCGACTGCCTAGTAGCCTTAAGCACGCAAATGCTCGATTCTGTTGGAAATTTGCTATTGGACAGCATGTCGGTGCGTCATAAATTCTTATCACACGATTGGTGTACTTTATCGGTTGTTCGGTAAATTTAGATACGTATATAAATATGTAATTAACCGACGATCCTAAATAGGCGGAAAGTTAATAGTTTTCTATCTGTTTTGCTAAAAGGTCGATCGCTTTCAGATTACTATCCGCCGGAAATACATTTAATTGTGTAAGTGGAGTTGTTTATGGTTTAAAGGCCCCGTTCGCATGCATAATGACACACGAGGCTTCGACGAATGCCGATTAAGCGTTGCCTTAGGCCCGTGCTCGCCGAAACTTCGGAGAGTTACTTTAAACTTGAGGCCACCTTTGACGCGCAGCTTCGAGCGGCGCAGGTTGGAAGCACGAGTAAAGTAACTTTAGGATACCTGGCATTAACCGATCATCGCTAATCACGGAATATTCGCTGCGCTCAGGACTTCTTTTCTGGCGGCTTTTGTGTAGCGATAGGTTCACCATGAGAGCAACAGAAGTGTTCCTAGAAAAGACACACGCGTGAATCACTTGAACGTAGATAACGGCAGGGTGGTTGGCAAGAGGTGGTCAAAATTGAAATGGGTGATTCTACGGGAGAAAATAAGGGGAAAGTCAAGAGTAAAGAAATTGCGGTGGAAGCATCGTTCTTTAGTTATTCACGTCCGAAAATTCGGTAAGGGGCGCCTGAAGAATGGAAACTGGTCGGACCCGCTGAACGCAAATTGCCATCCTTCAGGCGCAGCTTACCGGGATTTCTAAACGTTAGTAACTAAAAACGAAGCCTTCATCGCGATTTCGTTACTTTTGATTTTCTTCCCATTTTGTTACGTAGCGTCATCCAATTAATTTTATACTCTCTGTTGCCAAACATCCTGTGTATCGAAAATAGAGCGGCGTTTTCCAAAGTAGCACTTTCGAGCGCTTGAGAGATTTAATTTCGAGTAAAATTGTTTTCACTCAATTTTCTTTAAGTTCTTTCAATCCGATTTAAATGGAATCTGAAACGTTCAGAATGTGAGAACATAACACATTCATTGTTCTGTATAAAAGTCAATGTACTTATCGTTTACGGTGGATTTGAAAATAATTAAGTAACAGAATTGTAAAATGTAACACGGATATGATTGTGAAATATATAAAATGCCAGTGATTCTAACTTGCATTTCAGAAAAGTTAGACGAGCTCCTGAAATTCACTCTACTTCTCTGAATATTTCACGTCCAACTTTGCGTTTCAATAAAAGCTAAAGTGACCTTGGAAAGCGCAGCTACTTAAAAGCTAAACTTAACCGAAATCCCGTCGGTATTTACGCCCGCAGAAAAAAAGCGCCTGACATATTAAATTGTTCGCTGACGCGTTAAAGTCAATAATTGGTAATGCGTATCCATCGCTTATTTTTTTATCGCGACATTCCGCTCCGTCGTCCTTCCTTCGCAAGAGAGACGCAAGACGATGGTTAGAGGGAACTGTTGAGGGGCACAGGGGCGGAGGGGGCAGGTGGGATCTGCGAGAAACGAAGAAGCAACGATGAAAGTGGTACGAGCCGACAACCGAGAAACGAAAGTAATGACAGACACATCGCAATATATCACACAAAGACTCGAGAGATACACCGAATACATAAATTTACATACTTAAGTATAGTAGGAGAGAGAAGAGAGGAAAGATGAAGAAGGAGAGAAACACAAAGAGATCTGTATCGTTGCGCGCGACGATCCGATGGCAAACGGCATTACACGATCGAGAGTTTCAAGATATTTATTTAATTGCTATACAATTACAGATACAACTATATAAGAAACGACTATAATAAGTAGCACGTAGCAAGACATCTCGTAAATATCGTCTGTCGCTCTCAGCGAGCGTGGGCACCGATCGTTGGACGATTTTCTGGCAAGCTGGGGCGACGTATCGGCGTGGAAGGAGCTCCTCGAGATCGGCAGACGTGCTGTAACATATTGAACGTCGATGTGGAATGCTGGAAAATCACCGTTCTGTTCTTTATCACTTCGGTCACTTTGGTTCCCCTTCCTTCGTTTCTCCGGGAGAATTCGTGGATGCATTTGTCTTCTTTCAGAACAGAGGCGGTCTTTTGTATCGAAACTTACGATGCGCAGTTGATACTCGTTTATGGAATGTAGAAAAGAAACATTTACACTGTTTCCCCTCACTTTTCTTTCTTATCTTCTTGCCCCCTCCCTTCTTTTCGCCCTTTTAGGTAGAGAAGTTAATTGGCGATTACATGAGATGTATTTTTTTAAATAAAAATGCCTAATAGCACCTTTAATAGCTAGAAATAACTCTACACGTATAAAAACCGATATATAAGTATATGAATATCAATCCATCTCCAATGATTATCAAGTAAATATTACTCCAGGGACTTGTCGAGAGAGCAGTGCAAGAATATTGTTCGCGAATAAAAATGTTAACGAAGAAAGTACGTCGTTGCATATCAGTTTGTATAAACCCACAGATTTTCCATGAAATTAAAATAGTTAAGATGATGAACTGGAATTTCTACCCTTTTCTTGCGTTTTTTTTTTATATATCCATATGATAATGATATTTTTTTATGCATCGTTATTATTTTCCACTACTTTAACTAATATGAAATTAGTAACTTAATGTAATGAATCACCAATGTAGCAGAAGAACACAGTATAACATTCGAATTATATTAATATTTTTCTCCGCGAAATATGCGTCACCATAAATCTATAATTGGCGCAGCATTAATTAGCAAGGAACCGGTGCTTTCCATGCATTCCACAATATCTTGTACGCGTATGGGCACGGCGTAAGACGACATGCTGTGTACGGTCAGATTTTAAGGCTGTGCGGTCAATAAAATATTGGAATGAAATTATTCGACCAGACTTCTTCCTCGAAACCACCCTTTCCCTTTACACAGCCATTTCATTGGATTTTTCAGATAAAATTCAGTCGATTTGGTATTGACAATCGAATAAAGTAATATAAATAATCATATACAATATTACAACGACGTCGAGAGAATGAAATATTTAACGAAAAGAATGAAACCGTTGACACATACGCAATTATAAAAATATTTTATTAGTAAGTGTAAATTTCGTTCACAAATTCATTCGGGCGGAATACACAAATGCGTTGATTGGAATGAGTAAATTATGCTTTACAGAATATCAACTTCTACTAGTCAGCGTAACATTATAGGCATACACACTAATCTTGTCCACACAAGTTAAAGAGAGTAATGGTCGATTGAACGATTACGGTGAAAAAGGTATCGATTAACGTCGCTCCTTTTCGCGCGACTACTTAACAAATGGGAGTATTTAACTTACGTAGATACATCAAGTGTGACATTTGTATAGAAATATAAAACACCTTTACATAAATACTATTTAACAAATCTTGTAACAGCGGCCACTGCATCCTGTATGCACGTGCGTCTAACTTACTCTCCTCGTGTTTGTTCAAGATATAAATTACAAAATAAAAATTCCCAAGTACACGCGTACGTCTTGAAATGATACACGAATATCAAACTGTACAATAACGAAACGGCAAAAGTTACCAATAGCTTGGAAAATTTGTGACTAGTAACTATAATTTTAAATATTATTTATAAGACGGGAGATTGATGTAGCACAACAATTTAGACAGCTGTACTATGTACAATAGAGAAAATATATATGCATTTTGTTTAAATACAAAGAAGCAATAGGGTAGTAGGTTAATGTAGTAAATACTATACTTTTGGTCCACCTGTGTTTTCAACAACTAAAACTGTAATATGTTCCAGTCGCTTTCGAAATGGTTATTACTATTGTCTGTGTCACAATTTGTACTCGTGACGTGCCTAAACCATTAGGCACACGTACATCAACAAAGGTAATGCTAAATTGTCAACTTGGTTTGTTTGTGCTTCAACAAACGACAGAGCAACACTCGATAATAAACTTCTCCAAAATAACCAACCACAATCCACGTAACCTGTTAAAAAATTATATAAATACATTGTTTTTATTATCCTAAGAAATAGTATAGAAATTTGTAATGTTTTAAGGGGTCATTCCTGTAATCGCGCCGCAAAATTCGGCAACGTTCAGTTTTTTTTCCCCAGTGAATACAATGAATAACATTGCCAAACTTTTTTTCATTTATTAAGCTACTTATAACACTGTCCAACAGCCATTTTGGTCTGTAACATTCAATAGCTGTTTTTTTATAGACTTTTGTGCGCTGAAAACGAATCCACAAACCGTTTGTCGCCATCACCCTCAGTTTTCGAGAAATTCGATTTTGAAAAAAAAATGCAAATTTTGAAGTTTGAACATCATTTATGTTCAAACAGCAATAGTTATTCAGTTGTTTGTTCCGTCGAATTATTCTGTGAATCCTCGCGAATACAACGATATAAGTTATTATTGAATTATAAACATTTAAATGTGTTTAAACAACGATCAAATGTAAAGGGACACCCGAAATGCACCAATTTTTGCAGATATCTTTCAATTTATTTCCAGAACTATGGGTCTAGGAGAAAATCTTACTACTCCGCGTGATGCAGCAGACATTTTTCCTCCGGAAACCATAAGCAGAAGTGGTAAAACACCATTTATTTACAATCCAGAAACGAAAGAGTTTGGCAAAATGTGCGGCGCGGACAGTGGTAGTCACGGGCGTTACGCAATTCTGTGACGCTAAGCGGCCCGCGCGCTTGACTACCACTGTCGGCGCCGCACGTTTTGCCAAACTCTTCCGTTTCTGCATTGAAAACAAAAGGTGTTTTACCACGTCTGCTGATGGTTTCCGGCAGAAAAATGTCTGCTGCATCGCGTGGAGTAGTTAGATTTTCTCCTACACCCTTAGTTTTTGAAATGTATAGAAACATATCTCCAAAAATTGGTGCATTTCGGGTGTCCTTTTCCATTTGATCGTTGTTTAAACATATTTGAATGATTATAATTTAATAATAACTTACATCGTTGTGTTCGCAAGGGTTCATAGAATAATTTGACGGAACAAGCAGACGAATAACTATTACTGTTTGACCACAAAAGATGTTCAAAGTTGAAAATTTTCATTTTTTTTTCAAAATCGAATTTCTCGAAAACTGAGGGTGATGGCAACAAACGGTTTGCGGATTCGTTTTCAGCGCACGAAAATCTATAAGAATCGGCTATTGAATGTTACAGAACAGAAAAAAGTTCAATTGTGTTAGACCGTGTACTGTATACGGAACTATTTTTTAAATACATACACTGTTAATTGTGTTTTTGTAATATTATCTAGAGGTAAAAATCGCGCCTTTCAGAAGACGGCGGGGGTGATTTCAACTCACAGACACAACTGAATAAAAAAAGAACAAACTGATTCTTAATCGTTATGAATACCGCTATCGCGGGTGCCAGAAATAGCCACGTAAGACAAAATTTAACAAATTTTACTTGATGTTTGAATGCGCGCAATTTTGTTAAATTTTGACTTACGTGGCTAATTCTGGTACTTGCGATAACGGTACTCATAATAATTAAGAATTAGTTTGGTTTTTTTATTTCAGATGAGTCTGTGAGCTGAAATCACTCCAGCCGTCTTTTCAAAGGCGCGATTTTTACCTCCAGATAACATTGAAAAAACATAATTAAGAATGTATTTAAAAAATTGTTCCGCATACATTATAAGTAACTTAATAAATGAAAAAAAAGTTTGACATTGTTATTTATTGTATTCACTGACAAGGAAAGATCCCGAAGCCGAAAATTCAAAAAATTCTGAGACTGTGAATATGTAGGGTATTTCCTCCGGATTACAACGCAATTTCTGTTTGCTGCCCAAATTCACTCTAAGAGGTGAAATTTACCCCTTAAAGTCCGGCTATTTTCCGATTTTGTGTTATAACTCGCGAACTGTAAAAACTGTAAGTTGCCAAATGATTGCCCTAATTAAAAGAAGTAACTTTTGTCTTGAAGCTTTTTTCCTTTCTCTTACGGAAAATAAAATCGGAAAACAGCCGAATTTTCAGGGTTTAATTTCACCCCCTTAGAGTGAATTTGGGCAGCAAACAAAAATTGCGTTGTAATAATTTTTTTGAATTTCCGGGTTCGGGATCTTCCCTTGTGAGAAGAAAACACCTGAATGTTAAACTGACCCCTTAAAGAAACGAAGAAGAGACAATAACTTTCTACAATATAAAGTTAACACGTACCCAGAAATGCCAAAACACTTATTAATCCAACTTGGCTAAGAATGCAAGCAGTTGTTCCTTCGATGGACTTATCTAAATTAGCCCATTTATGCGAACCCCATTTGCTGCCAACAAAACTAGCGGCGGTGTCACCAATTCCAATAGTCACAATACCGCTGAGTAATGTTAATAACGGAAGATTATTGGTAGGCATCCAGAGTGGAAAAGACAAGCCACAAAATAAGTATAAAGGTGTCAAAGAAATGGAACTATCTTTCTCGTCGACAAGCACGGAATATCCTTGTTGCAACGCCTGTCCAAGAGGCGGTGTTTTCAAACATCTCATCAACTGGAAATAAGTGATAATCATGTTCGTTTAGAAACATGGGCACTGTGCATATTTTTGAACAGTAAAAGTTGATATCTACCTCGAGGAACACGAATAAACCCATTATAATTCCACTAGCGAGATATAGTAACGTTTGTTCATATATTAAGCCAGGTACATAGACGAGTATAGCTAACAAGTGAAACAGTTTCCTAGTGGAAGTTGTCGCACGAAAATTTAACAACACCTGATATACAACAACAATCGCAGCTAATGCTAAACATATAGCCCAGTATCCAACTAAGACGACCTGTAACATTTAATGTTACCAGATATAATTTCACCTTATCATAAACATGCGCATAAATTATCATAACAACGTACCTTACTGGATTTACTGAAAATGAAAAATACCATCCACGCCAAAGCATTCTGATCCAATATAATATACATTAGTGGCAAAAATACAATTAATAAGAGCGTGATCGTCATTGTATAAAAGTTTTTAGTCGATCGGAACATTGGAAAATATCCGCATATTAAACAAACAGATATTACGTACAGCATTACTATCTGAAATGATGGATCATTAAATTATTATTCGTACATAATTTATTATCTCTGAGGAGTTCTCTTCGAAATGTGTACCTGTAGCACAACCGTGGCGATATCATCGTTATGAATCGGTGGTAAGTGGTATCGTAATGGTAAGTTTGTCACCACAGACATTAGGAATAAGACGCAGCCGTGCATCGCTGCCGTCGCCTCTCCGATTGTAAAGCAACGGGGGAAAGTGGACAACATTTGGAGAACGCCCCATGTTCCTAAACTTGCCACGCTTAAGCCCCATGTGACGCTCACTAGTAATCCTGTTCTTATTTATTAATAAACAAGAAAATATAATTGAAACAGCACATATGATAAATGTAGAGGCAATAGAAATGACGGAATCGTATTGCAAATAGAATACCAAGCTTGGACTAAACTTTGAAGCGTCAACGAACAATTTGTAAATTGGTATACCTTTATTTGCTATAAGAAGATACAACATGGACGTCACTATGGCTGGTAAAAAATATATTACTTGAAAATCTCTGGCCACAACCTTTTCTGTCGATAATCTCAAATATAGACATACACAACTAATAACAAGACCAATGCCCGTGAGACCAACGATGAGGCAAATTTCGGAGTAACTAGCATCTTCCTTCAATATTGTCAAAATTGCACTTAAACCTACTAACGCTCCGAGCCACAACCCACTACTGGCATTTACCCTGAAAATAAATTTCAGGATTTTTAAACTACATTTTGCCATAAATCTCCTTACGCAACAATTCAAAATATTACGTAATATGCTGGAAACTTGAATTTTCATCGATACTTTCGCGAGAATAAGGAAAAACAACAGAATTATAGATAGTTTTCATAAAGTATTACGTGTTAAATGTTACATTAATTTCCATACCCACTATAGCTATAATAATAACACTGATACAATAAATAATTTATGCATAAATGGTGACAAATGATATATAGATATTTCATGCGATCACAAATTAAATGCGCATAATCCTTATTTCAACTAACAAATCATGAAAAAATACAGATTTGATTACATTAGAGGATTAAAATCTGTTTAAAATAGTATACACGTTTTATTAAAAAGTTACAGTCAAAATACATTTCGAGAAGGATGAAATATTTGAAAATAACATGTTACAAATATTTGAGAAACGATCTTAATTTTCTAATACGTTACAAGATATTTTTAATATAGTATGAGGCGAAAGCAAGTGGTGGTATGAATCGTAAATATATTAAATACGAAGATTCGTAAGGGATTTAGAGGTTAAGTCACGCCTCCTTTACATTCGCACAATTAAAAGTCAACGTACCGATGCTCTATGCCATTGCTCTTCAGGCTCTGTAATATTCTTTCCTCGAAGTATTTGTATTTTCTTATTAGAAATTCCATTGTCGACAGAATACAGGAGACACACGTTTTTACACCATCAATAACCACACCCCCTCACTTTTAACATGGAAAATGTGCGATAGTCACTGGAAAGGTCATTTTTTTTCCGTCATATCTTTCGTTCTTGCGCACATGTAGAATCATGTAGATTAGTAGTGATTAATAGATAGAATACGTAACAAACGCATGATGAAATAAATTGAAGTAGAATTCAGATATACTTTTTAACGATAATACGTGATTATTCTTGGAAAATTCCTCTTTATAGTGATTAGTATTATTTATCAGTTTGAAAAAAATTTTTGATAAGTAAAACATTGGTATAAAAAGATGTTACTGCATATTAATCATTTAAAAGATGTTAATCAGAGGCAATGTTTACGTAAGAATTTTGTAATGGTGTAAGAAGTGTGAAAAGTCCAAACGGCGATACAATAGACAGTGCCTACTAGGCACTCGTTATAAGCCCGTTTCTGCCATGCGTTGTACGCCCGGGGAATGTCCCCACCATTTCTTGGAATCATTCGGACGAGAGTGGAAGAACCCGAGAACGAACGAGACGGAACAAAAGAGCCGACGGCAACTTCGTGTCGAGTCTTTCGTTTCCTCTCGCTCGCTCTTGGGTTTTCTCACTCGCGCCATTGGCTGCGCGGAGAATATTGGTATACCTATTGTGTCCACAACGCGCCGTACGCCAGCCCCGTTCGTCGGGCTTATAACGAGTACGCACTGTACCAAGAGAATGATAAATAAATATTGTAACGTACGTTTATTAGAAGTATTTATAAAAACGGCAGAATAAACAGCACAGAAACAAAACAATAAACTACTGTCCCATTCAACAATTATTGTATATATTATATATATATATATATATATATATATATATATTGTACAATTACACACAATTTGTAAAAAGGAATACCAAAAAGAGCATTAAAAAAGAGTCACCGACTATGTGACAAAATTTTTTAACATTTTTACAGATACGTTCGTATACATATACTCTAACAATTTATGCACTAACAGAACCTCGGATAAAATAATCGTTCATTACTAAATTGAACCCGGCCTTTTAAGATCTATGTGACTTGAAAAATGCGATCAATCCATTCGTCGATGAATCGTGGCTTGTAACTGTTTCAGCGCTCTCCAATTCCGGTTCGATTACTTTTGCCAACTGTTTACCTAGCTCGACTCTGTTGGAATAAAAGTGGTGGGTTCAGAGTTCGTTCACTTTTGTGAACATTCGTAAGTGTGAACTTCAGAAGTAATTATTCAATTAATTGTTGGCTAATTGGTACATTAAAATATGTGTGTTTAAATATAAAGTTGATACTTACCCCCACTGATCGAACGAATTGATATCCCATATTATACCTTGCACAAAGATTTTGTGCTCGTACATCGCTTTAAACAAAGAGGATACATATGTTTAAATTAAATGGTACATTTCTACAGCCGGCTGAGAAATATCTTTCCAACTACCGCAGATGCACGGTGCGGAGTGGATTAACTTCACACAGCCGGTGGGAGGCAAAGCCGCGCTATAAGCTCTCGCCTAGATCATATTCACGAAGCATTGTTCGCTGTGCGTTTGTGGTAGTTGGAACGATATTCCTGAGCCGCGTGTATTATACTCGGGGCTTGAAAACTTATAATATCGATTTCGGTTCTCCAAACGGTTATAAAGAACCTTTATTCTGAATAACTGCTATGAAGAACCGAAATTTCCAACTATTATCTTTTTGGCTTACGGTTCCTATTTCCCTCCTCATATCGGTTCCATAACCGTTACTTTTTTGGTTCTATATCGGTTCCGAAACGGTTCTTGTATCGACTTTTCCCTAATTGATATCATTAATTATTATTGTAACTGCGGAGTACTGTATATGTACATATTTTTTACAAAATCCTTATAAAAAAAGGAGAAACATTTATACGTACCATTGATTTCTAATAAAGCGTTGAACTAAATAAATCAGCTACACATTTTTTACATTCACACACACTATATTATTCAGTATAGGAAGTTAAAAGCTTCTCCTGTTTCTATAAAGATTTTGTAAAAAAATATGCACATATACAGTAATCTGTAGCTACAATAATTAATGATATCAATTAGGGAAATGTCGATACAAGAATTGATTCTGGAACCGTTGCGGAACCGATATAGAACCGAAAAAATAACGGTTATGGAACCGATATGAGGAGGGAAATAGGAACCGTAACCGAAACAGATGATAGTTGGAAATTTCGATTCTTCGTAACAATTATTCAGAATAAAAGTTCTCCGTAATTGTTTTAATCAGAACCTTTACATAACAGTTTTAAACAGTTATTTTCGGAGCCGTTTCAAGCCCTGATTATACTTTAACGTATTGCGAGCATTGAATTTACCTATTAAGGCTCCAAGAGTAAATGGTGTTACTTTTTTCATAAGAATGCTGTTAGTAGGTCTGTTTCCCTGAAACATCTTGTGCGGCAATAATAAATTCACTTGCTCAGGACTCATTCCTGCTTTCTGTAATTCAGCTTTTGCCTCATTCTCGCCTTTACCTTTCATCAAGGCTTCGGTTTGCGCGAAGAAGTTCGCCAGCAATATTTTATGATGAAGAGTTCCTTGGACCTGAAATAACAATCGGTTTTATTACGTATCCTTACATAAGAATGACCAAAGTACAGTTTAATTATTCACTGTACCTTATTCAGCGAATTTACTGGAATTATGAAATCAGCAGGCACAAGTCTAGTGCCCTGATGCAGCAACTGATAAAATGCGTGCTGCCCATTAGTTCCTGGTTCTCCCCACACAATTGGACCTGAAATATCAGGATTCTTCAAATATACTTTCAAACACTAAGCCTTATAAAATATTTCAAACACTTACCAGTACTGTAATTTACAGTTTTCCCTGCTCGAGTAACATATTTTCCGTCACTCTCCATATCTCCTTGTTGGAAATAGGCAGCAAATCTGTGCAAGTATTGGTCGTACGGCAACAATGCGTGTGTCTCAGCTTTATAGAAATTGTGATACCACACACCGAGCAAAGCTAGTATAACTGGTGCCTGCAAAATAATACACGTTTACCTTTCGCTCTTACTATTTTCAAATCATTCAGAAGCACTTACATATTTTAATATTAAGGAACAATTAAGTAGCACTTACATTCTTCTCTAACGGAGCACTGCAAAAATGCTGGTCCATGAAATTCGCACCGCTCAATAGCTCTTCAAATTTGTCAAAGCCAATGGACAAGGAAATTGATAAACCAATAGCGGACCATAAAGAGTAACGTCCTCCAACCCAATCCCAAAATCCAAACATATTCTTCTCATCGATACCAAACTCTTTAACCTTCTGGTTATTAGTAGACAATGCAACAAAGTGGCGTGCAACTGCTGCTTCCTACGTAATCAGATTTCAGGATGAAATAGTTGCATTTCATGTAGTACATTAAGAAACTATTCAGTTCATTTTTATACTTACGTCCTTTAAAGCATTCAGAAGCCATATTTTAGCGGAAGTAGCATTTGTGATTGTTTCTTGAGTAGTAAATGTCTTCGACGCTATTATGAAAAGAGTCGTTTCTGGATTCAATTTTTTCAGAGTTTCGGCTATATGAGTTCCATCTATATTACTAACAAAATGAACTCGCGGTCCAACATGGTATGCTTTTAATGCTTCCGTCACCATCAATGGGCCCTATACGTACATCTGCGTCGTTAAAAAATTTCCCACTCGTATTTCCAGGGAATACAATTTATATTACCTACCAAATCGGAACCGCCTATTCCAATGTTGACAACATCTTCGATTGGTTTACCGGTGTAACCTTTCCATTCTTTTGAAAGTACCTGCATGACACAAAGAATGCTTATTTCTATTATTCAAGCGTACTAAACCTATGTAGCGTTTAGTACATTACGAGAAACAAAAGTAGACTCGTTAATTTTACCTCGTTAGTAAATTGCTTCATGTGTTCCAATACTGCGTTCACTTCCGGCATAACATCTTTATCGGCAACTAAGATAGGTTTATTGCCTCTGTTACGCAAAGCAATATGCAAAACTGCTCTGTCCTCGGTGAAGTTAATCTTCTCTCCTCTGAACATAGCATCTCTCGCTGCTTCTATTTCGCGTGCTCTTGCCTACGAATTAATAAAGTAGATTGTGATTACAAGTAGATAGCAGCTACATATTAGTAAAAATATGTAGTACGCAAATACGTCTGAGTAGAGAATGTCGTCATTATAATTAATGCTTTCGAATTGTATAACATGAAAATACATACTAGGTCCAACAATAACTTAAGCGCTTCTTCGGTAAGACGATTTTTGGAATAGTCGAGAAGAATTGGGCCATCTTGGGGAGTAGCAATTTCTAGACTAAGTTATAATCGAAATATTAATACAGTCCTCTCGCTTAATAAAATATAAGAATAAACATGCGACAAGAAATAATCTATAATTTCATCATATTCAAATTTTATAATTATTTAATTTGTGGCCCTTTAACATTTTTCGAGACTCGGAGTAACGAGACTTAAAGAAAGATGTGCTTTATACGAGATAAGTAACAACAAGTGTTAAGACATTATAAAGTATAATATACTAATTATGCAAACTATTGAAAAAAATAGAAAAGCGTTGATCATTTCAATTTATAAATACAGAGTGCGAATAGAAAGATCATTATGTAATAGTGTAATTTTAATCATCGGTAAACAACCTTTGAAAGGTCATGTCAAGGTCATATGTCAAGGATTAGCAAAAACTTGCCTAAACTTTTCGAAACGTTTGGGATCTTGTTGAAAAAGATTGTATATTTTGATTTTCGATCCATCGGCGTCGAAATATTGCTGCAGCTTAGCCCACGCTGGCTCGCTTGTTAATTCTGGTTTCGGTTTCATTTCTTCAATATCAATAAATCAGGACCGACGGAGAACTGAAATACGTGCTTCTCGTGTGGATAGCGATTCACATATGCAATCAGTATCATATAGCACATTCACTGATGCCCGACTCGTGCGACTCGGCACCAGTGATGCCAGATTCGGGATGGGAGCGCTTGAGAATTTCCCCCACCTCGCATACACACTAGGCCGGAGCTGCGTGTGTGCATGCGCCGAGCTCGCGGCACGCAGCTACGGCGTAGTGTGCATGCGAGGTGGGGAAATTTCTCGAGCGCTCCCGTCCCGAATCTGGCATCACTGGGCACGACTCGGGCTGCCCGAGTCGTGGGTTGTGGGACCCCCCACTATGCTTATCGCCGTCCCCCACTTTCCTCCCATCGCACTGCACACAAGCATATCCCTACTCCTGTTCGTGTGCGTTGCCACGCTGCTGTTGGCCTGCCGATCACACGGACAGGAGTAGGGGTACGCTTGTGTGAGTGCGATGGGAGGAAAGTGGGGGACGATGGTAGGTCATAGTGGGGGTCCATGTCCCACGACTCTGGCATCAGTGAGCACCGAGTGCGAACTTTTTCGGTGATCACTACTCACTAGCGCATTCTGGCGCATTCGGCAAGCACGCACTGACTTTATTTTGTTCTGGTGCTGCCCCTGTTACGCGATCTTGTGGGGATTTTTAATGGAACGCCGTTTTTTTTAACTTCTCTCTTTATAAAGGCATTTTTTTCTAGTTAAAAATGTTAATCTTTCATATTTTTTTAATCGAAATAAAAGTACTTGTTTTTGTCCCAATTACGGTGCCTTTTTTGAATAGCATTCCCTAGAATCCCTAGCGTTCCGTTTCTTTCTGAGAAAAGAAAATTAGTGATCCTCTAGGTAGTGATCGGCAGATGTGTCCACCATTTTCGCCTAAAGCGGAAGTCGCAAATTGGCGGGCACATTTTGAAATAACCGAGAAAACTGAAGTTGTACTATTTCCTTCTGCCGTTCTTCATACAAATTAAAACATGTTAGGTTAAATACATTAGACTGTTTCTAGACTCTACGGAGCACGTAACAGGGGGAACAGGGAACAGGGGAACAGTGAGTCCTGGAACTCCACTCATGTACATTCGGAAATATTTTTCACTCGTGCATTGACGGGTTAGCTTTATCCTAAATTTTGTCTCATAAATATTCATACTTACAAAATCTGCACGCGTCAGCAATAGTTTGCACGTTCAAAAATGACAGCATTAAATGAAGTTTGCTGCTGATTCCACTTTTCGCTCAATGTTGTGGAATCCAATTGGTAGATGTTATTGCTTCGCCCAATAGGAAAAATTACGCAGATAAACGGTGGTGGGGCTAGGCACGTACCAATTACGTGCGAGCAGTATCTCTTTCTTTTTCTACTTGTTTACTTGCTCTCTCTACTTCCGGTATCGGTCACTAATGGTGTCGACCAATAGAAAACGGCGGCCACATCTGCCTATCACTACCTAGAGCATCACTAAAGAAAATAAGGTTACACTGCGTTCCACATTAGAGCGTACTCGTTTCGCGCAGGGATACACTGTTGATTGGTAGTAACCCGGTAGGAAAAGTGTATACGACCAATCGTGTGTGTCAGATCCGTGGGAGCTGCACAGATCGATCGCATTGGTACACTCTTATATGAAACGCAGTGTAGGTTTAGCAGTTATAGAGGGAGCACTGAGGGGCACCTTAATACGGACAATCCTGTCCCTATTATGCCCAATTTCTTCACCTCCAACTAAAGTCCCGGTCAATGAACGACTAATTGGATGCTATCATATGGCACTCGTCGACCAGTTGGATGCTATCATGTGCCAGATATCTGCCAGATAACTCTAACTGGAAGATATCTCGAGGTGAAGAAATCGTCCGTTAGTGGCTTAAAAAAATACTTTAAAAAATACGAAAACGTTTCAAATGTGCGCAATTTACTATTTTCTCATAAAACTGAGACTGATGTACTTTACATAAGTGCAAATCATAATTATCAATTTATTCGATAAGGATTCGGGTAAATCCATCAAAATCTTCATGTGCAGTTTTGAATTTTTTTTACTAATTATCATGAGGCGTACTGGATTTCCTGCCCACCCTCATGAATGCAAGCTACACTGCGTTCCATATAAGAGTGTACCCCAACACCCCTACCAATTTGCGACCGATCTGCGCAGCACCCACGGATCTGACACACGCGATTGGTCGTAGTACTTTCCCTGCCGGTTTACTACCAATCAACAGTGCGCGAAACAAGTATGTTCTAATGTGGAACGCAGTGTATGTGAGTTCATGAATCATAACAGAGCTCATGGTTGCACCAGCTTATAGCACTTTCAGGCAGTCTCTCAATGAAATCATCGATGGTCTCATAAAAACACTGGCCAAAGTTTATCTTGGACACGAATACCGACTGCGCATTTCTTTTTAGATTTCAACAATCAGCCGACACAACCGGTGGGTGATCTCACTAGATTTTAATCTGAACTTGCTCGTTCATTGGTGGACGCGAGAAAAATCTAGTGAAATCACTCACCGGTTGCTCACCGGTTGTGTCGGCTGAACGCATCCAACGATTTCTTCGTGGAACTACAGCATTAATATTATTAGAAACGCATTTTAATACCAGGATGTCGATGCTATTATAAGTACCTACGTACTCAGAAGCATTCATTCAGAAGGAATAAATAGAATAAGAAGAAAAAAAGGTTCCATTGTATTTTGATATAAAACTCCATCGTATTTTCAATTAAAATACGATGGATCACATTATATTTAAAAGTTTGCAATTAGTTTTACTACAGGTATTATATGCAATTCTAACAATCTTCTATTTAGTGAAAGTATTATATGATTTTAAAAATTCCCATATTGGCGGGCCTCAATTTAGACACGCGGAACGTAAATTGAACCGCTACATGTACAAAAGGAATGGAGGAACAATACAGTGTGTTCCAAGTACATCGAATGTTATCGAAAAGTCTGGAGTCTGAATTTTCAGGCCGCTTTTCTTAAAAGAAGTTGTGTATTTTATTCCTTTGGTGCATATACACAAAGCGACGAAACTTCTAAAGAGAGCCAAGTTCCACTAACCTAGTGGATCATTCTCAAACCAAGAGCAGAAATGGTAATCACACTTTTGTTTTGACTACTTTCTGGATGCACTAGACATTTGTGATTTGATATTTGTTTATCTTGAACTGTTCCTCAATCAGGCTTTCTCGGTATCCGACGGAGATAGGTTAACAGCTGATATTTCTTAATAAATTCATATTTACGAAGATGTTCGTATCTGACTTTTTATCTCATTCCAATTTTATAGATGAGAATTGTAAACATGTTTAGGATATCGCATCGGCGTTAGTTTCAAATTAAGTATCTCTGCATTAACGTATTCTTCATTGTTATTATACCTGTGAAAGATCTGTGATTGCTTAAGGGGTCACGCCACCCTGAGGCGGCCGAAATGACATCAAAGTTTACGAATTTTTTTCGACGAAACTTTTTTTTTCATTATTATTTATGGTTAGGGCATACATTAAAGGACATATTGTGTAAATTTGACCGAGAAATATTAAAAAATGGCCGAGCTATCCGTTATTCTGCAAAACTCCTTCGTCAGGACGCGCGCAGACGGTGTAACGGATTGTAATGCCCACGATTATCTGAAACTAAAAAACTCACAGTTTTATTGTTCATTGATAAAATATCTATCGTGTAGCATAGGGATTTAGAGAAAAAACCATTTTTGTACAAATGCGAGCAAAGTGAAAATGAACATTAAATTTTTACCAAAAGCAAAATTCAAACAATTACTATAAGCAATTGGGATATGGCATCAAAAAAATCCTATGCTACACGATAGATATTTTATTAATGAACAATAAAACTATGGGTTTTTTAGTTTCAGATAATCCTGGGCATCACAATCCATTACACCGTCTGCGTGCGTCCTGACGGAGGTGTTTTGCAGGATAACGGATAGCTCGGCTATTTTTTAATATTTTTCTGTCAAATTTACACAATATGTCCTTTAATGTATGCCCTAACCATAAATAATAATGAAGTAATTGTCACATTCATAGTTTCGTAGAAAAAAATTCGTAAACTTTAATGTCATTTCGGCCGCCTCAGGGTGGCATAACCACTTAAGCGTAAAGCGAAATACGCGAATAAAAATTTTAACTTCAAACTTTTATTGATATACAAGTAAAGGACAGAGTGAACAAAATATTTATTGTTTTTTTTTGCAGTCTCACATAATATTACTGGTCCAACCGGGTAACAGACCTGAAACGAGGACGTACTCCGATTATGAGAGTGTTAATGAATGTATGGAAGGTAACGAATATTTTCTATTATTCTCAATCTATTATTAAATATCATAAAACCATTACCTATTTAAACGTGTAAGTTAAAAATTTTCAAAGCAACAAATTAAAGTTGTTAAATCCGTTAAATACATTTGCGTCAATGTATATTTCATTTCTCTGTACAAAATCGCTCAAATCCCAAGTCGAGAAAGGCTGCTAAAAAGTTTGATTTTTGAATACAGGAGTGTGCAAGATTTATGAGGAACACTTAAAGAGGCGAAATCCAAATACCCCGACCATAACATACGATATTAGTCAATTATTTGATTTCGTTGATCAACTCACAGACTTATCATGCTTAGTTTATCAGAAGTCCACAAATACGTATGCGCCATATAATAAGGATTGGATTAAGGAAAAGATATATGTACTACTACGCCGAGCCGCAGGACATAGCGAGTAACTAATGGATAAAGATAGACGTACACTTTTATGCTTAAGACAAATTAACTTTAAGTAAAGATCTATATTACTGTTTGTAATAATAAATATATAACCTGAAGAGAAATCGCAGCGTTACATTCTAATTATGGAACGACCCTTTCCTTAGTGCGATACATTCTAAGTAATGCTGTTTCTCATTTTGTACATGTACATATAATAAAGTACTCATTTTCTAACTAATGATTCAATGAAATATACATTCTTTCTCGACACTACATCTCTTCGAACGCCGATAATACTAATTCATCTTTAAAGATATGTGACAACCAGATATAAACGAATCGATACGGATTTCTGTTCGTCAGAAGCTAAACAATAAAGGAACATTCATAATTTGCGAATAAAAGTTCTAATATTCATTATTCACTTGACTTTACGCTACTGGCACGTGGAATATATTTATAACTAATGCAGAATTCCAGCTTGTGGTGGGAAGATAATTAATATGTACTCATGAATGACGAAATCTATTCAATACCCATGGTTCGTTCCATTCAAACCAAGTGAGATACTCGTATGGTGCTCGGAATAGATGTTTCAGTACATATACCGGCACAATATATACTTAACTAGCTTTACTATTCGGCTTCGCCCGAAATTTAGATTCTGATTTTATAAAAAGCGAATTTTTTATTTTAGTTTTTTTTTGTAAAAATAGTCATATTCATGATCTGAGAGTTTATCGTTCAAAAGTTTTTACACGACAGACAAACACACAAACATATTAGAAGCTTTCTGCTTTATATATTAAGATATTATTTGTTGAAAAATGCAAGTATTTTGAATTCACTAAGCATCGAATATCTTGCGAGGAGGTAATATTTGAAACTTATCTAATCAGTGACATACATGTACTTGAAATGTATGTGCGTGAAGCAGAGGAAGAAAATGTGTTTAATTACATAAAGTAGACGCATATTGAATTAAGATCTGTTTATACTTCCTTTTCCAAAGTGTGCGCATAAAATTTGAATACATTTTACAAGTTAAGACGGGGAAGTACAATAATTTGATGAGATATAAATTTTTCTTAATTTCTACACATCATTACCAGAGAATTAATTTACATCTTCCTTCTAGTGATCGCCAACATACGTCAATGTAGTGAATACAATGAATATTCAGGCTCTGTAACTAGGGATCTTCACCTTGACATTTGTTATTCGTTTGACACACAATACAGGTGAATGGAATACATTCGTAACAAACGTGAAATCTTAAAATCGCCTGCATTTATTCCATCTAATTGAGCAGGTTAAAATATTACGAGATTTATTCAAAATACTTTCGACCCTCAACCTAATGTTTACAAACAGTACGTATATATAAAATTATGTCAGGAATTAGTCAAAAATATAAAGGAACTACTTATCGAATTACATTACCAATAAATCGTTTCACGATTTACACACAAATTAATCTTTATAATTTGAAATATCGTTTCGAGCTAAAGTAGGTACTTAAAAGTACCAGACTACTTACAAATAAAGCACTACCGTTTGCATCTGTAAAAAGTGTAAAACATATATTATCAAGCGGAATAAATTAGTCATTTATTATTCCTAATCATTTCGCGTTACTACCTCGCGCAAATGATTCCGACATGATTCATATTCATCAAACGGTGCAACAGTGTGTGCAATCATTTTTCGATACACGCGCGCACACACACACGCGCGCGCGGCGATTACATACAGTAATATAAAAACCACGTAAATTGCACATATCGTATACGGTTTTACGCATTGCGTTTGTGCATCAGCTGTTTACCGTTCAGCACAGAACGGAGGATAGGAAAAGAATTACGGTGCAACGGGGACAGAATTATATAAGATAAAGATAGCGGGCGGGGTGAATGGTTTGTATATTGTTGAAGGAAGGAAGAGTTATACGGCGGCTTTTAGATAACGTTCACCACTGCAGGGAACGATTGTCAATTCGTCATTCGTTCCCCGACGTTGCTTCGCGTTGTGTGCAGTGTACCGCGTCAGAGCTAATGCGCAACGTTGCACGTATTCTCGTCCGTCGAGCAACGAATTCGTGATATTCGGCAGTGACAGATGGGCGGTATGTTGTAATTACGTGTTCCCATCAATGACAAGTGCTCGACAGTGTGCATGAATAATTCGGAGGGCAAAACGTGTTGTATCGTGCGCGCCAGTGCTATCCGACGTCAATTACATTACCCACGTAATACCGTGGTATTTTTTGTAACCACACAACCTGAAAGCCAGTCGGCGGTAATTACTTGGTTGACAGGATGTCTGACAGTAGGACCGAAGTTGATCCATTCAGCGGTACACCCCTGGAATATCATCATTGCGAAGGTGAAATTATGAACGTCCTTTAACAATATCTTTTACTGCCAGTAAATAAATAATTTGCGTGGTGAATTCATTCGAGTAGTCCTTTGTTCAAACTAATCTCCGCCAATAAGGAGGAGACCGTATGTGGGAAATACTCGCACGGCGTGTATGCGTCCAGTCGATACGCGAAATGCGGTTAATAGTGTGGGAATTGCGCGAAGTTACTGCGAATTAAATTCTCGAATAAATGTATGAATAGGAAATGAAGTAGCTTTAATGAGCTTTTATGCGACCCATAAATTCCGTAGATGTTATTTGACAAGGAGCATATATTTTCATACGATTTTATTTTCGATCGTTCATTTAATATTGTTATTATTAATTTCTGTAATTTAACTATTCGTTTGAGGTAGCCGCACGAGTTAAATTATTTAAGAAGATTCGAAATCCTTTGTTGTGGTCATTAATTATAATTTGCCTCGTGTGTTACTTTTATTTACAAAATTTTCATATTACTCGTTTCTTTCGCTGCACAATTTTTCTGCCATGCGTAGTTTATTTACATTTCGGCATTAATTCTAATTCTTAATGTTGTTTAAAGGGATTGTGGAAGTTACAGCGGAATCAAATTTGGAGGAGGTAACGGAAAATGTAATGAGCGAACTAACATATGCAGAGCCGTTGACACCGGAACAAATACGCTGGTTTTATAGAGACGGTATAGACAAAAGATGGGTAGAATTCTGCGGATACGATAGCCTGAAAATCGAAAACGCTTGGCGAAATTATCAAGATTTGCTTATTAAGAATTCTGCGACCAGTAATTTGCCTCCAACCGAGAAAATTGTAGTTAAAGGAGGAATGTATGACGTAGAAATCGATAAAATGAAATGCGTTTCTATATATTGTCCAGGTACATGTTCTGTTTAATTCAAAGATCTTTATTTTGGTTTTTAATCTCTAATGCGAGAATTTAAACGTAAGAATCCTACTGAAAAGACTAACAGGAAGATGAATACTAATGAAATTCTATATTTCATTAGATTATTTTATGTGACTTCTTGCTTGTGTAGTAAAAAGTGACTTTAAATTACCTGTAGTTTATTAAAATTTCTTGATTTAAGTAGTAATTTCACTTCCTCCCTTGCGTAGCAATTTCTCGACTGAAAAATTCTTTTGTCCTTGAGTTTATTGTAGCCAATTTCATACAAGCTAATATTAATATATATATATATATATATTCTTCCCCCTTAATATTATCAGCCTTCGTTACATGTTTCATATACTGAAAGCATAAATATGTGAAAGTAATGTTTACAAACTTTTCTTCTCGAGTATTATTTTGCGTGTGAGAAAAATAATTAATTTGAATCTTATCTAAAGGTGAAGAATGGGAAATTATGAGAGGTACTTGGTATTATGACGGTACTTGGATACCTTTAGAAACAGAGCAGTCTAAAGTATTAGAAGACGTTCATCTCAATCTTTTTCAAAAACAATCTCCGAGCCAAACTACTTCAGCATGCAATACACCTTCCCACTCCTATAAAAGTATGAATTTCTTTTCAATTTTGCATATTATCTTTCAACCTAACGTGATATAATTATGATTAAAACTTTTCTATTTCAGTATTACATACAGAGCATTTTCCCGAATTCCACGTCGATTGGCATAACATAAACGACGTGGTATTGTATAGCGAATATAGACATAGTAAACTAATGCGTAGTGTTACATCGAAGCTGGGCTTCGCGAAAAGTAAGTATTCCTAACTTTTCTTTGGCTGCACTTCCGAAAGGGACCGGTGGCCGATCGAGATCAAACTTACACGGAAAGATTCCGAACCCGGGAATTTAAAAAATTCTAAAGGCTTTGTGAATACGTAAGAGATTTCCTCGTGATTACAACGCAATGTTTGTTTGCCGCCTAAATTCACTCTAAGAAATAGGAATGGGTGAAATTCACCCATTCAATTCCGGCTATTTTCCGATTTTGTGTTATAACTCGCGAACTGTAAAAACTGTAAGTTACCAAATGGTAGTCCTAATTAAAAGAAGTAACTTCTGTCTTGAAACTTTTTTTCTATCTCTTACAGATTGCGAGTTACAAAATAAAATCGGAAAACAGCTGAATTTTCAGGGGTTAATTTCACCCCCTTAGAGTGTATTTGGGCAGCAAACAAAAATTGCGTTGCAATCTGGAGGAAATTCCCTACGTATTCACAAAGTTTCAGATTTTTTGGAATTTCCGGGTTCGGGATCTTCTCTTGTTAGTGGGCATTACGAGGGGTGTGGGAAGACCCGAAATATAATACTTTAGCTTCGGCAATTAATGCGTTCCATAAGATACAGGGATAATTGTACATAAAAGGGTACACCTTACCGATTTTTTTAAACACTTTACCACGGTCCCCCTTCTTAACAATATTTCTATATTGACTTATACCGACACAACGCATTCCACTTTCCAACTTGTCCCGGGTATCAGTAATGGCTCGGGCTAGATCGGCGCGTAAAGCATGGTAGCGAACCGATGTGAGTTTGGCGATGCTAAAAATGGGACTGTTACAAAATTTCAAAAATAAAAAATGTGGGACGGGAGGGCTCCCGGATAGGAGGGCCTGCACCAAAGTCCAAAAAAAATCAACAAAAAAAATTATTAATTTTTTTATTAATATTTCGGAAAGTAATAAATGCCCGAAGCTACAGTTTTAGATTTAGGGTTTCACACCCCCTCGCCCCAAACCTCGTCTCGATCGACCACCGGTCCCTTTCAGAATAATATCCTTTTCATTTTACAGCAAAAATTTATGTTCTATTATTTGTAACGCCCATTACAGCTACCGGATATCAGCTGAGAAGGGGCTACAAAATTACTGCAACGATAGATGACAAGCCTCATGACATTGATCATATAGTATTCGTAGTTCACGGAATTGGCCAGAAAAGGGATACGGGGAAGATTATACGCAATACAACATCGTACGTAAATAGTTTACTCCGCAATTATTATTAGAGCTCTTACTACCCGACCCGCCCGGGTACCCGTAGGATACCCGACTACCCGGGTAGACAAAATTACCCGAGTATCCATGAGATACCCGAGTAAATGAGATGTTATGAGATAGCGGAGAATTTCGATTTGACAGCCGATCGTCTTTCGACTTTCGATCATTTTCGGCTAACATCAGTAATGAACGGAATAAAACTTCAAGCAATTATTTAAATTTGGTATTGTCCACAGAACACAGTCTGTATCATAACATTCATAATCGTAACGCGCACACAATACCACATTCAATTGCTTGAACTTTATTCCGTTCATTACTGATGTTAGCCGAAAATGATTGAAAGTCGAAAGACGATCGGCTGTCAAATCGAAATTCTCAACTATGTCATCACATCTCATTTACTCGGGTAATTTTCGACTACCCGGCTAGCCGGGTAATTTTTGTCTACCCGGGTAGCCGGGCCAAAACAATAGCTCTAATTATTATAACTACTTTATGAAGTTAACGTGTCCTATTTAATATTTCAACAGGTTTAGAGACTGCGTAGACTGGTTGAAACAAAAGTATTTTCCCAATTCTAATTACAGAGTAGAATTTTTTCCTGTTGAGTGGCGCTCGTCGTTAAAACTTGACGGAGGTAAGAAGGCGTCTTATTCCAGTATCCAGAATTAAACTTTAGTGTAATATTCACATCTTCGTTCTCTTTCTTATTAGATATAGTAGAAGCTATTACACCTTACAGCGTATTAAGTATACGACACTTGCTAAATACATCAGCGATGGATATCCTCTACTATACGAGTCCTCTCTACGGCGGAGAAGTGAGGGCTGGTTTACAGAAGGAATTAAACAGACTATACTTTATGTTTGCCAGTCGGCATCCTGGCTGGAAAGGAAAAGTTTCGATCCTGGCGCATTCATTGGGATGCGTCATTGTTTATGACATAGTCACGGGTTGGATGGGTCCCGATACAAGACCCCCATCCCCAGAAACGCAAGAAGTTTTGTTGCAACGATTGCAATTCGAAGTAAGTATTATTGCTTACTGTATGCTTTTTCATGATGTAGTACAAAGTATTTATATATTACCAGCGGAGTATATTCTGGAATATGTCCACAAGATCGCGGTACAAACTCTGCACGCGTTTAGTGCTCACCGGAACAAACAGAAAACTGTCCCTGATAAGATTAACTGATACAGATAAATAAAAACCAATAGACTACTAGATAAGGACGTAACTGAAACAAGCTATCGCCGGAAAACGCTTGGTTTTCGTATTTATGTTTACCAACACTCTTCTGTTTACTCTGATAAGCTCTGCGCGTGAATAGTTTGCGATAGCGATTTATGAAATAAGTTGATTGTGCTGCAGCGACAAAGAAACTTTAGGCGAAATACTTTCATTATTGCAGATTGAGAATTTATTTTGTTTGGGTTCCCCGTTATCTGTATTTCTTGCATTACGTACACGTTCTCCATCCAATAGAACGGACGTGATGCCTCAAGGATTATGCAAAAGATTTTACAACATATTTCACTGGTCGGACCCTGTAGCTTATAGAATGGAACCGCTGCTAGAAAGGGGATATAGTAAAATTGAGCCAGTTCTCATTCCACCGTACGGTGGAGTCGATGGTCAACAGCCGATGGAACCAACACCCCCATCAATGAGCACCGTCGACCAAGCATTTCCGCCTACAGGTGTGTTGATGTTAGAGCCGTACTAACCGACCCGCCGGGTACTCGGGTACCCGTGAGATACTCGGCTGCCAGTGAAATACTCGGGTGCCAGTGAAATACTCGGGTACCCGTGGGATACTCGGGTACCCGGGTAGACAAAAATTACCCGGGAAAGACAAAAATTATCCATGAGATACCCGAGTAAATGAGATGTGATGAGATAGTTGAGTATTTCGATTTGACAGCCGATCGTCTTTCGACTTTCGATCTTTAGGACTAACATCAGTAATGAACGAAATAAACTTCAAGCAATTAACTGTGGTATATTGTCCGCAGAACACATTCTGTATCAGAATGTGAAAATTGCGAACTTTCAACGTTCTTTGCATTTACAATAGGGTAGTTCGCCCTGTTGCAGTGCCTGCCCCTATTAGTGTGTTTTTATATTTAAATAAGCCATACTGTTACTGTAGATGCCTGTATCTAACGTAAGATTTATCAATCAACGTTGGTAAAAGCCCGATACAACGCTTCTCACTGGGGAGTATGATACACCATTGGAAAGCTTAAGGAGGCTGACCACTGTAAAAAATCGGACAAATCGATTTTTTCTTTTTTCCATTTTCTGAAAGACGTACGTTTTAAGAATGCTCTCTCAAAATTTTATGAAGAAATTCACAAAATTGGCGGAGATATAGTATTTTCCGTGACGCGGTGTCAAGCGCGCTACTGAGCCGCGCGGAACTTTGAATGCGTTTTCCTCAGAATGACATTTTTCAACCGCTTTGACAGTCTACAGAGAAAACTATACGTCCAATTGACACGAGCAAGGGCATTTATTACACGACAAACCCGTCTCTATTACCTGACTATCAGTTTTTTTTTTTTTTAATTAACGATCTCCTATTTTTTTTATCAAACATTTCCCGAATTTTGTACCCCCAACACATGATTTTTTTTCAGTGGTCCGCCATTTTGTAATTCCTTGCAATTTTGACTTTTTTTGATCGTCATGTAATACTTCTAGTTTCTAAATATTTTTGTCTTTTTGAATTTGGATAATATGGTCTGGGCGCTGTCAATGTGATAAGCACGATTTTGCCGCAGCGTACATTTTGACGAAGAGTACCTATACAGGAAACAGATTTATGAATCTGATTGAAAATTTTTTTTCTTACCCTTCGATATGTATATTATTAACTATACTAAGGAATACGTTGATTTACTTGCGTTATTTGGTTGAAATAAATTCCCGAAAACACCCTTACATTTCGGACCGCTACAGTGGTCTGCCCCCTTAAGAGTAGAGGAGTCACGGGTACCGTAAGCGTCCCATTCCGAAAATATAGATTAAAAACACTCTCATCTAATTCCAACAAACTCCCTCAGTCGATGCAAAGCAAAACTCGGAAAATCATAGGAAAATGCACTCGTTTTGGGTTTTTGGGCTAGATCTGTTTAGCGAGCCTTCCGTGAAGGGGGTCGCCGTCTTTCGTGAGATTTAAGATAAAAAAATTGATTTATTCCTGATCAAAAGACATTTTATCATAATATTCATAATCGTAACGCGCACACGATACCACATTCAATTGCTTGAAGTTTATTCCCTTCATTAAGTTTTAATGTTAGCCGAAAAGGATCAAAAGTTGAAAGACAATCGGCTGTCAAATCGAAATTCTCAACTATCTCATTTACTCGGGTATCTCGTGGATACCCGGGTAATTTTTGTCTACCCAGGTAGCCGGGTAATTTTTGTTTACCCGGGGTCTCGGGTGCCCGAGTACCCGGGCCAGAAGAATAGCTCTAGTTAATATTGTTCGGTTACCTCTAAAATATTAGCTCTTCACAAATCTTATGCAAATATTTCTAAAACATGTTACGAAAACAGAGAACGATGATAGGGACGACAGCCCAGATCTGTCTGCGCGCGCGTCGGATAAAGGTTGGAGCCTTTGGGGTTTAGTACGGGCTGGTTGGAACGCCAAGGAAGATGCTTCTACGCCACTTCAACCAGGCCAAGGTATGAATACGAACATGAATATTACACTAAATTTACCAAACACTAACATCTCTGTAATGAACGATCTAATAACACACCTCTTTGCTTACTAGAATTAACACAGCGGCTAGATTATGTACTTCGAGCCACTTTGGGAAGAAATTATCTGTACACGGTAGCGGCGCATACAACGTATTGGAGCAATTACGATGTAGCCTATTTTGTGCTAACAAGGCTGTTCCCGACACTAGAAACATGATGTTGGTTTGTACATTTAGTACGAATTTCAACTAGACGCTATTAAAATTTGCTAGTCCATTATAGGCCTTCAAAATCTAATATTAAAAGTAGGCCTACCACCAAAACAATCTGTGATAATGAAAAATCGATACAATAATGTTATAGATACTATGTAAATTAATCATTTTATATCGCCCGCATATTTTTAAGACTCATATGGTCGAGTTTCACGATGAAAGAAAACGTACATATGTTTTTTTATATATATATATATTTATTTAAAAAATGTATATATATATACACACACACGTATGTATATATTTTAGGAGATACATACTTTGTTTACATCTACTACATCAAAGTAATTACTTAACCATTAATTACATCGTTAATTTCACACTTTTACTTAATAGCAAATTCCCTATGGTTGAGAAGATGAATTTTATAACTTACGTTGAACATGATAAATATAGTTTATCTAGGATGTTTACATAAATGCCTCACTAAATAATTAATATAGCTATCGCATAATGTAACGTGAGAACCGTTTTGTATTAGACATTTTATATTACTGAGAAATTGTTATTTGTTATCCTCGTTATACATTGACATATAAAAATAATACTGGCTTTCCACTTGCAACGAATAGCTTTAACAATATAGTATATTAATATCGTGCTTAAGAAATGCTAAAACATATTACCAATTCGCTCGAATTAGCCATTCGAAACGGTCATTCTAAGTTGTAAAACCATTTAACGTCACTTTATAGTTAATTATACAGATTTAAACGGGTTTTTCTTTTTGTTCGCGTGAGATGCGTCGACATTTCATTGCAATGGAATACCTTTTGTTGTACGCACGTCATTATGCACGTTAATAAATTCATTTCGTACAGATTTCACATAAGTAAAATGTATTTAATAGAGTCTCCATTCTAGCGCCTTAATGTATTCGAAGCGAATCAGGATCTGTACTTATTAAATACCTTTTTTTCTTTGATGTAATGATGTTTTGCTTTAGTATAGGAAGTGAAACTCGTCCTATATACTGAAAGTTTACTTAAGATAAGATAAAGGGAAACTTGTTTAACTAAATTGACCAACCGTCGTTGCGCAAAACTAACAAAATGATATCAACGTTTCTTGTGTGTATATAGGTGGTTGCATTTTTATTACTTCTAATACGAAGGAGATAATTCTTCACAGTTGTGTTCTAACATCTGTGAAGTTACGTAAAAATTTCTGTTACGATTACAGAACAGTTTATTTATATATTCTATTATTATTTTGTTGTACTTCGTTAATGCTCATTATAGTATAATTCAATGTTATTATAAGTATACATGTATAACTTTAATTTCGTTGCATGTAAAAAATATTGTTAATTAATCCAAATTTAATATTAAGCACAGTTTATTAGTCGAATTTATTTTCTTATAGTCAAACTTACGGTTTCCTTTGTTCCCTGACTTAGTTTGTTTTCTTTTACTTTTCGATTACGCGCGTAAAATCGCCTATTTAGATTTAAACAAACATAAAAAAAAAACAACATATTACTGCATGTATTGTGCCATTGGGTGCTACGCAAGTCCCATCCACTTTTTCATACATTTGAATCTTGCTGATTTCAAATCTGTTAATACTACAGTTAAGACGAAGCAATTAAATAACGTTTTAGATGAATATTGTGTGTGAAAATGTGTTCACATTATAACATATTAAAAATATTGACTATTCGGTTACTAGAAAGTTTAATAACGGTGCACTTCTCAACAATTGTTATATAGTGATAAACTTTTAAGGAGCTTCGTCCATAAACACAATTTGGTAGAATGACAATAATATTAAAGAACCCCGCAAGGTTAATACCATATCAAATTTTAAAAGATAGAGTGCATAACAGGCTTGTAGGAATTATATTAATTACTCCTACCAAGTTATCGATATTCAGTCATATTACGCCACGCATATGGATTGAATTTACTGTTTAGTAATCAACTACGTATGCTCTAATATTAAAGAAGTTTTAAATTAGATTAGATACTATTGAATACACACAAAGTCGAAGTTATCAAAATATTTAACTAAGATATGTCGAATTTCACAGACTTGTGCGTTATAAATTTCATTTCAATTGAAAGCAAAATTTAGAATCATATGCAATATGTTTGTGTTTGTAAACAAGCATTTCTTTCGAATTGATAGGACAGCCTATATATTCCTACATGCCTAAATTTTAATAATTATTATACACACGCCGGTTTTTTGGAACAGTATATCGAATGAATTTAAAAACTACACGCGTATGCATATAAGTTATGTAACAGAAGTTTTACTATTTAGATTTGACATACAACTTCTCTGTAACTGAACTTTACTTTAATCACTTCGACGTGATTTATAGTGCTGCTTACATTACTGGTTTTAGATAACAATGAGAACTATGAACAGATCTGAGAGTTCCATAGAAGTTACAGAATTGCATGTGATTAGGTACTAGAGCTGGGACTATTCGAATAATTTAATATTCGAATATTATACAAGTATTCAAATATTACGAATAAACTTTGAATATTTGAGTATTCGAATGTTATTATTCGAATATTTAAGTATTCGAAAATACTATTCGAATATTTAAGTTTTCGAAAATACTATTCGAATATTTCAGTTTTCGAAAATACTATTCGAATATTTAAGTATTCGAATACTATTCGAATATTTCAGTATTCGTATACTATTCGAATATTTTAGTATTTGATAATTATTCTTGTAAAAAAATGAACCTGAAGAACTTGATTTATAATTCACACCATACTATTCGAATTCATCAGAATTCGAATACGTAAATATTCGAATAGTATTCGAATACTTAAACATTCGAGTAGTATTCGAATACTTGGATATTCGAATTATATTCGCTAAATAATTGAGCAACCGAAGTATTCGAATATTCGAATACCGAAAAATTCGACAAATAGTCCCAGTCCTATTAGGTACTTCACTTTATTACAATTACTTTATTGCAAATTGCAATTAAAACTGTATTATTCTGAACGTAGGGCATATCATTATTAATTTCGTACTAAAGAATTACGAGAATAGTAGCCAACATACTATAACGGATTTTTGGTGCCATTTTTTAAAGAAATCTACGTATTTTATAAGCATAATTCTAGGTACACATTTTTTTTATGTAACTTTATGTATTTTAAGCAACTGTTTGAATAAATACACATACTGCAATTTAAATCCACTTGCCTCGTCGATCAGGCAATGCAACAAATTACAACTTTGGAAACTAAATTGTTAAAACATTCTGGTTGCACATTGTAATACGACCCATATCATTGCGGCGAAAGAGTTGTTGAATTTTTACAATTACTACACAATTAGCCCTTAATGTTAATAAATGAGGAATAACATTTACTTTTACATAAAATGCAACAAAGGATCGGTTTTATCTGAAATAGGACTGAAAGAAACGAACAGCCAAGAATATGTAATAAAGGGATATTGCTATTAAACGCAGAAATTGTTATTCATTTCAGGTAGAGGTATAAGGGCAATTTTCTCTTACCCAATGAATTCGATATAAGTATTCAATTTATATTTATTTCTCATACATCCCGCTCCCAGAATTACATTACTTAATAATAGTGGATTTTCATGCAGGGGTGGATCGACCAAGAAGGGCCTTAAGGAATAGAGACATCGAGCCATTGGAAAGATTGAAAAGATACAATTTATTGGAACAGTAGGATTGCCAGAATATCTGAGTGAAAGAGGTAGAGGCGAGAGTCAACGACTGATAGCACAAAGTGTGGAAATATAGAAAAGTGAAACAGAAGGAAGAACATGCGATCTATGCGGAGACAGATTTGGAATGTTGGAACATTAACTACGAGATTGTAGGGAAATAGAAGGAGGAGTTACGTTCGAAGATGTAGTGTGCAGAAGAATGACTTTGAAGACTGGAAAGGAATAGGAAGGAGAGAGAAAGGAGGTAAGGGCAATAGGGTTATAAGAAATAGATAGTAAATAATGCGATAAGTGGAGCAATAATAGAAGAAGTAAGTTAGGGGAATAGATCGGTAACAAATGGAAGGAGGGAGTGAACGAGACGAACCAGTATATTTAAATAGATCGAATTATATAGCTTTGAAAAGTTAGGTTAAGTGTAAATCAAGTCCAAGTTTCTTGACTCTGCGGCTGCAAATAAAGAATATAATACTACTTAGTAGTAGTATTCTACTTAGTAGTAGTAATATATTCTTTATTTGCAGCCGCAGAGCCAAGAAACTTGGACTTGATTTACACTTAACCTAACTTTTCGAAGCTATATAATTCGATCTATTTAAATATACTCGTTCGTCTCGTTCACTCCCTCCTTCCATTTCTTTCCGATTGCATTTCCACGAAACAAATTAGTCAATTTATTATCGCACACGCGCGAACAGAATCATTAAGTATGTATTTATATACATAGGTATGTATTTACATACGTCATGGCAGAGTTTCTTTGCAATTTGTTATTAAGATTTTAATTAATTTTGTACTTCAGGCGTATAAAATGAGAGTTTTATTACAGGAATTTACATTTAAATAATGAAATTTGATTGTGCTATATACTTAATATGTATAAACTGTATTGTCCGCCGGTCGTCGACATTCCTCCAATTCACTCCAATTGCCGGTGCCGCTGTGCCGGTACGCGATGTGTGGTTAGCGGTCTTTTTTTTTTACAAAGAGAAAGAAAACCTAGCTTTATATGTAATCACGAATTCAGAGAAATTAGCGTTCGTTACTTTATCAATATGATAAAATGCTTATAGCGCGTGTGTAGTTACTAAATATGCCGTCAACGAATGATAAACGTGGAAAATTTGTACGGTCTCGGATACAATTTACGAAGAAGAATACGGAAAATAACGGTACATATACAGGGTAAGGTGGGGTAAAGGTCCCAATTAATGCCGCCCTGAGCTGTCTTACTTAAAACAACGAATAAACCTTGCGAAGTCATACATAAAAAACATTTTAGCATTCAATTGAAACCGTTATTGATACGATACAGTAAACAGCGCTTAAGTTTCTCATCCTTAACTTCCTTAATCAAGAATTTTAAGCGGATATTCGAAGAGTGAAAACGATGACTGACTAGCGGAAGAGAAAACAAGACATTAAAGAAAAGGCTGTAATTCTGATATTCAAGCTACTAACATAACAAAATAGAATTTTTCACATAATATAAGCATCATGGAAAATAATAACGTTCGGAATTCAACGATTGATTAAAGCCTTTTTACTTAACATTCGAGTGACAGTGATTGGTATGTACAGTACAAGCGTTTTAAGCATTTCGGAATTACTGTCATGGCAGTAGGTAGCTGCTCAAATTCATACACGAAACCCTTAGAAACCCTGCGCCTACGCTATTACTATCAATTACTATCATCCATACCGTCCGCAGTGCGTGTGCGGCATAACCTTAAAATGAGATAAACAGCATTCGGTTGGATGGCAGTAATCGGGGTCAGTAATTCGATCAACCTCGCTTTAAGGGTGACAATAATAGCTCCCGACATATTTCTCTTAGAACAATGAATCTGCAAATAAAAACACAGGTTTTGAGAGGCACAGACATTTTTTCTTAAAAAACCATATCAAATAATAATAAATAAACGAACAGAGAAGTTCATACTTTCGACCAATAAATGCGAAAACTAACAGCAATTTGGTCCTTTACCCTGCCCGTACATTTACATTAGCTTTAGAAATTCTCAGTATGACTCGGCATATACTTCGCTTATGTAACTGGATGGTATCCAAGTTCAAACGTTGTTTCCTGATACAGATTGTGTTTCCAGCATAATGAACCATTTACAGAACAGTAATTTAGTCGCCGCTGCCATCGGTGTGACCGTCGGTGTTATAAGCGCAGCTGGGATTTTCATTTATCATAAAATCTTGGAGAATCAACAGCAGCATACCTCGAGGGCTGGTAACTTAGACGCCGCTAATAAAAAGATCACAGAACTGCAGGCCGAGTTAGATGCGTTGAGGTAACGACACACCATAGAAATCGTTAACTATTATTATTTAAATTTACGTAAGGATAACGTTCGTCGTCGCATAGAATTATTAGCTTTGCGAGTACCTCGTTCATTCTCCTAAGGGTGCAACAGAGCCAGAGAAGGAAGCGGAAGTTCTCGAGGAAATTAACGTCTAACGATAGCACGTACACCGTAACGGATAATGACACCGACATCGATGCTTTCTCAACGGCGGATACCGACATCGGGGATGATGAATTCTACGACTGTTCGGACAGCGAGAGTGTTATTAGTGAGAATGACACAAGGTTGGTCTGTTAATGGAAATGCGGTGTAATGTAATTATGGTAAAGTTTGTATGCATAACGCGTACAAGGATTTATAATTTATTCTAGTAAAAATGTGAAACCGCTCGCCGAAGAAACATCTTAAGAATATTGCAGTCGTACTGTTTAATTCATGATTTAGGCGCGATTACTTGTACTAACTTGGAAAATTAGGGTTTGATCATTTCGGCAAGTAAAGTTATTTTAAAAATGTAGAAGGAACAGATTGGAACTGAGCCAGTTGGATTTAATTCTTAAGGAGATTGACGAGGATGAAAATGAAGAGTTTGATATTCAGAGTTACTATAAACTGCAGAATTTGGTGAAATCTCATCGGAATAATGTAGAGGTAGTGTGGAGGTTTGCAAGAGTATGTTACGAGTACGGAGAAACCATAACTGACAAAGATAACAAACGGACGATAATTCTTGAAGGTAGATATGAAAGATCAACTAACTCACTATTAACCAGGGGTTGAAACGGTTCCGAAAATAACTGTTTCAAACTGTTATATATCGGTTCTGACTCAAACAGTTACGAAGAACTGATATTCTAAATAACTATTATAAGGAACCGAAATTTCTGGCTATATCGATTTCTGCAGAACCGATATTATATCGGTTCCGTAACGGTTATATATCGGTTTTATAACAGTAATCTATCCAATCGGTTACACATCGGGTATGCGTAGCACGTTCCAAAATATTTACGATCAATGTCACATTTTTTTGGGCCTCTCTATCTGGTGTCTCTGTTTTCAAAACTCCATCAAAGCAAGAAAAGCCGAAATGAAAGACAGCATCTGTAAATTAAGTATTGAAAAGTGAGATTCTAGATAGATCTTATAAACAAACGCGAAGAGCGATTCTCTGGGTCGGATGATTTAAGACCAAATGGGCCAGAGTCACTTGTATGCCTGAGCTAGTGGCGAGCACGTTAAATTAAATACAAAAAATATTATATTTCGCAGCAAGACACGTTGTCGTCCTCGAGAGACTGTCTTTATTAAAAAAAAATAGTTGATAATCTTCATAATTAATATAAAATTAGTAGTAAGTATGTACATATTCGGAAAGTTATTGCTGTTAGTGTTAGCAATACTTTAAATGAAGTGTCAAATTAATATTAGTCGTAGTGTATAATAGTTATTAGTGATATTTAAAAACATATCGATATAATGGGCCGAAAGAAATGCGACATTGTTCGTAAGTATTTTGAAACCTGCGATGACAGCATGAAAATGCGATGTATAGTTGGAAGTTGCTCTGCAACAATTTCGGTATGTATATACAATCTACTTTGTTTAAATTTTTAGACACTTAAGGGGGCACCGCCACATTAGTAAAAAACAAAAATAATTATTATTCCTCCTACAATAGAAATTAAGAACTTAAAAGTAACTTAAAAAAAAAATTATTTCAAACTACTTTTGAGAATCAATTTATTCTTCACGGATTTATTATTTAACCATCATTTAAAAGGCGCTTACGCATGGTTGAGGCGAGCCCAGCCCGTAGCGAGAATTGACTCTATAACCGATATAATATCGGTTCTGTAGAACCGGAACCGAAACCGATATCATAACTGTTTTCAATCCCTGCTATTAACCGTATTTATTGCATTGACTGAGAAACGACTGACGGCGCTTCTGTTTTATAGGAATTGAGCATTGCGAGAGAATCCTTGAAGTCCGGGATCCCAATTTATATAAATGGTATGCTATACTAATTGGGATAAATGGAGATTACTTGTCAATACCCGAGAAATTAAAGAACGGTCTCCGTTTTAAGAATTACGTAGAGCTGGCCTTAGAGATGGAGTCGAACGATTCCGAATTGCAGTATCTCCTCGGAAGATTCAACTATGAAATGGCCAATATAACTTGGATCGAAAGAAAGGTCTATCTTCTGATTCAAAGCGTCAAGTAATTTTAACGCGGGCGACAAATGTTTCTCAATAATGAAACGATATTTGGTTCTACTAACTACAGATAGCGGGGACGTTATTTGGCGAAGTTCCAAATATCTCGCACGAAGAGGCCCTTACTTGTTTCGAAGCAGCATCGAGGCTCGGAAACAACACCCTACAAACCCAATTATACATTAGCAAATGTTATGTTGCTCTACGTCAATACTCGCGTGCAGTCGTTTCTTTAGACAAAATTTTGGAGCAACCTGTATTAACGACTGAGGACAAAAAAGTGCACGTAGAAGCGAGTAAACTTCTCGAGAAATATTCAGAATATCGTTCATAGCACGAAATAATGTATTTGTACATCCGATCCATATTTACTGGACATCCTATTCCCACGCATATAAATAAAAATACTTATGTTATAGACGAATGTAAACAGTAACAGTACTAGCTTATAAAAAAAAATAATTATATAATATGGAACACAGGTACTAAAGACACATTTTATCTACTATAGCAGCTATTGTGAACTTTATACCTTTATTAAAATTTTATAAAGCAACGCAATTTGTAAAGATCTACGTAGTAACGTGCACGTCAGCGATACGGCGAAGTTTTGTAAATGATTAGGAATATATAATATGTTTCTACAAATTTAGTGAATATTTTATACAGAGATGTGTGTTTATTAATCGAGGCTGTCGAGTTCAATGATTTTCGCAAAAGGATTTATAGAATTTATTATTGTTGATATTGATTGTACACATTTTCCATGCAATGCTACGAAGAATAATACTTTTTTGTATAACTACATTCCAATGTCTTTTGTAAAATGTATAAGTAGCGTAATTCCCAAATATTTATAACGTCGACAAACGTGTCCTCTACTTAATGTATCTGCTGGGATTGTAGTTGAAATGAAATTCTGTTTTGTTGTAAATTATATATAGTTTGTATACTACGTGTCGGTTTTGATAATAAATAGTTAAGAAAGTGTCTGCTTTGCTCGGAACATACGACTAAGAGAAGCCAGCGTTCACGAAATTGCCGTTAGCCAAATAATGCCTTAGTTAAGCAATTCTTTCATTCATTTTTTCATATATATTTTTTTAAACGTTTTACAACTTTTGTATTATTACAGTTTGATTCTGTATTAAGAAGGAACTTAAAATATAAAAGTATGATCACAAGTATTTACGATTGTTCCGAAGTTTCTTAACGTTACACAATATATCATAATCGGTGAGATGAAATTTCTTCAATTAATATAAACGAGTAACAACAACGCGGGTTTGTTTTGTACAATTTATTTTTTCTCTCATCAAGCATTTCAGGCTTTATGCTGTGGTGTTTGAAAGAAAATTGTAAGATCAGGTTGATATTTTGCAGATAATTGTGAACTTTTCCCCTGTTTTAGCAGATCAATAATGGTCCAACACAGCATCCCAGAACTCAATAGACACTGGGTGGAGAATAGGGTGAAAGGGGTGAAGCACAGAGAAGCCCCTCTAGTAAGATAGAAGGGAAGCCAGAGAAAACAATTCAGAAAGCGGTAGTTGACATTGAATGTCTGTGAAAAGTGGTTCCATCAGAACATACACATGATAAGGTGAGCTCCATTACTGAAAGCACAGTTGAATCTGTAGATTTCTCTGACATTAACTGACATTAGTATTAAGAGGAACCAAAGGTCTTTTGTTTCTCTCCTCTCATAGATATAAATTATTACAGAAATTATATGCCAGCACAATGGAAAGTTTTGCTTTCATAAAAATTGAAGTTTAAGCAAAAATATTCTGACCATTGATAAGAAATATGTTAATCTTTCATGTCGTTACAGGATTATTTTTTATTAATAGCGAACAAATTGCTAAGAATACATGTAGTTTCTAGTTAAAACTGTTCGACGAAAGCAGCTCCTAATTTTTACACGCCTGTAACAAACATTGTAACACATTTCTCCTTAGATATCTGAGACAGAATTTGCGATGCGTGGAGTTTTACGTGGCACTTTGTATTGTGCACTGTGGTACGGCAGTGTAGTGGCTGGATTTTTATTTATCGCTTGTCCTATGTTACCACTGCTATTCTTTAGCCCCCCAAAATTTCGAAAATGCGGGGACCTTTTATTCTCTTGCTGGGAATTGTATTCCACGGTAAGTACAAGAAATTTTATTCCCCTTTCGCTTCTTTCTCCTCTGTTAGAAACTAAATAATACCTTTCCATCGTTAATTCTATAATCATTACGCAAACAAACCAACGGCTGTTTAAATGTTTCAGGCTCTTTTAAAACTGTTCGGTGTAAAAATTCTTGTATCGGGAGATCATATCTCCCCGTATGAATCCGCTATACTTGTGATGAACCACAGAACGCGAGTGGATTGGAACTTTCTGTGGGCTGCGATGTACCAGGCATGCTTACCCAGCGTAGCGACTCATAAATTGAAATTCATTTTAAAGGATCCCATACGACACATCCCAGGCCCAGGTAATAGAATGACATTAACGGGCCAAACCGAGACCCAGCACATCTCAATTCTATATCACTCGTAACACCAAGCAGTGCTTCTTTAAAATATTAAACCTAATTTACTTTGTAGTAAACTTCTCATGCTATAGATCTTTATCGCCCTTTTCCTTTCGACGAGAATCGTCAACCTCGTAACGTAGTATCTCTGATTTTAAAGAACTATTGTATAACAGGGTGGATAATGCAAATGAATGGCTTCCTTTATATAACTCGTCGCTGGGAAGAAGACAAAAGTCGACTATCGCGTACCCTCGATTATTTAGTGGCGTTGGATAGACGCTGCCAATTGCTGATATTCCCCGAGGGTACGGATCTGACAAAGACTAGCAAAGAGAAATCGGACAGATACGCCGCGCAGCATATGCTGCCGCAATATTCATTTGCCCTTCATCCAAAGACAACAGGATTTAGCTACCTAGTCGGACACCTTCAGCAAGCGAGCTACCTCGACGCCGTTTATGACTTAACGATCGCATACCCTGACTATGTCCCGCAATCCGAACTAGATTTAATCAAAGGTAAATTGCCAAGCGAGGTACACTTTCATATTAAACGGATACCGTCAGCGGATATGCCAATGCATGACTCGACATTGAGACGATGGTTAGAAGAGAGGTGGTGTAATAAAGAGGAATTTCTGAAACAATTTTACCAGAAAAAGGCTTTCCCCGCTGAAATCTGGCCGCTGACGAGATTATTCCCTTTACAAGTCGCTCTAGGCTTTTGGAGCATTCTAACAGGTGAGATTCGATTGTAAGCTAGCATCTGCTTTGCTAATCCTTCACGATACTTGTACTTTAAACGAGCGATTAATTTATTTCAGGCGCCGCGGTACTTTTACTTATTATCTCGCCGCTGTTCCAGTTATGGGCTTTGGCTCATGCAACCCTTTTCGTCGCGCTATCGCTTTTTAGTACTGGTTTCAGTCAATTTGAAATGGGATGGTACTGGCGTTGGAAAGCTCATTTCGTAGAAGAGAAGCGTAGCTACTGAAATTTCAAACTGTACTCTTCGATGTGAGTAGATTCTACCACGAAATTACAGTAAATACTTGTTCGCTTCTTCTGTGTCGTTATAAGTGTACTTGGAATTCATAGAATATTTGTATATTTATGAATTTCAAATGTATTACAATTTTAAGAACAAGTGGAGCCTTTTAATTTTCAACGACGCAGCATGTTGTAGAGGGTAACTTAATTTTGCGTTAGAAATTGTTAGTGGCGGAAGAAGAATTTGAATCAGAACATAGTAACACGTGGGAACAGTTATTTTATAAAACAAGAAATATACAAATATCACACAGAACTATTTAAATGAGTTGATAGAAAAGGATAATTACTCTTTAATATTGACTGATGTATCCTATAACATAATAACGACACTAGTGTAAAATTATAAGCAAAGGTATTACTATAGTACGCGAAAGGAAAACGGATGACGAGACTAGAAAAGTTGCAATGAATTTATTTTAACATTGTAACAGGAATTAACTCTCTATGGCATTACCTTCTTTTAACGTCGTAGTGAAATCTAAATTTTACAGTTTCAGATTCTAGTTACGATAACAGTAATTATATATACACTATTACAATAATTTTAGTAAATCACTGTCTACAGTTCGCTGCTGCGTGATATTTTTTGACAATACAAATTTATTACATTACGTAACTTTGTCTATATTTTGATACACGGTGGGACTACGGAGGATTAAAATCAAAACGAGAAAATTTTTTTAAGAACAATATTTTGCTAACTCGAGTATTCTGTGGTGGTGTCTTCTTAGTAGACACTTAGTATTAATACGCGTACAGTTTGTTTCCAAATTCCTGAAACGTAAAAAGCAGTTTGCCTCGCGCTAAACGGTGTTTAAAATTGAATTACATATAGCAAGTCTGTTGTTCAATTTAGGAATTGCATGCCACTGGAAAATAATGTGTCATTGGATATACGGGATTGATCATTTTAATAAGTAGCCAGAATTTTTGAAAAGTCTCCGTATATTTTGGAAACTTGTTGTATGTGAAGCTCACGCATGGAATTATGTGTAAAATTAATTCGTTTATAAACGTTTAAACGTTACTACTAAGACTAAAGGCATAAATCTAATATCTGATTTAACAGAATTGAGTCAACACTAAGGATAGATATTTCTAAATGAAATATATTTCAATATAGTGACCTTTATACTTGTAAAATCGTGTTGTACAAATTTCTCAGAGATTTTACTCTTGAAACTATAATAATACATTTATTATAAACGTAACGTAGACTGTAATAATTTTAAAAGAAACAATTTCTTGGGTTTTAACTAGAGAAAGCCTGGCTAGAAGCCAAAAGAATCTCCGATTAGGAATATTCCAATTGCAAAGGGATGTCCTTTTTAAAATTGTAGATGTTTCGTAGATGAAATTTAAATGAAATTGTAGTTATTAAATTTTATAATTTTACACAAGATTATCATTTTTTAAATTGACGAACTGTTTGTAAACAGGCAATGATACAATCAACGTTGTTATATTTAAACAATATAACAGTCATCTATATTCTAATTCGTAAAAATGCAAGATTATATCGACGCGCGTTACGAAAAGTAGCACGTTTAATTTTTTCCACATGCAGTTGTCCGTAAGAAAAAAATGAAACGTGTACTCTTCGTCTACTCTTCGTAACGCCCGTCGATATTTCGAGGGTGTTAACAGTTAATCTAATTTTCTTTTCAAACGAAATCAACTTACAATTAACTGCAGTGGAGACAGTGCCTCATTATCTCATATTCTGAAGTACAAATGTACATACGTGGTGTAAAAAAGATTATAAAATTCAGACACATTAAGGTATGAGATAGTTATGCACTTAAAATTTCTTAGAGGATTATTATCAACTGAAATTATTTCAGCAATAGAAAATGCAATCTTTTATTCTACTTGTTAAATGATTCAACATTCGTAGAACAACTTTGCAGTGCTTCCCATCGGACAGAACATTATTATTCACATTTCAATGTCACTATATAATAATGCATTGAGATGAAAGTTGAAAATCTATTGTACGTGAACGAGATGTGTAGTATAAGATATATAAACTTTTAGATATTTCGTTTTGCGACACTAGCTCAAGTTCTATTTTTCTATAGATGTAGGGATAGAAATTATAAACGTATAAGCAAACGTGAATTCATGTGCCAAAGAAATACGTGTAATTAGTGTACCTTAATGAACTTTATCCAGATGGATATAGTATTAAGGATTTGTCTATTTAAAGTATTCCTAGTCCCCGATTACGAAGTAATGAGAAAGTTTCGTTTCCATCAATTTCCAGATTAACAAAGATAAATGCAGATATTAAATTGTTACTACATCAGAGAAATATTATATTTAACATAATGCTTTCTTCCAATGTTATCTTTTTAAAAAATATTGTTATATAAACATCGCGTATAACTTTATATTTATTTTACTTCAGTATTGTTTAACGCGTAACGCGTAAAATCATTCAAGTTAATTCTAGTAATTTATTGTAATCTATTTAGCAAAAATTGGTGTAAGTGTTCATTATTTATAAATATTATATTGAACTTTGCCTGTAAGGAATTTTTTTTAATAACTTATGTTTGTAAAATCTATCGAGTAATTTTTGTTCACCCTAATATGATACATACTTATTCTTTCGATCTGTCTCAGATTATTTTTCATTCAAATACATTCACTATTGCATATATAGCAAACATTCTAGTAATTTATTGTCATCTATTTAGCAAAAATTGGTATAAGTGTTCATTATTTATAAATATTATATTGAACTTTGCCTGTAAGGAATTTTTTTTAATAACTCATGTTTGTAAAATGTATCGAAGTAATTTTTGTTCATTCTAATATGATATACTTATACATTCGATCTGTCTCAGATTATTTTTAATTCAAATACATTTACTATTGCATATATAGCAAACATTGCGATTACTTATCGAAGTGTAAAAATACATAATGTTTTTAAGAAGAATGAACAAAAACTTGGAAAAGAATCAAAGTAACTATCTTGATGTACTCCATGCTGTGACTACCGTAGTTTCGACGTTGTAAAAATGTTATACAAAGTTAGTGCAGTGTTATCTGAGCTATTCGAATATAAATACATATAACGAATAAGTGTATTTGAAGATGACTATATCATGTACAAAAAGTTTCTTCCAGTTTATAAATCAACGATTAAACGTATATATAACTGTAATTGTAACGATTTTGTTAATGAAATTCGTGTACCTTCCTAAACAAGTTGTAATCGATCGTGTATCTTTCCAAATACTATATATTTAACGTGTAATATTTACTAACTCCTATATCATCGATAAGAAAAACGTTATAAAAAAAATATATATCGTCCCATTTCAGTAGAATATTCATCGACTTAGGTAATTGTAAACGATATACATAAACTATTTACCGAAGAATCTTTAATTGCGCAAGACTGTGAGCACTGTATGTGAATACCATTAGTTGACATGCGTGTGTGTAAAAAAATACTATTAACGAATATCAGTATGTTAATTAAACAGGCATCAAGTAAACTATATAAAGTTTATTTGAAAAAATCTATATTATCTTCATTTGTTTTATTAACAGACAATTACATATCCCCGTTATTAATTCATTGGGCATTTGGAATCTTTTTTATAGAATGGATTAATTGGACTCGGTATAGGACTTGCTTTCAATACGCCTACCAATGGTTTCCTGTTGGCGTCGAAAGGAATAGATGGGCTTTTGCGAACTTGTAGAATATATTCAGACGTGCGTTGAGCAGTATTCCGTTGAAGAGCGATTTTCACTCGCTTCTTCGAATTCGAGTCGTTATTTACTTTCGGTTGCTGTTTTATACTGACCGATGTCCTCCGCAGTGCCTCCTCCTTCATCTTTTTTAATGCCGGTACCAACCACGCAGGCCCTTTATCAAGCGTGTTACTCTTTTTGGTATTGTCATTCGTAACCAACGTTTCAGCGGTGTCTGTGCGCGTTTCTGTGCTATTATCATTTAGTAGCGCGGGCATAGATGGGACTGCGTTATCAGAAATATCCCATTTGTCAGAGAGTGTAACCGTGGTTATCTTTTTCCTCTTAACCGGTGTGACGATGAATTCATTTTCAGGGATAGTGTTGTTCTTCTTTACTTTCATCTTCTTGGAGTTACTACTGCTCTTAATTGGAAGCGACGAATCCTTCTTTGATTTACAATTGCTAATCTTTACTTCAGTTTTGCTATTCTGATTTTTCTCCTTCATCTCGTATTTCCTTTTCTTCGAGCGAGGAATATCTGCATCCGATGCTTGCGAATTCTCTTGAGCCACGTTATTGTTAATATTCGCTTTATGTGGTATTTTCTTCTTTTCCTTTGTGCTTTCAATTTCGTCTACCCCTGCCATGGAATCTTGATCATCCACGTCTGAATTCTCTTCTTCGCTAAGCTTGCCATTTTCATCCTGCGTCAATAATCCGTTCTTTTTTCTTTTACGTTTCTTCTGCGCATTGTCGGAATACAATTGCTTTTCGAACTCAAACAGACGCACGACCGCTCTTTTCGAATCTGTGTCCTTCCTCTGCGTTTTGGGAAGTCTTATTTCTTTAACTCCGAGTGGCATCTTACCCTGCGATAACTCAGTGAACCTGTAAAAAATGATTAGTTAAGAAATATTTAAAACTTCGTAACATAAATGAATCTTTAATGAAAGAATACTTGCTCCGTAATTAGGCGTCGCAATTGTCTACGTGACTTTGTCGTAGATGAAGGATGAAATTTATATTGCGCTAACAATGTAGCAATCTTTTTAGCATTGAAAGGTATTTGTGGTAATTCCACATTTACCCTTCCAGCTCTTGGATCCAATGGTTTTTCTATATTATTACGTTTCGCTTGTTTCTGAGGACACTCTTCTGCCTCTACAACATCGGTATCGTCTATTTCCTCGTCGGACACTTCGATCCTTTCCATGGCATCGATAGAACCGGCAGGAAATCCAGCCTATATATAAAAAAAATGTAAAAAAAAATAAAAACCGTCTTCAAAAAAAGTAATAATAATAAAAGTGCACTGAAAAGTAAAAAATAATTTTTTCCTCCATTTAATCTACGACCCCAATATTTTTTAAGTCGGCGCCAGATTTACACAGTGCAAATGGTGAGGCACCGACTTAAAAAATATGGGAGTCGTAGATTAAGTGAAGGAAAAACTTATTTTTTACTTTTCAGTGCTTTTTTTTATTATTTTTTTTTAACTCGGTTTTTATTTTATTTTTTCAATTTTTTTTATTTTTACTTTCTTCATTCCCCCTTAAAAAGAATTAAATTTTTACGACTCACAGCTTTCCAGGCTTCAAATTTCTCCGTGTAATCCATTCCAATGTCTGACTGGAAAATTAAATATCTAAAAATATGCCTCATAACATGCCTGATTTGTCTCTCGTCGTCCATGATTAAGAAATGTGAAATAAATGGCTTGACCAATTCAGTAACCACGTCTTCTGATATCTCTCCGCCACTGATCTACAAAAATCCAAGCATTAATATATATCGTTTAAGGGGTCAGTCCACTGTGAAGTCGTGAAAAATTGTCACTTTTTAGAATTTATTTTTTAGTAAACAGAATGTTCAACGTAAATAATGTTTTCTCTACTTATTAATACACTTATTGACAGTATAAAAAAAATCTATTTTAAATTTTTAACAGTTTTTTTTTAAATATATATCGCTCTGATGTGAGAGCCTTGAGAATGCGATGTAGTACTGGTGCAGGCGATTCCGGGAGAAAGACGCATTTGAAACAAAAAATTTAAAGTGTGTTGTAATCATTATAAGTGTGGTTATCGCCAGAACCTGGATTATTTTTACTGATAAAGAATTAACAAAATGGCGGAGGTTTGAAGTTTAAGTGTCGAGATATGGCGAATTTTTCAAACATTTTGCCTTGTAAAAAGTATGAAATATTCAATCGAAAAAGGTTTCCGTGGTCCCGGCCATAGCCACTGATGTGCTGAATAACGTGTAAAAATTTCAGACGAATTGGTCAAATAGTTTTTTTGCTATCACCTGCACCAGTTGAAAAAATGTTGTTTTGAGACAATCGCATTTCAAGTTTTAAAACAAATTAAAACAATTCTTTTAATTTTTTTTTCTGTAATATAAGAGTAGCTTAATAAATACCAAAAAGATTTATTGCATTATATGTTGTATCTATGAAGAAAAGAATCTTTAAAAATAGCTTCATTGATCCCTTAACTTCTATGGTAAATATTAACATGGAGATTGATATACCTTGGAGAGTTCTTCCCAAAATAGTTGCGTTAGATGCATATTAAAACCAAGGCATATTTTTGGGTCTACCAAAAGCTTCTCGAGTATTTCAGAAATGCCTTTTATCCATTCATGATCCCAAGATCTTTCTTTACATTTCTCGAAAGTCTGACGAATTATTCTTCTAACTAACTATAAAGAAATACAATGAGATAGAACACTTTGATGTACAGTAATATACAAGTCGAGGGAGATCTTTCCTGAAACCTACCATAGAAAACTTGTCTAATCTGTATTGATCTATACCAAACCATTCGGTACCTAGAGTTTTCAGAACGCACGCAGTGTACAATACTACTACGTCTTTAATGTTAAAACAATGTACAATTTTACTAAGAGATTCTGCCAACTCTTCCTGAATTAATGGTTTATCTGACATCCACATACAGTAAAATAATCCTTTCCATAACCGCATGAAATCTTGCTCTGTAAATGCTAATAACAAAAACCATTTTATTCGCCAGTCGTGCTGTTGCTTATAATCGAGTGGTTTCGGTCGTAAAATTTTTTAATTCAACACTTTGTGATGTATTAAATTCTATTTACGATTCATTCGATTCCGGTACTTTGATTTTAAGTAAGAAAATTCCATTAGCAGCCTTACCGAACGAACTGTTTGACCGGACTGTCAACCATTTCCTCAAATTTTTCAGCACTTTATCCCGGACTTTTTTATCGTTGCTTGACAATAAGCGAGCAAACTTAATTTCTTGAGCAATAATTACAGCTTTCCTGTCTGTTTCATTAACAGCAGTTGCCTGCTTTTGTCGCTCTTTGCTTTTCAACATTTGTGGCGCAGGCTTCTGCAACGATGCACGCGTGCACCGTTGCACCTTTTTAACCGCCATCTGCACGTGGCAAGAATTCTTTCAAATGTACAATTGCGTTTCACACGCTTCCTTTAAATTGCTAGGTTGTATTTGATAAGAGAAGTCAGATATTTAAAGGAGTCGATTACTGACAGAACGGCCACGGCCGCGTGGTGACCATTGGCGCTGGGGTTCGCGCCACGGACATAGGCACATATAGACGGAGCGTAAGCTGACACTTTAGGCGTGGTAGGATTGGAGGGGGAAAAGCGGGCAAGTCGGTTAGCTTCGGATGCATTCGGCTTGTGTCGACTCGTTGTTAAAGGTGCGTTTTGCCGTGACATTAAAGTCATGACATTCGCTGCCGTGACACTGTATTACAGTGTGAATCAAATGTTACAACATCGTGACATCTATAAACCGTGACGATGTTGTAACATTTGATTCACGCTGTAATACAGTATCCCAGATAGCACACCTCGTCTTAGAGACGTCTAGTTTATGTCCATTTTAGGTCTGAACGTCTTGATTTGTAACAAGACGTCTTTAAGACGTCTCTAAGACGCCTTTTGGACGTCTTTAAGACGTTACCAGACGTTGTGCTATCTGGGGTAGCACAGCGTTCAAATCTTGTTGCGAGTTCCGATCCTCGCTCGCTCTAGTGGCGTTTGACGCAGGCTTCTAAAGCGCGAAGTTTGAGTAGAATAGAGTTAAGGATGAACTCTGTCACATTAGAAATCTATCTTCATCTCCTTCCTTATAGCTCGAAAAACAATATATTGATTAAAAAAGAGGAACAAACGTAAGAAGAAGCCTGTTTCTTCTCCTCGCAAAGGAGATTTCCGACGTTGTAACGCTCCAGACGTGTCGCAATAAATCAATCCAATCCTGTTCAATCTTAAAATATCCTTGTCTTGTTTCTTGTTCTTAAATAGTAGTTCTAAATCGTTCAAATCGTTTGACAATTTAATTCAGTTCAGTTCTATAAGTTTTATTGAGTTCTATGCGTTTATTTCAAACAGTTCATTATTTCGTTCATTTAACTTCACGCGTTCGCGAGCAGAGCCCTTCAGGGCTCCACGGACACCGGACCTCACGGAAACTCCCTTAAGGCATCAGAATTCCCAACCGGCCCCGCAACAATCTTATTAGTAGTGCGCCACACGCGTCACTTCGAGGAACTATAGCAAATCTTAAAACAGACACGCATGTTCCTATCTACAAAAGTTCTTTCACGTAGTTTCAGTGATGGGATGTGGAACGGGTTTTCTCGCGCATGCGCGGCGATTTTAGCATCAGTATAGTACAAGTTTCGATAAAATGGGGTACCTTGATCACCCCGCTACTTTCCCGCCCAGCGTGCGGACCAATTATGCTCAACAATGAAGGGGGAAAAACACCTTCAGAGTGGTGGCAATGGTGTGCGTGACTGAACAGCGTCAGTTCACGCACACCATTATCACCACTCTGAAGGTGTTTTTCCCCCTTCATTGTTGAGCATAATTGGTCCGCACGCTGTTCCCGCCAATAACAATACACCTATTAGTTGCGCCCCAACATAGATACGGTACTGCAAACGCCGCGCATGCGCGAGAAAACCCGTCCCATATCCCATCACTGGTTACGTTCACAGTTCTCCCATTTCTTTCCGGTTTTAGTCGGGCGTCAGTTCGGTTGATTTTCACGGTCTTCGTGTTCCACGAGCTGGTGAAATGACGTGAGTATCTCATCCTCTTATATTTCATTAATCCAAAGTTTCAGTAACTTCATATTATCAAGAAAACTTGTTTTAATACATAATTTCGCAATATTTATTAATATTTTCTTCAAATACAACTTTCAATATTGCATTACTATGGACTTTATACCTGAATGTACAACGTGCCTTAGCATCCTACCATAAATTCAACATTATCTTCCTAATAATTTCTTTTTACTAAAATAATTTGCAGTTACTCGATTAGCAACGAGTTAAAATTTCTAGTACAGCAGAGTTCTATTTTTCTGCACGAATTTTGATCCAGTATCTGGTTTACCCAACATGTTGCTCAGCTATTATCCGAACGCATGCAACGCATCGTATAATTATTTGAACTCGTATCGTTGCACAGAATCCATTTAAATGTCTCCTTGTATAATGCATCCGATCATTAAAACAAAAGAATAGCGTATTCGAACGCGTGATTAAAGAGAAAATCACTGGACTCCAATCGTCTGAGCGATCCAGTTACACGAACTGTTTGTCCCCCGACGGGTTCGGATAAATGGAATTCTACTGTACTCACTTTACGTTTAATTCTGTAAGGAACAATTTCAAGTATTCCACTATAGAATGAGATTGAAATTATGTATTATATACAGGTTATAACTGATCAACGCGTTCCGTGCCACGTGGTCCTCCAGTGGCCCACGATATTTATCGGAGATGAAACTTTTATTAGTTTTATTCAAAGGAAAAACGTGTTTCTCAATTCAGTGTGGAAATCAGAATAAAATAAAAAGAACCTAAAATTATCGACAATATTACATAACTATATATTATTTTCCTAAATTTGAATATCGTAATTTAGTTTTCTAATGACTGTTTTTAATCTCTCCAAAAATCTGCTTTCCACTGTGGCACGGAACATGTTAAATTTAGAGTAAAAAAAGTACAACTGTGATTTTACTAATGATAATGTTGTAATTAATAGGTCCAAAGTATCGCGTGATACTCTCTACGAGTGTGTAAATTCTGTTATTCAAAACTCGCAAGACAAGAAGAGGAATTTCTTAGAAACGGTGGAACTCCAAATCGGTTTGAAGAATTATGATCCACAAAAGGACAAACGTTTCTCAGGCACCGTCAAGTACGTTTCTACCTGAAATTGAGGATTCTTTTCGGCTTTCTCATGGTCCCTTGCAGTCTTCAATTTTTTTTTTTTTTTTTTTTTTAAATTAACGCCCGAAAAGGTTGCCTCATGTAGAGTCAGGAAGCTGGGTTTTACCTGGCGGACCTTTACCCAGGGTCTTAAATAAAATGGGGAGGTTTCTTACCGTTATTTTTATCACAGGATCATAATTGATGATCCTGGGGGTAAGTTATTAATATTCAATTAGGCAACTATTCAATCAATTCGATTATCGAAGCCAATGGTTCGGTGATGAATTATATTGCATGTATTATCTGAATAATATTTGCGGATTACTTAAATATTACTGAGAACATTGACTTTGATGATTGTTTTTGCAATAAATCATGAATTAGTGCTAAATTATGAGATGCGAAAACAAGTAGCATCAAATTAACTATCAACATTGTCCTTGTTAAAGGCTGAAAAACATCCCGAGACCAAAGATGCAAGTTTGTGTCCTGGGTGATCAGCAACATTGCGACGAAGCTAAAGCTAATAATATTCCATATATGGACGCTGAAGCGTTGAAGAAATTGAACAAGAACAAGAAGCTTGTAAAGAAATTAGGTAATTGAAGGCTCGTAGTATCATACGTTAAACGTTTTGTGCCTTCCAAAAAGCACCACGGCTGGTTACAAATATTGTGGCTGTGGTTGTCAACTGGAAGGAGATTAAATTCTGCACTCGGTGAGGGCGCTGCGTTCCATTGCTTCGCACCTCAATCCGTGTCGAGACACTATATTAAATTTCCTCTTACCGTGTATCTTAATTTACTCTTAAATTAAATACGCGCTCCGTTTTCTTACAGCTAAGAAGTACGATGCTTTCTTGGCCAGCGAATCTTTGATCAAGCAAATTCCACGTATTCTTGGTCCTGGCCTTAACAAGGCTGGTAAATTCCCTGGACTTCTTTCCCACCAGGAATCAATGGTGGGCAAGATCGATGAAGTGAAGGCCACGATTAAATTCCAAATGAAAAAGGTGCTTTTCGATTTTCAGAATTATTAGAGAAAACAATAGACTACAAATTTCTGTATTGAGAACGCGCAACATTGTAATTAATGGTGCTTGATTTTAATCGAATGATTTTTGCTTACAGGTGTTGTGTCTGTCTGTGGCTGTAGGACACGTAGGAATGACGCCAGATGAACTGGTACAAAACGTACACCTTTCGATTAACTTCTTGGTTTCTTTGTTGAAGAAACACTGGCAAAACGTGCGTTCTCTTCATATCAAATCTTCTATGGGACCTCCCCAAAGGCTGTACTAATGAGAATTTGTACAACAATCTTTTGATGTATATTGACCGAATAAAACGAAAGATTGACAGCAATTTGATGGGTCTGGTTACATTTTTATCATACCTACACTCTTTATGTACACTTAAACAGGATGCCAAACTGATAGTATAATACTATAATAAACCATTAAAATTTGTTATGTTATATTACCTTAAAATAAAAGTCAATTCTATCCGGATTTATTATATTACAAACACGAAATTAAAAATATAAATCTACGACTATAATAATGCTCAAAATTAGAGGTATTATGTATTCAGCACGACTATATTCAATTAAATATTAATTTCAGTACCTAAATGTCTTGAATATATTTTTTTTTATGGGACAATCGTGAGAATATTATTTTCGAATACTCGGCAACTACAGTTCCAAATTAAGCCAGAGAATTATAAACAATTGAAGCGTCGGATGCAATAAGGGGACTAGCGTTCGAAAATGGGAAAAATTACTGTCAAACACTATGAAAGATTAGAAAATTACATGTTATTAAACTGAATTTTAAAAAATATAGTGTTGTAAAGCTCGTCACGACACACATTTTTGCTATTTACAGTTTGTTTATCCAATCATTACTATTCGAGCTAAAAATTAAAAACTAAACATTTTTCATCGTCCAAAATCATTATTTCTTTAGACAAAAATTGCGATAACTTGAGTAAATGTTAAGGGATCGTCATGAGACTTGAAACATACAACTCTAGCGAAGCCGTAAACTGTATGCACAAAACCCTTATGTTATAAAATATAATAATATTTAATTAAAAAGTAATACTGGACATAACCCATGTTTTTCAACGTTCGCCGTTAAAAAGTATCGAGGAAATTTTGAGGTACATGTAACTTACAGCGACAAAGATTTTCCTTAATATACAAGGAAGATTTTCACAAATTTTCACACTGATTAATAAATAATTGTAGAAGATACGACGATATATATTAGTGATCCTCTAGAGAGTGATCGGAACAACGTAGATCGTCGCTGATTGGTTGCGATTTGGAGCAAAAGCGGAAGTAGACAGAGAAAGAAAGAGACAGAAATACTGTTAGAAAGAGATAGAGTGAACGGTTAGGTTATGTTTATTTCCGGTTTTGCTTCAAATCTTGAAAAATGGCTGCGGTTATACCGATCACTCCCTGGAGGATCACTAAATATATAAATCTCGCGCGCCACCAACAGTCTGTAGCCGCGTATAATGCGCTATTTAGCAGTTTTGGCACTCGCGTTGACTGTTGGTGCCGCGCGGGATTTATACATATCGCCATATCTTCTACAATTATTTATTAATCAGTGTGAAAATTGGTGAAAATCTTCCTTGTATATTAAGGAAAAACTTTGTCGCTGCAAGTTACATGTACCTCAAAATTGCTTCGATACTTTTTAACGGCGAACGTTGAAAAACATGGGTTACGTCCAGTATTCCTTTTTAATGAAATATTATTACATTTTTTAACAATAAGGGTTTTGTGCATACATTTTACGGCTTCGCTAAAGTTATCTGAAGTTATGTTTCAAGTCTCATGACGATCCCTTAACATTTACTCAAGTTATCGCAATTTTTGTCTAAAGAAATAATGATTTTGACGATGATGATGATGATGAAAAATGTTTAGTTTTTAATTTTTAGCTCGAATAGTAATGATTGGATAAACAAACTGTAAATAGCAAAAATGTGTGTCGTGATGAGCTTTACAACACTATATTTTTTTAAAATTCAGTTTAATAACATGTAATTTTCTAATCTTTCATAGTGTTTGACAGTAATTTTTCCCATTTTCGAACGCTAGTCCCCTTATTGCATCCGACCACTCAATTATAACTAGCAAATAATATAGAAAGTGTAGTCGTAGATCCTACACATTCAAGATTGTACGTTAAACACAGGAAATATGTGAAACATCTTGAATGATGAAGTAAACTACCATATGTCCTCCATAAAAGATACCCCCAAAAATACTTTACAGGTTCTGCCGTGACTTGTATACAATTCTGAGGGTTCATCGTGCACATGCTATTTTTGACAAGCTCTGAGGGGGCTGCCCCGAACACTCCCTCTTCAAGGAGCACATGGTCTCCTATTTCACCTCATAAGCAGTTGTCGATACGGCCGCAGGTCTGAAGACATGTCCCTATCTTTTATTCTGTTCTACGATCAAACGTAACGCGATTCCGATATCTCTGAATCCGCTGCTGCCAGGTTTAATCACAGTGTGCTGACGTTTCGAAGACGATTCAGGAAGATCAATGGAACCGCGTTGACAGAGAAACAAACTGTCATTCAGCTACCTTCTAACGTAAGTTCAGAAGATTTAAATGGGCGAATTATAATTTAATTTCCAGCACACTGTTCGATGTGAAAGATAATTGTAGACTGAATTTAATACGTTAGCTGAGTTTAATACGCCGCGGCCGATTAAGGTAACAGAATGGCAACCAGCAGGTACTTATAACTACTTAGGGATGGATTTCTCGAAGCGTCAAAACTTCCAGATCCAAGAATGTTTTGAGTTTCGAGAATTTGAAACTGCACTTTTGTCGTGACTCGAAACTCTCGAAACCCAGATAAAAAAAAAGTATAAAATCAATGAATAAAGAAACGATTCTTCAGCGTGCATCGAGAATTGTTATATTATTTTTTTGTTGTTTACACAAAAATTTAGCTATTCCACTTACAAAACAGAATCAGCTCTACAAGTTTCGAGAGTCTCGAGGCCTTACAAACTATCGGATTCGAGTTTGGAGAATTTAAAAATTAGCTTCGAACCCACCCCTACTTATTATAACTGCCCTAGTATTCCCATTCGCCGTTGTCACAAAATTACCATTTACCAGCGACTACGCGAAAGTTCGTAAAACATTAATTCCTAAAGCTACAGGCAACCTTAGGTATTTTTAATATCCCAACTGTGTCCGATCGTGATTAAAAACCAAAACCGCGTACGCTTTGTCAACGCGATAACAACTATCCATATAACGAATCGCGCCTCGACGGTTTCGCAAGCTTATGCTACCCGTAATAACCAAGTTCACGCGTAGGGTTTAGCAAACAGGAGTGTATTCAAACTAAGAAATTTGAAAAAATGCAGAAAAAGGGGGATAAAAGAGGCGAGCGAATGAAGGTGAGCCACGGCGGTGGTGTTTGATTAATAAAGTAGTGTTGAGTGCACTTTCGAGAGCGTCTAGAATGGACTGGCGATCCTTATCGGCGCTATCAATGGCCAGGGGGGATAAACGAAAAGCTGTCAGTGAGTGGTCGCGTAATGATTATCGAGCAAACGGTCAACGTATCACGTTTTCAAAATACAGCTCGCTACCGCATCATTGCTAGTCGATCTACACGAGTGCCCGAGCGTTTTCGACGGTTTCCCATCGAAGGAAGAAAAGTGAAGGTGCTCCGTCGCCGAATAAACCGATTCTGGAGACGCGAATTTGTACGTGGAGGACCATTCTCGTGCCACTCGAGAACAAGTATTCTTGTTTATTGGGATATTAAGCGACACGGAGCCATGAAGTATCTTCGCGCCGCGATCATGGAACGTGAAACGTCCTGTCAGAGGAATTATGATTGACATGGTAATGACGCACCTATCGAGCTTACGAAACTTTCACACTATATAGCTTTTTATTTGCAATATTTCCTTCCCTCCTCGCGAACCTTCGAATTGCGTCGGAATACACTCGAGCCCAACAAAGTAACGCGAAGTGTTCTTTGTACGTTCCGATGAGCGTGGTATTAGACGCTCGAAAGCTTCAATTATTCCGTATATAAATATTCAAAGTTGATAATATCGTTGGATAATATCAAATTGATATATTATATCAGTCGATATTCATATACTTCAAGTATTAAATAACAACGGCGACATAAGGGAACACTGGTGCGAGATAATAATTGGAGAGCCGATCCTTCGTGGTTTTCTTCTTTCTGCGTAATTCTTCTTATCGTCGTCCGTTTATGCAGCTTACGATCTATGAAATTGGTAGTCCGAAACGTGCCTGGTCCCGTTTGTGAGCGGTTTTCGAGAAGGATTCCAAGTACACGATATCTGCTCCTGTTATAAATAGTCACAGGTACGCGGCGATCTCTTTGAAGTTCTCGGTCGCTGGCCATGCACCGCTTAATAATCGGTATCAAGTTCAGAATATTCCTTTGCTACTTTTGTACATAAAACGTGCTGTATAAATACGATACCTCTGTAATCAGTATAAGAATCTTTTATCTGTATTGTCACTTGCCTGGCCGTGAGGAGTAAGGCAAAATTCTTTCGAAGTATCAACAGCTAATTAATCTGTGTATTAAGATCTAGGAAAAGTACCGCGAGCTAAAATAGTGTACCTATATTTCAGGCAAAGATGAGCAAACAATTATTTTAAATAAAAATTTCGCACACAAATTTTTGTTTTAAATAATTTTTTGCCCATCTCTGATATTAGGGTTGCCAGATCAAGCCTGATCTTTTGCCGGAGATTTCAATTTCGTGGAGGATTGGAGTGGGGAAAGTGAGAAAAAAAGGGGCGAATAAAAAAATAGCCATCTAAAATTCATTATAATTAATGACTTCTTAATAATGTTAAAAATAATGATAAAAGTATTTATGAATAGTTATTAGAATTTGTTACAGATTTTAATAGATTTCTATTTTGTTTATGGCACGCTGCAACATACTCTCTATTCTGCCGGAGATTTTTATTGTGCCTGCCTGAGGCCGGAGACAACGGTTCAAAACCCGAGACTCCGGCTGAATGCCGAAGATCTGGCAACCCTGTTTATAGGGTAAACGCACCAATAAATGAAGACTTAAGGCTAATGAATGAACATTATATTATAAAATTATGTTTACAGCGCGATTGATTCCACGTGCTGCAAAAACTGTTTGGATACGAAGCAAGAAATTGAAAGAAGTCTCTAATTAATTAGTTGCTTAATTTAATAACTAATTTTATTCATTTTGTGTTCATTTACTGGTACATTCACACTATATGTTTAAAAAAATATTTGGATCGAAGGAACTGGTTCTAGTAGTCCTCCGTCATAATTAATCAACGACTCACCATAAAATCGCAAATACTACTTCGCCGGATTGCACATTTTTCAGTTGCACTGTAAATGAATCGTTTCTACATCGATAACAAACGATTTGTTTCATTATTGTACAGTGTACTTCATAGACCACTGCATAAAGAAAAATCGTGATCGATTTTCAGTCTTCAGTCCGACTGTATTTCCAGCCGTCTTACGCCATATCTTTTATCGATCGCGATAAAAGATCGCACCGATATTCCTCCCCACTTACGTACATTTTCATTGTTAATTTCCAGCCTCCCGAGGAACATGATACTAAGAAAACGATTGAGATTGTTCATCTACGCGCTGCAAATTCTCCACGTGCTAGCCGAGGACGTTCCGATCGCCATAATAAACAATGGAGGAACAAACGATCCAGCTTCACCGTTGGGTTACGTCGAACGCACGACGGTCTCGGAAGCCAGCGATCATTACGAGGAGCTTCCGGCGGAAACGACGGAAGTCGCTCAAAGCGACCCCCTGACGGACGATCACCCGAACAGCAACGACGTAAACATGCCCACTGCTGATATATCGATGAACGATTTTGTTGAAAGATTTCCACAAATTTTCAGTTTCCCTGGCGAGGTGAACGATACAGAAGTTAACGTCGATGAATCGTCGACGAGTACCGCAGAAGGTACAGACGAAGAACACCCTCTCACCCCGAGTTACAATATTTGATTAACAATTGAATTTTAAATTCTATGGTTCAAACGAAATATTAAGTTTCTCTCGCACGAAACATGCCTGGTTAAGTTATTCGAGACTTCAAAGAATTCGTCTTTGTTTACAGAGAGAAATTCAGTACAAAATTTAACTGTGAACGACGCTGGTATGGAATGGATATCGCTGTCTTGGGATCCTCCTCCTGCAGCTGCGTCGAATGAACCGCTCACGTATTTAATCGATGTGTGGTCGAATGACAAGCAGTTTCAAATAAACGCAACCAGCACACGATACAACGCGACTAAACTGGATCCGTGTACCGCATACACGTTTACTGTAAAAGTCATTGATAAAGATCCGGTTGGAGTTACGGTGCCAGGGGCGACCAGTAACAACAGTAAAATCACAAATTTAAATAAAATTAAACTTAAAATCAAAATTGTTAAGTTAACATTTATACTGTATTCAAGGATATGAAATAGAAAATTTATAGCTTCTTTTTAAAGCAATGGAGAAATATAATAAGAATCTTTTTAAAAGATTTACCTTGAAAGCGTAACATGCTATGCACTGAATAGTATTTCATTATTTCATGCAAGCTTTTATATTATTTTCATCACTCATCTCACGTTTATCTTATACTTTACAGTTACAGAGATTGGAGAAGTTCAGGATCTAGTAATCAATACAACCACCAACGCAGTTAGTTTAAGCTGGAAGGCACCAGCGAAATATCCGACGTGTGTACAAAACTACTTGATTACACAATGCTTTAAAACTGAGTGTAACAACACACGAATTGGAAACACGGAGCACAATGCTACGAATCTGGAACCTTGCACGGAATATGTTTTTACAGTCACAGCTGTTGCATATCCAGTCGAGTCGCGTGGCCTCAACAGAACAGTGAAAACAGATTCACAGAGTAAGTTACTACGTGATAGTAATGATTATTCTTTACATAACTGCTAACAACAATTGCTTCTCTCAGAATCTAGTGTACCTCAATATCCGATGGCAGAAGCTAGTGCGTTTTCTTTATTCATCCACTGGCAACCACCAGAAATAGGTTCGGCGTGCATTAAACACTATCGTGTTACTATTGCTCCACAAGCGATAACGAAGGAAACAGTTGGAACGAATGTGACGATACATGGCCTGCGTGCGTGTACATATTACTTCATTTATATTAATGCAGTGGACGAAGATAATAACGACGGAGAAATGGTTACCAAGTATATCAGAACAGCGTCAACTGGTAAGGAACTTATAGCTAAAGCACTCGCTGTGTGAAATATTTTTAACCATTTAACTATTATATTTGTAGCATCGGGACCACCGATATTGAATATCGACAGACCTTCCGTTTCGACAAATAACATATCACTTACGTGGAAAATTGTGAAAGATAATAATAATTGCAATGTAGTGTCTCTTAAAGCTATGTGCAATTATATCGCAACCAGTGGACATGGTTATGAAACTGTGAACGGAGAGACAGAGGTACTTATCAATTCCCATATCCAGGATGAGTTTCTTATTGCACATTCAACCGTTGCTGGTGTTAGTCCGTACACGACATACTTATGTTGGGCGTACGTCACTAACGAAGCAGGAAACAGTAAACTAAGTGATTCTGTAAATATAACAACTTTAGAAGACGGTAAGTACAAATATATTTTGCTATAAAATTACCACTTACAAGGGAACACCGCGAACCCGGACTCACCGAATGGAACGCAACTTTGTGGGTTTTGAGAGTGACTCAAAATAAGCACAACGGTGTGTTTCATTTGGGCCCTATCGCCCTTTAAGGGGGTGAAAACTAACCTCAAAGTCAAATTGGCACTTCCACTTTTTCGCGTATAACTCTCTAAATGCAACAGACAGGAAAAAATGTTTCAAACAAAATTTGAATGGTGCAATAAGCGCTGCAAACTTGCGTTAACAAAATTTTGAAAGAAGTTTTTTTCCGTTCAGGTACTTTTTTTTTAAACTCTTTTAAAAATTTTGTTAAAGCAAGTTTGTAGCGCTTATTGTACTATTAAACTTTTGTTTGAAACATTTTTTTATGTCTGTTGTACTTTGAGAGTTATGCGCGAAAAAGTGGAGGTGCCAATTTGACTTTGAGGTTAGTTGTCACCCTCCTTAAAGGGCGATAGGGCCCAAATGAAACACACCGTTGTTCTTGTTCTGAGTCACTCTACAAACCCACAAAGTTGCGTTCCAATCGGTGAGTCCGGGTTCGCGGTCTTCCCTTGTTAGTTTATGAATTAAAGTCAATTTTATATAACGTTACGAGTCTGAATTAGAAATAATAAATCAAGCGGTGAATAATAAGAAAGTTAATAGCGATAGTTTAACTCTACATTTTAGTACCATCCGCACCTGCGTTTAATGTTGCGAACATAACACAATCGCAGTTCGCACTTGCATGGGAAACGCCAAAATACTTGGCAGGAAATCTGCACGAATTCGAGATTGCGCTAGAATGGCAAGCACTTTTCCCAGTGCCAAAGTGGTGTAGTAAAAAGCAATCGAAAGGCACTATAAATCTGAACGGAAACGCATTTACGTTTGAATATTTAGAAGCGCAGGCATATACAAATTATAAAGCAAAAATTAGAGCAAAGACAGCAGCAGGTTGGGGAAGTTACAACGAATATTTAGCATTTCGAACGCTGCCTGGGGGTAACTTTCCATTACATAGCGTTCTGAATAATAATCTCTTCGTAACATTTATCATATCGTCTGTATTTTTAGTTCCAGAAATGGTAACCAACTTTTCCTATTTAATTACAAACAGTAAATACGATACGAATATTTTGGACACTATTTTGAAATGGGGCCAGCCATGTTCATCGAACGGAATAATAGAATATTTCAATGTGTCTGTACACGGGACTAGAACTAATTATACACCGCATTCTGTGTTATTTGAGAAATATGTACCGAGTGGAACAACTGAAAATGATATGATCGTGCTTAATTTGAAAGAGCTGAAAGGAGAGTACAATTACACTTTCGAAGTATCTACTAAAGTCAACGGCGTTCGAGACTTTGGATTACCAGCGAGTCGCAGCAACATTTTATATCCTGCGGGTAGTACGTATCTATTTTTAAGCTGCATGAGATAACATCAGATTAATTATTCGAATCTTGTTATAATGTTTATATTTTACTATCAATTTATGCTTCTAAGGTACTGTTTTATCTATCGTTAAATAATTCTTCAGTTCCACCCGAACCAGACGAAGATTACATAAAATCTATAACCATAGATCCATCGAAGGCAAGAAGATCTACGACATCAGCCACTCTTTTGCTTCCCTTATTTCCTGCTAAAAATGGTGATGTTCTTTATTATTCTATCATAGTCTCAGGGGCTGAAGCTAGTATTGCGTCAAGCACCAGATTTGATTTAAACAATCATACATGGCCGAACGTATCTTCTTGGGAAGAAGCTATGTTAAAAGATTTTAGCGTGCCTTACCAAGCTACTAGATTATTTTGGAATCCTTATCGTAGGTGATAAATTTTTATAACGAATTCATGAATTTATATCGAGAAATATATACACTATTATAAACTTATATTCTCCCATAGCTAATTACGTTGCCGATTACGGTGACATGCAAGCAGTTAAGTATACACTCGGGGAAGATACAAACTGCGAGGAAATTTCGTCTAATTCTAAAAAGCGAGTTTATTGCAACGGACCCCTCAAACCGAATACTTGGTATCATGTTAGAATGCGGGCTTTGACTCGCGGTGGATATGCCGATTCTAAAACATTTTTGATAAAAACCAGTTAGTACTTCATGGTTTATCGTATTATCATTGTTTCTTTACGAAGTAGTTCTTCGTTATTCTTTAATTAGTTAATAAAGGCTTATCGCACTAATTAAATATTCCATTTCGCGCTAGATGCTGAAATAAACGTTGGACTTGTCAGCGGAGTTGTTTTTGGCATCCTATTTTTGGGAATTTTAACAACAATGATGTTATTAGTTCGCAAATGTTCCCCTCAAGTGTAAGTAAAACTTTCACTTGTATTTATATTATTTTCATCGAGGCAAAGCTTCGAAACTAATTTATAAAAGTAATATATATGCATTATATTGTGTAAGAATATAGATTTAACTGACCAGTAAATGTTATTGCATATATGTATAAGCTCAAATGGAAGAAACCGTGTGTACATTTATGAGAAATAATCAATATTTCTCTTGTGACTCAGAAGAGCACTATAGTTAGAAGCAACAAGGTCACTAAATGCAGATGTCTACTATACATGCTAAAATACACATTGCATTATGTCTGCTAGCTACCGAACTGTTGCTTGACCATGCAGTAGCTATTAAGAGATTGCACGAGAACACTTTGAACAGTACAGTTTTTAATATATGTGATGCAGTTCAAACTACCATAAAATCTAGTACAGCAATAGAATTGTACTATAATTATAACACCAAGTCTTTGGAAAGACAGGTCATTATTTCCTCTCTGTACAAAGTGCGCGCGTTAAAAACAATTTTCATTATCCTATCATTGACGTTAAGTGGTGTGCCTTTTGTGAAAAGTATCAATGAACAATAATAGGCAATGGTTTTGTCTCTCTTAATTTCCCGCGAGTTTATATACAAGAAATAAAATAACTCCATTAAAAATCGGAAAATGTTAACTTCGCGCGAACAGTATTTATTTCCTTTTTCTTTTTTAGAATATTGCGAAGATTTTTACATTCTGACATGTCTGGTTCACCAGTCCCTACACCTTTTTCAAAAAAGAAGTTTATTGCGCACTGTCAGCAGCTGATTGATAATCCTGGCAAATTGAGCAACGAATTTCAACTGCTTCAAACTCTCAGCGTGGATTTACAGATGTCAACAAATACTGCTTGTTTACAAGCGAATAAGAAGAAGAACAGATATTCTGATATTTTACCATGTACAGATTTATACTCAAATAGAAAAACAACATCGCTACATCGAGAGCGCTTTATTAAAATTATTTTACGTGTTTCTAGATGACTTTTCAAGAGTTAAATTAGAAGCAATTGATAATGACCCCAACACCGACTATATCAATGCATCGTTTATAAAGGTAAGGGGAATATAAAGGTCAATTGAATTATTACAATTGATTCGCTGAACTTGGATTCATTTTTAGGGCTACACTGGAGAAGACGAGTATATAGCTTGTCAGGGCCCAAAAGAAGAAACCACATTTGATTTTTGGAGAATGGTCGAGCAATATAACATCAATATTATAATTATGTTAACTCAGTTAGTCGAGAAGGGCAAAGTAAGACTTTTTCCTAAACTAAATTACAATTAGACTTTTAATTAATATACAGATAATAAAAATATTACTTTATAGGAGAAATGCCATCAATATTTTCCAACAATTAGGGAAAGTTTCAGGTATGAAAATATGACTATAAAGTGCATAAGTGAGTTAGACTATAGATCTTATACACAAAGGACGTTAGTGTTGCAAAAGGTAAAAAGTCTGATTAACTTTATAAAAATGTATTCTTACTTATAACTGAAATCGTCTTCACCGTAAGTAAAATATTACAGGAAAACAAAAAGAGAAATATAACGCATTTGCATTTTAAAGATTGGCCAGATCACGATGTTCCAGAGGATTTTGATCCAATGATTCATTTTTGTCAAGTTATACGTCGTAATATTTTGGCTAATAAAGGATATATTGTTATTCACTGCAGGTAAACATATAGAAAATTTTTAACACAAAGTTTTACTATTTTCGTGACCTCTGTTTCTTTTATAGCGCAGGCATTGGTAGAACTGGTACTTTAATAGCAATAGATATACTTTTACAGCACCTTCGCGATAATAGAAAATTAGATGTGTTCGGGACTGTATACAGATTACGACATCATAGGATAAATATGGTGCAAAAAGAAGTAAGAAAATTCAAGATACGATGTAACCAAGTTAACGTGAATTTAATCCTCCTAAATTCGTTCTTAAATTTTCAGAGTCAGTATGCTTATATTTACAACAGCATAAAGCAAGTATTAAAGAATCCCTACTGCTTGAAAACCTGTGAGTCTATTATATAAAATTTAATACGCTTTTCTTCGGATAGAAATATGGGAAAAATTTCTTTTTACAGACAAACCACCTCCTATGAATCCACTGAGTCAAAACGCTTCCAAGAAACCGAAAGTAATATCAAATTCGAATGCAAGTCTAGTCAAAAACTTTGAGATGTGTATGTGAGACTTTAGAGTAAATGATCTCTAAATATTTATTTCTATTTTGTACATGGTAGAAAGAAATAAAATTAACACCACTATATTTTGCCCTGCAAAGTGAGAATATTTATCAGTCTAATAAGGTACGCCACAATTACAAGCACTCATTGTGCCTGAATAATTTTTCAAATTGCTTGAACGTAATTGGAATTGTTAGCTTATATAAAACATTATTAGAGCATTTATATTCCGCTCCTAGTAAATCTTTAAACTTCATTTTACTGTTGCAGTATGAAAGCACAATTTCTCTCTATCTACGAGACACTTTTATAAGACATTTTGCCAGACAAAAGATTTCGAACGAACAAGATGTGTACGTGAAATTCGTCGATGATCTTTTGCTGTATGATTGATTAGAGATCTGAAGGGATTCCCATCAGACTGCTATATAAATAATATAAAACTAAACATCGAATTATTAACGCAAATATATAGTTTGCTTTTTCGAATGAATCACATAAATATGTAGTATACACAGCTCTAAATTTATTTATAACCACAACACGCTGTTACTCGTCGATATAAATTCAATTACCACATTTGCTCATCGATTCACTGACACGTACCAATAAAAAATATTCTTGTCAAAGTCTATCGACCAAATAAATTAATAACGATACTTCGTAGAATAATCTTTAGGTGAAACAACCAAACCTCTACCTTTCCTGGCACCTCTGTAGACGGTTTCAATAATATCGATCATTTCCTGTTTATCCTCCAGGGTCCAATTTATCTTATTATTATTTCCTGTCCCTAAATCGATCATTATGTGTTTATTTCTAAAGAAGAACATAACTGTACACGGGTCGTACAACTCGTACCTGCAAAAAAGTAAATTCATACGTGGCTTAGAATCTCAGATTGCGCACTAAGAGCTGCTTCGAGACTCGAAAGATTCGAGTAGTTTGAAGTTCGAATCGAGCGGGACTCGGTTTTTCGAGCCGAGCCGAGACTCGAACGGTTTCGGATAGCTCGATTTTTTCGAGCCACCCGAATATATTTTAGGTAGTCGACTTGCCTGGTGCATATTTTAACAACACATTACACGTGTTACTTCTTATTAATACTACTACTGGATGCTAACAAGATGAAAACCTTATTTAGGAGCTTATCCCGAGGTGTGTACGAATTAAATTATGGGTCAAAATGGACCCCGCATCCAATGTGTTGTTAAAATATCCACCAGGCAAGAGTTAAATTACTTCATATGGTTTTCATATCTATACATCTTATATTATACATCTAACTTAATTTATATTCGGTCCCTACAAAACGTTCTAGCTACACGAAGCTATCACACTGCACCATACTAAAATATATTTGGGTGGTTCGAAACATACGAGCTGCTTGAAAAAATCGAGCTACCCGAAACCGTTCGGGTCTCGACTCGGCTCGGTTGCTTCGAGTCTCGAAACAGCTATTGCGCACATGATGGAATTTTGGTCCATTTTATTCGTTAAAGTAATAATAATATCTCAAGGAAATTAAGAAGAAATTCTATAATCCACTGTAACAAGTTTCTATAAGGCCACGTCCAGATTTGAACCAAACTCCGAATCGAACACACCTAATGCCAGTTTTCGACATCTGGGCCTATACCGTTGACTTTACCATGGACTTGTATCTGTACCTCGCTGGCACTCTACGGGATTTCCACGCTTCTAAATGTCTATGGGACAGTCTAGATTTATGATCAACTTGTTTTGCTTCTTCTAACTCAGGGGTGTCGAACTTTCCCACTCCGAGAGCTGCACGAACTGGGCCCCTGGTCAGCCGGTTCCCCCCATTATTTTTCTCCAGGAGTTGCCTGAGACCCGGCAGAGAGAGAGTGCGGAACCCGGAGGAGAAATTCATCAGAGTGAAGTGGGTATGGAGTAGAGCTGGGACTATTCGAATAATTTAATATTCAAATATTTTACAAGTATTCGAATGCTACGGATAAACTTCGAATATTTGGGTATTCGAATGTTTAAGCATTCGAATACTATTCGAATATTTAAGCATTCGAATACTCTTTGAATATTTAAGTATTCGAATACTACTAGAATATTTAAGTATTCGAATACTATTCGAATATTTAAGTAGTCGAATACTATTCGAATATTTAAGTATTCGAATACTATTCGAATATTTAAGTATTCGAATATTGAAATATTCGAATACTGATGTATTCGAATACTGAAATATTCGAATACTAATGTATTCAAATAGTATGGAGTGAATTATAAATCAAGTTATTAGCTTACAAGATTTCACCCTGCCAAATTAACAAACTCACAACTGAATCTAAATATCTTGTAAAGAATTGAACCTAAAGAACTTGATTTATAATTCACACCCAATACTGATGTATTCGAATACTTAAATATTCGAATAGTATTTGAATACTTAAATATTCGAATAGTATTCAAATACTTAAATATTTAAATATTATTCGAATACTTGGATATTCAAATTATATTCGCCAAATAATTGAGCAACTAAAGTATTCGAATATTCGAATAGCGAAAAATTCGACACAGTCCCAGCCATAGTATGAAGGAGGCCATTCTCCTATAGCTCTACGGAGCAGGCAAAGAGGAGAAGGAGCCACTGCGGCTTGTGAGTCAATTGTTTGACACCCCTGTTCTAACTACTTGAGACCTTCAATGGCAAAGACGACAGCAACTCATGGCGATGTAAGGAATAGGGATGCACCACTACAGCAGGCAAACCTTTGGTCTGCACTACTCTAAATCTGCACTACTCTCTGTTCTTCAATGTTTAGCTGTCGCGAACTACGGGACTCTGTCCGAAATGGGGAAAATCGCTAGAAATATATGTTCCACGCGTACGAATGTGGCATTATGGTGTCCCAAGTAGTGTTCGTTTCAGGGTTCGGTTCAGATCTCAACGTGACCTAACAGCCGCCAGATTTATTCCTCATCTAAACTGATTATCTGCGACGGCAGCTATTCGAAACTTACATTTTATTGAAATCAGGTACTTGTGTAATATCAACCAAGTAGATCACAGCAAAGTTCTTAACCTTTTCGGCGATATTATACAAAACTTCGTCCATCTTCATACACATAGGATCCCAATCATGACCGAACCTTATAACCTGAAAAAGACAAAACGGAATTTTTACAGGAATTTGATACAATTCTCACAACATTTATGTTGTGAAGTTTCACTTGTACATAAAAATTCTAGAAAATTCGATATGTATAAGATCCTTAATATAACTGAAGCAGAAACTTACAACCACTCTATCTTCTTCTGACAAAATCGCTTGGTCCACTTGCCACCCGTTGTGGAGATGCGATAGCATATAAGACATTGTATTATTTCTTTGTCAAACACGCGTGAGAAAGGAAAATAAATATAAATATATATTATACAACTTATTTCTTACGTCCACGGCCAAAATACTTTTTCCTTGTATCACAAACCGATCATGAAAACACTAATGTATTTACTTCGCGAAACCCCGTGAAAATAATTCGATATTCACATATTTAGTATTTGTTTACTACACAATTATATTTATAAATTAGAAATTATACAACGTCCCTCTTGTAGCGCTGTCAATGACTGCGCGTGTGTTTAAACTGTAAAAACCATGAATCATTATTACCAAATGTAGGTATCAGTGAAAATGAAAAATTCCTTGTTTTATCATTCGTTAAAAGCCTTATTGACTTCGCCACAAAGAATGCAGAATTGATTTATATTTAGCACTCCATTTATTTTAAATCTCGCATATATACATATCCGTAATAGTTACAGATGCATGATTTAATTATTCATCGATATTTAGGTTTCACTACATTTCACTAGATGCCTTAAACCAGAAACATATGTTTACCGCCTTTCGCTGTAAAAGCAAAAATCAGTTTGCTATTCTATGTAGAATGAAATTTATTGCTTCAAATATATTTGAATTCGATTTTCTTTTATTTGCGATATATTAGAAACCACTTGATTGGTTTGAGGGGCTTGGGAGAAAGTAAATGAATTGGTAACGTGAAATTGGGGAAGTCATATTTCGTCATATTTACTGAATAATTCGACACGTGCATTTCTTTTTGTTTGGACCTATTCTTTTCTGTGTGTGGGGTGTGTTGCAGGTGTGTTGGTTACGAAGGACGTGATAAGATTCAAATGTCAACGTGTGCAATATTTTCTGTGCATACGTGCACCGTTCTCTGAAACAAAAATGCCACGAAAGATGAAATAGACTGTTTGGATATTAGGAAACGAAAATATATTTTTCTCAAGTAATTCAAATATTTCGTAAACTAATGATGCATTCCACTGTGTTTCTCTGAACAATGATTTACACACATGTTTATTTTATTAACGGCATTTATTATTTTACAGATAAGATGACCCATTAAGTTTTATATTAAAAAATCCGTTTAGAAAGAATATTGTAATTATGAATAAACCACAGCAAAGTAAGTAGATAATTACGTGTCTGTTGCTATGAAAAGCGTACTGCGAATAAATATTTATTACCTCTATATGGAAACTTTGTCTCGCAGGAAGCGGGCAAATGCTGAAGTATGTCAGTTTAATTACCCTCACGTTACAAAATGCAATAGTCGGACTCAGCATGCGCTATGCGCGCACAAGGTCGGGGGATATGTTTATTTCCTCGACTGGTACGTATGTTTTGCTTTCGTAAACAAATACATCTCACAATATTTAATAATCGTACATATAATTATTATCTTTCTCAGCTGTCGTTATGGCGGAGATCGTCAAGCTCGTAACATGTCTGATATTAGTCTTCGTCGAAGAAGGGAGCTTCTCGAAGTTTTATAATTCTTTGAAAACGATAGTTGTAAAGCAACCTCTCGATACCCTGAAAGTCTGCGTGCCATCGCTTTTATATATAATACAGAATAATCTCCTATATGTATCTGCGTCTAACTTGGATGCAGCAACCTATCAGGTATGAATCATTCTTCTTCGTTCGCTGATACTTTCACCGTATTTATCATCATCGTTTTAAATTTATTTCCCATCAGGTGACATACCAGCTGAAAATTTTGACCACAGCATTCTTTGCTGTAGTGATACTACGAAGATCGTTAAGGAATACTCAGTGGGGAGCTCTAATATTATTAGTCATAGGAATAGTATGCGTACAGTTGGCGCAAGGCTCGGACGCTGTTTTACCATCCGGCATAGAGCAGAACCATTTACTTGGATTTTCAACTGCGCTAACTGCATGCTTCTTGTCAGGTTTGGCTGGGATCTACTTTGAGAAAATACTTAAAGACTCGGACATATCGCTGTGGATAAGAAACGTGCAATTAAGCTTATTGTCGCTACCCTTTGGGTTAATTACGTGCTTTATAAACGACGGGAAAGCTCTGAGAAAACATAGTTTCTTCTTCGGGTACGACTTGTTCGTGTGCTACTTGGTTGTGCTCCAAGCAGGAGGTGGCCTTATCGTCGCCATGGTAGTTAAATACGCTGATAACATACTCAAAGGTTTCGCCACATCTTTAGCTATTATAATCTCCTGTATAGCTTCTATATACCTGTTCGACTTCCAGCTAACTCTCCAGTTCTCTGTAGGCGCTGTTTTAGTAATATGCTCGATTTTCATGTACGGGCATCAACCGAAACCCGCGTTCATTGACAAACATTCTCTGACTGACAAAGTCTGACATAAGCTGAGATGAACGTGATACTGCTGAGAGGAAATATTCCAACGCATTCACGCAGGAGAATAGTTTAATTCATTTCAACATGCGAAGTGACCGGGCACTCGATATATTATTAAATTATATCATACCACTCACATTATCAGTATTTCGTGCTACGGCTTGTACAAGAATTTCTATTAATACCAAAACTGACGACATTAGCGTGAATGTGTGGAATTTACATTCGAGTACGTCGTTGTATTTCGCAGAGAATTCGATGGTAAAACGTTGGAGCACATTTTTATACCGAACGAACAGTCAACATGTTTATTACGTACGCTTGTGTGCAAGTATATTAAAATATATATTGTATATTCAGACGTATTAGCAGAGAATTCTATTTAGATAATTCTCCTTTAAGAGCATATATAAAGAAAGCAATTGGTTTTCCTTAATTTGTATATTTTTGTATATTGCTGGCTGTAGGTATAAATGTCCATATGTATTAAGAAAAGAAGTATATATCTTTACATTTCTATTGTACTTAATTAAATTAAGTTTAAATAAATACAAGCCTTGTAACGTACGAGCAGATAATTTATAAGAGTTTACTTATTCTTAAGAACTGATTTATATTAAGAGTAAAGGTAACGTACGGACGAATTGAATCTCAATTGAAGGGTTGGATTAAATAAGGGGACTAGCGCTTGGAAATTGGAAAAATTGTTGTCCAAACGCTAAGAAAGATTGGAAAATTAAATGTTAAACTGAATTTTAAAAAATATAGTGTTGTAAAGCTCGTTACGACACACATTTTTTCTATTTACAGTTTGTTTATCCAATCATTACTATTCGAGCTAAAAATTATAAACTAAAAATTTTTCATCGTCCGAAATCATTATTTCTTTAGACAAAAATTGCGATAACTTGAGTAAATATTAACGGATCGTCATGAGATTTGAAACATAACTTCAGAAAACCCTAGCGAACCGGTAAAAGGTATGCACAAAAACCTTATGTTAAAAATTGTAATAATATTTCATTAAAAAGTAATACTGGATATAACACATTTTTTTCAACGTTCGCCGTTAAAAAGTATCGAGGCAATTTCGAGGTACATGTAACTTGCAGCGACAAAGTTTTTCCTTAATATACAAGGAAGATTTTCAAAAATTTTCACGCTGATTAATAAATAATTGTAGAAGATATGGCGATATGTATAAATTCCGCCTGGCACTAACAGTAGAAAGCGAGTGCTAAAATTGCAAAATAGCGCATTATACGCGGCTACCGACTGTTGGTGGCGCGCGAGATTTATATATATCGTCATATCTTCTACAATTATTCATTAATCAGCGTGAAAATTGGTGAAAATCTTCCTTGTATATTAAGGAAAAACTTTGTCGCTGCAAGTTGTATGTACCTCAAAATTGCCTCGATACTTTTTAACGGCGAACGTTGAAAAACATGGGTTATGTCCACTATTACTTTTTAATTAAATATTATTATATTTTTTAACACAAGGGTTTCCTGCATACATTTTACGGCTTCGTTAGAGTTTTCTGAAGGTATGTTTTAAGTCTCATGACGATCCCTTAATATTTACTCAAGTTATCGCAATTTTTGTCTAAAGAAATAATGACTTTGGACGATGAAAAATTGTTCGTTTATAATTTTTAGCTCGAATAGTAATGATAGGATAAAGAAACTGTAAATAGAAAAAATGTGTGTCGTGACGAGCTTTACAACACTATATTTTTTCAAATCAAGTTTAACAAAATTTAATTTTCCAATTTTTTTAGCGTTTGGACAATAACTTTTTCCATTTTCGAGCGCTAGTCCCCTTATTGAATCCCACCCTTCAATTCGTTTCATTATACGAATGTTCATGTATAATACAATAATAAAAAGCGTACATACATTCAACCTGCAAGTAACACACTAACTTATGCATGTGCATAATTAAAACTGTAAAAGAAATAGCATTTCTGTTTTAGCTTCGCCTATTTAGACAACTATAAGATATTTTAAATCTATTGTTTTCTGTCTATACGAGCAGGTCTATACCATTCCTTAAATGTTTGCGCTTAAAACATTTATCCTTGATTTTACTCGGCTCTTACCGAGTGCCGCTGGAGAGAAGTTGAGCAATAGTCTTGCGTAAGTTGGCAAGCCTGCGAAGTATCGCACAAAGTGGCCGCTCCAGCTTGTGAAGCAAGATTCTCGATATCTGGTCGGTATATAAAAGTATCGGTAAGAATGAGCGAACCCCAATCGAAGAAAGTCAAGATGCCGAGCTCGTTAGCCCAACTGAAGGAGATCACAACAATTGTCGCCGACACTGGTGACTTTCAAGGTGAGCATACGAAAAATTAAACGAGCCACTTACACAACTAATACAAATACGGTCAAAGGTGAAGGTGCTTATCGAAAAGCGAGGCAGGGGGAATGATTGTTGCGCACATTTAGTTTATCATTTAAATATAGAAAACCGGCTTGATTCCTGCGAAATAAAATGACCCTTCCTCATTCGCGCGACAAACAATACATTTATATCGTAAACATGCGCGAGTATCGTAGCGTATGAAATATTTCGCTAACGCGGAAATGCGAATTTAAATCGTGTACGTTACGGGAAGCAATGGTATTGGCAATCACAGAGTCATCCGATGTTACGATAGCACTTTGTTTTTTATCATAATGCTATTCGAATTTTTCTATTCTGATTTACAGGGAATGAATGAAAAAGTATTTTTAATTGTTCTGGAATTCGTTGATCTTCCGTATTTAGAAATTTTTATGCGAAACCAGAATTATGCCAGTTGCGCAACAAATGCCACTATCTTTTCTTATATAAAATGTTTTTCATGGAAAAACTGAAAAAATTTTGAAGATATTGAAGAAAATATTGAAGAAAATCTATGGATAAATACCGAAACTAGAGACAATTGTATGAAAACACTAAACTTTCACTTTTTCTCGGTTTTTTTCTTCATTTTATTGTGTTATTTCAATTTTAATTCATTCTACGCAATTTTGATTTATTTTGTAAACTAGTGTTATGGAATAACTAATTTAATTTTGTTTATTAGAAATGGAAGTAGTATTTTTGAGAAATCTTATTTATTAACTATCTATTAGAATTAAAGAGGTAAAATTAGTAATAGATAATATTAAGCTTTTATTCTTTTCTTTTTAACATTCATTCCAACAATTATTTTTATGTAATATTTCCCTTGATTCAAGAAGAAAGAAGTCTCTATTGCTTATCATACAATGTCATCCATCAAACAGATAATTATTATGGGCTATTACCATGACCTATATAGATGTACGTTGACCTCTGGGATGAGGCCACTAAATATTATGTTACGCGAAAATTGAATCTATATTCGATCAACTTTGACATACTGGGTGGCTCACAACCACAGCAATTTTTCAACGTCTGCCATTCTCATATGAAGAATCCCATTGTTATGAAAAAAAACATGGATCGATTTCAAGGACTCTAGAATGTATTCCAATAGTTTTTAAATTGAGATTTTACCACAGTTTTTGTAGAAAAATTCTAGACTGCCATATGTCGAGAAAAAACGAAGAAAATCTTCAAAAAATTGTAACTTTTACAAATTTCAATATTAAAAGCTAAAAATCTACAGAGTTGTTGTTCAGATATAATATTTTGAGAAAAAAAATAGTCTGTTATTCGGCATTGGAAAAAAGGTATTTATTTTCCATATACAAGGTAGGCTATTTCGGTAATTGAAAAAATAGAGATATTCCACAAATATCCTCGATATTCTACGTAGAATCTACGTATTGGAAAAGGTAGAGAGCGTAAAAATCATCTTATGGGTGGTTCACACCCAGAGTGTCAACGAAGGGTTAATTTATTAATGAATTTTATTTATGAATTATTTTCAGCCATGGAACAATTTGAACCAATAGATGCAACCACTAATCCTTCGCTGATACTTGCTGCTGCTAATCTAAAGAAATATGCACATTTAATAGATAAAGCTGTGCAATATGGAAAGAAATCTGGATCGTAAGTGCATTACACGTTTATTTACCTATTATGCACATAATAATGATATACAGAACACATATTACTAGAATCAAAATGGATCCTTTATATTTCTTTTTTTATGTAGATTGGTATATTATATTTGAAAAAAGAAAACTGAATTATTTTACAATTTCTTTGCTGTATTGTAACTTGGTAGTGTTAATACTAAATTAAATTATTTATCGAGAAGCGAGAAGGAGGAATGTAGTGTATTAATTATTAGAAATAGTTTACTGTATTAATTATTCACGCATATAATTATTCCACTGTGTGGAATTTATAGTGCAGTAAAAGTTGATTCGAGATATTATAGGGACTGTAAAGAAAAAAAGTTACGCACGAACAGAGAAAGCATACGTTTCAAGATGCGTAAAGGAAAGAAAGAAATTTTAATGAAAATATGAGAAATTATAAAGGATTAGTATTAAAAGCGGAAGAATATTAATATTAATAAATAAAAGAAAAGGAGGAATATGATCCGAAAAAATGTATTCGACTAATGCGGTAATGGTTAAGTCAATGTAATTACGCCCTCTGCGATCTTTTGATTGAATAAAATAAGTGTAAATTGATCTACTTGTTTCAGTACATTGGCGGAGCAACTTGAAGCAGCCATGGACATGACGTGTGTACTCTTCGGTAAAGAGATTTTAAATATCATACCAGGCAGAGTTTCTACAGAAGTGGACGCTAGGCTTTCGTTCAATAAGGAAGCTAGCATTGAAAAAGCAAAGAAGCTGATCGCTCTGTACGAGGAGAGTGGAATAAATAAGGATCGCGTGTTGATTAAGCTTGCTTCTACCTGGGAAGGTATCCAAGCAGCAAAGTAAGTGGACCGATTATAATCGGTGCATTAATCCAGGTGGAATTAAAATCAAATACTCACGAAACCCACTCTTTCAGGGAATTGGAGGACAAATACGGAATCCACTGTAACTTAACTCTTCTATTTTCTTTCGCACAAGCAGTCGCATGCGCAGAAGCAGGAGTGACTCTTATATCTCCATTTGTTGGTAGAATCCTGGATTGGTAAGTTACTATGGAATTTGAAGCGTTGAAGCATATTATTCGCTTATCTTTGTATTATTAATTTACAAGTCTCGAAAAGCACTTAAAGAATCTTAGTAACTAATATAAATCTGTAGGTACGTGTCGAACACAGACAAAAAGTCTTACGAGCCTAAAGAGGACCCGGGTGTCGTGTCCGTAACTAAAATTTATAACTATTATAAAAAGTTTGGATACAAAACCGTGGTTATGGGTGCATCGTTCAGGAACGTTGGTAAGTATTTATCTCCGTAAGACCTTCGTGTAAATTAAAGAGAACTGTAATACATGCGTAATGTTTGCGTTCAGGCGAAATTAAAGAATTAGCCGGCTGCGATTTCTTGACCATCAGTCCAAAGTTATTGGAGGAATTGGAGAAAAGTAACGAGCCAATTCGCAAGGTACTTGCAACAGAAACGGCGAAGAAGTGCGATCTACAGAAGACCAGCTTGGACGAGGCTGAATTCAGGTGGCTTCTTAATGAAGATCAAATGGCAACGGAGAAGTTGAGCGACGGTATTCGGAAGTTTGCAGTGGATGTGCGCAAACTGGAGAAATTACTGAAAGAGAGAATTCAATCTTAAATATAAGAGGAACGCGTCTATTAAGAATATCTATGTGATGGATGTTTTATTGTAAATACCAGCATTGTGAAATAATAATTAGCCTGAACAACAATCATCCGGTGTACGATACATTCCATTCTCTGTATCTGTAAAATGGCGTATGAACAATGTACAAAATTGCACAGAAATTATAATGCTTATATTGTTAAATAAAAGTGGGATTTCCGCGGGGAAAGTTGTGTTTTATAACAGTGTTTTAATGCTCATTTCTTAATCCTACATTTATTAATCAATCTAAGAAATAGGGTAAACTTTTTCTCGGGGAAACCTTTTTTTATGCCGGAAATTTATTTTGTTCGAAAGCTCGTATCGAATAACATGTATAAATATTAATTTTGTGCTTTGGAATCAATCCCTTGTTAAGTTATTTAGGAAAATAGACTCCGTTATTTTGACATATATACGAATTGCTTATTGAAATTTAAGAATTTTAGCAACATCTTTTATATAAAAGAGTACGCTCAAAGATACAGTCGCATCGGAAAGTAAGTTGACACTCTTTAAAATCGCATAACTTTTTCAAAATTGGTCCAAACGACTTGAGTTTTTTTTTAGATGCCAGCGGAATTAGTGTTCTAGGTGACGTGTTTCATCGTTTTGAAAAAAAAATGCACTTGGTCGAAATAGCAAAAAAAAATAGTAAAGGTCGTTTTTTAAACTTTTTTTTGTGAGCCTGTAATGAAAATTCAAAAAACCCGTTTGTAGATCGAAGTTGTATACATGCTGAAAATGTCATCTATCGATTAACGTTGCTCTGAGCTATAAATATGCTTAAAGATCGCAGAATAAGGGCGAAAATCGCGAAATTCCCAAACTCAACGTTTAAGTATTTATAGCTCAGAGCAACGTTAACCGATTTAGATGAAATTTTCAGCATGTATACAACTTACTTAAATCTACAAACAGGTTTTTTGAATTTTCATTACAGGCTCACAAAAAAAATTATAAAACGGCCTTTACTATTTTTTTTTGCTATTCCGACCAAGTGCATTTTTTTTTCAAAACAACGAAACACGTCACCTAGAAAACTAATTCCGCCAGCATCTAAAAAAAACTCAAGTCGTTTGGACCAATTTTAAAAAAGTTATGCGATTTCAAAGAGCATTAAAGAGTGTCAACTTACTTTCCGATGCGACTGTATATAAACGCCGGATAAATATGAAATTCGTAGCAGCTTCTCGATCCATCGAAGCCAGATATCCGGTTCGATTAATCGAACGGATGTGATATAACAACGTGTCTGATACTTGAAGTTTCGTCCGTGCAATTGTAATTTTATATGATTGCGAAATAAGTAAATTATAATAGTCGCGCGAAGTACGCAAGAAAAGGGACAAAATGCCTAAGAAAAAAACGGGCCAAAGGAGGAAGGCCGAGAAGCAGAAATTGAGGCAGAAAAAAATTAGAACCGCTAAGGATCAAATAGACTTGGCTAAGTTTCCTTGTAACGCAATAATGGCAAGTAATTACACATTATAACGCAACTGATCGTAGAATTAATGTCACTAAACCTTAATACCTAACGCTATACACGATTAATTTCAATTACGATGCAAAAATTCGGGATTAGAAATGCAGGACCAACATGCAATGAGATCTGCACCTATACTTACTAAGCTTTAATGTACGATTTATATTTTGACGGAGTGGTTGTTATTTTCTACAAAGGAATGCGACAAGTGCAACAAGAAACAGAAAAGTAGGGCCTTCTGTTACTTCTGTCAAAGTGTACAGAGGCTACCTATGTGCGCCCACTGCGGAAAGATAAAATGTATGTTAAAGACCGGAGATTGCGTCGTTCGTCATCCTGGTATGTTTAATACCGGTCTGGGCATGGTGGTAAGTCCGTCGCGTGTATAATGAAAATTACTCCAAATACCGTAACCATGAAATTATAAATGACAAATGGATATACAATAGGGAGCGATATGTGATCACTGCGAAGCATGGGTTTGCCATGGCAGACGTTGCCTTACAACTCACGCATGTATGTGTCCGTTACTAGATGCAGTTTGCCAAGAATGTGAAAGAGGTGTGTGGGATCACGGTGGTAGAATATTTCGATGCTCGTTTTGTAATTCTTTCCTTTGCGAAGATGATCAGTTTGAGCATCAAGCGTCGTGCCAGGTTTTAGAGGCGGAGAGCTTTAAATGTAAATGTCTTTTAGAACGTTCATTCGAAGACTAGTAACGGAAAGTTAATTATGACGGTATTTTTATTCGTACGAAAAATGATACTTTTAGGTCAATCGTGCAACCGTTTGGGGCAATACTCTTGTTTGAGGTGTAAGACGTGCTATTGCGAAGATCACGTTAGAAGAAAAGGCTTCAAGTACGAAAAGAACAAGGCTATACCTTGCCCGAAATGTGGTTTCGAGACATCGCAGACTAAAGATCTTAGCATGTCAAGTAAGGAATACAATCCACCATAGGTTCCTTTATCTAACGAGCTGTTAATTGTAATTGTTTTATATCCTATTACAGCAAGGAGCCATAAATTCGGTAGGCAAAATCAAACTGGAGCAGGCGAGTCCGACGATGAGAATGGATACGGTTATTATGGTAAAGAGTTCAATTACAATTTTAATATCTATTTTTCTGTTCTTCATGTATTACTTTTTGTCGCAGGAAATCAATCTCAGAACTATTACTCTGGTAGTTATACCGCCAATGATGAAGAAGACGACGACGACGAGGAGGAAGACGATGACGATGAGGATGACGACGAGGACGACGATGACGAAGAAGAAGATGAATCGTCGAGTGAAAACGAAGAAAATGACAATAATAAATTACCTCGAACTTGATATGCTAATAAAATATTTGGTAAGAATTGAAAGAAATATACCTTCGGTGGAAATACCAAACATGAAAATAAATATATTAAATCGTTGTTTTTGCAAAAGATTCTTTTCTTTACTCGGACCATAGCGAGTAAAGTAATTAAAAGTAACATTTAATAATAATATGTAAACATAATGTTACATTTATTATACATTGGCTTTATGACGAATGTAGATGTATCACATGTACAAATGTATTACACACGCAACGAGGTATACTCCGATGGGAATGCGAAAGTGTGAGAACCGAGGGCATTGATGCTCGGTAAAAGTCCAGCATTTGGTATAATGTTCCACGACAATGTTAACGTTACATTTTTATTCCCTCTGAAAGAAAAAAGACGGATAAGAATTAATCACACAGTCTCTTGCATTATTCCGCCGCGCACAACTCGACCGACAATGGCGAACATTACCTTAAACCATTACCGTCATCCCAGAAATAATATTTCGTGTTCATATTTTTAAAATCGAGCACAGCTTTGTCACCACGGAGCACTATCTTGTCCCACAATACTACCTAAAATAAAAGATGTTCCGTTTATGCAACAAGTTGCGAACTAGTTAGAAGCTAAACAACTGTTTGCATTTTACCTGATTGAAGTCATTGTTTTCGGTTTGATATTCAGCTGTGAGGTACAAAAATAGTTGCTTAACATTCCAGTTAAATAATGGGGTGAGATGTGTGTCTATGTAAGGAAATTATGTATTTTACGCTGAAAGTTGAAAGTCTCCATTTCGTTTCTAATTATACCACGAATAACTTATCTAAGGAAAGTTTCGAAGATGAGTGATATGTGAATTATAGTAAGCGAAATATATCGATAAATATTTGCCGAATGAAAAAGGATATCAGTCTGTAAGTCGAATGTTAAATAACCCAGATCATTCTTTTCCCTCGACGCACTATAATCTGGTACATTCTTTCTGCAAAATAAAATATTGATTACTAAACAGATTAATTGCGTGTTGCATCAACTGGAATAAATATAAAATACATGCTTCTGTTCATTTATACCAGATATTTTATTAAAATAGTGGTCCAGGTGAAATAAAAGTTACGTTTCGTAATATTTAGAAAATATACACACCACACAGAAAGGAATCTGTTGGATAAATTTGGACTCAATATGGTAAATGAATAAATTGTAATCGAAAGTAATAAATGAATAAATGAAATTCCTTGGAACTCAATACTTGCAGTAGCCATCGGAAGAAATTCGCAATACTTACACAACTACTTTTACGGTATTTAATGTTGCATTTGCTCTGTAATCGAGAAATACAGTGGAGAGAAAGCAGCAAAACATTAAGCACGCCGAAATGCTTAACGTATATGCCAGAATAGAATTACAACGCGTAAAAACGGTATGCATTATTACGCTTTAAAACTGCCGGTTAGAACATACGAAACTTTAATACAGCAAATCAATTAGCCCAATCATACATCAACAGATTCCGACTGAAATCATCATCCACTCAACTTTGGTTCTCAACGTCATCAATTCGACACGACGGATCACCGGGTTGGCGTTCGAAAACAAGCGAATTCGAACGGCGTGTTCACAAATGCAGCATCAGTTGCGAGTTGCATTATTGGCGGTGTTACGGTTGTACCGCGTGGTAACACGTGAACATAGCTTTATGTTAGATGACTTTACACGGCCAAGTTTGTTGCGAGTTGTGATAGAGCACTAAAGAGGTGAGTATGCGCATCTAGTGATCCGCCATTTTGGGTCCTCTGGAGAGAGATGATTATTGAGAACCCGCCTTTTTCAGTATTGTCAAATTTGCTTTATAAACCAAGTATAAGCTTAAATGTAATAAAATACTCTAATAATGTGTCGTGCTACAATGTATCAATATTAGCATTGCATATTTTTGTTTATAAAGTGAATCTGAGCATATTCAAAAAGGCGGATACTCAATAATTTTCTCTCTCCAGAGGACCCAATATGGCGGATGCGCATACTCACGTCTTTAGTGCTCTACCAAGCTACAACAGAAACATGTCTCAGTCTATTTACTTAATTCCTTGCTAATTGTCACGCGAAGAAGATGGAGGCAGATACCAAGGGGGAACATGAACAGAGCGGATCAGCGCTCCACGGGCAGCGAATCCAACCGCATCCTTCCCAGAAATCCCTGCTACAGCGGCATACTTGAATACAGGGCGAATTCTACTTGCGCCCAAATCGCCCGTGATTTTCACTAGGGTAGGTTTCCCTAGTCACGACTGGACGCATCGTCAAGAATTTCAAAGTCGATTTTTTCGTAAATGAAGCGCGATATCAAAAAAATGTATTCCTCCTTCTCGACTTGTATACTTGTTACGAGTCGAAAAGAAAGAGTAACTTTTTTTCATATCGCGCTTCATTTACGAGAAAATCGACTTTGAAATTCTCGACGATGCGTGTAGTCGCGTACAGGCAAAAACCTAGCTTAATGAAAGTCACGGGCGATTTGGGCGTAAGTGGAATTCGCCCGTAATGAATTCATTTATTCGTCGTTTGCATTCTACGGAAATATAAACATTTCTCGTTGAATAGAAATGTGAAGAAGTAAACTGCCATTAGCAATTCTCGCAACTTTTATATTTATATCATACTACTCTTGTTTCCGTTATCATTGGGGTCAGTAGTATATTGAGGGAAGCAAAGTCCCTTTCGTAATTATGCTCATAGATGCATACATATATGTAGGTAATACATATAAACGCGTGTATATACCTATTTATAATCAATTTGTAAAATATCGAAGATTCGATCAATGAATTCGTCTATTAATAACAGAAATATAGCGCATACACACACACACACACACATATATATATATGTATGATTTCAGATCACAATGAATAGTTTATTTACTTTCTTTTCTCTCTGATCTGCAGCAACTTCAAGGAACTGCAGATTAGTACGCGACAGTGTTTATGTGGAATGTGAGGTTTATTGTTTGCAAAGGGATAAGTAATTTTCTTTCAGAAACGAGTTGAATGTTTCGGATATGTCGCATTTGGTAAGTACGCGAATGTTATCGAGGAATGATTTTCTACGGGCTGCTTCGCTATCGGGGCATCAACTTATTTTTAATGACGAATCGCCGAAACTGGCAATCACGTATTCGTGAAATTCGCCCGAATTGTTTCTTTCTAATATCGTTTAACGTTCCTTGTTTCTCTGTTATTCGCTTATCATCGAGACCCACTTACGAACGAATCAAAACTGTTTGTCGAATAAAGTCTCGCAAATAGATGACAGGTATAATAATATTATTTACAAGTAACTGTGTAAATAGTTGGTAAAGTTGGGAAACGACTCTCCGTTTCTATTTACTCCAAGTTATATCTGCGTTTTTTTTAAAGAATATTCGCAGCTTAAAGGATTTAACGTTTAATCCTATAGATAAACGTTAATCTTGGAATTGTAAGTTGTAAAACCAATAGTAAATTTAATACTTATTTCCTCTGTTTCAGAGTAAAAGAGAATGGGTTGTGTTAATAGTCGAACAGATATTAACGACCTACATCCTAATGTTTTCCAAGTGATGAACGTAGATGATTTGGGTAATTTAATTACACCCGGACGCTTGGAAGTCACAGAGACTGATATAGTGCTTTACCAGCGAGGTAAACAGCCTATTAAATGGCCTTTGCGTTGCTTGCGTCGGTACGGCTATGACGCCGAGATCTTTAGTTTCGAATCTGGTAGACGGTGCTCTACCGGACCGGGCATTTATGCCTTCAAATGCCACCGAGCTGCACATTTGTTTAATCTTGTGCAAACGAATATTCAGGTACATACCTTTGTATATATACTCGCAAACGACTAGTAACTAGAGCCATTCTTTTGGCCCGGGTACCCGGTGAGACCCCAGGTAGACAAATATTACCTGGGTATCCATGAGATACCCGAGTAAATGAGATACGATGAAGATAGTTGAGAATTTCGATTTGACAGCCGATCGTCTTTTGACTATCGATCATTTTCGGCTAACATCAGTAATGAACAGAATAAAATTCAAGCAATTGAATGTGGTATTGTGCACAGATCTAGCCCCAACAAACTCCGACAAATGTTGCGAACGGAAACCCACAACGAGTGCATTTTCCTAGGATTTTCCGAGTTTTGCTTTTCATCGAATGAGGGAGATGGTTGGGATTAGATAAACAGTGCGTCAGTGCCAGGTCTACATTTTTTAATCTATATTTTCGGAATGGGACGTTTACGGTACCCGTGACTCCTCTACTCTTAAACTTTCCAACGTTGATTGATAAATCTTACGTTAGATTTGGGCTTCTACAGTAACAGTATGGCTTATTTAAATATAAACACCCTAATAGGGGCAGGCACTGCAATAGGGCGAACTACTCTATTGTAACTGCAAAGAACGTTGACAGTTCGCAATTTTCACATTCTGATACAGAATGTGTCCTGTGGACAATCTTAGAGCATATCTAAGCGGACAATACCAAATTTAATTGCTTGAAGTTTATTCCGATCATTACTGATGTTACCCGAAAATGATCGAAAGTCGAAAGACGATCGGTTGTCAAATCGAAATTCTCAACTATCTCATTACATCTCAATTACTCGGGTATCTCATGGATACCCGGGTAATTTTTTGTAGTAAGAGCTCTACGAGTAACTAAATGCTCGAAACGAAAGATGCGAACGTTTGATGCGATTTATCGTTTTCAGGTTTGTAATAACAGCGGCGACGACGCAATGTCCAGAGAACTTCCAGTCGCTTCTCATCCCGGCCCGACAGTGACGACAAGAGTGACGATACCAGTCGAGCCTAATTATTTGGATCCTATTTTAAATAGGAGTAATAATCGCATCGCTCCTAGATTCGCTCATAGCCAACAGAATGGAATTGGAAGATTAGGCAGCGTGGGAAGTAGCACCGGCCTCGTATCACCCCAGGGAACTATGGGTTCTCCTTCGCCGCCTCCTGCGCTGCCGCCACCACCACCGCCAGCGCTCCCTCAGCCGCATCCGTCCTCGCTTTACGTCAACGAAGAAGTGCTGTCCTCACCGCCATTAGAAATGGAACATAATAACAATAAAAGCCTTAGAAGAGCAATACAGAGGTAGGTAGAATCGTAATCGCTTCTATTCTACGCACTATTCGGCGCTGACAATTTTATATCTCTGCGCAGACCTTGTACAGCGACTAACTCTGTACCTGATAATGGCTCGACATCGTTAGAACTAACATCTATGCAGAAAGACATAGAAGTCGCTCCACAAACTAAATCACTGGTTCCAGCAGCGGCTTATATGAACGTAGATATTAATAGTGATGTTAGCCCACTGTCCCCGACACACAGTGTTTCCGAAACGATACCATTTAAGGAAGAGAAAACTGAAACTAACGAGCCTGGGCATGCTTACATGAATATAAGTCCTGGGCAAGAGCATACAGAGTCGTTTGGTGCCAGGGCACGGCCCTCGCCGTTGCCATGCATCCAACCTGACGCGGACGAAGCCATCAGACACTGTTACGCTAATCTAGAAGCAAGTGAAATTGAGAGTTTGAGGAAAAGGTTCTCCGGGGTGTCCGTAGCGGAGAAGTCACCTTTACCTCCATCCACGCCTACTGGTGGTCCAATTAGGGAAGTGAACTACGCTGTATTAGACCTGGATACGAAAGATGCGCCGGCCAATTCGCCGTTAGACGGCCCCTCGAATTCGACCGCGTCTCCTCCAGAGTCTCCGAATAAACTGCAGAAAGGGTATGCCACGATAGATTTCAATAAGACCGCTGCTCTGTCCCATTCGGTGAATCCGAATCTTGTAAATGATAACGAGGGCTCGAGAAAGACCCGTCACAACTCCACGATTAGCGACTTGGCGGCTTGTAGACGTAATTCATCCGTAAGTGAATAATCAATTTCTTTCATAATTGTGCCTGCATAATGAGAATATTCGTTATATTTTATAGGACGCTTTGCCCTTTCGGTAAAATCGAGCATTCTGCGACATAAAGCCAAAGAACAGATGTTGTATTAATTTCCATACTTTTCGCGCGATATTCATCGAACTTCATCGGAAATTCATCGCGCGCGAAAGAGAAATGCATTTAATTCAGACATTTTTCGTTTCTTCTACGCGATTTATTTATATACTTTATCGATCTTATAGCACCTAGTGTTTAAGTTGCATGAAAGTTGCATAATGCACTTGGTACATCACAGTATTTTTAAAGAATAGGCCTTTTTTCGAAGCGCTGTTGAAGTGCACAAGCGGAAATGATTTTTATATAATATACAAATGTGTTTATAGAACATTGTAGACGGAACGATCTTTTACATTGACTCCTGTGTTGGAGAATTGGAAGCTAAAGTGCCCTAATTTTTCCTGTATTATAGGAATCGACGAGGCTCAAATAGTCTAATTGAAGTAAGAGTATAAAAGTATATATGTGACACGGCATAATAAAGATGTATACAATTTTAAATGATCACTTTTAAAGTAATCACTTTTAATCCAACTACGGATATAAAGCTATAAATTACTTTCAATCGATTTTGGTAAATAATAGATAGAAATAGTGGAACGTTGCGTGTATATATATATATACACACACAGTCATGTAAGTTTGTCGCTCTTAAACAGATTTAAAAGTACACAATTCTAACGAAACATTATCATATTCTATCATTGATCACAAGAGAATACTTTACGACTAAATACTTGCGTTATAATGTTAAATCGCACAAGTACAAACTCTTGGAAATTAACATGTTTCCTGTATACAATTACAAACGATTTGTTGAAACACGATAAGAACATGTATTTAATATACATGTCGGATGGCACAATGCGTGTATTTATACGATAGCGTAACAAACAATTTTATCAATGTATCCTAAGTTTTAAAAATCATTGAGCTTTTTTATTGCGTAGAATGTAGAGTGTCGTATGTTTAGAATCTTTTCAATTCGTGCAAACTATCGAATAGAAAATAATATTTCGCAAGTGTCTTTAAATTTTGCAAAACATCAGTGTTACTTTGTTCGAAACACACGCGCAAATGGCATTGCTTTGGTAGTTGAATTTTTACCGAATTACATTAATTTAGGTAACTTTCTCTTCCAATAGCTCCTAATATGCTTATGAAAACGTAGATCTATCTGCGCAACACACGAATGTTGTATTCTCGCGAATAGAAGCTATTTTATTTTCGAAGATGTATATATCATCGAACGCACATACGCAATTTTTCGAGAGATTTTTGTATTATGCTGATAGAATAGCGTTTAATTAATATACAATATCATTTTCATTAATATCATTTTCTTTTATCAGTAATAATTGTTACACTCGAAGTTTAGCGTCTAAAGTTGCGTGGTGAATTAGTAAACAGATTTTCTATTGTAAAGATATTCTAATAATTATCCAAAGTATAAGGTAACACGTACAATTATTTTGAAACTTTAATTTCGCATTGCACCGTATTTACTACACAGTTTTATTAGCCGTTCTCTATCATAAGCTGTTAACATTTGAAAGGGGCCATTCGAAATAGAATATCAAATACGGTATATCGCTAACTTTATGATATTAAGAATATAATTTTCGTCGGTGTCAAGTATTACGATATAGCGGAAGATCATTTGTTTCTTACACGGATATAGAAATGCTTGACGAGACAAGAGAAACAATGGCGATGCTCTTGGATTATATTCTTTTAATGTACGGACTGTATATCGAATATAAAGTTATTTTTATTTCTAGCAAGAAAGTAGGATGCTACGAGTACAATTTTAAGTACATATCGTAGTAGAGCGGTACGATAGAAAAGTTGTAGCCGAGAAATTGCGCGCATCCGTATGTGTTGTCTCACGTTATTGACATATTTACTGCCATAGTTTCGACGCTTGCAGCACAAGACTTTTGTGGAACTGTTTTAAAATTTCTACAGATTATACGTATAATTCATCGATAGTTAACGATAATATTTTGTATCGCTTTCATCGCGTCGAGATGGGGAAGGAAACTTTGTTACAGCTGTTCACAGTTGTACATATTTTGTATTAATAGGAAATGGTAGTGAATAAGTTGATACAAAACACTAAAACATTCTGCTTTATTATATTATAATTTTATACGGAAACATGTACGGCCTTATATACAAATCCTATATCATTGTTTGATATACATAACACGAATACAGAGTACACTTGCAAAAATCCGTCGTCTTGCAAGTTTATGTATATTTAGAGCTTTGTATTAAACTTTTAATGTTACGTGAAAATCATCAGGCCTATGCGGAAGAATGAATGTTTCTATAGTACATGTAGCGTTACGTAGATCATAGGAGCTGTTTTAGCAAATAATTACGCGTTATACGCATAAAATGTGTATTTGAACAGCCATATCTCTAAAGCCAAAGAATTCATTTTTATTATTTACTGGATCTAAAATCTCATTCGAATTATTTCATCATCACACGCTCTAATAATGTTCCTAAAAATATTTGAGAATGTCACGTCCTTACAGGCAATTATTGAATCGTTCAATTACATTTAAATCGATCAAACAATTTAATATCGATTGCAGAGTTTGCACAAGCGAAGAAAGATGGCATTATTTTGTAAGCTGTATTCCCTCCGACACATTTTCCACGTACCAACTTTGATTTTTCTCCGATCAAGCGTGCTTTTATCGTTACATTTGAAATGAAGTAAAGAAAGCACGAAAGTTTAATTAATTCTTGGAACAGAACGAAACGAAGCTTTCAAAGTATAATTGAGAATAGTAACCAAGAAACGAATACAGCTTACTTCAATTTTGTTTCACACATATTCAATATATTCGACGTTTAAAAAGATTTCTTTTTATTTTATTACATTTATAACGTTTATGCGTGACAATAGTCAATTTTCATGCATCAAAGAATGGCAGTGTGATATTCGCAAGAAAGAGAACTAAATTTACATGAAATTTTCTATCGCGTTACAGATTTTATATTAAGCTTTAGTGGAAATCTGAATCGTATATTGTCCATGAGAAACGAAATGTTGCGAGCAAGAACGAGCGAACCGAATGTTTCCACGATTATAATAGAATTGAAACATGATAGATTTGAGACTACCGAAGCGTGCCAAAGGAGGAGTTTATTTAATTAGCGATGATTCTAAAGTATCAGAAATTCTAGTACAAGATACTAAAGAGGTCTCAAGTTGATGAGAAATTATTAGGAAGCATCGCTTCGCTGTTTGCGCACGATACGGATGTACTATTATACATTGAATCGAATGTAAAAGTAACGTAACGTGCGAGCGTTTATGTACGATATAGATACTAGTTTTGTATTATTACAAAGATATAAAAACTTATTCCCGTTTTAAAATACGACAGTATTATATCAGGCCAGTGTTTATAATTCGTTACTTTCAAGAAGTTACAGAAATCTGTTTTTTTTTTTTCAATAAGGACTCAGCTTTGAGTCCAGAACAGTACCGTAGAAAAGTGTTTTAAACATCTAACGCGACGTTTAAGAATTTCGCGGAAAAGGATAAGTTACTTTGCTGGAAAATTTTAAATAGTCGTACGTTTTCGAGATAGTTTATTTTCCTATCGAATAAAAGAGAACGAATAAGGTTGTTGAAAGAACTGAAAGAAGTTAACTTGTGATTAATTTTTAAAACGAACATTGCATCAGACTCTTTAGAGGTCACATACACAAAAGGAAAAGGAGCAATTTTTACATAGCAATTTATGAAAATGCGCAATGTCAAATATCGCTGCGATGCATCGGCAGAATGAAGTTGTAAATAAGTGTGGCGCAACGACAGATTAGGCAAGCACGCTGAACGTGCAATTACCGAACGCGATGGCTGTGAAATATTTAATTCTTCGACTGTCGTAATTACAATATAAATTTCAAAGTCGCCGAAATTAGAGCAGAAAAAGAAATTGACAAATTAACGTTTTACAGTTTGTTTAAATTTTAGAAGGATGTAATAATGATTTGTAATATTATCGAGGCCACGAAGTCCGCAGTTGCTTGATATTAATTTCTCACAACTAAGCCAAAATCGTTTTAATACGATACTTCGTAATTTCCACGCAAAGTCATGTTTCTGATTTTCTATAAATTCTGTACTTCTTTAATAATTAATTGATCTCTGCACAAGTTCTTATTACCAGTTTCTCTTGTTCATAAAAATTAAAATACTCTCGCTTAGATTTACTCGCACTTGTTACTGAAACGGCGTTGGCACTTTTATTCTCAATTGAAAACACGGTAGTCGAAGGATTAATAATGTACATTGTTGGAACGAGATATTGGTTACATTACTTCCCTCGACATTACATTGCAATTAGAAGGTATAACATTAATGTTTTACAAAATATCGAAATATTTATTTTTGTATGTTTTTTACGTTGAGGGAAATCCGCAATTTGAAGTCGTTACGCAACTTTTGTTTACATGTATTACATTATTGTCAAGTTATATTTCAATAAAAATTGACTTCAAATCGTTTTATACATACTTGTACCTATAAATAACCAAACAAATATTACGATTCCATTATTTCCATCCCTACAACGACTGGCGTATATCGTATAAAAAATATACAGCCATGTTATTTCAAATTGTGTAGGGCAAACCAACCAGTAATTTACCGCATACCAGTGAATGATCATTAGGCAAAGAAATGTCAATTTTCAATTTAAAAACATGTTTATAAATGGAGTGTAGTTGCACTTTTAATATCCCATATTTTTAGTTACACGTGTTAAGCAAACATTAATAAGTACAATTCTTATTAAAAGTATGCTGCCATTTACTGGACTTCTACAAGTTTTGCCTTTACAATCGTTTTTTTTTTAAATTACGTTAAGAATAAGTAATTATTTGTATAGAAATTTCAAGAAAAATTAATTTAAATGCAATTTCGACAGATGTTCCGTTGTTATACATAAATATATTGACCCTTAACTGGTATACAGTTTTTGGCAAACGTGACTGGTATACTGGGATCGTGGCAGACCCCAAATAAAAAAGGACGCAGAAATATTTTGTTCTTAGGTAATGTATAAAATAATGGAAACGTAGAAAGTTAAACTATTATTATAAAATTAATTAGAAAATCAGTTTACAAACTTACAAGGGAAGATCCCGAACCCAGAAATTAAAAAAATTCTGAAACTTAGTAAATATGTAGAGAATTTCCTCCTTACAACTCAATTTTTGTTTGCTGCCCAAATTCACTCTAAGGGGGTGGCATTGACCCGTGAAAATCCGGCTATTTTCCGATTTTGTATTATAACTCGTGAACTGTAAAATAATTTTTTTACCAAATGATAGATCTAATTAAAAGAAGCAATTTTTGTCTTGAAACTTATTTTCTGTCCCTTACAATTCGCGAGTTATAACACAAAATCGGAAAATAGATGAGTTTTCAGGGGTTAATTTCACCCCCTTTGAGTGATTTTGGGTAGCAAACAAAAATTGCGTTGTAATCAGGAGGAAATCCCCTATAAATTCAGTTTCAGAATTTGTTGAATTTTCGGGTTCGGGATTCTTCCCTTGTTAGACAACCAAAAATTTTGCATGGAACTTTGGGTGCCTGGGGTCATGGGCGTCCCCAGGATACCAGTTGAGGGTTAAAGTATTAATCTCAAAGGTCCATAAATTCAACAATTCGGCCATTCACTGGTTGGTTTACCCTACTTAGTTCTCTAAAAAAAAAAAAGTAGCATTATAAAATATTTAACTAGAGATTACGCAAATATAGGTATATTTAATAAGAAATTACGTAAATCGTTAATCTTATATTTCAGATGTATATTTCAGTATCACACAGTCTTTAAAATACACTTTTATCCACAGCCAGAAATCATGGCATTCATGTAGCTTTAATTATTTTTGTTCTAGTTTCAAGTGATTGAATACTAGACCATATTGAGCAACAAAGCACATACTAATATTTATATTTCAATAACAGAAAGGGTATACACAGCCCATATGAATTTTACAATTGAAACTCACACGAGTCCAACAAAATTAAATCGCATTTCCGAGCACCCCAGAACGGAGTTCCAAAATTTCACTGCACAAATGGAAACGTTGTCCTTGATTTACTACCAATCAGAAAGCAAAATTATGCAATCTTTCACTTTAGTACCATTCTAGTACCTAAATTGAACGGATGAAATTACTTTGCACATCCTCCAGGGAAATTAACAGTTGTCGAGTCGACGCTCTTTAAATTACACTACGAGAATTACCTAGAAATATTAAATGCTCTTTACACTAGTATAAAAATAACGGGAGCTATAATGATTCAACACAATCAACCGCCTCACTTCTTTAAAAGGACAAAGTGCAACATTAATAATGAGTGCTAAACTTTTCAATCTCCTCGCACACTTCCAACCCTTCGCTTTCAGTAGCGCAAAAAGGGTTCATAATAACATAGCCAGCGGTATAATTGACTTGTCTACAAAGTGGAGCGGACTCGAACGAAATCAATTCTCTATTAAAAGTTACGTTACTTTCAATTGTCGCAGGAAGATCTTCGATTGTATTTACTAAATCGTCCATCTATTAAAGGGGGGGTAATACAGGAAGTGATCAGGCGGCGAGTTGGCGACGTCTACTCAATTCGTGATCTATTAGAACGGAGATATCGGGATGACGGTGGAGCGTGGTGGTGCAATAATGGACTGTTTGGCTTGGATCCGCGCCCGCTTTCAGCAGCAGCCTCACCGCGTTGACAAAGCCGCTCTCCGCGGCTACTTGAAGGGCAGTCAACCCTTCGGTGTTGAGATTCTCTAACTGGGCGAGGGGCGACGTAACTAACAAAGAAACGGTTTGGTGGAAGCCTCTCGCCGAAGCTAGATGCAACGGTGTGTTCCCGCCGGCATCTTGCACGCTAGGGTCCTCCCCATGCTCCAGCAATTTCGCCACCATGTCGGCGTAGTTTTTTCGAGAGGCAATGTGCAACGGGGTCTCGCCGTAGCGCGACATTATGCCGGCCGGTGTGTGCGGTATGAGTAAAAACGCGGTGTTCAGAGCGCCGCACTCGAGGCACTCGTGCAAAGGAGTTTCGCCACGGTCGTTCTTCAGCGCCGGGTCCGCGCCAGCAGCCAACAGCGTCTCGATCAACGACTCCACTTCGGTCCTGTGGTTGTTATCTGTAAGAAGGCGATTTTCTCTTCGGTCATTGGTTCGCGGGAATGAAAAAGACTCGGGACAACCGAATGGTAAGCGTTACTTTACGAAAGGGACTTTAAAATGTCAATTTAACCATTTCAGCTTATTTATTTCATTTTTCAATTTTCAATGCTTAATATTTTCAGTAAATTTGAATTTTTCAATTAAATTGTTGCAATTGTAGGAAATTTCAAGTCTATATTAGTTATTTAAGATTTAATATTAAAACACTTTTCATAGAAGAAATTTAAATTCAATGTTCATGAAGATCTGTTTTGCCAAGTGAAAATGTAATATTAAACTATAAAAGGAAATAAGTGGAAGTAAAGTAATGCTTCCAGCACGGTATCCACATATCATCGAGCATGTTTAAACGAGACTGCACCAAAGATAGTGGAAGAGGCCAAGATGTGGAGTGCGCTTCGGCCTTGGTGATCCTTCGCGTTAACAGGACCAGCGCGCGCTAGTAAATCAAGAGTCTTCAAAGCCGCGTCAAAGTTGTGGTGGAGATTTTTCGATCCTTGGGCATGCGCCAATTGCCTGGTTAATATGTGTAACGCAGTCAATCCGCCGCCGGCTTCTTTGACGCCCGGCGGGCAACCGTATTTCAAGAGTTCGCCAACAAATTGTAATACGTTCCCTGGCCCTCCATTTAAAATCACTCTGTGCAGCGCCGTCTCGCCGCGAGGGGAACGCACAGCTGGATCGCATCCGTTCGCAAGTAGTAAACTACAAACCACAAACTTTTAATTATTACCTTCCGCCGATTCTTCTCCGAGTTCCCAATACTTTCGCGGAAGCATTCGACGAGAAATTCAGATCAATTTTGCGATTTTTATAAATTGCAACGCGCGTTGACAGTAGTTTTATATTAAATTTGTTGCTGGGGAGCGAAATTATCGCGTTGCTTTTTGCGAGATTAGTGAACCGAATATCAAGTTTCGCGGGTAAATGATTTTTCGGCGTGTGAACTCGCGGGCCACGATCTTGAAAGAATTTCAAGAGCAGTGTGTCTTTTGAACATCTGGTTACAATATGGGAAGGAAGGTATAGACACGAAGCGTGTAAAGTGAAAACAGTTTTCACGGATTATTTCACGCTCGGCGATTTCCAATGTTCGGAATTTTTTACGTCGCCAGCGAACTCCCCACCGAAATTGAGTAGTCAAATTTAGAATTCCATATAAAATTGGTAAAATTAGATCGCTGGACTTATATAGGCACTCGCAAAGTATCCCAAATTCTACGGCATACTAAATTTCTATAACTTCTAACTAAATGGTGTTCATAATAAATTTGCAGAAACATCTATATTTACAACGCGTGGTTTCTTTAAAAAGTGATTTATAATAAAATTAATTTATAATAAAATTAGGTTCGAAATATTTTCTCCACCCATACGAAAACGAAAACCAGATTTTCAAACGAACGGAAAAGTCATTTTAAGGATATTCGTACTAACAAGTTGAAAAAGATATATTCCCGTGATTATGGCTTTCGCCCTTATTAATTACAGAACGTAATTATTTCAGTATCAGAGTATTTCATTGCGCGAAACGAAAGATTTCGTGTCTAATATCGTTAATATTCTTAATATTTTTTACCTAAGGACGGGCAAACAATGATTCGTGGCGGCGACTAACAGGGGTGGATCGCCCGAAACATTCCAATCCGGTTCGTCCAGGTTTTGTACGGAGTCCCTTGCAAGAAGCGCCGCGACGCACTTGGCGTCCCCTGTCCGCACAGCTTCGTGGAAGTTCAGCTCGCTTTCCGGATCATATATTTCCTCGGCGGCATCTCGTATACCTGCACCCTCCGCCGAGCTCCCATTGCGAGCCTCGAAACCGTTCGGGAAATTGGTCGTTTCCGTGGCGACACCCTCGATGGAATGTTGTAACTCCTGCATCGTGAAATCGTCCTTCGTGGGAGAACGATCGGCCCCACGTGTTCCCGACGTTGCATTTTGGGAATCACTCTCCGCGAGAAATGCCTCGATCCTCGCCGATGCGGTCGGATCGGCGGACGATCTCGCTTCACTTTCGTCACAGTCGATCGACACTTGAGCCTGCTCGATTTCCGCCGACTCGGTAATCGCCTCTTGGTTATCGTCGATCGTAGCCGCATCCCCGTTTCCCTCCGAAAATTCACGATTCTCCGTAGCTATCTCGCATTCCGGACCATCTCTATCCTTTTGCTCGACGAACGCCGACGTGTTGGCCGATACACAAAGCGATGCCTTTTCCTGATCAACGGGGATTTCCTCTTGGTCCTGGCCACCTGTTGCAAGCTTCATCATTTCCGTGGAAGCAATTTCTGCACTCTCCTCGCGCGTCGTTTGCTCTTTCTTGTTGTGCAGCGGTTTGCTGGCTAACGCGGCCGTCTTCTTCTCTGCGCTCTGCTCCTGGCTTATGGGATCGTTCGTGTACGCGGCAGTCATTGCGACGATTTGCTGGCCGCCTTTTAATTGAGCCTGATTCTTTCGTAATTGGCTCGACGCCTTTTAACAGGAGGATAGTCTCGCACCGTGATCTACTTTACCGAAGTCATCGCTGTCTTCTTACTTTTCTTTTCGCTTGTTCGCTCGAAACACCTGCTTGGTCATTCGTTTCTCGGCGATCGTGTGAATCGTCAACCGCACGATCGAGATATGAGCTACGTACGAGTTATGAATGCCTATGCGTGAATACGGGCGCAGGAACGACTCATACACGGACCGACGATTCACGAATACGTGACTAAAAACCAAATGAGCCTGCCTGTGCTTACGAAGCGTCGCTGCAGATCTCTCTATGCTTCCCCTCTCCTTAACTTGTTCTTAACTTTCCCCACCCTTGCTCCCTACCCCACTTCTCGAAACCCTACTGTGCGTGGCGCATTCGAGGAATTCATTGTAGATCCGATGATACCCTAGAAATTCGATTCGACGCTACTTGTTTTTCGAGTGCCCTGCGTATTTAAATCGAGCCAGATTTATGTACACATGTCGGGCAAATAGTCTGTTTATACTTTATACCCTCTTTTTCTCCTATTATCAATATTTCTAACACGAAAATAGCATTTCCTTCTCGTGGAATATTCCTCCAAAAATTGCCCCCTTTGCCTCGTTGTTTATTTTGGATTTTTGTAAAAGGAATATTTTTTCAAAATTTTATATTCAAGAAACACGTTTCCCAAGAATAATCCGATGTTTTCGTTTAAGTAATTTATTTACAAGTACTGACTATCGATGTGTTTTAGTACTGCAAGGATCGTATGAGAGGAATTTGTGTCTATATAGTGACGAATTAATAATACGTTGGGTTAGGGACCTGCAAGAATTTTTTAACACGTTTCACGCGTGGTAATGCGCACAAAAAGCATTCCAAGCAAGTCGCGCGGCTTTTCAGCAGACTGCTGCAAAAGATCATGTATACAGGGAATTGCATACATCGCTACCTATCCCTCTCCTTTCATCACCGATCCCCTGGTCGTAACTCTTTACCCCACTTCTTAAACTTTCCCCTCGCTTCCCTGCGATCCGTCGCGCGGACATAGGTGTCGGTTCTCAGGAATGTAAGCATTCCTTGCGTATGCGTGGCGTGCACTTGCATCCGTAAACGGTGCATTAGCCCCGGAAATGAGGCTCATTATATTTGGGCGTTGTGAATTCACGAGCGCGACAAGAACCGACCAGACGTTACAAAAATACCTCCCCCAAAATTGATAATTTCTATTTTCGTTAATCTCAATTTTTTGGCACCATGAAGATTTCAAATGAGAATATCGGGGACATGATCGCGTTATGGTTTGCGGCAGGCTCGTAATATTATTAAACGACACATGTTTCAACGTACATTACATATATACGTTATTAAAAAATTCTTTATTGAATGCAAATTTCAGTGAACATAGTTGAACGATACAGTGTATCAGTACCTTCGTTCGTCAAAATACAGAACTAAAATATAAATTGAATATGGATGAAAGGAACACTTTTATTTCTCTTAAATTTCATATGTTGTTTACTGAGAAAAAATGCACTTTGGTGTAACTTATTCAAGAAAAATAAAAAAAAAAAATTATACTCCAAGATTGGACGTAATACTTATAGCTTTATTTATTAGCTTCAGAAAACTGCGTCTTGTACTTCCATTAAATGTGTCCTCTGCAATAAAATCATCGAGTAGAATGAAAGTTTACAGTTTGTATCGGCGTTGCTTAAATGCGGAATATCTTTAAATCGCCAACTCGAATAATATCACTTCGCTGGGTTTATCGAATGTAAACGTACACATGTATAAATTTCTTCGTTAGAAACCGCTATATGAAACTAATGTATGAAAAGTATTCTGCAGGCATGCCGCGAATAAAGAAAATTAGCTTCGAAGTAATTGATTTTGCGAGACAAATGGTTAGTCAAAGAAAATCGATGTAAATGGATACCCATAGATTTATAGTACGTACCATTTTTACCTGCTTCGAGATCTAGAAACTGATTTAGATTTAGTCCTGCGGGGACTACGATCCTTGGAATTGGACCTCCGTTTATTCTGAATCTTTTCTTTGCTGTAGCCGCCTCTACTGCAAGAGCGGCTACGCGACGAAGATCTTGAACGCTTGCTTTTTGACCTTGACCGTGAACGAGAGCGCGATCTTGATTGCGATTTAGATCGCGAATAAGATCTGGAGTGGGATCTGTAATAAACGTTGCATTAAAACGATGGCTATACTACCATTGCCTGTAACTTTAAGTGTTCTCGCTCTCTTATTGCCACAAGAAATAATTCCTCTACATTAATGATATTAGGTGAAGTTCCGTATTGTTTCGACGAGTGACGATTCGCGGGACCGTGAGGCTTGCAAAAATAGTGACAAGTATTCAGGAAAAATGTGATAATTTACTTCACACTCAAATCGATATTACAGTCACGGTGGTTATTACGTGTAATCGTTTTCTGAATATTCATGACTTATCGCTATCTAGGCTACTATCTATTAACTCCCTTTCCCCATTTGCTTTATTGCCAATATATAAGACTCTTTGTGCTTCTTGTGAATCATGATATTATACCAATGAGGATCGCACGGAATCGACAAACAACCATATTCGTTTCTGTTGAAAATATATGTGACTGTTCTGCTTATATACCATCTTTCGAAGCTGCTTATAGTAGACAGTTGTAGACAGTATGCAATGGTAATGCCAGAAAGGACGATCACTTATACAGATGAAATCACGCGAAGGTCAGATGTACGAACGAAGAGTGGCTAGGACGTTTACGGACGAACAGTGAGACGAGCGAAGAACACCACGGGGCACCGCAACCGTTGGACGTGCAAAAGTTTCACTCTAAGGTGATGTCAATGGTTATCGGAAGTATCGTGCGTAGAACTAGCCACTCCATCGGCCGCGTTTCCCTGTTTAGCTCGTAGAATGCAGAAGGAAACCCGAAGTACGTGGACGCTCTACGCTGTAACTACGCAGTGTCAGAAAGTGAACCCAAGGCGAATCTCGCGAGAATCTCAGTAGCAACACATTTCTCGTACGTGTGCCTGATCAGCCGCATCCCCTATAAATAACGGGCAGTATTACATCGGTATCATTAACGGTCCTTTAACCAGTTTTTTTTTTTAGCGTATAGAATCTTCTTATCTATTACAAAGTACTCTTTAACATACGCAAATTACATTCTGTACGTTACTCGAACAAATGATCTACACGAACTTTAACAAAATAATTAATGCAAATAAATTGTGCCGTTATACGTAGAAATTAATTTATTAAATCTATTAAACATTATGGAACGCTCCGCTGGCTATAGAATTTAAATTCGACCGTTATACAAAGCTTGTTATCGTATATCAGTCGCATCGTACATTTAAGCATACGTTTCACGAATCGAATCGTACACCATATATGTCATGTTTCTTGTTTACTTGTCCGATATTTCTTTGCATGCCGTAAGAATCTGTATAGCAGGTATAATATACTTACCGCTTTCTACGAGAACTTCTATGACGTAGGCAATTCCTAGCATAGTGGCCTCTTTCGCCACATTCGTAACACCTGTCCTCGGGATGAAATAGCCTTCCGACGCCTCTTCTAAAATAACTTCTATCTCTTAATCTTTTCCCATTGGATAGCTCGACGCGAGCTCGCCTCCCGCATATGGTCCTGCCGTCGAGCCCTCTGACCGCGTCCTCGGCGTCTCTGGCGTCCTCGAATTCCACGAAAGCAAAGCCAGGTGGATTTCTGGCTACCCAGACATTTCTCAACGAGCCGTAATAAGAGAAAGCATCCTCCAGCTCTTGTTTTGTCGCGCTGCTTCCTAAATCTCCGACATAGACCTTGCAGTCCGAAGGATATCGTGACATCTGCAAAGATACGTTCGCAAGCTTATGCACATCAGCCGGCCCGAACAATAATTTCGTTTAATTTCGGTGATATATCTGCGGTTGTAAGGTGGGCGAGATATTGAGGCATTTAGCTGGGGGCCAAGAAGTTTCTTACTTAAGTCCGACTTTTTCAGGGAGTAATACAGGATATATCGTGGAGAATTATACCTTATTCATTGCTCTTCAATTTCGTTGAACACGAGTGTATACGAGATGCTGCTGAATATCCAAATAATTTTACATTCTACAGAAAGAAATTATACGTCAATGTTTTGCATTCACGCATCGATCTCGCCGAAACATAGGGAATGACTCTTAAAGTCCAGTTTTTAACTGTTTAAAAGAATAATCGCAATCGATTAAAAATATTTAGCTGATCGATATAACCGTGCGTAACTAAAGCAACTTCAGGTAAAAATGACTTGTATGCAATCTGTTCTTACTCCGAATCAACCGACTCTAAACAAACGAGGCCGCGACCTTCTAATTAACGAATTTATTCGTTTAATTTATGTAAAAAGCAGGTAACGATATCTCATGAATGATTATATTGGTAGAACTGAAGCTAATTCGAAATAACTTTCGCGATGCTGCAAATGAAATTAACTCCTCGCCTGGCAGCGACGCATTTTCGCGCCAACGCGCTCGGAAAAATATTGAACTACCACAGGTTTAGTAATATTTCGGACCGCTCGGCCGTTCTTATAGCGAATTCGGTATATCGCGCTGACTCTGACTAATGCCAAAGAATGGCTTGGATTGGTTGATTCTTATAGAGCTATTTTCGGCTGGTTCCAATTCACGCATACTACGCATGAAATTGGTGGCACCGTATTGGTGGCATCGTACGATTCCGTAGAATTTCTCTCACTTACCACCAATACGATGCCACTTCCGGTGCAGCGAACGGTGCAGTGACTGCTTCTCCTTTGAATTTCTGCGATTGCTGCACCGCTACGATGCCACCAATACGGTGAACTGGATACGTGAATTGGAACACAGCCAGAGTCTCTACCCAGATAGCACACCTCGTCTTAGAGACGTCTAGTTTATGTCCATTTTAGGTCTGAACGTCTTGATTTGTAACAAGACGTCTTTAAGACGTCTCTAAGACGCCTTTTGGACGTCTTTAAGACGTTACCAGTTGTGCTATCTGGGTTTATACTTTATGGGTGCGTTCCGATTCGTGCATTGAGCGCATGAAATTGATGGCAGATATAATATAAGTATAAGTATAAGACGACATAATAGTAATATAAGATCACAAGTAGGAAATTACACGAATAAGATAATAATATAATAATAAGATAAAGTAACTATAAGATGGAAGACAATCGATACATTATAAACAAAACAATGTGATATAAGGGCGTATAATAGTAATGTTAAAATAAGAACAAAATAAGATTTGTGAAATGTCTAATGTTCGTTGGACATAAGTTTAGAACTTGAAGCGCCATCTTTGGAAACTGTATTCCTAGAAGAAAATAAATACCTATACCTATACTTATAATTGGTGTCATCGTACGACTCCCTAGAATTTCTCTTACCCAGATAGCACAACGTCTGGTAAAGTCTTAAAGACGTCCAAAAGGCGTCTTAAAGACGTCTTAAAGACGTCTTGTTACAAATCAAGACGTTCAGACCTAAAATGGACATAAACTAGACGTCTCTAAGACGAGGTGTGCTATCTGGGTACTTGCGGTGCATGAGGCGCGCAGGAACTCGGAGTTGCTACAAGTGAGAGAAATTCTAGGGAATCGTACGATGCCACCAATTTCATGCGCTCAATGCGCGAATTGGAATTCACCCAAAGAATCCGTACAAAAAAGTCTCATAAATAAATAAGGAAAGAATTTTTTTTAATTAAGTTAAACTATTAATGTATGTGTTACAAACGAGAAGGTTGCATTTTTAAACAATTAAAGCATAGTAAAAAAAAAAATCAAAAATGCATATGAAAATTTCTTTACGAGAAGATACTTCACAGAAGTGAATAAATTGATAATTATCATGATTTGCACTTCTATAAAGTGTTTATTATATCATAAAAGGTTCAAATTGTATGAAGAAAATAGCAAAATGAGCACTTTTCAAACGTTTTCGTATTTTTAAAGTGAATTCGGTAATACTCGGTGCCCACTGGCTCCCTCTGTAACTGCTAAACCTAACCTTACTTTTGTTACACAGAACGTATGAACAGATATTTATATTTGCATATTTTGCTTTTGTAATGAGAAGGTCATATTAAAATTACATAAAAACACCTCTTTTAGAGCGAAAAAATATTTTGAACAGTCCAAAGTTGATGGACATAACCTAATCGCGGGAACGCTATTCAAAAAAGGGCCCGGTAATTGGGGGCACAGGAATAGGGACAACGCATTTTTCAGGGCACGGTAATTGGGACAAAAACATGTATTTTCATTTCAATTAAAAAAATACGAAAAATTAACATTTTCAACCCGAAAAAAATGCCTTAATAAAGAGAAAAGTTCGAGACACCAGTATAAATTTTCACAAAACAAAATAAAAGTAAGAAAAGTCAGTAATTAATTCCTTCGTGAACAAGTCGGCGTCGAAGCACGGTAATCGGGACGTCTACCCTAGCTTTTCGACAGACACTAGGGAATCTGTTAGGGGATTTTATGCACTCACTACTGGCGGGGTAAATATTGTCCATAGGATCTTCTCATTTCTTTCCAAACGTGTAATTAACTTGACATTAACGTGACTCTACGCTTTCAGATTTATCTGTACGAATAGCTATCGATCTATACACCGTTTCTGTCAAGTTTCAAAGGGTAGATTGGAAGCGTAGACTATTTTCATTACACTATTGGAAAGGAAGGTGACAATAGTATGGGTAATACTTACACCTCTGCTAGCGGATGCATAAAAACCCTAGCAGGCTACTGACAGTATTTTGATTCTGTAGCGCCAGCGAAGAAGTTAGTGCCATTATTATAACAGAGCTGGTAGACAGATCCATAATTTGGATTGTGTTACAAATGATCGTTACAGATGACTCAATCATGGGAAAATTTAAATCTAAAGAGATTTCTAATACATGTTTTGTATAATTAGTGGTTGATGCAAGTATTGCTGGTTGATAATACGAAATACTTGCAGATATATATTTTAGAGTTGCATAAAAACTTATTAATAAATAAAGTACGTACAACGCCTTCAATTATATAGTCCTCTGCTTTATTTAACGCATCGTAAGATTGTTAAATTCTTCGCATGCAAAATATGCGTTCTTATATTAATATTATTTAACAAAATAATGCCATTAATCATAGGCTTTGAGATGTGCCCGGCACTTTTAGAAAATGAGGAGCGTTGTTTCGGTGGGATGACATTCTTCGCGCAAAGCCATCCAGTCGAAGTTTGCGGTAGTAACGGTCTACCCCTTACCCCAAATTCAATAACGATATATGGTAAATCACAATTCCTGAAAACAATTCAGCACCCGCACCTATCGACTTATCTCGATATAATCAGAAGTAAACATGGTAAAAGTCGTATTTATAAATCACAGTATTCCAAGTTCCTTACACCGGCGTACAACTAAACTCATTGTCTTTGTAGAAAGGATAGTTGTGGTTACGGAGTACAATGGGGATCCTTTAAGCAGTAAAGAGAACTTCGGGACAGATGATATTATAAAAATAGCATTTCAATGCTTATTAGGATTGCATCGTATGAACACGTTAGATTTAGTGCACAGACATCTGAGCCCTGATAATATACTCGTTAATAAGAGCGGAAATGTACAATTATACAATTTCGGCTTGTACTACATGACAGATAGCGGGAGAAACGTATGTTTCCCAATCGGGTATGTATGAGTAAAAAGTCGATCGACTAAAGTACTGTGCGTCGATAATAAGATGGTCCTCGAAATGGCACAACGGCAAGAGGGGTTCTTCGATGTTGTCGCATCGGCTATTAAAGACGATACGTTGTGCCCTACCTCTATAAATTGGGCCCTAGAGTTTCTTGGGACATCTCGTAGACGCACAGTATTAGACTAGGCACTCTAGAAATATAACAAACAGATTTGAAATGATCTAAACGAATGTGTGGCATAAAGATTGTCGTTTGCATTTATAGATATCCAAAGTACACAGCACCTGAAGTATTTCTGAGTGCTGGTGTTAGCAGTCCGAAAGTGGATTCTTGGTCCTTGGGTATGATTATTGCTGAATTATTATTAGGTAGATCCATATGGCCAGGTGTGAAATTATCTCAATGTTTGCGAAAAGTTCTTAGCTTAATACACTGCGAAACTTCTGTATTTGAACGCCTTGCAAGAGAAAATAATTGTTATAATACTTACAAGGTTGTAGTTTTTCATAGTGCTACATTACGGCTTCTCGTTAATTCTTATAGTAGTAATAATTTATTACTGTGCTAGGAGTTGCCCGATAAAATAAAGGAGTTTATAGACTCGTGTCTCCAAATTCATCCATTGAAACGTAAGATACCAGAGGAGTTATTGAAACTGCCGATATTCGAGGAATATTTGTTGAAAGCTGAGAAGGAGAAAGAGGAGAGTCTTTATAAAAATGTTATTACCAGAAGGATGGATGAATTGTACTATTTATGGCAGCTTGCAGGTGGAGACATTACTGTGGAATTGAAGAAACAGGGACTCATCAGATCGAGGCCACCTATTCTATCTGTCCCAAAGTAACTATAAAGTATCGGGGAATCGCTCGACACCTTTTACTAAAGACTCTATTTATTAATCTCCCTTTTAGTTTAGTAATACTTCTAGGTCAAATGTTTGGCCGCAGAGACACGGCAGGTTTGCTCGACCTGCGTGTAGTTAAAGTCACTCTTGATACTCTACGCCAACGTTTGTTTCACATTCCGTATATAGCGAGTTATCCATGGTTAACGAACCAGTAAGTATAATGCGGCGGGTGTGAAATGTCTTCCTTTCTAATTTCTATCAGCTGTTTACCAATTTTTTTTTACAGAATGCGTGTTCAATCGCAAGACGATTTAACAGATGCTGCCTCTCAACTACCATTAATTATAAGAGAAAGAGATACAGAATACCAATTTTATAGGATCGTTTTGTACGATAGATTGTTACAAGTAATTATACTGCACTAAATTTTGAAACTTTTAGGATAACTAGGTTTTTATTATAATCTTACAAGGGGACCTTCGGGTTTGGCAATTGCAGAAAATTTTTATACTTAGTGTGAAGCTCTTCACTCGGACATTAATTTCCCAAAACAGTAAGACGCGCTTTTCAGAGAAATTTGAGAAAATCTACTTTGAAAAATTCTGTGTTCCCTTATGTACAAGGTGAGGGGCACGTGTTTACGATGCACGCGTATTTAGGTGAAATTCAAAGTCAACTTTCTCGAAAACGAAGCGTTTACTGCAATTTCGTCACTCTTGATTTTCGTCTTATTTTTGCCTGTATAATCACCCCCTAGAGTATTGACCATTAGTAGAGGAACGCCCTATATATAAGGAAACAGAATTTTTCAAAGTAGATTTTCTCGGATTTGGCTGAAAAGAGCCTTCAAATATATTTAGGACGCTAGGAATAAGGTGATTATTGGGATTTTTTTTCTAAGAAACTGTTAAGCGGATCTTTTCTAAACTTTCAGGGGATTTTAGTTCACATTCAAAGAATAAAAATTAATTTTTACGTTACAAAGTGTTCGGTAGAAATGAAGATATATGAACACGTTCGTTATAGGACTCGCGCGCCGGAGTTGCGAATTGGCGATTGTAATGGTGGCGCCATTTCTTCCCTGAAATAAAAAAACCAAGGATTTTCTTATTTCTAGTATAATTACATTGTCGACGAACCTAAGACATTGATAAATAAATTGAACTGAACAACTCTTTTTCCATAAATAGTACGAAATATCTCGGAGCAGAATCGTAACTTTTTCTTTCAAGTCCCACCAATTTGCCAACTGTTAACTTTTTTTTCCGTTTGTTAGATTCATCGACAATGTAATTATACTGGAAATAAGAAAATCCTTGGTTTTTTTATTTCAGGGAAGAAATGGGGCCACCATTACAATCGCCAATTCGCAACTCCGGCGCGCGAGTCCTATAACGAACGTGTTCATATATTTTCATTTCTACCTCACACTTTGTAACGTAAAAATTAATTTTTATTCTTTGAATGTGAACTAAAATATCCTGAAAGTTGGGAAAAGATCCGTTTAACAGTTTCTTAGAAAAAAAATCCCAAGAATCACCTTATTCCTAGCGTTCTAAATAGGGCTCCTCCCTTAATTTCCGAGCGAAGACATCAAGTACGCGAAGTATCAAAATCTTCTAAAATTGCCAAACCTGAAGGTCCCCTTGTTAGTAAATTTCTTATATTTATTTACGCGTAATTATAATGCAACCCAGGTTTATCCGATTACTCGGGACGCAATTATAGAAGAAGCACACAAAGATATACCTCCGCTTGTTAGAGGAGCCGTTTGGGCAGCCTTACTCGGCATCACTGGTGACATTCAGAAACGTTACGATATGATCGATAAAGAGACACCTACTCATACAGATCGACAGGTAACTCGTCAGCAAATTGTATCGCGTTCTCTGTATCCATGCTCCAATTTATTAACCATTTTTTAGATAGAGGTAGATATACCAAGATGTCATCAATACAGTGAATTATTATCATCCGGTGCTGGGCACGAGAGATTACAAAGATTGCTGAAAGCCTGGGTCCGCAATAATCCCCACTACGTTTATTGGCAGGGACTGGATTCGTTAACAGCCCCGTTTCTCTACTTGAATTTTAACAACGAAGGTGATAGACCAAGTATATTATACTCGGCTCCTTACACCATTTGTTTCTTAATTTAATACATAGTATTTTCATTGTAGCTAGGGCATTCGAATGCCTCTCCGCATTTATACCAAAATATCTTCACAAATTCTTTCTGAAAGATAACTCCGAGGTTATACAAGAATATTTAGGAAAATTCTCGCAGATTATAGCGTTTCACGATCCTCAACTAGCTAATCATCTTCGATCGATTAATTTTGTACCCGAACTGTTCGCTATACCGTGGTTTCTAACAATGTTTTCACGTAAGCTTTGTGCAAGTAATGTCCGAGTCACGGAGGGTTTATGTATTTATTCTACTTCTTATTCTTTCAGACGTATTTCCGCTTCACAAAATACTCCATTTATGGGATAAACTGTTACTAGGAGATTCCTCGTTTCCACTTTTAGTCGGCTTAACGATATTGAAACAATTACGCGACTCACTTTTAACTTCGGGCTTCAACGAGTGCATACTTTTATTCTCCGATCTTCCGGAAATAGACATTGAATTGTGCGTTAAAGATTCTATGACGATGTACCAGAACACGCCGGCTAGCATTACTTATAGGAAGCATCAGTTTAATCAGCCAAAGGTATAAAGGCACATTTGTACGCATAGCTTACGAGGGAAGATCCCGAAACCGGAAGTTCAAAAAATTCTGAAACTTGAAGAATACGTAGGGGGTTTCCTCCTGATTACTACGCAATTTTTGTTTGCTGCCCAAATTCGCTCCAACGCCGCGAACACATAAAGAGCGATAAGCGGCAAGCGTCACATTCAAACAAATCAAATACGAATACAAATCTACACTAAAAAAAATATAGTATAGATTTGTATTACCGCCCTTTATGTGCCCGCGGGCTAAGGGAGTGGAATTGACACTTGAAAATCCGGTTATTTTCCGATTTTGTGTTATAACTCGTGAACTGTAAAATATTTCTTTTTACCACATGATAGATCTAATTATAAGAAGTAACTTTTGTCTTGAAACATTTTTTCGATCTCTTACAGTTCGCGAGTTATAACACAAAATCGGAGAGTAGCCGAATTTTCGGGGGTTAAATTCACCCCCTTCGAGTGAATTTGGGCAGCAAACAAAAATTACGTTGTAATCAGGAGGAAATCCCCTACTTATATATTCTACGAGTTTCAGAATTTCTTAAATTCCCGTGTTCGAAATCCTCCCTTGTTAGTGCTTCTAAAAGCTTCCATGTAACGCGCCGTGTTGTAGGATATAGATTGGCCTGAACCAGAACCAGGCACCGAGAGAATGCCGAGAATCAGCGTCGATGATTTTCTGAATTTATTACACAACAATCCTGAGAGATTAATAGTTGTTGACGTACGAAATAATATACAGTGAGTGTCTCCCAACTTATTCAACAGAGAGCACAGTTCAACTGGAAGTCAAATAAATGTGGTCATTATTCTCTTTAAACAGATTTGAAAGAGGTGCTGTAGTAGGGAGCATTAACATTCCATTTACAAGCGTACAACTTTCCCAAACTCATATCGAAACTCTTGGACCGCACGCAAAGCCACTGTCCGAGAATAAAAGCAGCATTGTTGTAATCATCGGACCACACGATCAGAATAACGCACTGGTAAATACTACACCACGAAATTATACATCATTCCCGAAACAGCATTAAGATCCAAGTGTTCTCTATAGTTTGCAGATTTTCTTGTAAAATGCAGCGTTATGGGAGTTTGCTCTTTACAAGGAGGAATCCACGCGTTACGATCAAAGTCTCCGAATGTTATAGTGGCTGCTCGTTAAAAGCACCATGTGGCTATTATCGAGATTGGTATTTTAACGTACGAGACATTCTACTGAAATTATATGTAATATTTAAAAGTGATTTTACTTTGTATAAGATGTATCGCATATCTGTTATATTCTAAAAATTATATAATTTGTACATATTAATTTCATTGCGTTACACTTGTGATCAAATTATAAACATTGTTATTACACAAGGATTTATTATTAAATGTCGTAATACTTTTCTAATAAATTTGTTATAACTGAGAACGAGACATACGTTAACAGAAATAAAAGGATTGTGACTTTATTACATTGCGTAGGATATACATACCCTGTAATCCACTTGAAATGGTAGTCATAGAAACTGATTCAAAACACTGGAATTTTAGAGGAAAAGTTCCTCTCAGCTTCATGCTCGCGTAAATATAGTTGAATAGATTTCTCGAACATGGAGAATAACATCTCTCCGAATCTTGAAAAGTGGATAAAAAAGTGTTTAAGGAAAGAGTTCGAATTCACCATAGAGAAATCATTGGAAGAAGACGAGGACTATACTGACATAGCGCAGAAGATCATACACTCCAAGGAGATGTCTGTTCTGTTGAATTCTATGAAAACTACTATCGTCGAGCAGTCTGCCTCGAGATCTGCGTCAACTTTGATTTCCGAATCTCGACCTCGATCATCCCTCTCTTGCATTAGCGACCAAACAAGCGACGACTGGAATTCTCCTCTAATCAATGACGAGTGCTACAATGTTATTCTCGATAAGATCAGCCACGACAAGCCTGCTCATGTTAGATTGGCTGGGTACGAAATTTTATTAAAAAATGAGCTGTCACATTCAAGTAACAGTTCTGTGTGGGACTCGCTTCAAAAGGCTTTACTGGACGGTCTCACAGACGAGAGTAGACCCATCTTCGAAGCCAGCTTGCAAGTTCACGCGAAGCTACTTACTTGCTCGCAACCCCAGAACGTGTACACAAACTTGCTGAATGCCTTCGACGCCCAATACCAATCGCAGAAGACATTCGAGATGTTACCCACCCTAATCGCTGGGATTAATTTCAAATTCTTCTTACACGAAAGGATATATCGTATCATGCATCTGATAATGCGTTACAACGAGGAGAAACTGAAATGCGTACGAAGCACTGACAAATCAACGGAAGAACTGATAGAACAGTTCATGACGTTCTTGGCTGGCCATGAATTTGGTAACGCGATGCAGCATAAGAGATTAAATATATTGAATATTATATCTGTATTAGAACCACGCGCTGACTGGAGTAAGAAGTGGATCATCGGTCTCGCTACTAGAAGAATGTTTCTTTCTGCGTTAGATAAATCGCAGAGTTTGTTGCAGCACGTAATGCATTATGTGCAGAAAGGACTGGAGGAACCTCCTCGCTCGATAACAGTGTCAGTTTATGACGATCCAATGGAAGTTATCATTAACGGAAACACTGTAGAAACAGTAACTTATCTTCACTGTTTGTGTTTCGTGTCGCAGCTCTGTTCGTACGAGGCAGGCCGAAAACTCTTGGGGGAAAACGCATTCGAAAAGCCATTCTCAATATGCGACTTCCTGATCGCTTCCTTGAAAGCTCTGAATAAATTGTCTGTGGAAACATTAAATGGTGTATACGACGTTTCTTGCTACGCTTTAGAAATTATTTTAGATAAGCCAATAATTTTGTACGACCACGAGTTTTATCACATAGCATTATGTCATTTACCATCGCTCTCTGATAATAATATAAAAATATGGCCACACACGCTAAACATTATCCTGCACATGCTGGGTACAGTTGACGGCGCTTTGTTTCTTATATCGGAATGTAAAGAACATACGGTAAATTTTGATAACAGAGTGTCAAAATGTCCAGCAATGTTTATCATAGTAATAGCATCGAACATGCTGAAACAACCATTTTCTATAATCAATATCGAATATCTCCTGAAATTATTCAAAGTGATAGAGAAGCTATTCGACGTGTTCGATGTGTATGAAATTGTGCAGCATAAAATAGAGAAGGTATTCTATCCTGCTGTATCGTATTTCTATAACAAATTAGACAAATCTTACTTCGAGAATGAAAACAAAGCTCAACAGATAAATAGGTAAGTTTCTATTCTTCTACGATCCCCCTTTTCTCGATAAAGTATAACGAAGTAAAGTTTTATTTACAGCGCAGTTAATGCATTACTACTTAAAATGGTGTCTATACCGTTCGGATTGAAAGCCCTTGTCGAAGAATCATCGGTGTTTCAGGAATTAATCGAAGGGTCCATCGCACCTTTAAGAATGTCATGGACATCGATGGAAGTAGTGAACCTCGTGACCAAAGCAACATTCTTTCAATTGGGATACAACGTGCTCGCCAATTTGGCACCCCACGTTTTATCGTCTTTGCTTTCGGAAACATGTAAAATATTAGAAGATCCGTATTACTTTCATGATCCGTGGGACCATGAGAACATTAAAAATTTCTTGCACATACTAACGTTCTTTTCTCTCAACTTGAAATGTAAGACTACGATACAATGGTAAACGCTTTGATATTAATTCATTAGTGCCAGCTGTACATTTCAAGCGTTATTAGGTTTCTGCGCGTTCATGACAAACATAAAGGAATCGTACAGCAACGATGTACAGAATTGCCCGCTGAATTTACACGAGCTGTTTAGAGAATCGGTGAATCCTGAATCGAACTATCATTACCTGGGTCTTTTATCGCTAAATACTGTAATTTGGAATTTAAATATCGATATATATTTACTGGAACTATTGGACTTCCAGGTACTGCGCAAATAAGATTTTAGAATTTTGAACCCACTCCATACTCTTTTACAATGTGAATGTCTTTTAGGATATTTTATTGAAGCTACAAAATTTCGATACAGAAGAAACTGAAAACGAAGAAGTAGGTGCAGAGTATATTGACGATTATACTCTGCTAAGGCATAAAATTATATCTAAAACGTATTTCGCGAAGAGTAAGGATGAGGAAGAAACTTCTAAATCAGAGGAATATGAATTGCCTCAATTACCACCTGCAAAACTGGACAAGGAAGCTGCGTCCGTCTCAGAAAATGATTATAACACGGAGCTAGAAAATATTCTTCAGGCGGACAAGCCTGGATTGCTAGATAGCGACTGGGTTGGGCAAGTCAGAGGAGCATATACAACGTCGCCTGAGCCACTAAAAGTGAATATTTCAATCTTCGATTTTGTATTTTAGATCAGTTTCTTGAAATCTTATTATTCCCCGAATTAAACCTTCGCGAAATACATTTTTTTAGAACAGAGTATTGATTCAATTAGTGGACCAAATGCAGAAAGCAATTCCCACTGCGGAATGGGGGCAAAATTTTCAATGGGATGAGAACGTATCGTCGAGAACAGATTCGTGGTTCGCCGAAGAGATACAAGGGATCAATTTGGCTATGTATTACGCGGACCAAAACGACATTTTGGAAAATACAATCGAAACGAGAGAAAAGTTACAGGAATTTATCAACGCGTGTTATGAATTTATACAGTACGAGAGACCAAAAAAATTCGATGGCTTCGATTGGTTTTTATCAACAGTGTTTATTATTTGTGAAGGAGACATGGCAAAGTACGTATTAATTAATTTCTCTTTAAAAAAAATATACACGTCTTGACATAATTAAGGAAATCCTTTTGCAAAAATTGCCACAGAAATTATCTTCCAAGTATCGTATGAATTGCAAATAAATGTCTCAGATGACCGCGAATATACCCTCCGCTAGCAAATCCAAGATATTTTACCAAGACTTTCTCGTGTACAGTCACAAGAACATCTTAATAGAACACTGCTAAACTTGCCAGCACTTTTTCAAAGAAAAATTTAGGGCAACTCTAGCTAGCCAAGTATCATCATCGACAGGTCTCAGGTGGAAAACTTAGTCACCATCATTTAATTAACATTGCGCGTCAGAACGCTGTTCATCATCATCGACCTCTGGAAATTCACTTCGAGATGATACTTAAAACTCTGATAATTGCAGGTGCAAGACATTTATCACGCAGTTAATACAGTTCCCAGTAGCGAAATTTCTGTGGCCATCTTTGGGAAAGGTGATAGACAGAAACATCAAGGAGGAATGTGCCATACAGTTTACGTTCATGCAAATCTTAGAAAGCATCGTTAGCAACGAACTACCAAATATAAAATTCGCGCTCAAGGTACGTTTTAATTTTCCATCGTGTCCTGTGACTAACTCTCTGTCGATTTTATTAATCCATTTATATCGCAACGCAGAGTACTTCTGGAATGGATTGGTCCTTGCTATGTAACTCAATGATATCTCAATGTTTCTGGGGTGTACTGCCCTGGTCTCAGATCGTGCATTTTCTGGCTACTTGTGTACTATATTCGCCTGATTATATAATCTACTACTGTGTTTCACTTCTGCACCACTGTCAACACACGCTAATGCAAAACGTGACGTACGGAAAACTGTGGCCTGAACATATAGTACGTATACACTTGCAATATTGACTTTAGTGTGTATACTTATAATTTATATTTGTTGCACAGGCGTTGGATGATTACCAATGTCATAGTTATCTCAGATATATGGATATCTTAGATAGAAGATATGGAAATAAAATTTCACCGAAACTGGTCGTAAAAGGATTTGATTCGATACACGAAGCATGAGAATCTCTTAGCAGAATATAAAGCGTCGACCAATTTTCTAATAAATAACAGAATAAAAAGAGAAGAGAATGCGAATGATCAGTTAAAAATATGTACGACAATGGATCGTAACGTTTCTCTTGAAACAATTTACTCCTGCACGTTATTCGTGGAGTGCATTTTTTTTTATATTTCTCGACGAACGTTCATACTTGTGCGTATACATTTTTTAGTGCACCACGAAACATACTCTACGCGTACGCATGCATGTATATTAACCAATGATATTAAACTCTGTTTCGGTAACTAATAAAACAGTTTTTTTTTATTTATTTCTTAATAAAGTTCACATTTAGTAATAATGTAATAAACACGTCTGAATGCCTATAAGAATGCTTCCGTCTCTAGATTTCATTTGGAAATACGCGGTATGTGCAATATTTATACAAGTCGTACCTTTTTGGACTCTGGAATAAGATATCGGTTGTAGATTTTATTTGTAAAAATGTTTCGGGATTGATGGATAAATAACTTTATATACAGCAATGACACGATATTGTCATGTATGCATCACATTTTTTGCGTCTACGGAATCAGTCGTCGTGAATGGTAAACAGTTTTGCTACTTCGTTCAAGTCATCGTACTTTGTGCCCCTGGCAAGGACCTGCAACAGACGCATACAAGCAGGGCTTGAAAACTGTTGTAATATCGTATCCGGTTCTCTGAGCGGCTACGAAGAACCGAAATTTCCAACTATTATCTGTTTCGGTTATTTTTTCGATTCTATATCGGTTCTAGAATTAATTCTTGTATCGGCTTTTCCCCTATCGATATCATTAATTATAGAAAAATATATAAAAAAAATTTGATGTTAAACGATTTTATTAAAAATGCACAAAAAACTAAAAAATAATTCTTTTCTTGTACTGCAATTTCGACGGTGATTTTATTTAAAGTGAAAAAACACCATCGAAATTGCAGTACAAGAAAAGAATTATTTTTTAGTTTTTAGTGGATTTTTAATAAAATCGTTTAACGTAAATTTTTGTTTTATATATTTTTTATTTTCTAGTTTTTATGGATTTACATTTCGCAGCTCTGACTTCTTTAGAAATATCTTTTATTTAATTTCAAATCGCGTTGCGACTAGCGACCCGAACGCAGCGGCTTTTTGTCGTTTTCGTAAAGAACGCGAGTGGCCGATTTCAAGTCGTTTGGATTTGTGGTTATCGGTTATATTTATTGATGACTGGGTAATGTTTTCACCCGCTCGGGGTTAATTTTTTTTAAAAATATTGTATTGTCATCCAAACTACGCACGCCTGCAAAGTTTCAAGACAATTGGATAGTCGGAAGTGGGTTAAATTTGAGTTGCCAGAACCATACAAATAAACAAACAGAGGATCGAAGCTGAATAAAATCGTTTAAAAGGGAGAAACATTTGTACACATCATTGATTTCTAATAAAGCGCTGAGAAATAAATCAGCCACATATTTTTTACATTCACGCACACTGTATTATTCGGAATAGAAAGTTAAAAGTTTCTCCAGTTTCTATAAGGATTTCTACAAGGATACAATAATGAATGATATCAATTAGGGAAAAGTCGATACGAGAATTGATTCTGGAACCGTTTCGGAACCGAAAAAATAACGATTATGGGACTTGTAACCGAAACAGATAATAGTTGGAAATTTCGGTTTTTCGTACCAGTTATTTGGAATAAAGGTTCTCCACTACCGTTTTAATCAGAACTTTTACAGGGTAAACGCACCAATAAATGAACACTTAAGGCTAATGAATAAACACTATTATAAAATTATGTTTGCAGCGCGACGCTGCAAAAACTGTTTGGATACGAAGCAAGAAATTAAAAAAAGTCTCTAAGTAATTAGCTACTTGTTTTATCAACTTATTTTACTCGTTTTAATATAAAATGCCCATTCAGTGGTACGTGTTCATTTACTGGTACATTTACCCTATAACAGTTTAAAAACAGTTATTTTCGGAACCGTTTCAAGCCCCGCATACAAGAAAAAATTTACACGATCCTCGCGTTTCGTACACGTACCTGCCTAGCAATCGACATTCGATTAAAGATGTTCCAAAGAACTATGCCAACCACAATGTCATCTCGTAAATAGAAGACGACACCTTTAACAAAGTCGTCGTATCTCTTAGGTTCTTCTGTTTCTGATTTTTTATCATCAGTATATACTGCTTTATCATTTTCATTCGAACCCGCTTGCTCGTCTGTACTTTGGGACGGTTCTGTTACCGATTCCGGTTTTGCCGAACACAGTGCTTGCTGGGACCTTGATTTCTGTATTTTAAAAACATCGACTATAAGAATCATACGAGTATAACGCGATTAGAGGATCAGTGCCCAATTCGTTACCTCTTCACTCGAGGACCGAGTCGTTTCGGCTGAATTATTAGTGGCCGTTGTTTCAGCCCCTTTTGCAAAAACACCTACAGTTGGCAGTGACGAATCCACAATACCGATTGCTTCGTATCCCACTTCTGGTCCTAGGTCTGACCAAAACATCGACTGATGCAGGTACGGTTTTCCTGATTAAAGGATAAGAGATTCATCATCTTTCTCTCCTAGTAACTTTCACAATGGTGTCTTTCAACTTACTTGCACCAGTCATGTTTTCTCCCGCTAATCTTCCTGAAACTACGGCGTGATCGTGATGTTCTACTCTCCTTCTGCCAAGTCTGATATCATAAAAGCAAGCTGCGTCTCCAGCTACCCAAAGATTACTCCTCGCCTCTAACTCCGCGTTAACTAGGAAGCCGCCTATGTCCGGATCGGTTTCTAAATGCGAGGCGACTGCCAAATCGGTATTTGGTTCAACGCCTACTGCTACAATCACTTGATCAGCAGCAAGCTTTTCACGTGAATAGAGAAAACAAAATGATTGCACATATGTTCTTGGGACATATTTATAAAACCTAAATCATAAATCATGGAATATAGACGTACAATACGACTTCCCGTAAGAACGAGCGACAGTTTCCCATTCTTGCAAGTATAGTCCTCAACTTCAGCACTAGGAATACATTGAACACCTTCCAAGATTGCCTTCTTCGTTGCCCATTCGCTTAAATATTCCGGCAACACTTGATCCATTATAAATTTCTCTTTATATACTTGAAATACTTTTTTATCCTCGGGTACTGAACGAAAATAAAGTCAGTCTTTATACTCATTGGCAACGGGACAGTTGTATCGGCGGGAAGAGAAGTGAAAACGTACAATTACGTGCAAGTGAACAAGCGAGTTCCGATCCGAGAAATCCGCCACCAATTATTACTAAATTTTTACAATTAGGATCATTCACGTTGTCCTCTAGGTCAAGAAAATCTTCCCTCGTTCTAAACGTTATAATCTTTTCTTTCAGATCATCTTCGAGGGATTCAAAGACTGGAAGATTTTTAGGCGAAGCACCTGCGAGGAAATTACGGTGAAAAGTTTGCACCATATATACCGAAAAAGAAATTCTCTACACTTACCAGTTGCTATAAGACATTTATCGTACTTTATTTCATAATTATCGTCCAGTGTTACAGTTTTATTTGGAACATCCATCTTTGTAATTTTCCAACCCGTAGCTACAGCTACCCCACCTTTATCGGACTCGATCAAATCATTAACATTCGAATAAAATTCATGCGGCTCGTAAAATATACTGCAACGTAATAAATGCACGATGAATTAGTTGAATCGATGTATCCATGGCCATCAAACAATTACCTCCTTTGTGTTCCATTCCATTGCTTAAAAAATAACTGTGCCGTTGTCTTTCTATCCGAATTGTACCAAAGTTCCTTAGACAATGGTGGCCTCATGTACGGAAAGTCTCCTTCTTCCGTTATTACTAAAACCTAAACAAAATAGCTATATCGCCACCTGTGCGTCGCGCGGTAACAGAATAGAGCTATCAATGAAACAGGACCGTAGCGACGTACCTTAGCTTTAGGATCTCTAGATTTAATTGATCTAAATGCGGAAAATGCAGCGGTTCCTCCGCCTATTAGAAGGTACGGTACTTCTTTAGGAATTAAATTAGAAGAAGCCGGAGATTTAATTTTCTGCGCCGACCTTCTACTTTTCCTTCCATCTTTTTTCCCTAAATTTAACGTAAACGGTAGTTAATTGTGTCTCTCCGCATCGTACACGATAGTTTAATTGCGATAACTTGTAGCTCAACTTACTCTTACTTACATCCTTTTCAGGATCTGATTTTTTGGGTGCAAACAAATTTGTGGAAGATATCTATGGGATACATTTAAATAAAACTATTAAAGGAAGAAAAGGAAACAGAAACATGTCGCCGCAAGCTCTACCGACAATTCCATTAAGCCGCCTTACGTACGATCGAGAGTTAAATTAAAAAATACCATTTATCAACGATACCGTACCGCGTATATTGTAACTCCTGCTATAATTAGAGTAGCCAGTATCTTCCAATACGGCGGCGGTGGCTTATCACACTTCTGCGGGTCATCCAGCCTCCCGCAAACTTCATAACAAGACGACGGACAAGATGCATTAGGATAAGATTCGCAAGCGGGGACGTTTTTCTTTGGTTTGGAATACGTACTTTCAGGTACACATTCTTCAGGTTTTATAGTGGTGCCCGGAGACTTGTACGGCTTTTTGCCACTTTCATCGCTACTATACCGTAAATTATTGACGCTAACAATTCCTAGAAGAAGAACGGGACGTTAAAAGCGAAAGAACGAAAATCCAGGTGTTAATATTTCGTTACAGAACGAGAAACACACGGTACGGAACATAATTTCTACTAATACTTTCAACTTTCAGCTGAAACCAGTGTTACTCGATATTTACTAATGATACTGCAATTTGAAGAAGAAAAAAAACAGCTTTGAGGTTATGTCGCGTGGTGTACACTTCAGATCGAACATGCCGCACGCCGATTTAAAGGAGTGTTACTTAAAAATTGTTATTAGAAGGGCCGGTTTACGTAGCGGTTATAAGATTTCCTTATTTTCCGATGGCCTTGCGACGTGAAATGGAGAATTAATTAGATATTTAAACGGAGAGATATTAGATATTTAAACAGAACAAAGGTTTCAAGTGGAAGTGGAAGGTACTTCTTGGAGAAGTGATCGAATAATTACTCACCGATGTATTTGAAGGGCCGAGAGAAGTGGTTAACATGCGAATGCCTTGTAAGTTTTGCAAATCGTCCGATAACTCTACCACAGCTTAACATTTTTGACGGGCCAATTTTGGCCTTACGCAATATGGTGGTGGCGCGTGTGGCCGGTTCTGTTGTCCACGCGCACAACTGGAAGCCGCTGCACGGTTTTCTCTTCGCAGGCGATTGATGCGAGACACTCCATTACCCGAGTTCTTTTGCGACCAAGTTACCGTGCTTTCGATTCATCAATTTTGAAGCACTATCAAAGAATTTTCCCCGCAACCTTGAAAGAGAAATGTGCAAATTTGATAAAACCTGTATTAGCGCACAGCAAAACAGATAACGAATGACAGCCGCGCAGGGCTGCGCTGTAACAAGCGCGCAAGTTCATTCCAGTTCAAAATTTAGGTCCACCTTGCGCACGAACGGATATGCATTTATACATTTAAAAATAATTAATAATATTGCGCTTAAATATTATAATCCTGAAACTAATTGCAGGATTCCTGCGTAGTCGAATGAACAATTTAATGACGCGTCCACTTTGTTAGTTTCTTATAAATCAGCTGTGTAAAAAAAAATGTTACTATTTTTATTTTCACGAAATAAGTAACTTTTGCGCCACCGCTGCTTGAATAATAAAAGTTTTACTTATTTCTATACTCTAAAGGATAGACTGCTTGAACATTTTTTAATTTTTAGATAATCATATTTGAAAAATAATTATACAATAGGAAGGTTTTTAATTGCCGTAAAGAAATCGTACATTGTTTAATATTGTTCAAATGCAATTTAATCGCTCGCTTTTATTCAACAAAGAACGTTCAGACGAGTTCATTTATCGAAACCCAACGTGGCCTTTGTCAAATTCAAGGTAGACAAGAATGAGTCACATCACCTTCCAAGGAAGACAATGTCACGTATACCTTGAGCCTTTCAAGATACGAGACTTTATTATCGGGGACGATATGATTACGCATCATTATCTTGAAAGTTAATCTATCGAAACTTAAAATTTCTCGCGTTGATTTTGGTTCTACCAGAAATTTTCGAAATTTTTTCATGACAAAATAGAGTAGGTATACAGAAGTTTATTTAAATTTTAACAAGTTTTTGAAATTCGCATTTTAAAAATCGTCGTTGGTTAGATTCTTCACGTTCTTAAACAATCTTGGATCGCAGATATTTGCAAGTTCACTTAATATAAATATAGAAATATTAATATAAAGATAATTATCGAGGATGACTAATTGAGAAAAAGACAATTCGCAGAGGACGCTACTGCTTTGAAAGTGAATTCACGCCTGACTTCACTATTGAACAGCAACCTAAAAAGTTGTATATAAATACACAATTCACAGCTGTTTGGGACGCAATTGATCTTTCGACATGACGATCTCTACGTAAAATTGTTAATAAATCCGCCATAGAAACATGAATTTTATTATGACGAATGCTCGAATATTTTCGTAAAACACCAGCACGGGTAAGATTCCGTACGATTCTTACATTTCGACGTTCCATTAAAACCGTAATTACGTTAAGAATCGTTGAGAGTCATTGAACACAAAGGAGCAGCTTCGTAACATTTTCAAATTACTGAAACGTGCTTCGAAGTCGCAGGATAAACAAACAGTAGTTTGGTTTCGTTTGTAAACAGATCAATACTTATTGACTGATCAACGAGTGCGGCGTATTAAATAGATACATAATTATCTCCGAATGTTTAAAAATGCTTCAGTGCATCTGTATTAGCAATGGAGCAGAAACATCCGAATCAATAATTAAGATAAATACTATCTTAAAATTTCTTCTCATAAGCTTCATACGAATCCACTTAAATTTATAACAAGGATGTGAAAGTTTCCACTTCCTTGCACTTCCATTTAATGGAAACAGAAATTGTTCAGCGCAATTTCGTGTTTCATAAACCTAATGAGATTTTTATATGCCACGTTACATTATTAAATTGTTGTTCATACATTCACAATTGCAATATTTCGTATATTGAGTAATTTGCAGGGAATATAAAAATACACGGCAGGTTGTTGGAAATAAAAATATTATATTAGTCCTCTGAAATGAAGTAGGAAGGAGATGATTCTTACATGTACCTTGTGGATGTTCTTTTTATAGACAAAGTTTGACCTCCTTCTCTTCAGTAACCAGTGCATTCAACTGCCAGCTGCCTCTGAGTGCAGATCATGCTACAACTAAACATTTGAATTCAACGTTAACCATGCCAGATAGGTATGCTTTATACTTCCGTATTTTAAATTTATATATCGTAAACTGTACAAGTTATCATATTCCATAATCTAACAAGCATTTTCTCAGTTTGTTTATCTTATTGAAAGAGACATAGATAATCTTCAGGCAGAAATTCAAATTCATTGCTCCACGGTGAAACAGAAATTCGATATAAGTAAATGCATAGGTGATTTTGTCTATTATTATGTTTTCAGCTCTTTCTTATTTTACTTTTAAACAGAAATTCCATATTGTATTTATCACTTGAAATAAGATTATGTGTTTTTATTTTAATATTATGCGCATAGTTAAATGCTTTTTTGTTAGGAATAAAGTTTTGGTCGGTGCTGGAGTAATATGGGGTATTACTCTTTGCTGTTTCTTCATTAGTCGCAAACTTCCAGGCTCGGTGGCACTGTTAAATTTCGTCCCTGGTATTTTGTTTCGGTCAGTGTGGTTTTGTTTGACAACAGTGTTGGATATTTGTTACAGAACAGTTGCGTTGTGTTTGGTTTTAACGAACTGTGGCTTCGCCTTTAATATTAATTACGGGATTTAAATGTTCACGCTCGTTATTAATACTGCTTAATTTGAAAGGCAATTTTTTATGCCGATTTCACAATTGATATTGAGTTCTTAAATACGATATTTAACAATAAGCATTGTGTTACCTGTTGCAGTGTACGCAACAGTTTTTAAACGTTTCAACGTGATTTTTCGTTGCAGTAAATTTATAACAAGATATACTTTATAGGAATCAAAAAATGGAAAACGATGAGGAACAGAAATGCAACGTTAGCGAAGCCGGCACTTCAGCGCCTATAGATTACCAGTCTAGTTCTCGCAGCGAGACAGAAGAAGATAATGCGAAAGAGTAAATTATCAGATCGTTCGATTATCCGAGATATATTAGAAGGGCTTGCGATTAAATTAATACTTTGCAGAGAAAAGGCACCGAACTTTATGGTGAGCGGGTTGATAGGAGCATCCCCGCCAAAGTTTGTTTCGCTGGAGGAAATCGTAAAGGCTGCTAATGGCATGAAGAACATGGCTCTAGCTCATGAAATCGCAGTGGACAAGAATTTTCAATTACAGAAACTCGATCCCGACGATGGTACATTCCACAGAAAAGTGAAAGAAATTATGCACAAAGCATTTTGGAATCTGTTAGCCGAACAATTAGCCGAAGATCCTCCAAGTTACACGCAGGCGTTGGTCTTGCTGCAAGAAATTAAAGAGGTAATAATATGTTCGTATTGACTTTCTCGAGCGATACAAGCTTCGTATATTAATAATTAATTCTCCTCACTTCTCCAAGACGTTAGACGAGCTGGTGTTGCCACACCACGCGAAGATCCGAGAAAATTTGAAAGAGGTACTCGACGTAGATCTGATCAAACAGCAAGCGGAGAAAGGTGTTTTGGACTTCCATCATTACGCGCAATATGTGATTTCAATTATGAGTAAAGTGTGCGCGCCGGTAAGAGACTCGATGATCAATGAACTCAGTCTGAAGACAGATGTGATCGAAGTATTTAAAGGTATAATGGACGTATTGCAATTAATGCGGCTCGATCTGGCAAACTTCACTATAACTATGATGAGACCGAATATAGTTGCGTCGAGCATCGAGTACGAGAAAGCAAAGTTTGCCGAGTTTCTAAAAATCAATGCAAACGGTTTGCAATATACGGAGAAGTGGCTATTAAGGCATTTCGACTCTGTTAATGTTACTGGCGATTCGTCAGACGTGAACGCTGTGCGACAGATCACGCATAGTCTTCTAAATGAAGCGTATCTCGATCTGCTAGAATGGGATTTTAATCCAGACGCAGAAGTACGTTTATGAATCGCGCATGCTTTTCTTCTATCGATTGGATTAAGGGGGCAGACCACTGTAACGGTCCGAAATGTAAGGGTGTTTTCGGGAATTTATTTCAACCAAACAACGCAAGTAAATCAACGCATTGCTTAGTATAGTTAATAATGTACATATCGAAGGGTAAGAAATTTTTTTTTTTCAATCGAATTCATAAATCCGTTTCCTGTATACTCTTCGTCAAAATGTGCGCTGCGGCAAAATCGTGCTTGTCGCGTTGACAGTGCCCAGGCCATATGGTTAATCCGAATTCAAAAAGACAAAAATATTTAAAAACTAGAAGCCTACCTCTATTACATGACGATCAAAAAAAGACGAAATTGCAAAAAATTACAAAACGGCGGACCACTGAAAAAAAATCGTGTTTTCGGGGTACAAAATTGGGGAAATGTTGATAAAAAAAATAGAAGCAAGTCGTTAATTGAAAAAAAAACTGATCGTCATGTAATAGCGACGGGTTTTTCGTACAATAAATGCTCTTGTTGATGTCAATTGGATGTATAGTTTTCTCTGCAGACTGTTAACGCGGTTGAAAAATGTAACTCTAAAAACGCGTTCAAAGTTCCGCTTGGCTCAGTCGCACGCTTGACACCGCTTCGCGGAAAATACTATATCTCCGTCAATTTGACGAATTTCTTCATAAAATTTAAATAGATCATTCTTGAAACGCACGCCTTTCAGAAAATGTGAAAAAGAAAAATCGATTTTTTCGATTTTTTACAGTGGTTTGCCCCCTTAGGGTTCGTCCTTAAATTACGTAAGGCTTTTTTGGGGGGAGGGGGTCGCGAATTTCTTACGTTTTCTTACAAATGGGGGGGGGGAGTCAGGTAGCGTCTTACGTAATATTTTTTAACCGAATTTTCAATAAATACAAATTCTATCATTAATGTTCGAGAAAAGTTGTTTTAGTTTAAATTTCCCGAAACCGAGTGAAATGAATTATGTAAACCTTTAAAAAAAATTTAATAACTGAAAAATTCAATGTAAAAAATATTACGTAAGAAGCGGGTTGCAATATCAAATCTTACAAATTCTTATACTGGGGGAGGGAGGGGGTAAGAAATCGCCAAAATTACCCTCACGTAATTTAAGGACGGCCCCTTAATGATCTTGCGAAGGCTAATCTTGTTAATATATTTTCTTTCAGACTTTGATGCTGGACCAAGGTAGGTTGATAGAATTACGCGATAAAACCAGTCGGCTAAGCATCACAGGATCCGTGATATTGCTGATAAACAACACAGTGGGACCACCAATTCATGGAGTATCGGGCTTCAAGAATGATATTAAACAGCATCTTAGCGTGCTGCTGGACTCTGTACATTCGAACAAGTATGCACACACTGATGTTTAATTCTGTACGCAGGTAATAGAATTGGATATTGAATTTTATGTACAATGCTTTTAGGGACTTGGAGGCCGTAATGCCGAATATCGTGCTGCAAGTGAAGACGGACCTGAGTACAACATTACAAGACATTGGCGCTGCTCAGATAACACCGGAGTTGGAAACATTATTAAAAGGGCAAATACTGGAGCTCGCGAAGCCAGAGCATAAAATCAGGCACCTTATAAGTAAGTATTGCGAATGAAATTTACTAATCGTAAAATTTAAACAAGTTTCCTTGGCGCATTTCATGAAATTTCAGATTTGAGAATTCGGCAGTTTCTGCAGAAAATAATATCATCCCAATCCGCAGCACCGCAACAAGTGCCACCGGGGCTTTCCTCGCTTCAAGAAGAGTTGACGGCCATAGCGGCTCAATTCTTAATACTTATCTCTCATAATCGAAGCGTGTTTGTGGAATACTATCAAGAAATCGTCACCAATGCGCTGATTAAAAAGGAGGCTGATAATAATAAAGATGCGACTGGAGTTCACACCATGGAGCTGTAAAAAATAACTACGATTCTTAACAGATTTTTGTAAGGGAAACATTAACGTTATGTGTTTATAAAATAACACATTAATTAAAAAAAAAGAAATGCGATATTCATTTCCATATTATCAGATTCTTTAACAAAAAGAACCTTATGTACTTTAAACACGTATAGACAAAAGTGTCGGAGTGGAATGCATTCCGACGTCAATATAAGTTACAAATGTTAACTTAATATGCGACTGATAAGGGAACATCCCGGACCCGGAAATTCAAAAAATTCTGAAACTTTGTGAATATTTAGGGGATTTCCTCCTGATTACATTGCAATTTTTGTTTGCTGCCCAAATTCAGTCGAAGGGGGTGGAATTGGCCTCTGAAAATCCGGTTATTTTCCGACTGTAAAATAATTTTTTCACCAAACGATAGATCTAATTAAAAGAAGTAACTTTTGTCTTGAACCTTTTTTTCTATCTCTTACAGTTCGCGAGTTATAACACAAAATCGGAATATTGCCGAATTTTCAGCGGTTAATTTCACCCCCTTCGAGTGAATTTTGGCAGCAAACAAAAATTGCGTTGTAATCCGAAGGGAATCCCCTGCACATTCACACAATTTCAGAATTTTTTGAACTTTCTGTTTCGGGATCTTTCCTTGTGAGAAGCACAGACGAGGAAGGAAGAGTACGCACGCTGCGTTCGACGCGGTCCAAACGCACAGATAAATAATCGATTTCGTTCGAACGTAATGAATGTATTGCTTGGCGTGTAAGTTTAACTACTATTATCTTCAACGGCTAACACTTTGATTCGCTACAACTTTATTTTCCGTACTCGGTGCTTTGAAAGATTTTTAGAAGAATGTTTCGAAACGTACTGAAAAGTAAAGTGTAACATATATATGTACATAGCTCTGAAAATTAAATGAATTTTCGACGACATCTTCGTTCCATTTCTAAAGACGGTCTATGCTTGTTTGCTTCATCTTTTGACTAATATCACACGCGCGTTTACACGTTTCCGCTAACTCCGGCTTTTATACAAGCATGTACAAGTATTTAGCAAGAACAGTTAATATATTAATTTTTATAGTCATACGCATAATGCTTAACCATTTACGCGATTTGTATTATAAAGGGGCATACATTTTTTAAAATAGAATAATTATTAAATTAATACTTTGTAGAACAATGCTGACAAACTTCGATATATATACATTAGTGATATCTACTGTAGTCATGTGATAAGAAAAGAATATATACAGAAGAATGGTTGTATATACTTATTATATTTGTATTTCAAGATTATTACGAAATATTATTTGTAGATTTTAAAATTGTACACTACTATGTGATTACAGCATGTGTTAATACGGAACAATAAAATATGTAATGGAGTTAAATATTTGGTGGAAAGTAGAATTTATTTTCGGTTGATCTTTTGCGAAGAAAAAGTATACAAATCTATACGTAATTTATTAATGCACTTACTTGTATCACAATTTTTTAATAATCATTCTATAGATTCAGATATCAGTCTTTTAATTTCTGTTAGCTCCTAGCATCATAACTGCACGTGTCTTAAGCAAGCAATGTGAGTTTCAAATGCAGCAATGTGTTGCTTCTTTAGAAAATGCTTAAACCCTAAAAATTGATGCGTTTCTTAAATCATTGGAAATTAATAATACAATGCAAATAATCTTTATAGTGTGGAGAAGAGTACCTATAAATAAGTGAAATAGTTCTTTCGGTGGGAAGAGGCTTTCAAGTACTTTCAGCAGCTCCTCGAAATTTCCTGTCTTCGTATAGTCTTGTATCATTTTTGCGAATGTTTTGTAATTCACTTCCGATAGAGAACGTTTCACCTGAGAAATATATTTCATATATGCATTTAAGCTGTTAAATGTTCTTTATAAAAGAATATTTCCAAGGCTCTACAAACTTATTGTATGATATTTTGAGTATTTACCTCCTTCAAATATGTTTTGCCTAAAGCCTTTTTGTCAGTATCACTATTTACTTCTTCAGCAATTTGTTGAAAATTCTTTAAACTGTCTTTACTGTCGGTGCTCGTGCCTGAAGAAGTCGAAGGGCCAGACAAGCATTCGTTGAATTCCACTGGCAGCACTTTTATCTTTCTTTTCTTCGTAACTGGTTCGGCGATATTCTTTGTTAGTTCACACTTGGTATAATTCTCTTTTAATTTACAATCATTAAAGTTAATCGCAGGCTTTGATTCCATTGCTAGAAGCTCAGAGAAATTCTTTTTCTTCACTTCAGTTGATTTATTGTACTTTTCATTCTCATTAGTATATGTATCGATATTAAAAGCATCCTCTGCTAAAGATGTTACTCCGGAACTTTGTTTCGCGGTGTTCTTTATTTTTCGAGACGCAGTTGCATCGAAAGATGCTGCTGTCGCGGGTAACAAACCTCTATTACTCGAATAACTGCTAACCATATTTGGTTGCGGTAACTGAAAAGAAAATTTGAACGTAGCGAATTGAGAATTAAAGAATTCTTTTCACGAAGTAATGAAACTTACAGTGTGTTCTGCGTATCTATAAAAGTCCCTTAACACCCTCGTAATCATTCCAAAGTTACTGAAATTTTTAATATAAGGCCTTAGCCAGGCAGATAAATGCTTTTTAAAGTTTTGATTGCCGAATCTACAATCACAGAGAACTATAGCTCCGTAATCATTCTTATGTCGTATTATTCGGCCAATAGCTTGATTAACAGCTCGCGACGCTTCGAGTTGATACCATTGCTGACCAGACAAAGCCTGAAAATAGTAAAAAAACAAAAAAAACAAGGAACGTATAATTAAAGTACTTGCTCTTCAATTGGTACTTTAAGGGGGTATACCCGTTTGAACCCTCGGAAAATGTGTACATTTTGTGGATTTTTTTACGAGTCAACGGCTTGATGAAGATTTCCCGTTTTTTTTACTATCTTTACATAGTATTGTGAACTACTTAAAAAAAAAGTTTCAGTTAAAAAACTATTGTTTTTCGGAAGTTATGCATACATATCCGAAAGTCTCTCGATTTTAGACGGCTAAACGGTGGGCCCAAAAACTCGTGCTACGTTCAACCAATTCACTTCCAATTTTGCATGCAGGATCGTAATAAGATTCCACATCGTCCAACGAGGTTTTTTTTTTATTCCGATTCCCCGTTTATTATTTATAAAGAAAAAAGGTGGCCTTTTCTCTTAGAAAAATGTAACTTTACCTTTGATCTCTCACCATTTCTTTATTTTTCAAAATTTTCAAAATCGGCCCCGTTGGACGATAGCTATTGACATACTTTATAAGATTTTATTGTTTTTGATTTCAGACACGACATACAGCTGCTTTCAGGCCCACCGTTAGCCGTCTAAAATCGAGAGACTTTCGAATATGTATGCATAACTTCCGAAAAACAATGGTTTTTTAAATGAAACTTTTTTTTTAAGTAGTTCATAATACTATGTAAACATAGTAAAAAAACGGGAAATCTTCATCAAGCTGTTGACTTGTAAAAAAATCCAGAAAATGTACACATTTTCCGAGGGTTCAAACGGGTATGCCCCCTTAATACGACTTTGTGGTCTAGTTACTTCTTTGTCCTTAGCCCTCGTTTCTTCCAAATATCGTTGTTTCAATATGATTCGTGGGTCTTTCAATGGTGGAAATGGAAGGCCAGTAATTAACACAGCTCTACCGTTTGCATTAGCAAAGTCAAGCCCCTCGCTCACTTTGCCCCTACAGACTGCCATAAAAATAGCCCCTTTACAAGAAGGATCTCTGATTTTTTCGTAATACTCTTTCATTACGTTTGTGAAACTGTCTTTCTGCTGTGGTTCCACATATATGGGCTAATAAATGTAAACGAACAGTTTTATTACGCGTAAGGAACAAATAAAGAAATGTCTTGTAACAATATTAAAGGTAATTACTTTACGGTCCGCTATTTTTGTCCACAAACCTGTGTTTTGCCATTCCTCTCTGCACTTCTTCATTATTGGATAGGAGGGAAAGAAAACTAAGAGGCCATGAGGAATCAGGCAACTGAAATTGAATATTGTTCGCCCAAGCGATGCTATATATTTAGGATCGTTCCTGAAAGTAATTACATACTCCGATTAATACATTATATTGTATAAAAGTGCGCTTAATAAAAATACCTTGTGTTGTAGGAAGAATTTAGCAAATAACCATCAGGACCTTGGCCAAGAACACCGACGCAGATTTGGTCTCCTTTCACAATATGTGGGCTTTCTAGTTGAAAGTCAATCGGTATTCCAAGTTCGGATATAAACGGTTTTAAGGGAGACAACGTACCACTCGTTAATACTACTGAGCGTACACCTTGTTCCACTAAATTCTGCATGCTTTACAAAATATATATATATTACTGTAATTAATATTTAAGCGTACAAAAAAGTCAATACTTTACCTAAAACCAGGACTGAAGCACCAGTAACTGATAACTTTGCCATCGTTCTTCGAAACCGTTTTCTTTGCTCCCCAAATATCATTCTTATGATTCTTTTTCGATTCTTCTAATTGAATGTATACTTTATAACACTGCTTGACTCTTTCCCTGAAGCCCGCGCTATTGCCCCTGCTAAACACAGTCCTCAATAGGTCGCTGAACTTTTGGAGCGCGTTACCTTTCCTTGTAAACGGAGATGTACTCGTAGTTGTTAAGTAAGTAACAATCTTCTCCAGCTTCTCTATTACTAGCTGCTCCTTGCCATGGGTTAACTACCAGACATGATTATTAAAAATTCGTGTCGTAAAATTCGTGTGCGCGTTGGAAAATTCTTTAGTCACTCACTTGCGCCTTTTCCAGTAACTCGAAAATATATCCTCCGGGATGTGTATCACCTTCGTCACGTTTTACGATTTCTATAGCGTCGATAGCCTTTTCCAATTCCAGAAACATGGCTTTCAAAATGCACAAGTCATCAGGAGTAAAATCTTTCTGGGGATTTCCAGCATTTTCCGTTAAGAAATCATTTTGTTGGTCCATATTTTTAGCCATGTCTTCCATTACCGCTGTTATTTCGTCGATGCACATCGCAACGTCTGTACTGCATATCTATAAAAGCCCTGTATTAAAATCTTGTAACTGTATTATTTCAACAGATGCACCGATATGTATATTAGGGTGGCTCTTATTTTCGACTTTTGAATTTTCTTCGGGGCACCCTCCAGAATAGTTCCAAATAAATAAAAAAAAATCTGTGTAAAGTTTGAGCTCGATCGGATAACGGGAAAGGGTGCCACTGGGCCCTTAAACATTTAAATCATTATTTAACTGCTCGCGAAGTCGATTTTATATAATATCCTCCAACTTATTGATTAAATAAAAAAATATGTCAAACAAAAGTTGTAGATGCGGACAAGGAGTATCTTTTATGTTGTATTACTTTTTCTCGTGCGACAAACGGTTTTCGAAAAAAGTCCGAAAAACTAACAAAAAAAAACTTTTTTCCCTCAAATTTTCAGAGTTTAAATGCTTCTAGAACACTTTTTATTTATGAAGGCGAACAAAAAAATGGAATTTTTATTTTTGAGGACATATACCGAAATATGCGAAAAATATAAAAAAAAAATAATTTCTTATTTTCAGTGTTTCATATGTCATGAATGTTTCCTGAAAATTTGGGACCGAAATTCGCAAAAATATCGAAGATATACACTATATCCCAAATTTTGAGGAAACATTCATGACATATCAAACACTGAAAAAAAAAATTGTTTGATCTTTTTCGCATATTTCGGTATATGCCCCTACCTTAAATGGTTAATAAATAGTCCTCGAAAATAAAAATTCCATTTTTTTTGTTCGCCTTCATAAATAAAAAGTGTTCTAGAAGCATTTAAACTCTCAAAATTTGAGGGAAAAAAGTTTTTTTGTAAGTTTTTCGGACTTTTTTCGAAAACCGTTTGTCGCACGAGAAAAAGTAATAGAACATAAAAGATGCTCCTTGTCCGCATCTACAACTTTTGTTTGACATATTTCTTGATTTAATCAATAACTTGGAGGATGTTATATAAAATCGACTTCGCGAGCTGTTACATAAAGATTTAAATGTTTAATGGCCAAGGGGCACCCTTTCCCGTTATCTATAGTATACTAATTCCATTTAAATACTGCTACACAAGTCTAGTACCTGCAACGACGCCGCCTCTTCACACGTTTTCTCAATATTATGCGCTTCGTCGAAAAGAATAACATTATTCTGCAGCTCTATACCTTGAGCTCTCCGTGTTTTCGCGTCTAACAAATAATTATACGGCATAAAAATTATATCCGCGGTTTGTTTAAGCTCTTTGGACAAGAAATATGGGCAACAACAGAGCTTCTGACCAGCTTTCACTAAATCCTCTATATCTAGCACATCCTTCTTAAAAAGAGGATCTTCTTTTCTACGAGAAAAAGACGAGCATTAAAATGTGCGTTTCATTAACGCTTTCTTAAAAACGAATAACACCCGCTAAGGCATCGCTAATATTACGAAAGAAGAGTTTACCTAGTTTCAACATTATTGTAATAAAAGCACGTTCTAGACTTGACTTTAGAATGGCACATGTATATTTTATTGGAACTGCTGGTCTCTTTGGAAACCTCTGGATGAATACAAAGCTGGTCCCTGGATCCCAATACGGCAACGCTTACGTGTTTATAAGAGGTTCTTTTCAATTCCCGCATCGCCTGCGACAGCTGAGAATGCGTCCTAGACGCATAGATAATTTTCGGCGGCGCCCAGTTAAAAGCGCTGGAAGGATCTGAATCACCGGCAGCTTCCTTCAGTCCATTATTTAATTTCTTGAAGAAGTACCCACCGAAATCCGGTGTCTCTATTGCGCCTACTAACGATTGCGCTTGTAATTGTGCTTTCTTCGTTAGTAACCAACTTAATGAGGAACACAAAAGGCTGAGAGTTTTCCCCGTACCTGAAATATATCTGTGAATTAATTTCAATGTTTCGAACGTCGATTGTACTCAGGAAAATACTGAAATAGAATTTTACCAGTTGGAGATTCTAAAACACCGTTCTTGCTATTTTGAAGGCATTCTATCACTTTTTCCATGTATTCCTCTTGAACAGGATACGGTTTAAAAGGGAAATTAACGATAACATTATTAATCGTTACTTCAGGCATCGTGCTAACGCGAATTTCACGAAATGTGCAAATACAAAACCTTTAGAATACAAGCAACATCGCCCGAATAACGCGAGTAGAAATCTTAACCAAGCATTCCCGCCAAATTCTGAACTTAACTCGGCTGTTACTAACAGCGAATAATATTCACATCTAACTCGATACATTTAAATCCAATGAATTTTCCCGGATGAAAGGTTAAGAATAAAACGAAGACATACTGTTTCAAAATCAATATATTTTATTTAATAAACGACGAGGAGCTGCGTTTGTGTAATTAAAAGCAAACCGAGTGGGAAGCTCCATTTTCAGCGAGTACAGAAGTATTCAATTATAATAGAACTTATAATTGAGATTACGCGTTATCTTCTGAATATTTTGCTCGGGGCGATGGTGCGTCTGTAAGTGGGACAGATTATTCATGCTTTTGCAAACTAACAAAGGATTGAGATTAGGTTAGTCCAGTGTCAGCTGATTTGGCGGCCAGCCGACTGTGCTTCAGGAGCGGTTCCCCGTTGTTTCTTCAGGTTCGTATTTTTTCTCGTATTATTATTTGCTTCCTCGCCGCGAGGGTGAGTCATAGTTTCCCGCTTTCTCGATAGAATTCAAATTAACAAATAGACGACGCTAGAACCTAATAATAATCGAAGTTAACACGCGCGTCGCTCTTAAGGTCAACAGCCATTGGTTATTGACCTTCGAAGTCGTTCGAAGTGAATCCACGAAGGGCCACTCAACGTGCCCGAGTTCAATCACGTGCACGCACGGCGCTACAAACATGTATCGGAATAAGTTTCGGCGACGAATGCGCCATATGTAACATGTTTACTCCTGCTTACGTATTCGAAAGATAAATACCAATAAAAATTTATTTACGAGATTCCCTTAAATAATGCACGGATTTTAAATGCACGGAGCTTAAGTAAAAGCCACTTTCACGCTTTCTGTATGCTCTGATAAAAGGTCATTGCCATAAAGATATCTCTAACGTACACACACATAAAATTTTTATTGAACATCGGTAAAAAGCGCACCATATACCGCTTGTATACTGTTAATCACAGTATTAATTGTATCATTGGTGGTTCTTCTTTCGCGCAATTTTCTTCGATACAAATTCTTTATCTGGAACTTATAGAATTTTTTATTTTTTCTTTCAGTGTTAAGTGGGAGTTTATACACGGCATAAATCGAAAATGCGTTTGGTAATCTGTGATACGGTGGATTATGTGTCAGAATGGTCAGCCAAATATGTTCTAAAGAGAATCAAAGACTTCCAACCAAATGAAAATAAGTATTTTGTTCTTGGCCTTCCGACAGGTATATTTCTTTTTATTCATTAAAATTTAAAGCGTAGCTTTTAATATAATATAAGGCGCTTATCTTTACTGTTTGTTAACCAGGCGGTACACCTTTGGGGATGTACAAGAAGCTGATAGAATATCACAAAGCGGGAAAGATTTCCTTTAAATATGTTAAGACATTCAATATGGACGAATATGTTGATTTACCCAGGGATCATCCAGAATCCTACCATTACTATATGCATAATAATTTCTTCAAACATATAGACATCGACCCACAGAATGTACATATTCTCGATGGCAACGCATCAGATCTTGTGAAAGAATGCGACGATTTTGAGAGAAGAATTAAGGAAGCTGGCGGAATTGAGTTATTTATCGGTGGTACGTTGTTTATGAATGTACAGATATCGTCATGGAATTCGTTGTATAATAAAATGTTATTCCCCAGGTATCGGTCCAGACGGTCACATAGCTTTCAATGAGCCAGGTTCTTCGTTAGCGTCGCGTACACGAGTGAAAACACTAGCGCAGGACACTTTGGAAGCTAATGCAAGATTTTTCGGGAACGACATTTCCAAAGTTCCCAAGCAGGCACTGACCGTTGGCGTCGGCACGGTAATGGATGCCAAAGAAGTGATGATTCTCATCACGGGATCGCATAAAGCGTTCGCTCTTTACAAGGCGATAGAGGAAGGCATCAATCACATGTGGACCGTATCAGCTTTTCAACAGCATCCTCGTACGATAATCATCTGCGACGAAGACGCAACTTTAGAGCTGCGCGTGAAGACTGTGAAATATTTCAAGGTATACTTCGAGTTTTGTATCGGTTGAAATTTTTTTCAAATATTTAGATCCTGCGGATTAAAGATATTTAAATCTCGATTCGAATGCTGAGTTGGTTCTGCAATGAATTTGTATGGTATACAGGCTCTCAGTGCTGTGCATCACAAATTGATCGAAGAAGATGGAGATGCAATCCCACGTCGGTCAATACAAAACAATTAAAATGGTAGTTATTCTTTCAGCATTGTGTAAATATAGTTCGTGTATGGGCGTTCTTTTCAAAAGTGTATATTATTGAACAAAATGAATCATTTTGTGCTAGAAACTTTTTTAGATTTTGCTGGACCCACAGTGGCGGACGAAAGAATGTTTACATCCTTTAATATCGCATAAGTTTTTTAGAATTGGTCCAAACGACTTGAGTTTTTCTGAGAAGCTAGAAGGATTAGTTTGCTAAGTGACGTGTTTCGTCGTTTTGAATAAAATTGCAATTGGTCGGAATAGCGAAAACAATAGTAAAGGTCGCTTTTTCAACTTTTTTCTCTCAACCTGTAATGAAAATTCAAAAATCTCGTTTGTAGATTTAAGTAAGTTGTATGCAATTATATATGCTGAAAATTTCATCAAAATCGGTTAACGTTGCTCTGACAAGGGAACACCGCGAACCCGGATTCACCGATTGGAACGCAACTTTGTGGGTTTTTAGAGTGCCTCAAAACAAGAATAATGGTGTGTTTCATTTGGGCCCTATCGCCTTTTAAGGGGGTATAAACTAACCTCAAAGTCAAATTGTCACTTCCACTTTTTCGCGTATAACTCTCAAAGTACAACAGACGGAAAAAAATGTTTCAAATAAAAGTTTAATGGTGCAGTAAGTGCTGCAAACTTGCGTTAACAAAATTTTGAAAAAAGTTTTTTTTCCGTTCAGGTATTTTTTTTTTAAATTCTTTTAAAAATTTTGTTAATGCAAGTTTGTAGCGCTTATTGCACCATTAAACTTTTGTTTGAAATTTTTTTTCTGTCTGTTGTACTTTGAGAGTTATACGCGAAAAAGTAGAAGTGCCAATTTGACTTTGAGGTTAGTTTTCACCCCCTTAAAGGGCGATAGGGCCCAAATGAAAAAACCGTTGTTTTTGTTTTGAGTCACTGTACAAACCCACAAAGTTGCGTTTCAATCGGTGAATCCGGGTTCGCGGTGTTCCCTTGTTTCCGGTCTAGAGCCCAAAAAAATAGGTGATCTTTAGGAATTAATTAAAGGGAAACTACTATATATAATTTAATGGGACTTGTTGCATTGTATTAAGGATGTCTTAAATTATAGAAATATATTTTTTGTTTTATAATTAATCATTGCAGACGGCACTGGGGAGTCGCTAAAGTCGAGACGTCAAAAGTTTCATCCAAATCGGTGGGACCTGTATCTCCAAAAGTTATTATCCGATTCGACTGAAACTTTTTTTATTTTGAAGAATATACTTCTGGCTAGGGGGAAACCAGATTTTTTGTAGAAAATAACGACACTTGAAGTTTGAAATCACTTTTTCCCTATATTTTTCAACCCTTCAACGCCTTTGAAATTTAAAATTTAAAATTTTTAAAATTTTTTTCTGCCCCCCCCCCCTAGGCAGAAGTATATTTTTCAAAATAAAAAAGTTTCAGTCGAATCGGATAATAACTTTTGGAGATACTGGTCCCACCGTTTTGAGAACACTGTTTCGAAAAAAACGCGTTTAAAGTTTTTCGTGAGTGCCCAGTGTTACCCATGCATTCGTCGCTACTTGAATGCCTATAACTTCGGGATTTTTACGAATTTCAAAAAATCCTTTTAAACACGTATTTCCAAAAAATGAAATAAAAAAAAAAATCGACTTTCAAACCGGAACCTCCCCTTAAAGATCGCAGAATAAGGTCAAAAATCGCTGATTTCTGACCTTAACTATTTTTTTTCGCTATTCCGACCAGTTGCAATTTTTTTCAAAATGGCGAAACACGCCACTAAGCAAACTAATCCTTCTAGCTTCTAAAAAAAAAAACGTAAGTCGTTTGGACGTATTCTAAAAAAGTTATGCGATTTTAAAGGGTGCAAACTTTCTTTCGTCCGCCACTGTGAGTATTTTGTTTAAAAATTTTGTCAATTGGGTTTTATTGAATACTATCTTGAGTATGTAATAACGCGTATTTAAAATTTATTTGGATACTTCTAGCTTCTAATTTTTTAATACGATTCACGATAATAAAAAGAAAAACATTTCGCGAAAAAAAGGTAACACATTAAGTTTCATGTACCAATTTGTAAGTATGTTTTGTTAAACGAAAACCTATGAGATTGTAATTTTTACAGAATTTATGGGACATTCATAGCAAACTAATCGACGAGCTGGGAAAGACATCAATTTGAAACAATATCAAATATCACTGTATCATATATATATATAAAGTCTCTCATCAAAAGGACTCTAAGAAGATGGATTTGAAATCCATAAAATGTTACATACTCTATAAACTCCTAACTGAAAATACTATACAGTACACTACAGACCCATTTTAATAAGCAATGCGTTATTATATTGTTATTTCTGTTCTACTATTACAGAAATGCCGTATTTTTGTATCATTATACTTTTCCATAAATAAATTTATCCTTTTTATCACTATGTCTTTCAATGCTAATTTCTCCACCCGCGGAAAGAAATTAAACCAATTATTACCACCAGTGGCGGCTTTAAAAAAAAAGGCCCAGGTGGCAAACGTTCTGAGGGGCCCATTTTTTCGGGAAAATGAAGAGGTAGTTTACTAAAAGGGAGTAACTGTACAAAAAGCATGGAATAAAAATATAGCGCTTGGATAAAATCATAAGTTTCTTTTGAAGACAGGGCCTTATGGGGGCCTTCTGAGCAGGGCGTCATTTTTCGGGAGAATAAAGCTGTAGTTTACAACAAACGGGCTCAGTGTAATAATACAGAAAAAAATATGCATTGGAAATAATCATAATTTTTTTTTAAGGACGGGGCCCGGGGGAGACTTTCTGTGCATGGGCCTAGGTCGCAACTGCTCATCGGCCGCCCTGTTAAATCCGCCACTGATTACCACATTATGCTCCTTCTTTATAATATAAAGGCTCTCTACACAAAACATTTCATTTCCAGCAACCGAAAGTCACAAGAACCAAGTACATATTTGCACTCATAGTGAGCAATCCGTTTCCATGCTTACTACATCACCAAGGTCCAATGATCCTTGACACAATTGGAAGATATCTCAAGCATCATTCCCAATAAGTATCCCCGCGTGCTCTGCATTTAAACGCGCGACTGCAAGCATTTAACAGAGAACCGAGGACAAAGAAGGAAATTCGTGAATGCTGCGTAGCAAAACGTAACACTTTAAGGAAAGTTCCTGTTCAGTGGTCCACCGCGGCCACGATACAGAAAGCGATCGACTCTCTCCGTTAGAACAATGTACCGTGCAATAAGTGGGGGAGATCTGTCGGAGGAGCGATGATTATCAGCGCATACACGGGAGATAAGTGGAGCTGTGGTACAGCGTGTAAGCTGGCTATCGGCATCGGGCTATCTAGGAGAAAACAAACGTTACGTTTACGATTACGCGGCCATTTAGATTGCGCAGCAATACGCATACTGTATTCGATTGATAAGAGCGTTGATCCGCGGGCCCCGTTGGTGGCCAATCTTATAAATTCAAAGGATAGTTAAAACGTAACACGAATCAGTCTTCGGTGTTCCAGCGACTGTAGCTGGCCAGGGAACGGTAATTCAAGCGCCGGACGGGACAGAGCACTAGTGTCGAGGACTCACACGCGTAACCATGAATGACAGTGACCCGGAAGTGAAGGAGATCGTTCTGCGTGATCTGGAACCTGTTCTGCGGCAGAGGCTCGGGGACAAGGTGATCGTGGAGAGTTACACGAGCGATTCTCTGCTGCCGCCCGGGGAGAACTACGGCAGCACGATCCTGAGTGTCCACGTTGATTACAAAAATGGGCAGACAGGGAAAAATGAGGAGCTGAATCTGATCGCGAAGATGCTGCCGCCGACGGAGTTCCAGAGACGTATCTTCAACAGTTCCCGCACCTTTATTAAAGAGATCTTCATGTACGAGACCGTGATGCCTGCGTATAATAAGTTGGAAATGGAATGTGGGTTGAGGAAGAACGAGATGTTCGATATCCTGCCCAAGTTTTACGGCTCAAGGCTGTCCATGCAGCCGGACCTCGAGTTCGATGACAATGCAGTCTTTCTTTTGGACAACTTGAAGGTGAAGGGTTACTACACTGGAAATAGAAGCATAGGTGGGTTTAAGTGCTTGCATCCTCTCGCGGGGGACACGAGATTCCAAGTTATTTTAATAAGGCCCAATTTCGACGCAGTATCGATTTTGAACGCGAACTACTCGCAAGATTACAAAGTGCCCGTTAATTTGGGAATTTCTTTAAATACCTAAATTAATATACCTTTCTATCTATTACCTTAAATTATATTTCGTATCTCTGTTAAGCTAATATTAGATCTCATACCTATGCAGCAGCATTTATTTAATGCAATTCTCCCAGTGTCATTAACGCCTGGATAGCAATGAAATCTGAACGAGTTCTTTCACATTCCTCTTCCCGCTGAATCATGCTGCCAATCAGGCGTAACCAGTTCTGTTAACACGTCGCGGTTCTAAATAAATCAAAATCGCGCCGCAATGAAAATTTTAACAGCCAAAACAAGATAAGAAGCCCTGGGCCGCAATTTAAATACCACTATACGTCTCGTTTCGACTGTTCTGCGTAGGTTACGACCTGGAGCACTCGGGGATGGCCATCAAGTCAGTGGCGAGATTCCACGCTTTAGGAATGGCCATGAAGCAGAAGAAGCCCGGCATCTTCGAGATGTTCAAGATGCACGCGAGGTCCTTGCAAATAGACGGCGACGCGGTGGCCATGTTGAAGTCGACGTTGGAGAAGATAAAGGAGGACCCTGAGATAAACATCTATTACGACAGGTGCCACAAGATTCTGAGCTCCACGATGATAGGGGAGTTTTGGGCGGACGTCCCGCGGGACCCGTGGGTGTCCATCATCCACTCTGACTTCTGGGTGAACAACGTGCTGTTCCATCAGAACGAGAGCGGAAAGATCGACGACGTGAAATTCGTCGACTTCCAGATGTATCTGTACAGCAACCCGATACGCGATCTGCTCTTTTATCTGTTCTCGAGCGTGCAGCTGGACGTCACGGACGATGAGATCGAGGGCCTTATGGATCTGTATTACGAGACGCTTGTCCACACGCTGAAGAACATGAGGTGCGACACGTCGGCGTTCACCAAAGAGGGCTACAGAGAGAAGATATCCCAGGAGGCCTACCGCGAGTTCACACACTTGTGCGTCATGGTTAAGATAATGACGATGAACATTAAGGAGTCCGATTACAGTGTGGAAAAGATGCAGACTGTCGTGGCTAACTACGCCGGTAGCTCGGCGTTCATGGACCGGATTCGCAGGATCGTGATCTACTTCTGTAAACACGATTGGATTTAAATACAATAAGCATCTTTGCACCTATTCCGAACATTTCATTTCGCTTCCGAACGAGTTGCAGTGGCACCCCGGACTTGCGTATTCATTGGTTCCAGGGTAACCGAAGTTATACGGAAAAAGTTTTTAATTATTAATTATGAGAAATTATTGTATAGGCGAAATTAAGCGTATGTCCGGGCTTCACTGTGACTCTTGTAGCTTGTACAGAGGTATATTAGCAGAGGCGTATCTAGGGTGGGGCAAGTAAGACTCGTGCCCTAGGCGCCAATGCCGGGGGCGCAAAAAAGCCGAAAGAAATAGTGTTTCTTGATTCAATAAATCTATTTAAAAAATGTTTTGTGTGATGAACACTTTTAACAAAGAAGTAGAACAGAAAAGATGGAATTGAAATGATATGCACGTGGAGAGGGGGGGGGGGGGGGTGGGAGGGAGGGCAAATTCTACACTTGCCCTAGGCTCTGTTTACAGTAAATACGCCACTGTATATCAGGGTGGCCCTTATTTTCAAACTGCGATTTCTTTTGCTCTCACATCCTAATATGGTTCCATTTCGTCAAAAAATTGTCCCTGAAAAAGATTATTGCAATCGAACAACAGGAAAGGGTGCCGACCAAGTCTTAAAGTTTAGAATTCATCAATTGTGTTGAATTTGAAGAATTTCTCAAAAATGGTGAGCCCTATCGAAATTTTGTTCAAATAATATTAATAGACCTTTCAATTTTCTACAATTACTGTATATATAATTTTTTCATGCTTCCAACCATTTTTTAGATAATAGCGTTTGAATATAGAGAGGTCCGCACTTCGCGCGTCCTACCTGTACGGCGTGACGTATTGCATGTAGTGCGGACCTCTCTATATTCAAACGTTATTATCTAAAAAATGGTTGGAAGCACAAAAAAATGATATATACAGTAATTGTAGAAAATTATATGCTCTTTTAATATTATTTGAACAAAATTTCGATAGGGCTTACTATTTTTGAGAAATTCTTCAAATTCAAACCATTGATGAATTTTAAACTTGAAGGCCTGGTCGGCACCCTTTCCAGTTGTCCGATTGCAATAAACTTTTTCAGGGACTATTTTTTTTTATCAAATGGCACCGGTCTAAGGGGTGAGAGCAAAGAAATACAAAAAAAAATTCGACACGTATAAATAACGGCCACCGTAAGGTACACACTTACATGGGATTCGCATATATGAGAATTTAATTTCCAATAACTGATTCAATTTATATCCGTGTCTGATAAGTAGAAGGAACTATCAGTCGAAGATATTATCGGAGGAATTTTCGGATTTCATTGTCGTATCTCATCTTCCAAAGTGAGATACCATTTGCTTTTTGATTGAGAACGGGCGCAAAAAACGTTTGCTTTAAAAACGATCCATCATTGGCGGAATGAAAATATACGCTATGGTTAAAGAATTAGTCACTTTTAAGTGGATTTCTGTAAAAAAATTCTATAATTAATAGAAAAATTGTGTTATGTGGTATTTAGTATGGGTTTTTATAAAGAAGTATTTTTTATACAAATTTTGTAATGGTATAACGACCTTCGTATGTCGATAAGATACAGTAAACGATTTATTGATAATAATTTTTTAATTAAGAATTTCGGAAGCTTTGGAACAATTTGGTTTCAATAACCCTGATAACCATCTGTCTCCAGTCTGACATCAGATTGGTAGCAGGGTCTGGCGCTGGCATCAGTGATGCCAGATTCGGGACAGGAGCGCTCGAGAATTTCCCCCACCTCGCATGCACTACGCCGTAGCTGCGTGTACGCGAGCTCGGCGCATGCACACACGCAGCTCCGGCCTAGTGTGCATGCGAGGTGGGGGAAATTCTCGAGCGCTCCCGTCCCGAATCTGGCATCACTGGCTGGCATGAGAGCGCAGAGTCTGACGTCAGAACCATAGCAGACGGCAGAATCTGCTGTCGATCTGCTGCCGATCTGACATCAGGCATCTGACATCAGAATCTGCACCTCAGAACGCAGCCAAATGCGGACACAGACGACTACGGTTCTGATGTCAGATTCTGCTGCCAGATCTGGTTATCAGGGAATTTATTTGGGACCAAAGTATCCCATTCGATTTACTGATCGATTAATTTTATCTTGAACAAATAGAACGGTATTTACGATTTACATGACTTGTAGATTATTTCAGACAAATACAGATTGGAGCGATTTCGAAGATAAATCATAAGTACCGTGTAATCTTAGTGTGGACTTTGTTGGTATGATATAATCGCTTCTAAGAACTATTTACGATAAACGCAGAATATGATCAATATATCTTTCTGGAAAAATATATATTCTTGGATTTGTTAATGGCGTCAGTGTCGATATATAATGTACTATTTTTATTTGAAACTGGTTAGAAATTGCAAAATTATCTTTACAGAAATTATGAGATCGAAAATATTATGCAATGATACGTAGACTGCAGCTAAAAATAATTATAATAATTCAGTGTAGCATAATAAAGATAAGGTTGATACTAATCTTTCTTTATGGACTTCGTACTTTTAAGATCACAAAACAAGATCTAACCTCTTACTTACAATTAGTCTGTGATCTTTCGCGTATTCCATTTTAAAGTCATATCCTACATTATCGACTTAGGGGGGTGAGATTACAGCGCTATAGACGGCGCAAATGCAAACTAAATATTACAATCGGTAATTAAATGAACGACGAGGTATCTTTACCAAGTGCTACAAAGTTTTAGAATATGTTAGAAATATTTCTAATCCTTGTTTGTGATAAAATGTTGGCACCAACAAAGTATAGAATAGACCCAGTTTTCTTCGAAATTCTTAATAAAATTGCACAAAAAATTTAAAGAAATGTTTGCGTAGCCTCCCCTTTTTTATAGCTGGATGAGTAGATCTCGACTGAAGTGAGTGACCAATTAATACTTTATTTAACGCTTACACTTAGTTATGAACGAAGTAAACTTAGTGAGTGGCAATTATGTACATGTACTACATTCCAAAAACAAGTAAAAGGATACATGAGAAAGAACAAAGAATGTACTTGAGAATGTGTATTATAGGTGTCGTCATTGTTCGTTTGATGAAGCATGCGCGCGTAATTAAGCGCAGTTCAAATTCGAAATACATGCGAGGCGATTGTGCGGAATTAAATTTTGATATTGCGAATGAAGGATATTGTTGAGATTAAAAGAGTATAAAGTACAGTATTCATCGATGTAATTTAACAGCAAAAAGTTAATTTCCACTTGTAACATATTTTTGGGCTAATCTTTTGAAAACGTCCATGCTCCGATTTGGCTAAAATTTTACAAATAATTTCATTTTCCATAGAAATAATAATGTTTGCGAGAAGGAGTTTTAGCGATAATTATTATAACAACAAATAAACAAGTTAAACTCAAATTCAAGGTGATATCAAAGACAAGGTTCAAAGTCTATATTTCATCTATTAGATGTGACGAAATATTTATATAAAGATGTTACGTCGATCCTATTTCTCGCCTTTATTTTTATGTTTGACAATAATTTTTCACTTCAATTTGTATGACACAAACTTGCATAAGTTGCTACGTCTATCATTAAATACGTTTTCTGAAATTCCAACAATTACTTGATTTCTAGCGTTTGATAAGTAATGCTGAGAACCAATTTGTGGGGCGTTTTGACGATAAAGACTAGAGACGTTACAATACGTAACTGGTTATTTAAGAAATTATGTAACTGGAACCAAGGGCGTCCGTAGACTTTTCCCAGGGGAGGGGGGGGGGGGTAACTTTGGGGTGATGGTGAAGAAAAATATAATAATGAAAAAATTATTACCCCGCTTGCTTCTTTGAAATCATTGTATAGTGCCCATTTAATTAAAAATTTCAACCGAAATTTAAAAATATTCACTTTTTTAGTATAAACTTGATAAAAATCAGTTTTTAAAAATAAGCGATTTTTTCGCAAAAGCCAGGGGACGCAACTGCCCCTCTTCGCCCCCCCCCCCCCTCCGACGCCAATGACTGGAAAAATTATATTATATATTAAAACTCGATCATCGATCACTTTTCAGTCGCAGAACCATTTGTATGAACAGTAAAAATGATTTTCGCGACTTTTATATATAAAAATAAAGAATCCCCCAAACTTCTCTTGGCAAACTTTCTCGACAATAAATTATAATATCATACAGATCACAAACAATTACTTTTATTGTGATTTAAAAGCCTGCAGTTTAAGTTCGAGTAACTATTTTTCTACAAACTTATATATATACATATGAACATATATATACATATCTTATAACAGAAATATAATAGTTATATTACAAATTGAAGTATAACTATAGAATAAGTGAAAAGTGAAATCGCAAGTACTGTAATTTTATTGCGAGAGAGTTGCACTCGTCGCGTACTTACACAAATGTGTTTACGCAACAGTAGTGCGCGCTTGCGATGAAGCGTCACGTTTCTTAGTGGTTCGGGCCACTTACTTTTTTTTTAGTTTTTCTATATTTTTACAACAGTTTTTAACCGCATTTATCTGAAATCAGAGCTATCTCGAAGCACGACCCTACGGCCGAAACAATGCATTTGCACGCGATGCCGAATTCCCATGGATTAACTCTGTTTATATGGATCCTGTCTATCCTAACCTTATCAATCGGCGATGAAATTAAAACAGACCGTACTACGCCCGCAACATCTGCACCGAGTACGAACTTTACCAAAGCGTTCGCCGAAACCGATCATCCAGCTTCGTCTTCAATAATTCAACCACTTTCTGAATCCGTTCATTCCACAAAAATATCGAACGTAGGTAGCAACCATTTCTCCGCCAATTAACCTAAATACACGCGACTAATTGCAGTTCTAAGATTTCATCTGTGATTTATGACGCGTGATCGTAACGATTTAGAGTGTTGCTCAATATGGAAAATAAATATTTCTAATAATCCATTCGCCTTAAGTTGTTTCAACAATAACAGGTAAGTTCGAAGTAAACATCAATTTCAACCTAATTTCAGACGAATGTCGTCACCTCTTCGTTCGCCGGAGAAGGTGGTCCGATTTCGATTGCTCCTACCGCTCAACACGTGTCTTCTACTGCTTCCCATTTAGAGAACATTTCCGACAATCTGAACATAGAAGATAATTTATCAAAGGAGAAAGATGATACTCAGAATGCAGCGAGAAGAAACAACACCGTGTCCAAGATTGTGCCAAGGAAAGGAGCGAACCAAGCGTTAGATATAAAAATGGAGACCTCGTCTTTCGTCGAAACGAAATCGTCGAACGATTCAAAGCCGTTGGTTAAATCTCCTGTAATAGTAAACGGTAGTCACGACGATAAAGAGCATATCACTGCTGGTTTGGGCACTTCGACATTGAACGGTAACGATGAACGTATAAAGGACGGTGTAGCTGGTGTAAATAATAGCTCGCCTCATCTAAATATATCAGGACAGAATGTATCGACGAGTACTACTGTAGTTACATCCACAATCAAGGAGCATAAAGCGAAGCCGACTGTAACAATAGCAGGACCTAATAGCGATAAACGACCATTTATATCGTCCGTAAGATCGCACTTGGGAATGCCAAAGAAGATCGACTACGTGTTGCCGGTTATCATAACTGTTACAGCTTTGCCAGTATTGGGTGCTATTATTTTTATGGTGTATAAACAAGGTAGAGATTGTTGGGATAAAAGGCACTACCGCAGGATGGACTTTCTTATCGACGGGATGTACAATGATTAATATCTGGAAATATCTTACTACGAAGTAACTTGGAACGGAGCAATATTTTCATCCGCCGGATATGTTTCCAAGAATCTGATAGAATATTTTGCCATTATAGGATTGATCGATATACCGTACCAATTATATTTCGAATTATAAACTGTTTATTCCGCTGCAGCTTGCTCCGCATGCAATATTCTTACTATGCTACTGCCTTATAAAGAGATTTGTTGTTTCGTATCTATTATGTAACCGTTTATACACAGAAATCAGCATTTATTTTCACTTGGAAACATGGATACTCATAGTTCTAGACGAACGATGTACGAAGAAGACAATATAGGAACAATAACAAATTATATGATATAATTATAATGATGAAGATATTTTATGAACGTTACAAACGAGACTTTAAGAATGGTGGATTACTTCCAAAGTCTCCGTAAACATTGTACAATGTTTATTAAAATGCATAAAAAATTCTATCTGTATATATGTACATTGAGACAATTTTGAAATCTGGTTTCTTTAATTGCATAGTTTTGTGCGAGAAAGATTTATTAGGAGTTCGGCTTGGTTCGATCAGATGTTGAAAACCTTTAATTTAAAAAGAGTATTGTTTTTTCGTGATAAATTAAAGTAGACTGTTTCGTTCCTTCTTCTCGAATAAAATTTGTTAGCATTCGCAACTCTGTAGGATTTCTTCTTCACCAAAATTTCGTTGTATTTCTAAAACTTTGTAGAATTTACTTTTGTTATTGTACGAACTGTAAGGTAGTATCTATATCACCAAAGAAACATTTGATTTATGTAAAACAACTTTTGTAATTACGTGTAATATTATTCTTATGTCTCTACAATCTTAGTTTCCTTGTTAAAGAGGTTTATTTGCGGAAGATAATAATAATTGCCATGCAAAAGTTAAGTGAACATTGCCCCATGTTCGTATGATTATCGTACTGTTACAGATGTAAGCAATGATTTGTGCAATCACTCGGTGTAATAATATTTTTGCAATTGTTATCCGTACATACAGAGGAGATTCTATGATCCTCCTTTGTTGTATGATGTTCTTGAAGTTTGTATTTTGTCAAAATGTGATAAAACAATAACAGCTATTTTTATATATGTATGTAAAAAAAACATTCGTATTGTTATAAAATATAAATACTTGTAACTCGAGTTGTTTGATTATTTTACACATTAAACGATGTGCGGTGTATAAAAAGAAACATATCGTATTTAATTTTCAAGTTTCATTACGAAGGTTCTATTAATAAAGGGGCGAGTGGACATTTTTCATTAATTCATTTTTTATGATCAAGGACTCTGTACACGTTCACGTAGTTTTTTTTTTACATGAAAGTTAATTACTTTGCACAGTTAAAGATTAAATTTTATTGCTCCTTAGTGTCTGTATCCAATTTGTTCTTATTCTCAATAATTTAATGTTACATATAATGTTAATTAAATGAAATATTAGAAAAAGAAATATTAGACCTAACCTATAACATATATTATTCATAAATTATAAATTCCTCCTTTAACAGAAGAAATGCTAAATAAAATTATTCGAGTCACTTTTCGTATTTTATTCGTTTTAAGTACAATAATGACGTACTTTTCATCAACATATCAGTTGGAAGGTAATTTTAAATAATCCGAGTACATACGAATGAATTGTAGATTCTTTAATCTACTGTATTTGTTGATTTATAGATTCTAATACTCTTCCGAATGTGTCCCTGACAAATGACACGGAGTTATTGCATATATCAGGAGAATTATTCAATAAATCATCTCACGAGATGTATAAACATCTCTGTATAAGATACCAAGGACAAGCAACATCAAAGAATTTTACTGACAATGCCCCCCAAAGGTTCTTCGTTTCTTAAAATCTGTTTAATTTCTCAACATACTCTTTATCTAAATAATAGAATTTCATGACTACAGGTTATTAAGCATCTCAGCCAATGTTTTCTCGACAGTAACAACAAGATCTCTTATAAAGTTATTTGATAATTATGAGTTTGAGACTTACCAGACAGAAGTTGTGACAAAAGAGGAGGATAAAGAAGAGAATGAATTTATTAACAACTTAATGAGATCGGACGTAATGTTACATGTTATGCAGTTCTTATCTGCGAAACATTTTTTCACAAACGATTTGCAAATCCATAAAGACATTTTGAAGGAAATTTGGTTTCATCCGTACTCTAGAGGCAAAGGAATAAATAGTAGCTCTGGATTTGAACACGTATTCATAGGGGAGAGAAAGCCACGTAAAGGCGTCATAGGACTCCACAATTGGGTTTTCTTTTCCCTCGGAGAATTATCGAATAAAATCAATTATTTCGGATTTTCCAAGAACAAAGAATTTGCTGACGTAAGTAAGAAGCACGAACATAGAGCAAGGACAATCTTTAACGTTTACAATATTTTCAGAGAGCTGCCGTTTTAGAAGCGTGTTTCACTTACAATGGAAAACGTAAACGATCAACTATGCTAATTGGAACGATGCCGGAATTAGAAATAGCCCTCTATACGCTTTGCTTCTTTACAAGACCGAACAGAAAGTGCAAAATCTCTTTCGACGGATTCAAGTTTGCTGTTCAAACATACGTATTACGAAACAGAGATAAAAAATTCGTTGCAGCTGCCTTTCCCGTTATATAAGAGGCCCGAATGAAATGGAGCGCTGGAAATTGCGAAAGTAGAATATTTTATTTAATTTAATCCAATATAATTTTTGATAAACAGTTTCATATTATGATAAAACACTGTACGTACTTCTAATAGAAATAAATGAGAATGTGTGAATGTTTTGATGTTCGAACTTTTTTAAGTTAAGTCAATTACGAACTTTTGTGTATCCCGACTAGCAGAGGTTTGTGTTTTACTACTCTCTCTTTTCTTCTTTGGCATACAATTTGTTAACGTACTACCGTTACTCTCATTTGAATTGTTTCTATCATCATTTGATATTCTAGATCGTTTGGGAGCCATTAAGGAATCATTAGATGAGCTGCAATTCGAAAGATTTATATCAGAATTGATCGATTCATTTTCAATTTTCAATACAGCTGTTTTATCGTCAATGTTTCTAGCATCGCACACGGATATCTAGAAAGTAAATATTAACATCATTAACTCCTACATTTTAGTGACCTTTCAATTTAAATTTCAATCCGAATGTAATGCTATACTTTTTTCTTTTTTCGTTTAGTAGGCGTGGAACTTTTACTCGAGGCTTCTTGATTACTCTGCCCTCTTTTCGAGATTTTCTCGCGAGGACTCTTCTTACTAGCATTACTCTTAGTTTCTGATTTTTCCAGTTCCGATGTGTTATTGAATTTTTCATTAATACCAAGTATTTCTTCTAATTCGTCAACTCTTTGCTGCAGAGACATACTTTTGCTTTCTGAAAGTGCTACCTTCTCTTCTAATTCCCTGTAAGAATATTCTGTATTATTTAATCGAACTGTAGTTTTGTTAATTTTTCGTATCCGAGTAGTTGTATATCTTACATTCGTTCTTCCAACATGGAATTACATTTTGCGTTAACTTTAGTGACATCCTCCTGGAGTCTTTTAATAGTCATGCTCGAATGTTTCCTCTTCCCCAGAATTTCAATTAACTCCCTGCGGATCGTGGAAGCGACATTCTTTGATTAACAGTTTTATACAGTTATGTGAGCATCGATAGAGCTTATTAATGATTTTGAAAGTGCTTCATTCTACGATACTTACTTCTTCATAACAGAAATGTATTTAATGAGTACCTCTGGATCTCTAGTGTCCCCAACCATTTTGCTAACATCACTAACAGGACCACGTAACAGCGTTTGTATCCTGAAACAGGTAACGAGTACATAAAACACGAGTAATAACGAATAATAATTCGATGCGCAGGAATTACATACGGCTTCAGCTTCTCGAGCGTGTGTTTCAACTGATTAAGCTCCTTCTTTAGATTATCATGGTACTTTGTGTGCTCTTTCAGTTCGTATATCACGCAATTCTGCTTGCTGATCTCGGTTTCAACTTTATGAACTTCGTGCCTAAGGCCGATGTTCTGCTTCTCCAGAGTAACATTTTTCGACGTGTAATGCTGAATATCCTTCTCCTTCAGCAAGATCTTAAACTTCAAATTGTCTATTCTTTCTTGTAGAGTAGATGTGTGGCAATCGATACGTTCATTATTCAAGAACGTGAAGTACAGCCTATGAATCTTATTCTGCGTTACTTTCTCTCTGCATTGCGGGCAGCTTTTTGATCTGAGTATTGAAAAATTATCACAATTATTGTTACAGAGCATGTAGACATCAATTGTTATACTGTGTAATGTGAGTTACAGTGATGCCACGTTGGAATGTTTCCTGATTCGTCGGCAAAAGTTTTGTTTACCTTTCAAGCCACTGATTCAGACAATTGTAATGAAACACATGCGAACACCGAGTGTAGAATATGTCATCCGTTTGCACTAATTGATCTTTGCATATAGAGCATATGACGTTCATTTTGAATTCGTTAAAAGATCATAAGTAATAGCTTGTAGGAAGTCTGTTATACATGGATTTGTAATGGACACGTTACTATCATTCACACAAATTTAAATGCCCTTGTCATTTGCTGTAGCTTCTCGAAGAAGCGTCTAAAATCAGCTGCGCATAATTGGGGCTGTTACATTCCAGTTGAAGGTGGCTTAAGGTATAGAGCAGGTTATAGATGCGCGATAGTGTTGCTCGGGGATGTTATAGGTGGAATTTAAATTTATTCCCTAGATAATACTACGAGTGCTATACTTTCCCGAACGACAAATACAGAAATTGGCTCCTAGTGTGCCAATAAAGTATGTGCAAGACTAATTGCGCATTAAACGACGGACTGATCCCATATAATCGCAAATTAACGTTCGGATCTTAATTTCGAAAGAATGAACTGTACAGTGTGCAAAAAATTTGCGCAGATTCGCTGGGATTCGCTCTACATTTACAGTATGGCCAATTTAAAATTCGGGCACGGGAAATTACTACTTTCTGATAACAACTGGAGTCATATGACATGAATATTTATCGTCGCTTTCAGCGGAGAAATAAATATATGATCGTGACGTTTAATTACTTCGGTGTAAGTTTATTAAATTTGTAGCTGCGTGATTGTTTAGAAGAGTATGTGTTACTTTGTTTTTGTTTGTTCGAAGAATATCAAGATTAAGAGCCGACAACAGGTGTTGTTCGGAATTAGCGCCAGTTAACACGAAGGGGTAGGAAAATTTGCAGTGTTGGTCTAGGGAATTTTCCACGGTTTCTCCTTTGGCTGTTGGTCAGTGCCGGAGCCGGAACAATCGATTTGGCCAGCAATTTCAGCTGCTCGAAGGTTTGCGAACAAGGAACCAGTTACCAGTGGTACCTTCTCGAAAGAACGTCTCTCGTAAAAACACTAGCCAGTACCGGAGGATTGCTGTTATACATGTGAGTGCGCGAATTAGCATCGAGTTTTTTCAGCAGCTGTTTGTCGCCGCTAAACTGTCACGGCGGTAAGTATGCTTGGACACCGGCGATCACGCGATGACGTGAATGAAACGAGGAAGTTCAGCTTTTTACCCGACTGCGGCACGCAAAGGAGGGTATTGTTAGGTGGGTGTCCATGTGACCGCCGTTTCTACAAGGGGCGTGACGAATTTCCAAAGCCGGGAAGCAGTTTGAATCAGATGCGTTTCGCGTTTCTCGCCTCTGTCATTCTACGCGCTCCATTCCCCTCTGCGAATTTGCACCTGGGCCGGTTGAATCGTAGCACTGTCCGTTTGGGTAGAAATATTTTCAGGTGCATAGATTGTCAGCCATTCGCTGATTAAAAGATTGTTGCGTGACAGTGCGCACATCTCGGGAGGAAGGTTGGGGAAGGTTTCGTCCTGGGTGTCGACCGTCGGTCGACCATTTCTGTTGGCGAGGCATGGTTGATGGTGTAATAAACTTGTCAAATGAAATGTTGCACGCAACATTACCGACGATTGTTTCTTTGAAATATTTCGTTGAGATGTAAATTTTTATATCGACAGGATCGTGGTGATTTTGATACGCGTCATTTAGGATGTTCTTTGGATCTTATGACGTTCGAAATTGATTAGGTTCAAGTTTATGTTCTTTGTGATTGATGACATTCTTATCTAAAGTATCATACTCTATTATCGTAAATTCTTAAATATTCAACAGTGTAGATTGTAGATCTTGCTTCAATTACAAGCACATACTTATTGATATTGCAAATTTACAATTCGAATGTTTGATTGAACAGTTTCAACGATTTCCTCGTTTAATTTTTCGCATTACATCACTTTTGGTGTGTTTACTGTTTAGAGAATTTTCCTTCGTTAGGGAAATGTGCTCATAATTTATGCGACGAGAATTTAGATGCGCAGAGTGGCGCGTTTACGAGTGGCATTCGACCATCGTTAATTCTCTAGGGATGTCGAAATAAACGTGTAAATTGATGTTAGGTTGCGTAATATTTCTCAGTGCTGGTTGCAATCCATTCAAGTCTCGATTCGTTGCGAACGATTTGAACCTCTTTCTACGTTAAAATTGCGATTCTGTGTTTGCATTGGTGAAACAAATGTACCGGTTTCGCGGTCATTTTTGACGTATCGAATTACTCCGAAGTTCGACGAACTTTTACGAAGCAGTACGATGGTAGCCGAGACTGTAATTGGCCACGAATTTAAATAAATTCAAATGGAAGGAATTGGAGCTTTGGAGGTTTCATCAGCAAAAATATTTCGCAAAATTATCACAGACATAGTATATTCATCCCTATTTAACTCTTTCGTAGCAGTCACTTGTATGCATGCAGTAATTATAAAATTCCACCGTTGCTTCATAGTTACGCATAGAAAAATTCGTAAATAATTTCACTTCCTTTATTTCATTCTTATCTCGTTCTTGTTATTTTTTCCATACACCTGTTGCGCTCAAAATTATGATACAACCTATACCGTGTACTAGCAGGCATTTGTAAAATTCCACGAGAAGATGTTCTAGAGTCTTTAGAATCTAAAAAACATTTCACACATAACAATTTTATTAAAACCTTTTCCTTCGATTTTCGCTAACTTCCTATTGCACGTTGAAGTTGTAAAATATTCCACACTACATCTGCCTCATATGCAGTCCAAACGTAATTAAAATCCAGCATAGATGTGATCTAGACTCGATTTTAAACAGCTGAATAAAAACGAGAGCCCGAAGTAATTACACAAAAGAGCCTAATTGGCGTTATTACCGCAGTCCATCGCCTCGAAATAGTAATTCAAAGTAATTACGCGACGTCATTATCGACGGTACGCTCGATGAATTGATAAGGACCTCTGTTACCAGTACCAGACAGTTCGCGCGCATCGTGCGTCATTTAATTGCAGAATGGAAAACGCTTCTGAAATACGCGTTGCGCAACGTCGCGTCTCGTCGTGTCGCGAAAGTAGCCGCGAAAAATGCCCCTTTATCTCGGCACACTCGAAACAGACCGATTTCAAGCGATGAGGCCGCCTCTAATCCCCGTCCACGCGTCTTCGATTTTTACCGCAGTCTCCGTCACGGTCGCGGCGACGGTGCTCGGCTATTGTTCCTCGCCTCTCGACGCCGATGGCCCGGTCGCGTCGCCGTTATTCGCACGTCAGCCTGGAAGTGTCCTTCCTTCTCCCGGCCGCGGGGAGCGAGACAAGAGCCGCGTGCGCGACGCGTGCCAATTTTCTTCGTTACCCTCGAGCTCGTTACATTAGCTAACACTAGCACGTGATGATAACGTGACGATAACACTTTTTTCTTTTTCATCTCCCCTCCCCGGGCAACCGGCGTGGCGGTATCCCAGCGGACGATACCCGGATTCTGTGCCCCGCGATCGGCTAAATTGTTTTCATCTTTTTACGAGCATACTTTACGAGCAAAAAATGTGCCGCTTAATGGGACCATTCTAACGCCGTTTCGTCGCGATTGTGGATGTAATTACATCGTCGTTTAAGCGTCGGTTGGATGGAGTAAGACCGGGGCGGGGGGGGGGGAGGGGAGGGGAAAGAAAGAGGAGAATCTGTTCCGCGAGATTTGCTCGTGGTTTCGTAATTAGCACGCGGGGAATCTTGATAAACATCCTCGCGCCCGTGCCCATCTTGTCACCGCAGATTACTCGTCGAAATAAATTGGGGTGACGATTGCGCCGCGCGATTCTCTCGAGGAGCCCGGCCGTATTGAGATTATCGCGGCGCTGGCGATAAAACGATATTTAGCCGACGGTAAAGTAAATATTTTTCCCCTGCTTCGCGGTGGTGGTCGCGCGGTTTCTCGGAACTTGGGTTAAAGAACAATCCCGCCGAGGAATTTGGAAGTTGCTCCGATTGGGCAGGATAGGAGATAGGAGCTGCGCGAGTATAGAGAAGGGTATCGCGGTTACGCGAGCGACGAGGCACGTGGAGTTCAATCTAGAGCTGTAATTACTCGAGTAGGCGAACTAAGCAAACATGCAAAAAAATTGATAATTTTACCCTATATTTAAGTTTTTATGGATCAATATATGATTATAAGTTAATACTTTAACCTTTGGTTCATAGTTTGAGTAACATTTAAATGAAAACTTGAAGTTATTATACTTTTAAAAACAGCAATGAAAAACCATCTTGCCCCTGCCACGTGGTATGACGGGGTACCGAAAACGGGGCAACACGGTTCCTCTAAATATTTTCACAATCGATGTTAATATGAATTTCTTCTAAATTATTTTCTTCCTACTCTCGGACAGGAGTTGTGGGACCATATTTTTTAAATATTCGACAAGTTCTTCCTCATCTGTTTGCGAAAATACACTCTTAATTGGACCTAATGGTACCTCGTGGTCACTTCATTTCCCTGTTTCAATTCTTGGACATAACGTTCCAATGTTGTTTGTACCCCATTTTGTTGCTTAAAACTTTATCTACAGATTTATTCATAACTTCTTTTAACCATTTTCCTCGTTTAGTTTCTTCTTATATGTTTTTACCATTTTCAAATCCGAATTAAAAGTAACGAAAATTCGATTTAAATTAGAATAGAGAACGATGGCGTTTTTCCGCCTCACATGAACAACCATAATCCGGGGTATGATGGCGTACCCCATCATTCCCCGTATCAAGCACCCCATCCTGCCTTAAATCATCGTTTTCCAGAGACTGGTGTTATTTGTACAACAAATAAAAAAATATTGCAATTTCTAATATTGTGCATTAAAGTAAATAGAATGGGGATTGTAATGCAACAAACGACCTGACTGTTACAATACAATGGCTTCCTTTTGATACTTTCATCAAATGTCTAGCATTTTTCGATTATGGATTTTTTACGATACCCCATCTTACCTCGCTACCCCGTCGTGCCCCCCTTTCCGCCTACTCGTTAGGTACAGCCCTAGTTCGAACTTCTCAAGCTTGCTCGAATACTGTTCACTCGAATCGGCTTGCTTGGTAGGACCTTGTGCTTAATTTTTGCGATACCGGGAGCAATCGTTTTTGTTTTGGAAGAAGAAGACTTGTCGCACGGATCGTTGAACTGAATATTGAAGATGAATTTTGGGTTCATTAATCTTTTGTACACAGGGGGTTACAAAAGTCAGTTAACCGAAAACTTTGAAGTAAAGTTTCTTCATACTTTCTTTTCTTTTGACGATATCTTTATAGCTGTGCTCTCGACATTGGGGGCAAGTTTAATGTGTATTGACGAATGTAAATTGATTCGATAATTAAGAAGAATAAAGAAAAAAGGAAGCATGAGTAAATCTAGAATATATATGGATTGCGGATTTAGTAAAAAGAGTTCGCTGAAAGATTTGTGGACGCTTTTAATTTGAAAGTTACTTTTTTGTATTCTTATATCTTCTGCTTATTAAGGGGGGATGCTCGTGTAACAGCCCCCGAAATTTATGATTTTTTAAAAAAAAAACTATTGTTAATATTGCATTAAACTCTTTTGGGATATAAGGAGGCATTTTTAAACTTGCAGAAATTTTTTCTTTTATGTCGATCCTTCTTATTATTTATTAATTATTGTAAACCTCTTCGACGATGTTGGCGGCAGGTGTAGCACCTGTCACAGTCATCTGATTGCAAATAGAAGAAAATTTTCTTAAAGTTAAATAATTTACACTGGGACTGGACCTAAAATTTTAATTTTAGTTTTTATTTATAATACCTTTTTTGTCGATATAAAGAATAACATGAAAAATATGTTTAAGGAAAAAACATACTTTTTCTTTCAAACGCTATAACTCTTTCACTTTTTCATTTTTTTTTTCTTTAACGTGGACCAATCCCAGCATAAACTATCTAACTTTAAGAAACTTCTATTTTATTTTGTAATCAGATGACTGTGATAGGTGCTACACATTCCACCAACAAGGGTTACATCGTCGAAGAGATGGAAAAGATTCCACGTTAATTAATAAATAATAACAAAGATCGACATAAAAGAAATATTTTCTGCAAGTTTAAAGATGTCTCCTTATATCCCAAAAGAGTTTAATCCGATATGACCAACAGTTTTTTAAAAAAAAATCTTAAATATCAGTAACTTTTGGGGCTGTTAGACGAGAATCCCCCCTTAAGGTAATAGAAAACTCAAAGGAAGTCACGTGTCGTTACATACGAATTTTGGAAATATACTTAGGAGTGTTATACTAGGATCTAGTTATACCATTTAACCAGGTAGGGCCAATGGCGAACCCAGAGCGGTGCCCTGGCACCCCCAAAAGGGTTTTCTCTTGTATTATTGTTTGTTTATGTATGTACTGGCTTTTCTTCTCTTCTCTTTTATTTTACATTAGCTTATTTGTTAACTTTATGAACTGTTCATTTTAAACTAAAGGGTCTTTACCCGTGGAAATAAATAATAATAATAAAAGAAGGGGTTTTGTCAAAAGAAAAGGAAACTGGATTTTACACTTCAAATCAATTTTTATAATCACCCAATGAATTTCATTGAATTTGCATTAAAAATATTTTATCCGTTCAACTCAGCTCCCCCCAAGATTAAATCCTGAATGCGCTACTGGGCGGGGCAGTGAAAAATTACTGGAAACTAAAACTGGTTTTCCTCCATCCTACTCGATGACATTAGGGCAGAATGGAAATCAGCAACGTTTAACATAATCACAGTTATTGCGGTTAACTGACTGTTGCTATTCACTTGAGGCACAATCCTCTTATTTCAGAATAATTGGCTAAAACCTGGCACCTGTATGTTTTTCGTGGTGCTGAATCCGAATATGACGTTATTTTTTTAGTAAAAAAAATCCTACGGTAGTCCTCTTAATAAAAAATCGTTTTTTTTTTAAGATAACTCAAAAAGAAAAGGCCGAAGAATTTTTTAAATATTTTTTTTCGGATTCCTCGCACCAATTTACTTCAAAATCCATGTTAACCTGTTTTTTAACTCTCGGGGTCCACATCTGGACCCCTAGGGCAGGATACCAATTCAACAATTTTCACGTTAACTGCTCTACCGTGTTCGAATAAAATTGTAAATGTTTTCGTCATGTTTCCCCGTGTTAACTTTGAAGTCGTCTATTTAAAAAATTCTCCGGCCTTTCCTCTTTCAGTTATCACAAAAAATAACGGTTTTTCATTAAGAGAACTACCTTAGGATTTTTTTTTACACAAAAAAATAACATCATTTTCGGATTCAGCACCTCAAAAAACATACAGGTGCCAGGTTTTAGCCAATTATTCTTAAATAAGAGGATTTTTCCGTTTTTCGAGTACGATCCAATAATATGAGTAAAATAGGTCCGTTGCAGATATAATTTCCAGGATTTCTTAGTTACTATGAGTAGGGGAGACCGGGGCAGATTGCAACACGGGGTAAATTGTAACATAAGTAAAATCTTCTGAACGACAGATCTGACAACCCACAGCATGCGAGAGCTGCTTGACAATATTAGCACCGTCACTCACAAGGAGAGTATTTTAGGTGTCCGCCTCCGATCATTTTGATTTTTGGATATGTTATAGAGGACCGAAAAATAAGAAATACGTGTTTTTTTAATTTTTCACCGTTTTCATATTTGGGAGGGGGGGGGGGGGGGTGAAAACTGCGTTCAAAGTTAGGGTTGAAAAATCATTTTTGTGGAAAAAATGGACTTTTTGAAAATCTGGTGAGTCCGTCATATTTCGCATTCAAAGACACAAAATTCGGCCATTGACACTATTCCCCTGTCTCTAATAGTTCCCGAGATATTCCACAAAAATGATTTTTCAACCCTAACTTTGAACGCAGTTTTCACCCCCCAAATATGAAAACGGGGAAAAATAAAAAAACACGTATTTCTTATTTTTCGGTCCTCTATAACATATCCAAAAATCGAAATGATCGGAGGCGGACACCTAAAATACTCTCCTTGTCAGTGTAACGAGTATATAGGGGAAAAAAATCAATTTTCCATTGAGATACAGTTATTTACACGTAATTGATATTTTAATCATATTTATACCCCCAAAAAAAATTAATTTTTAAAATAAAATATATTTTTGAACATAATAAAAGTAAAACAAATAAAAAATATATTTTTTTAAATAAATTTAAACACAAATTAATAACAAACACATGAAACAATTATAAAAAAATAAAATCAATTTTTTAAATAATTCGTATTGATAATAAATTTTAAATTATTCATTCTTATTATACATCTTCATTACTATCAGTTGAATATGAAGGAGTTCAAAGTTCAGTGTATTCTAAAACTAATATTCGAGCACAGATTTGCCTAGTTTTTTCGTTTTATTATGCGTATTTTTTCTTATGTGGGAGCACTCGGGAGCAGATAAAATTTATATCAAATTAAAGGGCATAAAAAGAACTAATTATAGTAAAAAAATGAAAGAATCAATATGTTTCGTTTTTTTTTAATTCTCTCCAGAATTTAGAAGATGCGACAAAAAAAGTAATAATTTGCGCCCCCTGGTACGTATCCATATCTTTAAATGCAAGAATTTTTAATTAATAAAACGAAAAAAGGATATATTTTGCTTATTTAAAATCCCACATTTTTATGATCATAATCTTTATATTTGATTAATTTATTAATTTTAATATTTTGTAGGACTTCCGTTGCTGTCTATTACAGCTTGCAGTCTTTTTGGCATTCTTTCAACTAAGCTTTCTAATATATTCATTGGAAAAGTATACCACTTTTGTTGCAGTGCTTCCCAAAATGATTCTTTATTGGTACCCGGACTTAAAGGACAATAAGGTCCAAAGATTCTCAATCGGGTTGAGATCTGGCGATTGTGGTGGCCATTCGAGTTTTTTAATGTTATTTTCGGCAAAAAATTTGGACGCCACTTTTGAAGTGTGCTTGGGGTCGTTATCTTGTTGAAAGATAAACGACCCAAAGTGCATTTTTTCTGCTGACTGCAATCAATTATTGCTTAAAATATTAACATAACTAATACCAGTCATTTTCCCCTCAAATCTGACTAATTTTCCAGTACCCGTTTTAGAGAAGCAGCCCCAAAGCATTATCGAGCCACCGCCGTATTTAATGGTAGATTGGACATTTTGCTTCTTAAGACAGTCTGATACTTACACCCTACCCTTTTTCTTTTTTTTTTGTATTCATTAATTCAAATTTTGATTCGTCAGACCATATAATACTTTTCCAAAATGATAAGGGCTTGTTAAAGTGCTGTTTAGCAAATAGTAGGCGTTTCTTCTGATTTCTAGCATTAATAAAGGGTTTTTTTTTCGCTATATAATTGTTTAATCCGTTTTCATTCAACCTCCTTCTCACGGTTCTTTCGTGTATATGGGCAAGATTGAAATTTTCTTTCACGGCTCGAGCTGATATGGGGGGATTCTTTTTTACTTCCCGAATTATCATCTTATTATCTCCTGGCGATGTTTTCCGTGGTCTACCAGATTTGATTAAATTATTGACTGTTCCATATTTTTTCGTTTATCGCAAATTTTTTTAGCTCCCATCATCGAAATTTCATACTTTTCTTAAATGTCTTTAAACCTTGATCCATTTTTTCTATCTCTAACAACGAGGCGCCTAATATCGACGGATTTTCTATTATTTCCATTCATCTGTGTAATTAAGGATGCACATGATTATTCAAATCAATGCATACATAGAAAGGCAGAGAAAGATCAACAAATGTTTACTAGTTTCTGATGTTATGATATGTTTATGACAATGTTAAAGCTTTTAAACTTACTTTTGTCCGCTGCTGTACTATGGGAAAACAGTCGCAAAAAGAATAGACGTTTTATGTCGTATAGAGTGGGGGGATGCCCCCTGACTTGATCAGTGTTACCAACTTCAGGGAAACACTCTAGTACTAAAGTTACTAATATTCATGTACACCGGTGCCAACTTTAAACTTTCTTTTGTCCGCCACTGTATAAGTTTGAAATGTTCATTTGTGTTCAAATTTGTGTTTGAATTAATAAAACAGTTGCGTTACAATTTACCCCACGTGCTGTTAGTTTTTACCCCGGACTGGGGCACACTGTAACAAAGGTTCAGATTTGTTTAAGACAGTGGTCGGCAAACTCATTAGTCAACAGAGCCAAATATCAACAGTACAACGATTGAGATTTCTTTTGAGAGCCAAATTTCTTAAACTTAAGCTATATAGGTAGGTACACTGTTTATTAACTTAATAAACTTTAATTATAGTTTTCAGTCTTAATTAAACTATAGGTACACTCAATAAAACTCGACATCATACTTAATAATGATCTTATTTATTGATAAAAATTAAATTGTAATCATTTGTGGCAGCCGCACTGGTTTAAGATGAAGCTAGATGTCTAAGTGTCCAAGACATTGTCACGTACTTTCGCGCAATCAATTTACCACATATGTAAGTAATAAAATCACGCAAATTATTTCCTGATTGAGGAAAAAAAAACACTTTCGAGAAAAAACCGTGGAAACTTTTTTTGTCACAATCTGCCCCGGTCTCCCCCAAAAAATATATTCCAAATCAGGAAACTCCATTCACTAGGTACAAGTGAATGTTTACTTGTCAGATACCCAACGAACAAGCCCCAGTAGATTGTCTCTGTTCACATTCCCCAATTGTCAGCGGGCTTTCGACAATGCGTATAGAATTAGCCGGTGTTTGCCGATGGTTGAACAAAAGATTCGAGGGAAGTACGTGCACGTCGTATCTGGTTTATCATTCCGCGAGGGAAACGCGGGGGAGGGGGGGGGGGGGCGGGGGAGAGGGGCGCACAGAAAGCTGACCTTAAACATTGCATTTACCTCGGCGGAGGAGCGTCGCGGTGGAACAATTCGATGCCGCGCGTTGTCACCGCGATACCGAGCCGGAAGCTCCGTACATTTTGCTCGAGGACAGAGTGTCAAAGCTCCTCGATTTCGCCCCGCGCGTTTCCGCGTGCGATCGCTTGCGGTACAACCAGGCCGCCGTTGCGTAACCTGCCCCCATTAATCATCGCCGGTTTCGACTTTGATCGTTGCGAGAGGCAGAACTACAAGAAGTGTGAGGAACAGATTAGCGGGACCCGGGGGAACGAGGGGCAGGGAAAACTTTGCGCCCTGTAACGGTCGCTGCGCGTGTTAGGAAACTCGAGTGCATGATTAATGTAAGGGGTGACCCATGAATGTTGATATGTTCCTACTAGAAATAGTCTGTGAAGATGACTTTTAGTTTTTTTTTTTTTTTACATTAGAGATTAGGGGAGATCACTGATTTAGGATTAATATTGTGTGGGGATGGAGATTGGTTAATACTTGACCTAGAATATTTTCCCAGCCGAGATGATTTTAATTCTTAGCTCACTGTAAGAGTTGGAACTTGGGTGGGGGACGTGTACATGGTGTCAGGGGGTTTAGAGAAGCGAGGGGGAAATGTTTAGACAATTGTTCTCCTGTGGGTGAATTAAGGATGTATCGGACGTACAATATCAGACAAAAGTATATGAAATTTGAAGTTCTTGAATATCTACGTCTTATGCATAGTAAATCTAGATGTAAGGAATTCGAACGACAGTTGGAGTCTTATTTTTAATCCTAGCAAGGTATTTTTCACTTTACAAATGCTTTCTCAAGCATTATTTGCTAAACTTTTGCCAGTGAAAATGCCCAGAATTCACCATTTTCGCAAGTTATAATTTGTTTCTTTAAAACGGTGTAGTGAAAACAATTGAAACTCGGCAGATATTTTCATCTACCCATATACTGCATGTACAAAAAAATTGAAAACGTTGGCACTATTTCTGCAACATTTTTTCAGATGGTTTATCCGTCAAGATCGTCTCTTTCCATAAGAGTACGTGTAAAATCAGTGAAAATTAAAATTGTTGTAACTCAATAACCGTTTAGTGAATTCGTTTAAAATTTTTGGATCACATCAGGAAGATTAAAAAGAACAATCTCACAAATTTTCATCAACTTGGCACTATTTTGAAAATAGGTCCAATACATCCTTAATTGTGATGTAGGTTTTGGATGACACCAATTTTGATTAATTGTGGAGGGATGGGGTTGGGAGTAGAGACTCTGGTTTTTGAAACTTCCCCTATTGGCCAAGAAGATTATTTCTCTAAACTCATAGTACATATTTAATAGAGTAGAGTGAGGTTTAAGAGTGCGCACTTAAAGTTTCGACTTCCCTAAAATCCTTGGTATTATACTGATACTCATATCATTGTGTAAGAAGTCGTACAAAAAAATCGCATAAATAAATAAGGAAAGAATTTTTTTAAATTAAGTTAAAGTATTAAAAACAGGAAGATTGCATTTTCAAACTATTAAAGCACGGTGAAATTTTTTTCAAAAGTATACATGAAGATTTCGATGGATTTACCCAAATCTTTGTCGAAAACAGTGAGGAACACGTACTTTACAAAAGTGAATAAATTGATAATTATTATGATTTGCACTTATGTAAAATATTAATTATATCATAAAAGCTTTTACTCTTATGAAAAAATAGCAAAATGAGCACTTCTGGAACGTTCTCGTATTTTTTAAAGTGAAGACACTAATGTGACCCTCAGTGTTTCTTCTGTAACTGCTAAACCTAACCTTCTCTTTTTTTTCTCAGAAAGAAACGGAACACTAGGGATTGCTGGGAACGCTATTAAAAAAAGGCCCCGTAATTGGGGGCATAGTAATACGGACAACGCATTTTTCAGGGCACAGTAATTGGGACAAAAACGTGTATTTTTATTTAAATTAAAAAAATATGAAGTATTAACATTTTCAACCCGAAAAATGCCTTAATAAATAGAAATTAAAAAAAACAACATAAATATTCACTAAGCAAAATTAAAGTAAGAGAAGTCAGTAATTAATTAATTCGTGAGTAAGTCGGCGTCGAAGCATTGTAATAGGGACAGCTACCCTATCGTAAACTGGGGGAACATTGGCAGGTTTTTGTAACATTTTGTTATACATATAATATCAAAATTAACATTTTCATATTTGCTTTAAATATTCTATCATAACACTTCATCTTTTATGATTGTACTACAAGTCTGCAAATGCATAAAATTTTTGTCCGTTTCCTTTTTTAATATACTGCTCGACACTATGTTTTGCCGATCGGTCACGCGAAAAGTTGAAAGAAATTCATGTAAAGTAAATAGTGTATCAACTGATCCATTGGTGGCATTGTTGTAAATTATCAGTTATTAGTTAGAAGAAGATGGCTTATTGTTTCAAATTTAAGAATCGGTAAACAAGTGACTATTCAAAGTCAAAGAAATGTGTCGCAATAAATTAGCCCTCGTTATAAGTTTTCTAAAGTCGTATGTAAATTACGTGTATTGAAATTGTTTTTTCTGTCCTATTTACTTCTTACATGATTTTTAAGAAGATTGTATGTGCCTTTTCTTGGACATTTATTTTTCAATTAATGTACACATAATTATATATTCGGTAAAAAATAGTGTCGAGCAGTATACATGTTAATTTTAACTGCCAATGTTCCCCCAGTTTACGGTAACGTATGATGAGGTGTTTATCGTCAATTTGAAGTGCCCAGGTTCTCTGCTTGTTAACTAGGGAACACGAGTAAAAGTTTCATAATTACTGCTACACAGACAGTAAATACACCATCATCAGGGAATAAGTAGAATTCATCGCAAAGGGAGTGATCCTAGCATCTGTTGTTGGAAACGAGTTAATTCTGAATAAAGATAATACTTAAAAAAAAATTTTATGTTAAACGACTTTATTAAAAATGCACTAAAAAAACTAAAAAATAAATCATTTCTTATACCACAATTTCGATGGTGATGTGTCACTTTAAGTAAAATCGTTGGCCGACTTGCCAACCGATACTTTAACTTCTGGGTGCACATGGTGTCCCACGATTTTACTTAAAGTGACATATCACCATCGAAATTGTAGTATTTTTAATAAAATCGTTTAACATAATTTTTTTATACACATTTTTTTTATTATTGACTTTTTAGTGTCTAAGTTTTATTTGTGGTTATAGGCTGATTTCAAGTCGTTTGAATATGTTTTTGGTTGTATTTATTGATGACCGGGTAATGTTTTAAACCCCTCGGGGTTTTTTGATCATAATTTTGTATTGTTATCCAAACTACGTACTTTTTAAAATCGCATAACTTTTTTTAAATTAATCGAAACGACTTGAGTTTTTTTAGAAACTAGAGGGATTAATTTGCTAAGTGACGTATTTCGCCGTTACGAAAAAAATACACTTGGTCGGAATAGCACAAGAAAATAGTAAAGGTAGATTAAAGTAAGTTGAATACATGCCTAAAATTTCATCAAAATCGGTAAACGTTGCTCTGAGCTATAAATGCTTAAAGATCGCAGAATCAAGTCGAAAATCGCTGATTTCGTGAATTTTGCGATTTTCATTACAGGTGCATAAAAAAAGTTTAAAAAAAACGACCTTTACTATTTTTGTTTGCTATTCAGACCAAGTGCATTTATTTCAAAACAACGAAACACGTCACTTGGCAAACTAATCCTTCTAGCTTCTCAAAAAACTGAAGTCGTTTGGATTTATTTTAAAAAAGTTATTCGATCTTAAAAAGTGTCCGAACATTTTCGTTTCTCACTGTACGCCTTCAAAGTTTCAAGTCCATTGGATAGTTGGAAGTGGGTTAAAATTGAGTTTCTAGATTTGAACCAAATATACAAACATACAAGAAACAAACAAACAGATGATCGAAGCTGAATAAAATCATTTAAATATATAAAAAAAAATTGTATGTTAAACGATTTTATTAAAAATGCACTAAAAACTAAAAAATAATTCTTTTCTTGTACTGCAATTTCGATGATGTTTTTTCACTTTAAATAAAATCGTGGAGCAGAGTATCTCACAGCAAATTCATTTCGACGCTTGATGCTGTATTAAGTTGATTCATATTCTGTTATGAAAAATCCTGCTCCACGATTTTATTTAAAGTGAAAAAACACCATCGAAATTACAGTACAAGAAAATAATTATTTTTTAGTTTTTAGTGCATTTTTAATAAAATCGTTTGACATAAAATTTTTTTTTACATATTTTTTATTTTCTAGTTTTTAGTGTTTATGGATTTACATTTCGCTTTGTGGTTATGGGTTATATTTATTGATGACGCTCGGAGTTAATTTTTTTAAAAATATTGTATTGTCATCCAAACTACGCACGCCTGCAAAGTTTCAAGACAATTGGATAGTTGGAAGTGGGTTAAATTTGAGTTGCCAGATTTGAACCATACAAACATACAAACAAACAGAGTATCAAAGCTGAATAAAATTATTTAAAAAGACATCATAGAACCTAGTATCTACCCACAAACTATCCACGCTCCTACACCCCTAACACTGATTCATTTTCACCCCACCCTCTTCACCATGCCCCTCGCATTTCTCCCTGCATTATGCATTAGCCATTAGCCACCTACAATAAACCACCCGTTCACCTCCAACCAACACTATCATCCCCAGTGGTGTTCGCAAGAAAGCTAAAAACTCATCTCTTAACCAGTCCGCATAACAACCTTACTACCACACTTCCCGCATTATATTAGTAATCACCGTCCTATTCTGGGCAACCCCCTAATCTGCGCGATACAAGAGCCCCACTTTTCCTTAACCCTTCCCCTGTTGTTCGCCGCCGAGAATCTTGTTATGCGGATGGTGCGTGCGGGCGCATGCCACGCGAGCAATCTCTATCGCCGCGAGGTGGCGCGGTGGGTAGCCCGGCACACTCGCTCCCCATACGATCGCCGCGTGGAGAGGCGCCGCGATAGAGCTAAATATCGGCCGGGTCCACAGGGGTCAGGCCTGCTCGCCGTTGCCGCGAGTTCGCCTCCGAGGCGACCTTGGGACCGTGCCGATTGATTTCGCGCGGAACGCCGCCGAAGGACGAAAGAGTTAACAAATGGTCGTCGATCGCGCGTCACCGGCATAGTAGCCCGGTTATCTGTCGCGTGTGTGTTGACAGTCGAGCGCCGGTACAACGTGTACAGCTGGACGCGACGCGGACTGCGTACGTGCTGTCCCATTAGCGTGTTATCCGGGAATTACGGGTGATAACCGAAGGGGCGGGGGGGGGGGAGGAGGCGGACGGAGGTGGACCAGAAGAGGGAGAAGAAGGGCAGAGAGAGAGAGGGGGGGGGGGCGGGGGTGGAGGCAGATAACCCTGATCGTCTGTCATGACACGCGACGATGTAAACGCGGGAGGGCAAGGCAAAGGCGGGTGGAGGGGAGCGCCGGGCACGAGGGAGGAAGGCGAACGGGACAGCAGCTTCTGTTTACGTGGTGGCGGCGTGTGGTGGTGGTAGCGGCGGCGGTGGTGGTGGCGATAGTGATACCGTGCACGAGGAGTAAGCCTAGCCGCCGGGTGGCGAAAAGGTCGCGGCCCCGTCATTGATACGGTAGCAGAGAGAGCGCACTTTGGACCAATTCCTAGCCACGGCTAACTCGAATAAACTCAGGGGAACGCGGCTTCGTCACTTCAGTGCTACTTCGGCCACGCACCGCGGCACACTCAAACACCGAACAATCAACGCCACCACCCCTCTCTCTCTCTCTCTCTCTCTTTTTCTCTCTCTCTCTCTCTCTCACTCTCTCGCTCTCTAATTTCCACCATCCCAATTAAAACCACTCTTTCACTATCTACCTACTTCATTCTCGTACCTCTATTCCGTTTCAATCTCGCCGCTCCGCATTTATTTTCTCACATCCACGTCCCGGTTCGTCCGGCTCTGTGTTCATTCCCGGGCGCTGCGAACCGCCCCCGCGACCAGGCGAAAGGGCACGCATCCCCGCGCCTAGGCGGTTCGCCCCCCCCATCGGAGGCCCCCGGCGGACGGAAGGCACCTCGGCACAGACGTCGAGGAAGAGGCGAGAACACGCGCGGGGCCCGTTAAAGAGGCGAGCGGCAAACGCGGACGGCTTGGTGTTCACGCGGCGCTCGATCAGAGATTGACTAGCCCAGTCGAGACGGTCTCGGCGGTTCTCCTTCGACTTCGCATAGGCGCGCACGTGATCGCACGTGACGCAGCTCGCGGTCTCTAGAGCCGCGCTACCGAGCGGCGCCCGACAAAGAGGAGAGACGGTCGCGCGACACCGACGATCGCGGTGTCTCCTCGTTTCCGCGGCACAGGCCACAGACAGCTGATCAGAGAACACGTTCGAAAATGTCTACAGAACCGGGCTTCACCTCCAACGGGAGCATGATCGTGGTGAGCAACAGGTTGCCGTTCGTGCTCAAGAGGAACGAGGTGACCGGCAAGCTGGAGCGCAAGGCCAGGTTAGTACGCCGCCCGTGGGCGGGAGCTTTTATTCTTTACTTCTTTCCTTCCTCTGTTTTGTAAACACCGTGGCGGTAAACAGACAGCTTAACACTCGCAGCTTTACGCCTGCTAGAATAATTTCATGCCAAGGTTTAAGTATCACGTTGGCATCGCTGACGCTGCCAACTCGAGAATCCCGATTTCAATGAAACTACGCGTGAATGTGGGGCACGTCGGAGTTACCGAGGAGCGATTCTTTTTCTCCCGCGGAAATTCACTGTGGGAGTGTGAAACGCTTTTCTGTTTCTTTAATGTCACTTTATTTTTCTTGTGGTAGTGTCACAGAGAGTAGAGCAATTATCATGTTTAAAGGTTTGTTCTATCTCGCACCGTTACAAGATTATAATATGCGTGATAACTTTAAGGGCCCATTTCACCCCTCCGGAGTGAATTTCTGCAGAAAAAGAAAATTGCTCTTTGTGTACTGCAATGTGCTCTGCAGTCACGCGCAGTTTCATTAAAATCAGCAGTTTTGAGTTGGTAAAGTTCTCTTGTGAGCTATTCTAGCAACTCTCCAGTTGTGGGATATCAATTTTTAGATAAATTCTTCGCGATGGATGTATCTTATTTTTCTTAACGTTCACGGTTTAAGCTCTCTTTTGACCGCTACGATACGTGTTGCTGGCGCCCTTTCAGAGAGGATACTTGTGTGCTTCGTAACTGGTATTCATTTATTCTTCGTTTTTTTTCTGTTTTATTAACTATCTGACTTTGCAAGTGGAGTGCACGAATGCATACACGTGACATGTTTAGTTTCGTGTAAAATATTGTTTGAATTCCTTGCTCTGATAAGTTGTTACTGATTTGAATGAAGTGAATTGAAGTGAACGAGGGGTTGAATGAAGTTCGAGTCACTGGTTTTGTTGAAATAATGTATCGAAAGCGTGGGGTGGAGTATTTAAAATTTGGCTAGAAAATTGACGTCAAAATTTCGTTTCCAACAATTTCTATAGAAGACTATACATTTTAAGTTAAATTGATAAGCAGGACGAACCTTTCAACTCGATTTTCTCGCGAAATAGTGTATCCTATATTTGTTTGACACTTTATTATACACGGTATGCAAAATGTTAAGTCAAATCAAATTGTGATCGAAACACGTTCGTTTCCCTTGTTACATCAGGAATTGAGAGCAAAAATGGCCCACATTTTTTGCGAAATTCAATTAATAGCAATAATGTATTGCAATATAAAATAGGAAAAATATTTTACGTGAATACATCTTTAAAATCGAAATTGTACTGGGGGAATGCATGAAAAGTCTAGCGTTGCGAAAATCGTGACAAAAATGGGTACTAATGTTTCGTCTTATAACTTCGAAACTAAAAGCAACATCCAAACAATAAATATAGCGTCACGTAGACAAAGGATGTCGGTACCTGAGGTGACCTCGGGACCGAGTGCGTAACCGCAACGAGCGTGGGTATGGGATCCGCAATATGTAAATAATGACAGAATTGTAACGTGCCTGGCGGGCTTTGGGTCTAGTATAACTTTGGAATGCGTCGAGTGAGAACTGCGAAATCGGTGTCATTCGAAAGTGAGTTTCAATAATGAATAAAATAATCCTTCAATATTAATATCAAACTTACTCCTTCAATGTCAATATCTAACTTCAATATAATCGTTCAAACTTACTCTGTCTACTTCATTCATACCACAACCCAACATCAAGGCCGAGTATTCACACACAAAAATGTGTTTTCTGTCCCCGACACAACCTACCCGAGTTTTTTCAATATGGGTTAGTCCGTTTTTGTTCTCAATGCCTCGAATATAGTCTGCAACTGTAAGTGCAGAACAGGAACGTTTATTTAAATCTATTGCAAGTTATGAAGACCTCAAATTTAAATAATATTCTACAATAATACTAGAAACTTGAAATTCAAAGCCAAGATGGATTGAGCATGCCAATATTTGTCACACTGTTGAAAATAATTAGAGGACCATTTATTTGATACCTACTTTGAAACAATAGAGTAGGTGATTTAATCTTTCAGCACCACGTGGCTCACTTACGTATTTCATCTCCAGTGATTTACATAGTAATTCCATTGATAGGTCAATTAATTGTAATAAATAACTTTTCCATTGTTCGCACGTAGCTAAAGATAACTAGAGAATTTTCTATTTACATAATTTTACCATTTATTACGACGTTTAGCTACGTTGGAAGTGAAGTTCCCTATGCTGCATAATGAGCCCTTGAGAATTAGTCTGTTAAGTCAATAAAGGTTGAAAATTGAGTTGCCTCTGCGTACACTGCTGTTCCTTGCCTTAATGCTTTACAACGAGGAAAATTGGCTTGCATCACTCTCGTGCTCGCGCGCGAACCATTTAATAAGAATATTACTTATTAAATAGAATAAAATATTCAACATTCAATATTAAACAGAATTCGATATTTGCTTCTTCAGAATTATTCAAACTCGAGCGTTTAATCACCTAGAAAAATCTACTTCCCCCTTCTTTCTATGTTTAAACGGCACTCTGCAATGGTTGATAAAAAAGTCATTGTTAATTGTGACTTAGTAACCGATGCCCGCCGATATTGCGCTACCCGTGTTTATTTATGGTCGGCGAAAAAATAGTTCGCGATTACACATCGTGCGTGTCACTCCGTCGAAAAGTTCGCTGCTGTATAGTGCGATGGCGGTGTCGAAATTCTTCGTAAGCACACGCTCGTATATACAGAACGGCCGTGTCGATATTCTGCTTCGATGCTACCGAGAAACCCGTTCTCAGGCGCGTGGCTTGCTATTTTGTGATCCCAAAAAATAGTCCGGTCATGCTAGCATCGATATTATTGCGTGTAATTACGCTGCCTTTTTAATTGTTGCGTCGGCTTGCTTTATTGGTTGCATTCGTGTCGGATGATCGAGCTTCCGTTAGTAGTAGGTGACTAAATTTAATCGAAGACTTATTTTATAAAACTGAGGATAGCAGTGGTAGATTTAAGGAAAATGGACCAGGTGGCAAACGTTCTGGGACACCCTGTATACATAACGGAATTGCAAATAAATGTGGTATGAGAATTATGGGAAACAAAAAAGAATATTGGGTTTGGATAAAATTATATTTTTTTTTTGGAAGTTGGGTACGACCTCAGGCGGCAATCGGTCGCACTGGATGGTAAATACTTTAAAATTGAGGCAGTGCGAGTGACAACGGACCAACCCATATTAAAAATTTTATTTTTTCTATTTTATATAATTAGTAGAGCCTATTGGAATACGTTATTGTTACTAACTCAATTTTGAAAAAAATGTGGGTTAGTTTGTTGTTGCTCTCACTGTCTCGATTGCAAGTGCAAATCGAATGGTCGATAGAGTTTATGAAAGCAACCGTGTTCTTATAAAATAAGGTGACCATTTTTTTCTTGGAGTTTCCGTGGACATGAGATATTTTTTTTAGGGACCACATCTACTTCTCGTAGACTTAGTCACACTGTTGCCTAATTAGTAGAATTTTAATAGCAAACTCGTGGCTTCAGTTTCACATTGATTATTTTGTAATACAGAATCGGGGACTATTATCTAAAAATAAGTTAAATTAAAAATTTAAAAAAAACCCTGACACAAAAAGATCGGTTTATTAACCGAAAAAGTAAATTACGAAAACTTTAAAAAGTATGAATTAACTTATTATATTAAATTCTTTATTTCTCTGTTATAGGTAGTTTAGTCCCAACATATTATATTCAGTTTTCTGAACATCTAAGTTTGAAACTCAGCTATTTTATAATCTTTATTTCGTGTTCTTGTAATATTCCAGAATGCGTTAGGGACTGCTGTGAAATGTTAAAAAAAAATTAAGAATGGGGGTTAAAAATCAGGACAAATGATTACCTTAAGTTCAGAATTGGGGACAAAATCTTACTCGTCCTCGGAAATTGTGGACGAATGGTCACCTTATAATATAAAAGCAAGTTCACTAATCATTGCAAAGCTTAAGCATCCACAATAATTTAAAAAATGCCCCTTTAACGCCCCTTTCTCACCATTCAGATGGCCCCCAGGCAATTCTTCACCGCTTTCAAAAAAATATCAATCGCGAGAATACGCAGAAAAGTAGATATTTACTTAACACAAAGCGTTAAGACAGATTCTCCAGTTTCTAAAAACAGTCCTTCCCATATTTAAACAAAATCGAGCTAACACAATAAAATTACTAGCCAATTTCAAAAGAAAATGCCCCTCCACCAGGCCAGGTTTGTTTACATTCTTGCTTTTCGCGTGGCACCACCAGCTCAGCCTCGATAAGCGCGGATTAATCGCGGGTGTGACAACAACCACGCGCGGCCCCTCGAAATTCGGGAGCGCGTACAGCTCGCGATAGGATCTCCGCTGTCCCTGTCTCCCGTGCGCGCTCTTTCCGGATACGGGCGGGTTTATCTGTCGTGGTGACATAAGTAGAAATCTTATCTGTTTATTTACGTGAATCACGGTATCGTCCGTTGATACCGAGCGTCCGGTAAATAAAACTGTCGTTTCGCTAAGTCAGAAAATAGAAGCCCTGCGTGACCGTTAATTGAAACGAATCGATCGGCCCGGCCGAGGGGGAAATAAAATGGAGACCGGGGCTCGCAATCACGGTCGGTAGAAAGTAGAAAATAACACGCGTAATGTGCCAGTTCCTTTTCAGTGGGGTTTGTCAATCTAATCGCCTCCGCGGAATATAAAGTCCGCTGCAAAAATAGGAATATTGCTGAGAGTGCACGTGCCCCGCCCACCCCCTCCGGATTCTCCCGCATATAGAGGGTACATGCGCAACGTTTGATCACTCGAGAAACATGATTAAAGACCGGGCTCCGTAAACAGACACCGAAGATAATCGCCCCGCGATTCGAACGGGGGGCTCTCGTTTAAAAATCCTTCCCCCCTTGGACCCGACCCCCCCCCCCCCCTCCCTCCCACGGTGTGTTTTATTTCACACGGTCATCGGTGTATCCACGGCGGATGCAGCCGAACGAAATCACGAGCATTGGTAAACAAGCCGGGATGGAAATAAGAAAAGTGTCACCGCGCGACGATAAACAAGTTGCATCCGCGATAAAGCGGTATCGGTCGCCAGGGAACAACAATTCTATCTAAGCTCTCCGCATGACATCGGGGATTGCAGGGGTTGGTGGTTAAATATCCATATCTGTGGGCGAGCGTCTTTTAAATGCGTAGGAATCGCGGTCGATGATAACGATACCAGACGGAGCATGATATGAAAATCCCTACGGAGGAAAATCCCCCGTGGATCGGGCCCGTACCGTTTCGTAATTATTTATCGGTGGAGATCGATGTCAGCGGCGAGGGACTTCCGAGGTACGGCGAGTGAAATTTCAATAAGCGATCCTCAAAATTCAGGAATTTTTACTTTGAATGCATTTTGTTTAATGCTCACTTTTGGCGATTCTACGTTGCTGTTTTCCGCGCTTTCGCGCAGAAGAAATTAACAGAGAGAAGGGTTTATGGCAAATTATGTAGGAGCGAAATTCGTGTTGTATGTTTATTTAATATATATGTATATATTAAATTATTATCGTTTCTATTGGAAAAATTAGGCAGCTGTTTAGGGTGTAAAGTTGGCAAGCGGAGCAAAATGGTCTTTTCATCTCTTGGCATTTTTTTAAATAAAGTTTCAAATGGAATATTACAAATTGTACTTCTTAATGTTTTAAGGTACGCATAAAAATTCAGAGGTCATAAAAACACTCAAATAAATGTATTACATTTATTATGAACATTTATTTGAACTTTACATGTATTACATTTAATTAAATAATAATAATAATAATAATACATTTATTTCAGCTTTTTTATGACTTTACTCTGAATGTTTATTCGAAGCTTAAAACATTTATAGTACAACTTGTAATATTCCATTTAAAACTTTATTTTAAAAAATGCCAACAATGGAAAGACCATTTTACGCCCCTTGTCAACTTTGCACCCTAGGCAGCTACGTAATTTGGGTAATCGCAATTGGGTAAGTCTCGCTTAGGGCGCAAGAAAGGCTCGAGTCGGGCCTTAGTTTAAAATATGTCAAATATATGGCCAAGTTAATTTAAAATATGTTAACCCTCATCCGCCCCTTGTGTCAGTGCACGTTGAGATAAATGTAAAACAGCATTATGCCCTGTAGATCGTTTTATTATATGAGACATTGACAGCAAAAACAAACTAACCCACATTGGAAAAAAATTAATTTTTCCTATTTTTTACCAACTTCAAAAAGGAGGAAGTTATAGATTCGACCCGTTTGTATTTTTTATATATTTTTTTATGTTTGCATCAACATTGACCCAATATTTTGCTAGTTCTGGTTAATAATAAAGACTATTGTCACCTAATTATTATTACTTTATGTACGTACGCGCATATCTCCTCAGCATGTTGTGTCAATATATGTATATAAAACTAAAAAGTTAAATCTAAAAAAATTTACAACAAAATTAAAACCGACTTCAAAAAAATAAAATTGCACTAAAAAGTAAAAAATAACTTTTTCCCTTATTTCATCTACGACTCTCATATTTTTTAAGTCGGCACCTCATCAGTTGCACTGTGAAAATCTGGCGCCGACTTAAAAAATATGAGAGTCGTAGATTAAATAAAGGAAAAAAGTATTTTATACTCTTTAGTGCAATTTTATTTTTTTTAAGTCTGTTTACATTTTTAAATTTTTTTTTTATATTAGCACACCGTATTGGAATACATTATTGCTACTAACTCAATTTCGCACAAAATGTGGGTTAGTCCGTGTTTGCTCTCAATGCCTCATTTGTGAACGATGTGACCAATCGCATGCCTGAATACACAGAAACTTCATTTTTGTTTGCAATAAAATAATTCGCGAGGTCATCTATTTATCTTCTCATTATATTAATTTTTTACCATCGTGTAAATTTGACACCAAACGGCAAATTAAATTGTGAAACTGAGGGACGGACGAGGGTTAATATACCTGCAATTCTCATTCGTCACTGTCTTCGTCTTATTTCGAAACCATTACCCCGAAGTGTTTGATAAAACAGTCGCGCTTAAACGAATTTCGCTGACTGTGGTGATAAGGGACCTGTCTCGCGCGGAAGAGATACGATATTTCATTCATTAGGTGCCGCACGAGTGCCACGTGCTTCCCGCGTGTTTCCGCGTCGCTCGTTACGTGCGCTCTCGGTTTAATATATTACCGCGGTTGTCGTAGCCCGGCTTTGTGTCGGCTTGTGCTGTAAGTGTCGTGGAAAAACACGATGCTCGCCGGCGTGCGGCATTGATTGCCGTTCGAAATCGGATGCGTCGGTGTCGTGTACGCGCGATGCACATTGCGCACGGTGGCTGCTGGGAACTGATGCCTTCGTAACTCGAGGCGACGTTATTAACATGTGGGAGATCGATGTTAGATCGGGAGCATTATGTTGCTTAACCCTGCTGCGACCTTCGGCTCCGTTATAAATGTAACGTAATGTCAAAGAACGAGGAACAATATTGTTATATAGTCTCCAATTATATTGCTCTCGAAGTTGGAAACATTCTCGGAAAAACATGGGCGGCTTGGGAAAGCACCGAGGGAAGTAGGTGGGTTAAAGAAATGAGAACACGAGTGGGGGTAGGAAAGATCCGAGGGTCGTAGTAGAGTTAAAGAATTGAAAACATGATTGGTTCGAGGAAGATCCGAAGGACGTAGGTGGGATAAAGGGATGAAAAGACTGTTGAGTGAAAACAGAGGTGGTGTAGGGCTGAAAGGATTAGAGGTTCTTCTACTTCAGTTATCTTGTTGTTTAGTGAAGGGTGTAATAGGTACTTTCAGTGCAGCAAAGTAGTGTAAGGTAATTCTAATAAGTTACTCATTCTATAATATGAGAAATATTGAGAAATAGATCTTGTAAAATAGTTGGGGGATTATTTCTCTGGTGTGTGAGCAAACGAGTATTAGTTAGAATTATGAATTTTGCAGGGAGACACTTAGAATATTTAAAGTGCTATGTAAGATCAGATGTTAAATTTTGAACGTGAAAGTTGATATAACATATATGTTAAAAGAAACTTTTATTTTTAACTCTCGCTTGTCACACTGGGTCAAAATGGCCCATAATTTGACTCTCAGGTAAAATATTTTTGAGGTATCATTGAAAATGGTGCTACTGTTTAAACATGCTGACACTTTAAATGTTAATTTTCAACGATGAATGTAAATATACATTCATCGTTGAAATTCGATATAACGAGGTTTTAATTTCTTTTGATTTAAGGGGTTTAATTTTTGTTTCTGTTTTTACAATAATAATATCTGGATTAATTGCTAATTTTGAGTTTGATTTGAAGAAGATTATTGCTTTATTTACATTAAGTCAATTGGGGTTTATGATAAGAATTATATTTTTTGATTTATATGATTTAGCTTATCGCAAAAATTCTGAGATAAAGTTTGAACATTGTAGTATTCTACAATGTTCAAACTTTATCTCAGAATTTTTGCGACTTAAAGTTGCAGATAGTTTTTAAACAGTGGTTGATTGAAAATTGGCTTGGGTCGAATCGACCCAGGGATCGGCGGGCTCCAGCTACCGCTGATGGAGGGGGAAACAGCTACAGGAGCAGTGGTTATGCTGCGTGAACTGCACCTCTTGTAGGTGTTTCCCCCTCCATCAGCGGTAGCTGGAGCCCGTCGATCCCTGAATCGACCCAGTGTGACAACTACGTTCGAAAAAATAGTTGTGACAACCGACGGTTAACTTTGATTCACGGAAAAGAACAAAACAGAGATTTATTTCAGTCAGCTTCTTGTTCAGCGAAGGTTCTGATAGTTAAAAAGTTCTGGAACACTGCGCAGAGCGATTCTAGGAATTTGAAAAGCTTATAGTTATTATTTAACAATAAGTAAGTGCAGATGGAAGCAATTAGCAGAGAAAGATGGTGTACTGTTCTGACCATATTCTTTTCGCAAGTGCCTCTGAAGGGAATCCGATATATTTTCTGTTTCACAAATCAATTCAAGTAGGGACGTTGAGAATTAATAGGCTACCGGATGCTTTGGTCCCAAAGATAGCACGATTGCACACTTGCAACTTGATAATAATGATAATGTCACTCGAGATCCAATTCAGTTACAAGTACCTGACAGTAAATCTTAAACACGGATGTAGCAGACATGTCGACAGTTCCTGTTGAATATTTGAATAGTTTATCGCTCCGGTACCAACTATAACATATCTCGTAAAATATTTCCTTTTCATCATTCCTAAGGGGTCGTCCTTAAATTACGTAAGGCTTTTTTTTTGGGGGGGGGGTCGCGAATTTCTTACGTTTTCTTACAAGGGAGAGGGGGGGAGTCAGGTAGCGTCTTACGTAATATTTTTTAACCTAATTTTCAATAAATACAAATTCTATCATTAATTTTCCAGAAAAAGTTGTTTTAGTTTGCATTTCCCGAAACCGAGTAGAATGAATTATTTAAACCTTTAAAAGAATTTTAATAACTGAAAAAATTCAATGTAAAAAATATTACGTAAGAAGGGGGTTGCAGTATCAAATCTTACGAATTCTTATACTGGGGGGGGGGGGAGGGGGAAAGAAATCGCGAAAATTACCCTTACGTAATTTAAGGACGGCCCCTAACATAGTACTCTTACACACGCAGAGAAAAATCAATTTTTCTATCAATAATTAAATTAAGTCCCTAGACCCAGCCTATAGACCATTTAAGCTAATTAAGATACTTATTCAAATGACTACTATTCAAATGACTTCTATTCGAAAGCTCCAATACCCCTCCACAAGCTGCACATTACTCCTTTCAACTCCCGTATTTAGTTACACTTTGCAAATCGATCCAAAATCACAATTCTCTATTACACTACTAGTATTCCAAACAGTATAGGAAAAGAGGTGGTATAGTATATAATATGGACCAGTGTGGTTTTCGAAATCCCACATTTTGCACTGTGTTAAAATAAATTGTACCTTTTCAACGAGTTTATTTTGCATCCACAGATGAATAATCTATATATATATAAAACTCAAAATATGTACGTACATTTGTTAGGTAAATGTTTCTATACCGTAACGTATCCGCACAGAATTTGGCATGAATATTTTTCGACATATATCTAGAAAAAATACTGTGGGGTTTCCCCAACCCCTAAAGCCCATCCTCTCTTATGTCTGTATATTCCCTATTAACTCCTAAACCCATTAACCGATCTGGGCCAAGTTTTGTATAATTACTCTCTAAAACACTGCGGAAAATATAGGCAACAACGAAATCTGAATATCCCACCCTTTCCCCCTTATTTCACCGTTGTGACACTTTGTGATAATCAAAGTTTTACCCGGTCAACCAGATGCGGTAAATTTTTAGGGGCGGCAAATTTGGGGGGGGGGGGGTGGCAAATTTTGGGGGATGGAAATTTTTGGGGGTGGCAAATTTTGGGGGGGGGGGGGGGTTGGCAAATTTTGGGAGGTGGAAAATTTTGAGGTGCGACAAATTTTGAACGAAAGAAATTGGGAAGGTTTAAATACAGGGACTTAAAACAACTTTAAAAACGAGTCACATATGTATGTGAATTGCTATATTGATTTAATTTTGAAATTGCCTCAACTCTCTTAAATAAAAATATTTTACGATATTTCGCGGAAACGGCGGCAGACGCTTGCTAGCCTAGTGGCGTTAAATCTACAAATCCCCCCCCCCCCCCCCCCCCCCCGCACCCTTACCGGGTACTTAGTGGCAGCTTTAAGAAAAAAGGCCCAGGTGGTAGACGTTCTGAGGGGCCCATTTTGTCCGGAAAATGAGGAGGTAGTTTACTAAAAGGGGGCAAGTGTACAGGAAAGTATAGAAAAAAATATAGTGCTTGGATAAAATCATAATTTTTTTTTTAAGACAGGGCCCTGGGGGGCCTTCTGAGCAGTGGCCCTTCTTCGGGAAAATAAAGCGGTTGTTTACTGAAAACAAGTTCAGTGTAATAATACAGAAAAAAATATAGTTTCGATAAAATCATAATTTTTTTAATGTTGGGGTCCTGGGGGGGGGCCCAGGTGGCAACTGCTCATCGGCCACCCCGTTAAATCCGCCACTGCGGGGACTTTAAGTTAATACACGATAAGAGACACGTTGGCTAACACTGCCCACGATTGTTGATTGCAATACGCACATTTAAAACGAATTATTTTCTCTAAAACAAAAAAGTGCAGGTAATTGCCCCAGTTGTTGATCAGTTAGTAGGAGGTCGAAATGTTTTTAATTAAAAAATTTATGTAAATGGACCAAAATTAATTCTTTTTCCTTTAGCAGTTAATTTTAACATTAATATAGATAATAGCAAAGTAAAAAAATAGAATCTATATATGTTTAAATGTGGAAATTATAATTGAGATAAAAAATGTCGATCACTAAATTACGGTCAGAACTAGTTGTCGATCAGTAATTGCTCTAAGTAGTAGTCGATCAAGAAAAGAGAGGTTATAAAGAAAACTTAAAATCCGAAAACGGGTAAAAAGTCCTTCCGAAACATTTATAAATAATTGATCTCATTAAATTATCTTATAAATTTTAATAATTCAATATTTATTAAATACTTAAGAACAAAAAATAATTTTTTTTATAAAATACTTGTATAAACATACAAAACATGTTCAACAAAAACTTTAAAATTACTAATAAATATCAATAATAAAGTATGCTTAATTTCCATCTTATTATTCATTCTTTTATAAAGCTTGTTTAATATTATTTTGAACACCTTTTATGGCTAACTGAGACTTGATTGACAACTGGGGCAATTACCTTACTACCACCCCTTCCGCTGCCAGTCTTCCAGCAGGTACACATCGAAGGTTGCCATTCCTTCGACGAGAATGTGAACCCTACCAGAAACTAACGAGCTCCGAGAAATAAGCAAGCTCCACTTCCCGCTGTTCCCGTTCGAGGATCCTGCGGTGACGAAAGCCGCCGCGTGGGTGGTGACTTTTTCGCAGCGCGGTCGCGGCGGTCGGCGCGCGCGAATAACGACACCCGGCTGTGCTCCCTCGGGCCGGCACGCGTGCACCTACACCACGCTGGAGACGCGGCGCTCTCGAAATAGATCGCATCCGAGTGTCCAGTGATAATAATAGCGCGCATTAATCGTTTCCGTGTCGTTGCAGATATTATCGTTCCCGACGAGTGGTTCGTAAACACAGCCTTCGATATCGCTCTAGCCTCGAATGTCGCGAACCAACGGCGGACAATGGCGCGGAGATAATATTCTAGAAGGTTCCCCGATTTTATCAGACGCCGTTGGCTCCGAGAGTCGATCGGAAAGTGACTGCCGCTGGACAAATTGTCCTCGTCGTCCTCGGCGAGCTCGCCATCCCTCATGGCTTTGTCGCTTCTCGCGAGCCAATATTTGGGGATCACAGGAACACGTGGCTTAGTTTCCTGAGACTTTGCTCTACTCGTGTTGGGGATGAAGGGCTTATGCCTGAGAATACGCTTCTTCTCGAGTTACAAAGGCGTTGTGTCAGAGGTAGAATTTTGTAAGAATTCTTGACAAGGTTGCGCGTTGGTGGTAAACGATGATGGTAGTATTTATGATCAGATAAGACAGCTGGGTGTTTTATTGTTAGTAGGTGTTCTCGCAGAGCAGGGAAGTTTACAATTTGATGAAGAAGTATTTTTAGGTGTATCAACTTGTGACTTTTTTTCATAGCAGATGCGAGGAGAGAAGACAGTTTATATTTAATCTGTTTCTGGTTGACAGCTTGTAATTCTCTATGGGCAGCAACTGGTGGAATACTGTGTTTTACACCACTTTTAACTGTTTGTAGCTCATAGCTACGTTAACCGGTATCGATTATAACTTACTTTAACCGGTTAACTGGAAATGTATCATATATGATCAAAAAAAAATCTGGCCAATTCTGCTTATGTATCATATATGATCAAATGGAATAACTTTTTGAATGATAAAGGTAGAAAGTCTCAATATTTATTTATATTAGGATTGATAAGAAAATAAGAGAAATATAATGTTGTGAAAATTTGACTTAATTCTTTATAAGGATATTCAATATGTTTTCCTCCTGATCAAGTTAATAAAATAAATAATGATACAAATCCTCAAAATATAGATTGGTTTGTGGCATAAAATTTTCTTGATATTATATAATAGGTTTTAGTAAATGGTAGAATTATTAAAATTAACATTGATATTACTAGACCAATTACTCCTCCTAATTTATTTGGAATAGCACGTAAAATAGAGTAGGCAAATAGAAAGTATCATTCTGGTTTAATATGAATAGGGGTGGATATTGAATTAGCGTAAATAAAATTATCTGGATCACCTAAAATATATGGATTCAAACGAATTGAATGAAACTTGGTATGTAATGGTTTTTGGGGTCGCTGAATCTGAATTTGACATTGGAATTTTAAATTTCAATATGGCAGACTCAATATGGTAATTTAGTAAAGGCTCAATTTAGTAAAGAATTGAAAAAACTCACCCCTAAATCCTATTTTTCAGGGGTTGGGGGTGTCAGATGAAAAAAATAACCCCCGGAATCGATTCAGCGACTCAAAAATCCCCCGTATACCAAATTTTGTGTGATTCACTTAATTTTTCGATGATGCCAGTTTGGACACGAATAGTAAAAAAAAAGCCGTGCCAGTTAACCGGTTAATCTACAAACGGGATTTTAAAATTTTTAATTACAGGTTCAGATAAAAATGTTGAAAAAGCGAGCCACACTATTTTCTCGCTATTTCGACCAATTGCATTTTTTTCAAAACGCCACCTAACAAGGGAAGATCTCGAACACGGAAATTCAAAAAATTCTGAAACTTTGTCGATATGTAGGTGATTTCCTCCTGATTATAACGCAATTCTTGTTTGCTGCCCAAATTCAGTCGAAGAGGGTGGAATTGGCCTCTGAAAATCCGGTCATTTTCCGATTTTGTGTTATAACTCGTGAACTGTAAAGTAATTTTTTTTACCAAATGATAAGTAGATCTAATTAAAGGAAGTAACTTTCGTCTTGAAACTTTTTTTCCATTTCTTACGGTTCGCGAATTATAACACAAAATCGGAAAATAGCCGAATTATCAGGGGTTAATTTCACCCCCATCGAGTGAATTTGGACAGCAAACAAAAATTGCGTCGTAACCAGGAGGAAATCCCCTACATATTCACAAAGTTTCAGAATTTTTTGAATTTTCGGGTTCAGGATCTTCCCTTGTCAGATAAAAAAGTTGAAAAAGCAACCTTCACTATTTTCCTCGCTATTCCGAACAATTCCATTGTCTTTTCAAAACTACGAAAAACGTCGCCTGTGTAGGAAACCGATCCTTCTAGCTTCTCAAAAGAACTCAACTCGTTTGGACCAATTTTAAAAAAGTTTTTCTGTTTTAAATCGTGTCCCAGTACTTTTGTCCCACACTGTACATACGAAGGGTTCAAAATTCACTCACTATAAATCCAACATTCCCTGAAAATGAGTTACGTAGTTCAAAAACCTCATTATTGTTGAGACTTTCAGCTGATAAATCAATTAAGTCACTATTTTCATACATAAACAATAAATAGAGTCACTTATATTGACCACGGAATTACTAGGAAAAATTATTCAGAGGACAATCAATGTAAATCTGGGTTTTAATGCTACTGAGCTTACCACTGATTTGCTTTTAAACCCTCAAATATGTAGAATGATGTGGTCAATAGTTATTATGATAGCACACATGTCACATGACGGAGGGTATCACTATAATTATTAGTATACATATATCCGAATAATCGCGCCAGTAAAGTCGTTCAGTTTGACCCATTCCCCACGCGTAAAGTGCCACGCGTTGGTTCCTCGCGCTGAATGGCGGCCAAGTTCGGCCATATATTTATAATTATTGCTTGCCAATGAAGCAGCCGAGTGCTAGCCTGTGTCCCATTGACGGACACGACGATGCATCGAATGACTGTATGCGTATGTGGGTCGAGGTTAAAGGTCGCGTTAGATCGCGGGCACTCCAGAAATGTCACGGCAGCACGCGGCCACGCATCCGCCCGAGTTTCGAGCACGTGCGCTTAGGAAACGCATGTACATTCATCCTCGTATGCCCGTAACTTCTCTATGTGATTGGTATACGACAGAGAATTTCAAATGTTTTAGAGTAGGGAGGTTCCGGTTTATAGCCCATAAAAATAGGTGATATTTAGGAATTAATTAAAGGAAAACTACTATATATAATTTAATGGGACTTGTTGCATTGTATTAAGGATGTCTTAAATTATAGAAATATATTTTTTGTTTTATAATTAATCATTGCAAACGGCACTGGGGACTCGTTAAAGTCGAGCCGTCAAAAAATTCGTCCAAATCGGTGGGAACTGTATCTCCAAAAGTTATTATCCGATTCGACTGAAACTTTTTTATTTTGAAGAATATACTTCTGGCTAGGGGGGAAACGAGAAAAAAATACAAAAATGATATTTTTTTCAGAAAATAACGGCACTAGAAAATAAAGGGAAAATCACTTTTTCCCTATATTTTTCGTTCTTTCAACGCCTTTAAAAATGATAAATTTTCAATTTTTTTCTCTTTTTTTTCTGGTTTCCCCCCTAGCCAGAAGTATATTCTTCAAAATAAAAAAGTTTCAGTCGAATCGGATGATAACTTTTGGAGATACAGGTCCCACCGATTTTGAAAACACTGTTTCGAGAAAAACGCGTTTTAAGTTTTACGTGAGTGCCGAGTGGTCGGTTGTTACCCATTTATTTGCAGCTACTCAAATGCCTATAATTTCGGGAATTTTACGAATTTCAACAAATCCTTTTAAACAAGTATTCCAAAAAGGTTGAAAATCGATTTTTAGACCGGAACCTCCCCTTAACACTTTGACGGGGCGCAAGGTTTTGAAACATGCCCCTTTAAGTCGGTCAGATCTTTCCGAGCGACCGTTAATGTCAAGAGAATTTTGTTCAAAGAGAACTACGAGCTTCGTGAGTGTTCAAAGTAAACGTTCGGGGACTCCTGAACGATATTTTAATTAGATTCCAGAAAATATCGTCGTGAAAATACGGTAAAATCGTGCACACTATGTGTACCCCTCACTCAAAGTGTTAACGACACACTACATTTTACAGAAACGTTAAAAAATTACAAACATTTTTATGTTCCTATTTTACTCTATAAATGCCACCTTGCAAGCAATTTTGCAGGGATTGACTTATCCCCACTTTTCTAAGATAACTCTTCTCCCCAAAATGCCAGTTTCTTTTTTTCACAACCTCGTGCCATTTGTGGAGGATACGATATCGACTCTGAACTGATAAAAATATTTCGAAGAAAATTGTATTTAACACAATTTCATTTAATGCAAATTCAATAAAGTTCATTAGGTGATTATAAAAATTCGTTTAAAGAATAAAAACCAGCTTTTCTTTCTTTTTACAAAGCTCCTTCTTTGGGGGATGCTCCCATCAGGTTGTGCCACTGGTTTTGACCCTCTGTAACAAAAATTTCTACGCCATTGGTGGACGTTAAATATTGCGTATGAATTAACAGGCGCACTTGAGTTCCATTTAACAAAACAGATTATTATAAAATAAGGGTCTGTGATTGCCATGTTACAATTGTACAATCAGCACACCTAATATAAAACACAGATAATGTATGTTACTATTATACAAAGTTTCATGACGTTATAGGGTGTTAATCCCCCAGAATCTTCCCCTGCCATTTATCAAAATTTTCAATATTTCTTACATATGCTTTCCTTTAAAAAACAAAGCCCCTGCATTCATTTAATAGTAAGCTGGCGCGCAGGTGCGTAGGATTAGCGAGTCGTAAATAGGTTGCGAATGTTTCTTTGTGTTATTCTCAAGAGCAGTAGAAACAGTCGACGATGGCCGTCTTATTTGCATTTTTAATTCTCCGACGTCTATGTTCGACTTTGGTATTAATACTTGTTATTTAGCGGGTTGGATATTTAAAGAAAGGAATGCGAAAGAATCAGTTTCCGCCAAGGACGCGCCCGCAGTTTATGGTCTTAACGGTGGCTTACGAAAGAGTGTAGTAGTACGTCAAAGGCGATCAGCTGTTTCTCATAAATAGGTGCAGTGTACAGTCGCACGTCAGAGACCATCGACTTTGTTTGACGAAAGAATGCAGCTTGCACACTGATACCTCTAAGACGCGTGGACTTCCAACCTTCAGAAACTAAGATAGCCTAATGCCCCGTCAACGCGTTCCGATATTTGCAGGCAGTGAAGCTTTCATTCAAAGAAAAAAGGTACTTCTCAATTCACCGTCGAAATTAAAACCCAACGCGGAAAAGCTGGAATTATGAAGAATATAACGCAACTACTGTTTTTCTGTAATTCAACATCTCAATCTACTTTTCTCAAAAATTAGAATTCCCATTGTGGAACGTGTTAATGGCTCATCTTTCATAAATATACGATACTGTATCAGAGAATCCTAAAATGTATTTGCTATATCAAATGCTCTACCTAAGTTACCAATTTCAAATTTTCACAAATTATAAAACACGACATTCCATAATTGAGGACCTTGCAGAAAGAGGGCAGCTGCATTTTTACCAACTCCGAGTAAATCAGAAGCAACTGTTTATAAAATTATGACTTTGACTTAACATTGAAAGGAGTACACTAATTGAAAAATATATATTTCCACACGTCGTAAATAGCAGTTAATGAATTAATAAGTTCCTACTTCTATTTTTGGCGAATTTTTCAAATCTGGAGCTGCCCCTGACTTGCAGCAGAGTAATGAGTGCAGGTTCAAAATTGGCAATAAATCGCTCATTTGTTATCGGATTTGCATCAAACGATGTAGAATCTTTTTACGTATATTACACGTCATAACTCAAAAACTGTAAAAAATGGAGCTGCCCCCCTCTTTCTGCAAAGTTCTCAATTAGTCGCGGCAGGATAAACAAGATTTGCCGCGGAAACATATAAATATCAAATACTATAAAATATAAAATTCGATGACCAAAGGTCCGCATAGATCTGAACGTGGTTCACGGACATCGTAACTAAAATAGAAAGAGGCTCGTTAAAAATTACACAGTTACACGATCGATGGTATATAAAACGGGATCCGCGACTTGTTTGAGCGATCGACGCGATCATGTATTTGTCATTATGTAAATATAGTTGGTCTATGCCTCGGCAAGCAGTTGCAGAGCTGATCGAATACGTCTTTCAGTATTATCCCCGTCTTATCAACCGATACGCCGGTGGCGGGCACTCGGTGGACTTTTATATTTACGCACGGGGTGTTTTTTTTTTTCATAGTCGCTATCTTTAATGTTATTGTGTGGAGGATAGGCGGTCGGTTAAAGGCGGAAACAGCCAGAATTCTTCGATCGCGCCTCGATTTTATCCAGCTCACTAAATAACGACTTTCTGCTGAGTTATTTCTAGAACTTTGTGCGCTCGCTTGACAAAGAGGGACCATGACCTGTGGAATTTTTTTTTTCCGGGTGGAATCAGATTTGAAATGTGGGGGTTGATGAATATCAGTGACTTCTAGGATATTAGTTGCTGATAGCTAATCGTTTTTGTAAGAAAAGTCGGTTCGAATGTTATATGTTTATTTGCGAAATTTAACCCTTCGTAATCACACCTTCTTATAATCACTAATTGGTCACATGGGGTTCACATTAGCGAAATTTCTGTGTTGGCATTTCCGTATTTGTGAATAGTTTAATTTTTGAGTGATGATTGTATTTTCTAGATTTGTAAATTTTTATACGATGAAATTTGTAATTGAAAAAGAGCGATTTTCCACGGTTGTGGAAAAGGCGATCTTTTTTCCCGCGATAAATCCCGTTTGGAATCCCGTTTGGAATCGTTTGGACATTTGAACTCGAAAATTGCTTTTGGGGTGCGATACACACCGTGTGACCACGAAGGGTTAATCTTTCATTCTTTATACTCTGCAATAAACTGGAATGAAACATTTATGTGGATTCCAATTCGAGATTGGGGTTTTAAGGTTTGAATACTCAAATGGGCAATTAAGACACAAGTGCACAAACTTATGCCTTGTTGATAATATTATTATACCATTCTGACCTTTGCTCGTACAATCGCAATGAATGTAATAAAATTCACTGCTATACCGATCCCAGTTTAAATTCTGCCAAGCAGACTGTCTAGTCTTCTATTCCCTACTCGTGAAAAATTCAACAGCCCTCTATGAAACATACAACACCCCTCTGCCAATGAGATTGAACGTCATTGAATCGAGTTCCAAAAATCGTGGAGAAATATTCTTCGTGACATACGAAAGAGGCAAAGGCACGGAGAAGCTCCGCGAATATTGATCTGCTTGTACCTCGATGAAAGGGCTTTCCCTATTAATATTTTCGCCGCGTGCACCCCAACTGCTCTACGACAGAGCAGTTGGGTTGCACTATCTATCTATCTTCGCACCCCCGTATCCCCTATCGTGCCATTTTCTCCCGATAACTCTCACGTGTGTTCCTTTCCAGTGCTGGAGGCCTTGTGACTGCTGTAGCACCGGTGGTTATTAGCGGAAATGGAGTGTGGGTGGGATGGCCAGGGATGCACATGGAGGACCGGAACGAGCCGATCCCTGAGTCCGATCCCAACGATCGCACACCGACAGCTGGTCTCCTGTCCCGCAAGGTATGTTTCTTTCTACTATTATTGCAGTCATTTTTCTCACGAGCGAGTAGGTACATAAAGTTCTGTGCACCTATTTCAACGAAACATTGTGGAGAAATATGGAACCCAAGGATACTCGTCGCATATTTCATCATTTGCATTGGCACTTTAACGTTTACGAAACATTCAGATAGATTGTACAAAAGAAATACTTTTTAAAGAAATATTTTTTAAAAGAGGAATATTTTTTTAGCAAAGAAATACTTTTTAAAAAAGAAATGCTATTTAAAGGAGAAACGCTTATTAAAAAAGAAATGGTTTTAAAAAAAGAAATACTTTTTGAAGAAGAAATATTTTCTAATAAAGAAATACTTTTTAAAAAAGAAATGCTATTTAAGGAAGAAGTACTTTTTCTTTAAAAAATAAATAATTTTAAAAGAAGAAATATTTTTTAAAAGAGGAATATTTTTTTAGCAAAGAAATACTTTTTAAAAAAGAAATGCTATTTAAAGGAGAAATGCTTATTAAAAAAGAAATGGTTTTAAAAAAATAAATACTTTTTGAAGAAGAAATATTTTCTAAAAAAGAAGTACTTTTAAAAAAAGAAATGTTATTTAAAGAAGAAGTACTTTTTCTTTAAAAAATAAATAATTTTAAAAGATGAAATACTTTTAAAAGAAGAAATAATTTTTAAAAGAGAAACACTTTCTTTAAAAAATAAATAATTTTTTGGTTCAAAATGTTCTGGGTTAAGTAGGTCATCGTGGTCCTCTTATTAAATGACATTCTTGATTTCGTTACTTCGTTTCCAAATTTTCTGGGAGCAAAGTTTCTATTTGCCTTCACGACGTCTTCAAAACACGTGGTCGTAAAATACAGTAGTGGTGAAAAAAAAGTTGAAACTATAAACGATAACAGAAAGAAGATACTTCCATTAGAAAAAATTGTATCTTAAAATTTATATCCCATACGAAAGGGGTTATCCTGAATAGACCAATGATATCAATATACACGTAAATCTTAATGTTAATATGAGGCAGTCAGAGCAACAACGGATTAACCCACATTTTTTTCGAAATTGAATTAGTAGCAATAACGTATTCCAATAGGCTCTACTAACTATATAAAATAGGAAAAAAATAATTTTTAAATGTGGGCTGGTCCGTTGTTGCTCTGACTGCCTCATATATTAACTTTGTTATGCAGACCACTAGAAATATACGTTAAAAACTTTCTTTTGACCACCACTGTGCACCCCATAAATTTTAAATGCTGTAAATAATACAATAGTTTCGATAACCCTGCTGTGTGTATTATGACGCAGATTAGAGCATGTAGACTTCTGTGACTAAATGTCCAAAGATCATGTTTCGTCTGTTATCGAACTAATTCGCCATGACGGATCTAAATCGGTTGATGAATAGGAAGACGATCTAAACATAATAGGAACAAGCCGGTTTGTATATCTTTGTTCTTTGGGTTACTCTTATCTTTTCGCTTATTATTTCGCGACAGCTGACGACAATGCGCGGTGCTTATTAGATATTCTTATCCACGCGCGTAATATCGTGGAAACGCTATTGATTAATGCATGGGACCGACCAGTAATTTTATGGATACACTTTAATGCGTTGAAATAAATATTCGACTGCTGCATAAATGTTGGTCGTCGTGGCGGCGTTGTTGACGATGCCAGGTACCTGTGCGTGAAAATGTCAAGATCGTGTAATATCGTTCGAGGCTACAGTCAGTCGCGAAAGTCTACGTAGATCTTATAAATTTACAATATCGTAAAAGATGGAAGAGGATTTTCATGATTCTATTATATAATATACACATATAGTTACGATACATAGAGGGTCAAAAGAAGGGTTCGAAGTTTATAACAGATAATACTATAGAGTGTGAAAAATGTTTAGTAAACGTAGATAGGTCGAAAAATGAATATTATTAATATTATAAGGAAGAGTTGGAAGATTTTCATTTTGAAAATAGCAATGATTTATTTCCTTCTTTAACGAGGAAAACAATATTATGAGAATATAAAGTAAGTAAATGTAATTAACAATTGTATTGGTACTAATTTCGCACTGCCATGATATTGTTTTCATCTTTAAATAATACTGTAATTAATAATTCACATTGTACAGCGGCAGTAGTACTGTGCTGCGGCAAGTAGATAACGTCTGTCGTGGACAGACCAGGAACGTTTCGAAGCACACAGAATTCAGTGATATAAACATGTAGAGTGTATATGGAAATTTGAGGTGTATGCATAGAATACCTTTTTCTAGCCAACAAAGGAATTGCAAAGTATTTATTCTGCATGCAATAGACGAGTGGAAGCAAATCGATTGCGTTACCAAAACCGAAAGTCCCTTCTAACTCTGGCGATATTAATTTTTCGATCTTTGTTCGTTCAGTATTTTTTCCTTCGTTTATCTGACTTATAGATCTTAATCCTTTATTAACTCCCCACATAATTCTTAAAATTAGAAATATTTAAAAAGAAAAAGAATTTAGAGTTGCACGTCCGGCTGTCCTTACTTTTTTTTCCTTCGTGAAACTGGAGAACCCTAAAGAAAATGACTTTGAATCGCGCCTTGGCTACACGTGGGGGAAGGAAGTAATCGGTAATACATACTGTGGACCGAGAGAACGAAGATCATTGATGCACGATGGACATCGTGCGTCACTGAACGCTTAACTTTATTATTATTTAGTTTGTCGAGGATCACATCCACATCATCGCGAATCTTCAGGAATACTAAGAAATAAGTAGAAATAACGGGTGATAGTCAGACACAGTAGTCCAAATCCAATTCAATATTGTATACTTCAAGGATTCTTATTCTTAGATCTGATTTTCGTGGAAATGAAGCCTCGAACCAAACAATTTTATTTTCAATTTTCAATTTATTTTTATACAAAGTTTCGCTTCCTTTCCACAGCACTAAAAATCACTAGAAAGAAGAAACGAAGAAATGTGTGCTTTACGAAAGGGGTGCACCGATTTGGTTTTAATTTTGGATATATCTAGTTCATATCACGCATTATGATGTGTCAAATAGGGATTGCAAATTTACCGACTTTTTCAATTACCGGTAATTCGGTAAAATTTTCAATCAAAACCGGTTTACCGGTAATTAACCGGTATTTTTTTAAGGAATTAAATGACTCTTAAAATATAAGAGTAAACGTTACAAAAAACTTTTTTTGAACTCTAATCGTGCATTATAAAAAATATATGCATGTGAAACTATTCTGAATATAAAATATAAAATGATATAACACAAAATAGATATATTTGTATAACTATTTACAATACTTATTAATATGGATCTTCACCAGGCAAACAATGAAAAGAATCTTATCTTACATACATAATTAAATATTTTTTATTTAACAATTCTTTTTAACAAATAAGTACGTAAAAAATATAATTTGTCTAAAGTTTAGTTTCCTGATCGCGACCTAATTTTTGTAAAAAATAATCCAGCCACGGATAAAGCGCTCTCATATTTCTACACTTTTTGGTCGGGTAATCATTAAGAAATCATATGCCATTTGTATATACTTTCCCCTTACTTTTTCTACTTGAAAATGCGTCCATTTTTTTGATGACATGATTCAGATTCTTAGTTTTCTTTTGGATCAGAGTTGGTTCTCCATGAGATACTTCGGTTTTCGTCTTTATTAGTAACCGAAGTTCTTTTTCACTGATAACATAGTAGATGTCGACGGAATTAATAAACGCTTATATGTATTATATTGCTATACGTAATTTATCGAATTACCGGTAAAAATTTGGCGAATTACCGGTAAAAATTTAAGGGTATTTCTCGCGATTTACCGGGAAACCGGTTTACCCCTATTGCAATCCCTAGTGTCAAACACATGTTGCCAGTTGTTCAAAGTTTCGATGGAAAATCGAGTTCAAAGTTTCGATTAAACCCTCGATGTGTATTTACACGTTACAACGAACCTATAATCCACAATGTCCTCATTTTATGTTAAATGGTACTTAATTTTTTCTCCTAAACCAGTATATACACTCCTCTCAATTAAATCCATAATTGAACAGCCCTTGTAGAAAACACTGTAAGTGCCAAAAATCAAATTCTATACTATATTGTTATTATTGACACGTAGAACATTTTCCGATAAAAAAGGCAAAACATTTAATTTTGGTACTTACAGTGTTTTCTACAAGGACTCTTCAAGTATTTACATAAACCCATTCATTCCTCCACATATACCAGAAATGAAATTTTTTTTTATATAAATAAAATTTTGAATAACGAATAAAAGTTTAAAAAAACGATTCGTCATGTGTCAAATAAAAAAATTAACTTTATTCGTCAAAAAATCTATAGTTAAAGTGACTTTTATTTGATCGATTATTTAAAAAAAAATTATTCAGTTCCCTACTGTCCAATTCTAACATAAACCCCACGTACAAAATCCCAAAACACTGAATTCGATTTTCTCTAAAAATTTTCAACACCGCGTCTCACACGTCTACCCCATTATTACACATACTGCGGCACCAACACCACACAAATTTTCAATCAAATCGGCGATCAAGTCACACCCCCTCCTCCGCTCCCCTCGCTAGGCCAAAGGCGAAAACTATCACGCCACTACAAACAACAGCCGTTCGTTTTATAATCATGGAAATTTCACTCTTCACTGGAATAATTGCAAACTCCGTTTCCCTTCTCGCGTGTAAACATTGAACTCCACGAAAATCCCGCGCAGAGCGGACTCGTTTATTTTCGTACCGCGAATCCGGAGTACGCGCTGGGGAATCCTCTAAATATAATTCCCCGTGTGCACGCCCACGCGACGAGCCCTTCATGATTGACATCGCGAAGGTATTTTATAATATCCAATAGCCTTATTACTATACAATAGCCCGATTTTAATTAATATCGAATTCCGCCTCACGCGGAATTATTTCCTCGCCCCTCCCCGGTAACCCACATCAGCAGGCGTCCATCGATTTCACAAATTTCCTCCGTGCTTTAATCCTCGGGAAATGGGAGACACCCAATCCGGACCTCCGCGACTTTGTTGTGGGAAAAAGTGGGAAATGTCTCTCGCTGCTTTCAGTTCAGAGTTTTTGACACACGTTTGGATACACTTTTCATGATATTTTCCAGTACACCTATACGGTGCTCAAAGTAATTAAAGAACGGCTCACTCGAATAAGGAGTTTAATATTTCGCAAGGAATTTATACAGGGCTGTAATTAAAATTGTGGAACGTTTATTAAAATGAAAATTGAAACTCGGTTGTCGAAATTGAAATTAAGATTTAGTAGATAAGGTTCATTTGTTGCTTGTCAGATATTATTTTGAGGAGTTTGTTATTATTTAGTGTGAAATAGCGTACATTTTGGATACTCATCGACTTAATTTTTGGGAGACTTCGTGGTCAAGTTGTGTAATATTCTTGGAGAAACGGATGAAGTGGTGAGCGGATGACTGTGATAAGTCTTTCATTCAGACAGCTTGGCAGTGGCTTGAATATGTACCAATGGATTCGTGCCAGGTGAAATAAATATAGACGAGATACCACTGTTTACCCAACTTACAAAATTTCTTGTTGCTTTACTGTAACACTGCCAGTTATCCATATACAATGTAATCCAACAACTACTATTTGATCCTCCATTTATCTTCCGCCTCTACCAAGCAATTGAATGAATCAGATAAGCGAATCAGTTGCTTGACTGGAAAATTTCAGAAACCAAAACCTGACACAGCTTAATTCTAAGAAATGGACACAACGATCACAGATATATAGCAACGAGTACTCTAAAAAAAAAAATACTAGATAGATTAACTCAGGGTAGATTAGAGCCCAGAGCGTGAATAATTATTACTTCAACAAGAATAAAACAAATACTACACAGTAATCGTTTAAATACAGAAATTATTTTAATAATGAAATTAATTCTTTATTGCGTATAGAAAATAGAAGATCCAAGCGGACAGGAGAATTTTCCATTCGCTTAGGGGCTGATCCCAGTCTTCTAATTGCTCGTACGTTCCCCAATCAACGGTATTAACAATTATCACAGTGAAAAATGTTTGTGAAACGCTTCACGGAATTAGATAATTCCGCAAGATTGCGGTGCAATTCCATGTCACGGTTCGTGCGGCGGGTAAACAATAGGCGAAGTATGTCAAATACAGGGAAACATTGCCACGATCTTGTCGCATGAACGGTGACGACGTTTGTCGCGCAACACCCACGCGACACTTCGTGAACCGCGGTTCCTTGATATCGCTGCGTGTACGTCGACCTTGGCATTGATAGCTTATTCTGAGTCACTCTTTTCCGCAACGCAAGTAATGTTCCATTGAGATCACGTTACCGAAAAATATTCCATCACGCGCCACGACTTTCGGGAATTCCATTCCACCCGATGATTCATTCTCTTTCCACTTCTTCGTTTGTTCTTCGTTTTAGAAGATGCGGAAGTGGAGCATGCCGGAGGTTCGAGTAAATTGAATGCTCGCAGATCTGCAAAAGTAGCAAAATTGAGTTTTCGCGTCCACGGTTGCCAAGCACTGTTTCGCTTTTTTTTAAAGTCACACCATTGATGTTAGTATTTATTACAAGGAGTGCTAAAACTGTCCCAAAAAAGTTCAGTCAAAGAAACCCCTTAAAATGGCTAAAATATTAAGTTTTCTCTTCCTCCTGTAAAATCGGTAGAATGTAGATTCGCGGTTTTGCACTATCACCGACGATATCTTTCTTTATGAATCGTATCGAGCAACCCTGCAGTTTGCTTTCAGAGTACGCATTCGCTGAATTCTAAGAATTCTTGTGCATCTTTTACAGGTAGATGAATCCCATCTGTGTACAAATATTATAGGACACTTTGATTATTCTCTGACCACCCACAGAAATTATTATTATATTATCATTTGTTTCAGTACATCACGGATATTCATTTGTGGTGTCTCTGATTTCTTAACAGTCTCAAGTTCGATTTAAAATAGTAACAGGAAGCATTGATTAGGGTAAAGTTGTGAAATGAATGTTTATACGAGCAGCTATGGTGTTTGATAATTATTTTAATTATTAATCAAGCTTCGGTATTTTTGGAGATTGGAGATAATTTGTAGTGTAATAAACTGAATAAGAACAGAAGTGCTGTTAATTTCAAAAGTGGAATGCCTTGTTTGCATCAAGCAGTCCACAAACGTAATCTCACTACGAGGAAGAAAATTTATTGCGAGAAATCGGTTTTCTACAAGCGTGTAGTGGTTTGTAGCTTGATTGCGTAACGGAAACGTAAAACGTCACTCGTTTTCAGTTACCACTGAAACAGCGAAATAAATCTGTTCATTCTGCATCTGCTTGTAATTAAACACTAACGTGATTAATTAGTTTGCTACGGCAGGTGACTACTGTTGATTTACGTATGCGTGAACGTTTTCCTGCAACTAAAGTTGCAGTTGCATGCAATTAAAGTTTTCCTGGAAACTCAACATTGAAAATTCAGTGGAATGCGTGCACTGGACTAATGTAGAAGAATTGAAATCAATTTTCTCCGAAAGAATGTCTCGATCGAAATGAATCTAATTTTTTTCAATTTAAATTTAAAACAAATACAATTTCCATTTACTTTTCCATAATAATGCATTTAATTCTCAGTTATATTTATTGTTTCGTTCTGCCAATTCTTAGTCAAATATATGCGTACCTACTTAACCCTTTAGCCCCCACCGTAACATATATGATACATTCCTTTTTTTGCCGTTTCGCAGTTTGGATTCGTATTTCACTGTTTGCATCAGTTTAAGTGATACATGTTTAGCGTAGTTTTATTCATTGAAGAAAGTTGGACCTACCTGAACCCTGTATTCTTTGGTTTTATGCATTTTGATCTCTGAAAAAAATAAATTAAAAAAAGTAAAAAGAAATTTTTTTTTATAAAAATATATAAATTCAGACCATTTTTAACGATAAAAGCAAAACGGGATATTTTTCCTTCAACGCAATCTAGGTGCGGGCGCTAAACGGTTAACAAGAATTCGAAATGATTTTTCAAAAATGATTTCCCATGCTTTTGACTTATATTTTCATATTCAATCATTCGTCAATTCTGATAAATAATTTTTAATTGGTAAAATGTTTGCATAGAATCTCTCCTAATGGCTCGATTGTTTACAATATTTTACGCGATGCCACCAGGGCTGGGGAAAGTTTGAAATAGGTTGACAAAATACTAAAAACTGAAATATTTCCACAAGCAAATACTGTTCGAAAATACTATTTCATTAAATGCTTAAATCATGAGCAAATAATATTTAGGTACTATTTACACTCAGATTCGAATAGGTATAGCAATATAGTGGATCGAACATGGCAGATACGAATTCCAAACCAAATAGATCACGTTGCTCGTTATCTTCTTAAGATTACATATATCCGAGTAAATATTTCTTGCAAGTATTTCTGAATGCAGGTATACATATATGGTTACACACATTTTTGTGCCAGTCAGTCAATATTTGAAATAGTATTATATCTTATATTTCAATGAAATACTCATTTCACAGCTCATTTTTATGAGCTAGTATTTAATATTATATATATATAGTATCATTAGTATCTAATAATATATATATACATATATCATCAGCAGGGTGGCAACCAGGGCAGGGGAAAATAGATTTTTGAAATAGATAGAAATAAATATTTGTATTTCTTTGAGTGTTACAGAATCTGAGAAATAAACTTTTCTTTAAATAGTAGTATTTATAAGTATTACAAGTATTTAATACTATATATATTTGAAATACTATTTCTTTGTGTAGTATGTCAACTACTATTTAAAGAAAAGTTTATTTCTCAGATCCTGTAACACTCAAAGAAATACAAACATTTATTTCTATCTATCTACTTGAAAAATCTATTTTCCCCAGCCCTGGTTGCCACCCTGCTGATGCTATTCCCCCAACTGTGTATGCACTCCGCATTTCACCCAGTTTGACAATAAGATCCTTAAAAAAAACAAAGCGATTGTCGAGTGTCCCGATACCGATTACGCTTGTTTCCACGACTATTGACCGCGTGCTTTCTCACTCCACCGATAATTGATAACTTTGTTTGCCCACCCTTCGTATCTGTTCAGAAGCATCGCTCGGACTCTCGCTGCGGGTGCAAAAGTCACAGTCGACTTCGTATCGTGACGAAACGAGTTTTTCGGCAAGCCTATCATTGTGACGACACAGTAAATATTGTTAACAAGCGAGCCAAAGAAATTGAGAAAATTCCTCCGTTCTGCTTTCCATGCTCGTGCAGAATTCTAACTCGTAACACGCCCTATTAAATAGAGTGTATGCCGCAGCTGGAGTGCATTACGTAACGGCAGACTTCGGAACGCTATCGGTGAATATCGATAACATTTTCTCGAAGCATATTACAATAAGTAACACTGTTAATAGCATGTCGTACGCTCGCTTCGTAGCTAACGAACCGAATTGAACTGCGTACGCCGAAAGCAACCGAAATTTCGGAACGAGGGCTAGGTAGCAAAAGTAGTTCGAATCGAGAACCCTTGTTCGATCCGAGTGGAATAGTCTCAGACTGCTCGAATGAGTTTGGTGGGATTGTTAATGAAGTTCATTCGCTGGACAGTTTCCATTTTCGAGTTTCGGGAGGATAAGTTTGGTTCGAGGTGGTCACCTTACCGCAATTTCGGTGGGGTTACTGAACGGAGGGTATCGATCGGATGCTTAGAATTATTTTAGGTTTCTAATTCTTTTTTCAACTTCGGGTTTTTTGAGGTTTTAAACTTCGAACTTTTTATTCTGTTTGACAGCGCAAGTTGATTGCAATTGCGTGGGAATTATAGGTAGAAGTGATCATCGAACTGGATAAACGATATTCACTGAGGGACTTAAATTTTTCTACAATTTATTTATTGTTATAGAATTGTTCGTTTAGTCGGTGTTGCGAGGTAACCGCAGTTTCCCTTGAACTGTAGGCAGGCATGCTGATGAAATTGAACCAATTTCAAGCTGATGAAATTGAACGAACTTTAAACTACTTAGATTACGTGATATTGAGCATGAAAATAGTTTGAATCATCGAAGTTGCTTCATTTTCCAACGTCTGGATTGTATCAAGGTTGGAAGCTAATTCCGTTTGCGCTCGAATTGTAGATAGAAATGATAAGCTGTGCAAACTGTTCTCTACCCTAGTTGGTGTTAGTACCAATCAAGTAATTAAAAGTATCTGAATTTCTTTAAAAAATATTCTTCTATGTAAGGTAAAGTATCACGCGTAGTTTAATCCCCACGAATATTTCACGAGGCTTCGCAAACAGTTCCAACCGAGGAACCGATTCCTCAACCAAGTCGTATCATTGATAATAACAATGCATGAAGCATCGTGATTGCAGCCGTCAACTCGAACGTTATCTAGAGATCCATCTCTGAACTTGACCCAGACCAAGCTAATCGGCGTGACGGCCACCAAGTCGAATCGATGAAGATCGAGTTAATCGAATCGTCCTGATGCGTCCAGAAGAAATTCGATTGCCCGTGAAACGACTCAATTGTTCCTGTTTAATCGTCGTGTCTCGTGGTTGGGAGAGCAGCTTCGTCGAGATGTTTCCTTTCAAAATGGTACAGCTCCTCCTTTTCTTGTCTCGAGATTTTTAATGTTTTGCATTAATTTGTAGGTGAAGCAACAATTTTTTTTTAAAGTTGAATTTGCACAACTTTAAAAAAATAACGACTTATGTATATGTATAGGTACTAGGGTGGTCCTTATTTTTTAACTTTAAAATTTGTATTGTCTGACCATCTTAAAATCTTCTATTCGACAAAAAAAAAATATCTTCGTGTTTTTTATTTGTATATTTTGATATATAAACGTCGCTCAAGGACATTATATTTCGCATGTACCACAAGTTTCGCAACTGCGACTTTTCATAATTGTCACTTGTCAATTTTAATGAAACGGGGCCCATATTTATACTCTCACTTAAAAGTTAATAAAATTATTTTGTCCTTATTGCAAAAATTTCTATCAATTTATACCAAAATAGTAATATTTTATTGCATTGAGCGACCTATAATCCTTAATGTATTTTAACAAAATTTTAGACGAAATTCTTCTAAACTATTTAGAAGCTTCTGAGAGGGTCAGAAGACATTTTTAAAAACTTTCATTTCTTATCATACGTATAAGGACCACACTAATGGTACTTGTAGCTTGTAGGACACTACTTCGAGTGGATGCTATGCGTTTATGGTGAACGTGGTGCAAAGACACAGGGATTAGAATTTTTACTTGAACATCGAGGTGGGAGGGGAGGGCAGCGTTTCTTGCAATCCGTATTATTATTATTATTATTGCATGGTTATAGTATTCTTTAGTTTACAATGATAAGAACCAAAGAAAAAGGATTACATATAAACTAAAACTAAAGCTTAAATTAATATTAAATTGAGGATGATAACTGAATAATTTAGATTAACTTAATTCTAATATGTAAGACGAGTTCCTATTCTCGCGAGGTGTATTTTACACGGTTTATAATAGGGATAGATGATCAAAGGAAAAGTTGAATGAAGGAAGTTGAAGTTGATAGGCTAATTTCACCCCCGTAGAAAAAAATACTGCTGCTTGATCTACATTCACACGAACTTTTTCATTATAATCGTTAAAATGCTAGTCACGAAATACCCAATACACTTTAAGGCAGTTCCTGAATAATTTACTAAATTCAAGAATTCTTTCAGATTTCGATCAAAAATAAATTCGGAATACAAGAAACCGTTGTACAAAGTTTAAAATCGATTTACCATATAGTTATCGAGAAATTGTTAATTAAAGTTGATGCATTTTAACACAGTGGCATATGGCAGAGTCGAAAAAAGAGCATTATAGTTTCAGTTTTTCTGCTGAAACAGGAAAATTATATTCAAGATGTGTAGCAAAATTGGCGCCAAAGTACATCGAAATGTCACGAAATGAATTTACTTATTTCAGCGAAACTGACCACATGGTTTCTTCGTAAATGCCCATAAAAAATACGTTTACGTGCAAATTTTTTAGAAACTACGTTGAGCAGTGAACATGGCAACGTCGCACAATCGACATGTTTAGACATTTAAATAGCGACCGAAGATTCAGATTCATATGAACATTTTTTCTGACATTTTGGTTATAAAAGACGCTCCGAATGAATGCGTCCAGGGTTGCCACCTGATCACCATATAAATCCCGGAGTGCCACACATTTCAACCCGGAGATTCGTATATAAACCCGGAAATGGAAAAAGCAAAAAAAAAGTTTTGTTCTGCAAATGTGCAATACTTGTAAACAATTCAGAATTTAAAAGTATCTGTTTTTTAATTAATAACATTTGTAGTATATAAAATTGATACCATTATATAATACCACAATTTCTTATCTCATTTTTTTTCTATAACCCGGAGATTTTTCCAGTAAAACCGGAGCCCGGAGATTCGCTTCAAAACCCGAAGTCTCCGGGCGAAAACCAGAGAGGTGGCAACCCTGAATGCGACGTTGTCAGATCTGCTGCTCCAATTCCCTACGCTAATCAATTTAATATTCTATTTTCGTATTACAATTATTTATATTAACATTGAACTGTTTAAAATATATATACACGATGTTAAAAATTATTATTATTATTTCCATAGTATCATACTACTTTATATTTGTCGTTTATTACCCAACTCTAATTTGATTAACATATGTAGTTGGTTAGGAACTACCTTAAGGACGCAAGCGATGTTCCATCATACGATGTTCGCGTGCAAAAAATAGCAACGTTCCCAGTCTTCCCCTAAAATTCCAGATATCTGTAATTTCCCCTCGAAACGGGCTTCCCTCCCCGCCTTGAGGCCCCCTCATTTTTAATCGGCCACCAAACTCGCCCCAGTGACCTTACACGGGCGCCACGGGGAAGAGCTCGTGCGGGACCTCCTTAAATGGCTCTCGCGGGTCGTCGATCATCACTCGTACGAGTGGATCTGAGGCAAGGATCCTGGATGTCGGCGATAATCGTGTCGAGAGGTCGAGGAAGCTCGGGTTATCAGTGGCGTGACGCTCGCGAATCTCGCCGCGTTTATCGCCTCCAGGCTTCTAGGCCTCGCCTGGATCGCGATACAGCGATCGAGGACAGTCGATTCGCACGTCCGTTGCGTAAAATTTCGGCGGCGTCCACGCTTCCCCCGATCCCATGTTGTCGCCGCGTCCAAGTTTCGCCCACGCGGATTGCCAAATGCCAATTTCTTGATGATGAACGGCGGAGATCTGTCAGTCAGCTTGGCGGGGTGGATGATAACAGTCACCGACGTGTATGAAACCTTATCGCTACGACCGATACGAGCGGTTCTGAAGGGATGATCTCCGATGCTTCTGAATCATTGGCGGGTTATGGAAGGCTGAGTGGCTGTTGGCGTTATGGGATTGGTTTTGTGGGGGTGTGAGCTTGTTGATTTGTCATCAAATGATTATGAATCGAGGACCTTGCAGTAATAGGGGTGCTGCTACATCTTTACCAAGTTTGAGTAAATTAAAAGAAACTGTTTATAAAATTATTGCTTTGGCTTGACATTGAAAAGAGAACACTAATTGAAAAATGTATTTTTTTTACGGAATTAGTACGGGGAGCTGGGGCACTTTGGTGCAAGGGTCACAATGAATTAATATTTTCTTGATATCTAGAAACAGTTAGAAGTTCAAAACATGATCATAAGACACCTCTATAAGCTATCATTTAATCATTATAGATATGAGGATAATATTATTTTTTCATTGTACCTCTTGCATCAAAGTGCCCCAAGTCCCCCTAGTAGTTATTATATAAAAAATATTCTACTTATAATAAAAATAATAATATTAATATTTCTATTTTTATTTATTTGTAATAAATCGCTCGTTTGTTATCGAATTTGCATCAAATCCAATCGATGCACCAAACGATGTAGAATCTTTTTACGTATATTACTCGTCACAACTCAAGAACGGTAAAAAATGAAGCTGCTTCCCTGTTGCTGCAAGGTCCTCAATTATGAGTGAAAGTACATGGGGTTTTTTCTCCTCTGCATTTGAATTTAATCTGAATTTTTCTATTTTCTGTGGGAGGCATTGGATGCGTAGCTAGGGGTTGTATGAAAGGCTTGATGAAGTGTGAATTTTTTTTTCTTTTCTACGTTTCAATTTAATTTGAATTTTTATATTTTCTATGGGAGGCATTAGATAAATAGTTTGGGGTTGTACCTACGAAATTGTTGATGAAGTATGAACTGTCTAATGGAATATTAAGTTTAAGTATGAATTTTTGAAAAAATTTTAAAACTGCGTAAAAAACTAGACATCACGGATATATTCTGCACCCTCTCCCCCCAATCTATGGGGTGTAAATTTTAAGGTGTAATTTTTTTTAATGGAGCTATCTTATTGCTGTCCTCGCATCGTTTACAGTTTGGACTTTCTTCTGACCAGTACTAAAATTGTTAGGGGTGTGCGGGTACCCGAAATTACGGGACCCGATTTGCGATTCGGGAGCCGATTTTCTTGCTTAAAAATTCTTACATCTGATCACACTGAAAAATCACAATTTAAAAGTATTCGGGTCTCAGGTACCCGGTACCTTTTAAGTTGTCATTTTTCAATGTGATCAGATGTAAGAATTTTTAAGCAAGAAAATCGGCTCCCGAATCGCAAATCGGGTCCCGTAATTTCGGGTACCCGCACACCCCTAATAATCGTGGATTCAGAAGATCCTGTTGGTTGTTATATTTTCAGTATTTAATATTAATGACTCAGAAGTTGTCCCTGCTAGTACTACTTCGAAATATTTGCTTGTGCAGCGAACACATTTCAAAGAGACCGACGCGACTTAGCTTTATTTATAGCATTGTTCCTCGTAACGCGAATCTTATCAGAAAAGTGCTCGACGTAAAAGATACACTTTTAAACAATAAAACTACAGTGATCCCATTGTGAAAGGATAAACTTTCATGTGCGCCCTCGTAAAAGCAGATACCGTGCACTCGCGAATAAGTATATCATGATAAACCGCGGAGAGCCGACTTTTACATTTACGTTGTAATCTTGACGTTTGACATTAGTTGTGAAAAAATTTAAAAAAAATGAAGATATTTTCCATCTTTTTGCCTTCCTTTTCGGAAACTCATTGGGCGACTATGTATATACCCGTGTACATGTTCCTACACTTTTTAAGTGCATAGTTAATATTCCAACAACAATACAGTGAATATAAATATTTATCACTAAATGAATACGTGATAAGTATGGAAATTTTAAAGGAAGCACTTCATATTTTTCCTCATAGAGACACACTGTTTGATTACGTAACAGTAAACACAATTTACATCAACCCAATAATTATATTAATTATCAAATTGAATATATCGACTATTTAACACAGCTCAAAACGAATAATATTATTACTTCGTTAAAGATCGTGTCTATTGATTAATTGTTATTTCGAGTTTTCAACTCGAAGCAATTATTACTATTAGTACAAATGCGAAAGGCCTCGAGCAAGTTTACACTATCTGGCCAGCTTTTTTCTCTAATGCATTCCATTGACCGTAAATGCACATTAAAGAGAAACAAAGGAGTGGTGCGATACCGCCCAGTTATAATGCCGTTTACATTTGTTGTATCTGTGAGCTTCTTTGATCTCGGCTGGCCAGGGACGAATCTGTATCACGGCTTATGTAATTTTTTTTTCGCAACAAATTCGCAGTAGTCAAATATCGGTGCTTACGTGGCGACGAGATAGTGCCAACGATTTCCCGCGAGATTCTGTTGTTTGTCGATCGCGGATAGCGTAAAAGTTCCTTTGTTTATGCTGAGGATACAATAAGAATTGGGAAGGCTGGCTCACTATTCTAGAAATGTCACAGAAAGTTAAAAAAAAAAAAATAAATAAAAATAAATAAAAATAAAAATAAATAAAAAATGAAGTAGTTAAAAAGAAAAAGATATTTTCATTCAATTTCATATGCACTTACGGGGGTTTCAAATTCGGAAAGGCTTTTTGTGTGTTATGGAGGAAAATCTTTGAGTCATTCACAACATTCGTTTAAATTACTACTTTCTTGGGTATTTTTAGAAAATTTATTTTTGCTTGTATCAAATTTTCAGAAGATTTTTGTCTATTATGAATGAAACACTTTGAACTACACTTTGCATATTTATTCGTATGTACAGATTTTAATTAATGATACAATTTTCAGAAGACACATTCCTCAGATTTACAATTACACTGGTTTCAAATGCGGGGAAGATTTATCTGTAGAATTTAATTAGAACAGATTTCTAAAGAGACAGTAAATTGTTATGAAAAATAATGGAGATTACGTTGGTGACTACAATTTCTATAGATTCTTTTGTCACGTTTGGCAGGGTGAAAAACATTTTTGAAAATTCTGATAAAGAACCAGGAATGTTAGTATACAAGAATCTGAGAAATACCTCGTGTGAGATATTGTTCATTTGTAGTCTACGATGAAATATGTACGATGGTATATTAAAAGCGAGTTTCGCGATTATTTTTCTTCCGCGCGGTACTTTTACTGTTCTTTGCTGAAAAAAAAAACAATAGAAACCGTGATAAAAAAGTGGGTCGACCGAAGTACCGTAACGTATACAATGTTTTGTATCGTATCGTGTAATAACGCTCTTGTTATTCCAGAGCAGAGATATCTGCTTGCAATCCCATGAAATATTCGAGTCAAATTCAATTCCTATAAAATGTCGATCAGAGAGCTGACTTGATTATTCCATTATTCGTGCATTAGTTTAGTTAAGTTTAAAAACATTTCGATCTAGTGGACCACGTTGTTAAATTCGAATATCTCAGTAAATTTGAGTTTTCAGTTGAATTTAACGTCTTTAGACTTCTTCCAGTGTATTAAACTAGAAAGGAGCTAAGAATAAAATACTCCACAGGAAGAAAAATTCACAGATATGAATTTTCATGTATCTGAAATGACTTGGAAAAAACAGGCTTTCTTGCTCGAGATATCTGTGTTCCACGATTGATACTTCCTATTTTATATATTTTAAAAACTTTTCACCTTTCTCTTACCTTTTTCAAATTAATTCTGTGTATATAAAGTGGATATTTTTTAAATATCAAGCACGAGCCATAGAAGTATGTATCTCCAGTAAAAAGGGTCCAAGAGATATTAAAAAACAAAGGTAATGCAAAGTTTTGGAGTACAGCTCACTATATTCCAAGAGCTGTTCGTTAAATTGCTAATTAGCTAATTCGAGCTATCAAATCCACGAAATTCTCTATAATTCGACTACTCAGTTTCTTAATTTATTTAAATACTCAAATTACCCAACAACTAAAATTAGTAAATTACTCGACATCCAATTCAAATTATCGAATTACTTGACATCCAACTCAAATTATTGATTTACTCGAAATCTAACTCAAATTATCGAATTACTCGGCATTCAATACAATCTATCGATTTACTCGATATCCAATTAAAATTGTTGAATTACTCGACATTCAACTCAAATTATAGAATTACTAGAATCTAACTGAAATTTTTGAATTTCTTGAAATCCAACTCAAATTATTGTATTAAGTATTACTCGAAATCCAATTTAAATTATTGAATTACTCGACATCCAATTCAAATTATAGAATTACTTGACGTCCAACTCAAATTATTGAATTACTCGACATCCAACTCAAATTATCGAATTACTCTGCATTCAATACAATCTATCGATTTACTCGATATCCAATTAAAATTGTTGAATTACTCGACATTCAACTCAAATTATAGAATTACTAGAATCTAATTGAAATTTTTGAATTTCTTGTAATCTAATTCAAATTATTGTATTAAGTATTACTCGAAATCCAATTCAAATTATTGAGTTACTCGACATCCAACTCAAATTATTGAATTACTCGACATCCAATTCAAATTATAGAATTACTTGACATCCAACTCAAATGATTGAATTACTCGACATCCAATTCAAATTATAGAATTACTTGACATCCAACTCAAATTATCGAATTACTCGGCATTCAATACAATCTATTGATTTACTCGATATCCAATTAAAATTGTTGAATTACCCGACATTCAACTCAAATTATAGAATTACTAGAATCTAACTGAAATTTTTGAACTTCTTTAAATCCAACTCAAATTATTGTATTAACTATTACTCGAAATCCAATTCAAATTATTGAATTACTCGACATCCAATTCAAAAGATTGAATTACTCGACATCCAATTCAAATTATAGAATTACTTGACATCCAACTCAAATTATTGAATTATACGAAATCCAATTCATGTTATTCAATTACACAAAATCCATCTGAAATTATTGAATTACCCGAAATCCAATTCAAATTACTAAATTACACGAAATCCAATTCAAATGATTAAATTACACGAAATCCAATTCAAATTATTCAATTACACAAAATCCAATTAAAATTATTCAATTACTCGAAATCCATCTGAAATTATAGATTTATTCGACATTCGACTTAAACTGTTCAGCAAACTACTTTCACACACAAAATTTACTCGACAATCTACCCAATCTCTTCTCAATCTTTCCGGAAACCCACGAGAGATTCTCTCTCCGTCGCGGTCGGATCACACAAGTGAATGCCATATTCCCGACCGCCTCGATAGAGCAGCTAGATCGTGCGCTGAAAACGATACGTTTAACAACATGTTTTGAATAAAGGAGTATGGTGGGGAAACGGGGGCACGCGAGCGTCTCCCTACAATATCTCCCGCGATTGAGATGCGTGCGCGCGGGTGTGCGCACACTGCTCGGCCCCCGATAGCGGGTAATTAAAATGTTTTCGATCGTTCCGTTCGTTTTTTCAACGATCCCACAATGCCCGCGCTGCCCCTCCATTGTTTACGCTCTCTCCTCTTAAGCGAAACGAGTAATCTTTTTCAAACGTCCTGACCCCTGGAACGTTGCGAAACATAGCCCCGACGCGACGACCAAGCTCTTCCTTTCCCCCCCTCCTCCCCCTCCCCCCTCCACCCCCTCTGCCCCTCTTCCCCTCGAGGAAATTCGATTCTGTTATCGGAATAAGTAATTACGATTTGACATAACGCCACGGTCCCTCGTTTCCGATAGCATTGTTGTTGTTATTGTTATTAAATTGCCACCGTAGCCTGGGGCGCACACAAAGAGTCGCGAGTACGTGCAGTGTTCTGGTTCATCTGTTGTACCAAGGCGGATGTAAATGACGCACATGTTGCATTGAAGAAGTCTGGACGGTTAGTGCGTTAATTGGCTGCGTCACATATTGTTGTACGGGGATCGATATCAGCGGTGTATCTCGAAGCGTACAGTTATTTGAGACGAAGGGGGTTGGTGCACTGTTCTCGAGGGTGCGTTTAGATACAGTGGTTTGTATATAGGACAGGCGAGTGGTATTTGGGGTTGAAGGGAATATCGGTTTGCTTGAAATGATGGGAAGCTTGAGTGGTGAAGTTATTTGCTTATTCTTTGGGTTGATAATGCTGAGAGAATTTAATTTGATAATTAGAACAGAGTGAAACCTCTGAAAGCTTAGATCAAATACTTTATTTTGCACTTTCGAGATACTTCTCTGTGAAGGATCATCGCGTTTTGATAGTTACGTGAAGTTCCAATAGGACGGCATGCTCAATTCGAATAACAAAATTATAGGGTAACGCATACAGATGTTGACCCCTATAAAATGATTGACCCCCTTCCCCAAGAAGTAGGAAATATAATATAATGTTTTTTTATATAATAAAATATAATTGTATTCGGAACAAAAATATCTGGGCCACCGAAATATAGATATATTTTATTATATAAAAAAATGCATTATGTTATATTTCCTACTTTTTGGGGAAAAGGGTCAATCATTTTATAGGAGTCAACATCTGTATGCGTTACCCTATAGGTATAAACATTTTTATTGTTTCTTTACAGGTTCTAATCTTATTTTCATTAATTTCTTTTTTACTCCAATTCTATGCTAAATTTATTATAGGTACTATAATTTATTTTATTTATTAATTTATTTAGTTTAACCTACTTTCTTTTCTACCTTATACTCACTATTATTTCTTTTTATTACTGTACCTTATATCTAAATCTTCCTACCATCCTCCCTTTCGCTCCTCCTATTTCTATTTTAATCTACTTGTTCATCCTCAACCCCTATCCCCACCCTCCTCTCCCCGCATTAAAACCGTATAATCCATGTCCTATCCATGTAAATTCAAAAATGAGTGGTGCAGAAATTTCCTGGAGTATTGTTCTGGTTAGATGTATAAGAACTGAATTAACCAAGATTGAATGCCCTCGACGATCGATGCATCGCAGCAGTTCAAAGGCAACAATGTACCAGAGTAACTAAAAAAAATTGGGTGTTTGTTATCCGGGGTAACGTCGTCAGGGGTGTTTTTCAGTTTCTAATTACCCGTCGTGTTAAAGGTGAAGGAGGAAAATGAAATCACACGGTGAAACACTGTTTGTCGCTACGTTTTTGTTCCTGACGAGCGCTGTTCGGTTTCGATGCACGATTTTTACATGACGTCTTTACAGGTGACCAAACAATTTTGCTCGCGTTAATTAAAGCTTGAGTTTCTCTCATAAACAGTGTTGTTCTCCGTGAATATTTTTAAGAGTTTTTGGAGAAAATTGATTTAAATTCGATTACTGCTGCATAGTTTGAGTATATTAATTGAAAATTAAGCGGGGTCTATTTTGACTCACATTTGTATTCATACCTTAGATTTTAGAATAAGCTTCTTTATTCGAGTCTGATCTTGCCACGATCTGTGGAATAGTAATGATCAATAGAATTATTTTCTTCAAGAGATAATACTAAGTACATGTAGTTTGATATTTAATCTTTCGTTGACACACCTTTTTCGATCAACTTTGACATACCTGGGTGGCTCACACCCACAGCAATTTTTAAACGACTGCCATTCTCATCTACAGAATCCAATTATTATGAAAAAAATCATGTATCAATTTCAAGGTCTGTAAAATGTATTGCAGTAGTTTTTTGACTGAAATTTTATCACAGTTTTTGTAAAAAAAAATCTAAATTACCACATGTCGAGAAGAAATAAAGGAAATCTTTAACAAATTGTAACTTTTACAAATTTCAATATTAGAAGCTAAAAATATACAGAGTTGTTGTTCGGATATAATATTTTGAGAGAAAAAATAGTTTGTAAGTCAGTTTTGGAAAAAAACTATTTATTTTGCATACAGAAGGAGCAGAGCGTCAATATCAGCTTATCGGTGGCTCACACCGTGGGTTAAGACGGGTCTAAATGGACCCTACACCCGCCATGCGAGGGTTAAATTTCAGAAGCAAAAGGGAGGTTGTGTATCTAAAACAGTAATATTTCCCCCGAACGTCCCCATAACGTTGCTCTTTTTTTACATTACCTTTCTATTACTTCCGAACCCCTAAATAACCCCCCATAATGTCTCGAAGTTTCCCTCCAAGACCATAGTCGACAAATGACAACGAGGCAGCTCCCGATTGGCTTTTCCGTTCGAGCAGTGGAAAAGGGGAAAACTCGTGACCAGTCTTTTACGAGTTAAAAAAAATCAATACTCCGGGGCACACGTGTAAATAAGCCGCCTCGCCGCTGTGTAATCGTGCAACGAGGCTCTCGAATGTTTCTTTCGCCGTTAAGATACGTGAGATCCACCCTCGGACGGTTGTGTCTACGCGGGGAGACATTAATAATAATCTCATTAGCGATTGCCGGCGTGCTTGCGTCAATCAACAGGGATCGGCGGATGGAGGGGGAAGATAGACGTGTTTTCACGCGGTCGGGAAAATAAAGGAGGCCGTGGCACGAGCAAACAAACCAAGCCATGAGGATAACGAGCAATTAACGAGGGGCGGGGAACGCGTAACGGGGGTACAGGCGGGTGCAATGCAACGTGTAACGCAAGGGTCCCGCATGTTTAGACGCGATTCGAGGAGATCTGTTTTTGTCGATTTTTAACGGGAACTCGAAATCATTTGTATTTTACGACCGGACGTGCCCGATGCAAGAGCCTTGTTTATCTAGTGGAACTGATTGGGCGAGAGATTGATTTTAATGAGGAAAATACGTGGAGCGAATTTCTTAGTAGCGCCGAGGGCAGACAGTTCACTGCTATTTTGCTGTCGAAGGATTTATGATAGAGACTTGGATGTTGATCGAGTCACTAATTGCGCGGAGGACAGAGTTCTTCGCGGAGATATGTAATCAGGATATTAGGAGAAACACTAATATCCTAGCATGTTTGCAGATGTTTTTCAGTTTCTGCGTCGAGCTAGCAACAACGTGGGATTGCTTGCAATGAAATATTGTGGAGTAGCTTCCTTTGCAATCAAGTCTTGTGGGGGCGGCTCGTGCCAATGCAATTTCCAATGATCCTCCCTTTATTGGAACGAATTCATTTTCCTCATTCTTCATTTACCAGGAGAGTAGAAAGTAGAAGGGAAACTTCCCTGGGTTTGGTTTGCTTTATGTCGCTGCCATGGAATAAGAGCAGGTAATCAGATGTCTGAAGAATTTTAGAGATTGACTTTACCATTTGGAAATGAAAAGTATATCTTAGGTATAGTTGAAACAGTTAAAAATAATCCGAAAATGTGAAATAAAATTTTACTTGCTCGAATCTTCGCTTTCGAACACAATTGATTTGAACTTCATCTTTTCTTATGGAAGTAATTTTGGAAATACGAGATTACGTGATTCTTAAAAAAATTTGTAAAGGGGCCTGAATTCGGAAATAATAATAATAATAATATTATAATATTTAATAGTATTTATATTATATTATTAGTTTTGTATATGGAACTTGAATTTTTAATCTTACACGAACGTTGCCAGGTTAATCTGACTCGGAGGTTCAGTGCAACTTATGTAATTTTGGAAACGATCTTGATAAGACCAGAGAATTGCCCAGTGGATGCTATGAATGCATATTGTACTTTGCTCTTCCTGGAATAGGCGATTACCGTGCAAACACGTCCTCCAACGATCACCATCAGAGTCTGCATCGTTATCGATTTAACATTCCCGGCGCTATTCGTTACGTTCGATACAGCGGATAGTGATTTCTAGCAATTGAACGAATATCTACAACTTAAGATGTGATAAAAATAGATGCGCGCTGTGTGCAGTGGATGCGTTAAAGTCCAATGGAACGATAAAGGAAATACAAACACGGTTTCGACTGTGTTCGATGCTTTACAGCTGAGGAGACCATAGATACCTTAATCAAAAGACAACTCTGATTTAACGAAGCTTTACGAAATCACATAAATATCCACACTCTTTCCGTGAATTACATCTTCAACAATATTTTCATTCAATCCTCACGGAAACAATGAGGAAACTTCAACTCAATCTACACGGAAACTTCAACTCGGAACAACCGCTCATTCTTCACATCTGACTTATTTTTCCACCATTAATTGTCATACACATTTTCGCAAGGTTCCAGTGGACTCAGAAACTGCTTTTTGTAATGTTCAGGTTGTGGCAGTGCACGTCGACCCGACCATCTTCGATTCATACTACAACGGATGCTGCAATGGAACCTTCTGGCCGCTGTTCCATTCGATGCCTGACAGGGCGACCTTCATCGCCGAGCACTGGCGCGCGTATTCCGCGGTCAACGAGGAATTCGCGGCGAAGACGGTGAGTTCCATCGAGTGCCACTGATTAATGCCACCCAAGGGGTGCACTCTGAGCAGGGGTTAGTTTAAAAAGGGAACGGTAACAGAAGTAAGATACTTTTGCAAAGAATAAAATTGTATCTTAAAATTCATATCCGATAGAATGGATCTCTGCGTAGAATAGACCAGCGATACCAAAATAATATGTGAAGCTTAGTACAGTACCTGGAAGAGTTTATAGCGAGGTGGTAAAATCAGTGGGACGTTAAAGCAATGCTTTAAAGCGACTCCCTGAAGCTTTGAGCGTCGACACAAACGAATTGACAAAAATATGAGAAGGCAACGACGAGAAGCTTGAATCAGAACCGCTGGATCAGTTGGTACCACCTTAAGTTGGTACCACTTTAAGAGGGAACACCACTGTGACGGCCGGAAAAGTATGCCATTTTTAAGAATTTTTTTTCAGGAATAATTTACAGTTTTCATAGAAAAAATTTATTACCTATCTTTAGTACGCTGTCTTAAGAGACTATATAAAAATAAATAAATAGAAAAACATCTATAAATTTTAATATATTAATTAATCTTGTAGACATCCTCACGCGAGCTTGTCGAATGTGTAACTATGGAACAGCATGTCTGAAATCAAATTTCATTTTTTTTTTATAAACTATATGAGTGTAGTTTCCGTTGTACGTACCGATTTCTTAAACAAATTATTTTTGTAAAAATGGTGCGCTTTAGAAGAAAAGTTTTGAAAATCCGTGAATAAGATGGACAGTTTTCCGAGCGTATTTAAAAAAATTTGTTTTCAATCAAAGAATCCGTATGTACTTCAGAAACTACACTCATATAGTTTATAAAAAAAAAATTAAATTTGATTTCGGACATGCTGTTCCATAGTTACACATTCGACCAGCTCGCGTGGGTGGGTGTAGAAGATTAATTAATATATCAAAATTTATGGATGTTTTTCTATTTATTTATTTTTTTATAGTCTCTTAAGACAGTGTACTAAAGATAGGTAATACAAATTTGCTACGAAAACTGTAAATTATTCCTGAAAAAAATTCTTAAAAATAGCTTATTTTTCCGGCCGTCTCAGTGGTGTTCCCCTTAATTCACGACCTCGATTTCCTCTTCCAGCTATTATATTAAGTTCATCACGCAAACATGTCAAAACACGAGATCTAAACTGTCTTAATATTGCAACGCAAACTGTTCAGTATTTCATGCCTAAAAGGCTTAGTACCTTTTCTCAACCTACCTTGACATTCTCACCCAGGTGAATACTGAAAATTCAAGTTGCATGAAAAGTCCCCCCAAAGTCCCACGAATCAATAGAAATTCTAGAGATGCTCCAAGGCGTTGTGCCAATAGGTCTGATTGTAATATTCTGCGCATTGAAGCTCCTTAGTTTATTGGGGAATAAGACAGAAACACCGAGTGTACTCCTTCCACTTAAGTCTATTTTCTTTTCGTGTGTTCGTAAACATGGCAGAAGCTAATAAACAATTTATCATCGGCGGTTTCAGGTCGGGGCGCTGGAGCAGATTCACAAGGAGCAGCAGAACCAATCGAACGGGACGCCGTTGGTCTGGGTGCACGACTACCATTTAATGCTAGCCGCGAACTGGATCAGACAGGCGGCCGAGGACAAGAATCTGAGGCTGAAGCTGGGCTTCTTCCTCCACATCCCATTCCCGCCGTGGGACATATTCAGACTGTTCCCATGGGCGGACGAGATCCTCCAGGGAATGCTCGGTGAGTGACCGTCGTTGTTTCCGCTCGGTATTCCGCCAGCGTCCAATCGTGATCATCCCAGGTCTGACGAAAGTGTGCGAATCGCGTGTTAGGTTGCGACATGGTCGGTTTTCACATTCAGGACTACTGCCTGAACTTCGTCGACTGCTGCCAGAGGAGCCTCGGCTGCAGGGTCGACCGTAAGAACCTGCTGGTGGAGCACGGCGGTAGAACCGTGCGCGTGCGACCGCTCCCCATCGGCATTCCGTTCGACAGGTTCGTCTCGCTGGCCGAGACCGCCAACAAGGTGATGCTGACCAACCAGAAGATCGTGCTGGGCGTGGATCGTCTCGATTACACCAAGGGCCTGGTGCACAGGCTCAAGGCCTTCGAGATGCTGCTGGAGAAGCATCCGGAGCACCGTGAACAGGTAATTGTTGCTTTGCTGTCCTGTAGGGTGGTTCTTCCGGCGTGGTGGATGTTATTATTGGAGATTACGAGGTGGGGGTTGTGGCAGGGAGTCGTTGGGAGAAATCGAGCATTTTTTGGAAGAGAAGTAAGGGGAGATTAAACAGTTTGGGTTCTGGAGGTGTATGTGTGGTAGAGGTTTAGTCAGATATTTATCGATTTGATCCATGGGGATGGGAAGTGAAGATGAAGATCAGAAAGCAAATTAATATACTCTAGATAACAGTTGTGGGACATGGAAGTGTCTACTGTGAGAAGGTAGGAATAATGGTTAGAACTTTCAATATTTGAAGACTGAGAGTAGACTATTCATTAAACAATACCTATTTTCAAAATTTGAGATTTTTTTTCGCGGATTTTTCAGTAGTCAGTGGTTAAATGATAGGTAATGTATTATTGGTATACGTTAAAGTTACACAACTAATTACTTAAGCAAATGCAGTATATGTAAGATTTCTTCACGAAATGGTTCTTTTATTCGAGGCATCTCCAATGTCTCAGCATTGTTCAGCCAGCTCAAGGCACTAAGATCGCTACTTCCCATTCTGAGGTTATGCTCCTGAAGTCCTACACACTGAAAGGTGTAGACCCCAAGCTTTGAAGTGTGACTAGTTAGATATTGGGAAGATTGATCATAGAAATATCGAGTTCCCAAGATCGAAAATACCTCTCTTATTAGGTCACCATGCTTCAAATCGCTGTGCCATCGCGAACCGATGTACGCGAGTACCAGGACCTGAAGCTGGAGATGGATCAATTGATTGGCCGCATAAATGGTCGGTTCACGACGCCCAACTGGTCTCCTATTCGATATATTTACGGCTGCGTGAGCCAGGATGAGCTGGCAGCGTTCTATAGGGATGCTGCTGTAGCCCTCGTCACACCACTGAGAGATGGAATGAACCTGGTTGCGAAGGAGTTCGTCGCTTGTCAGATCAACACACCACCTGGCGTCTTGATTGTTTCCCCGTTCGCTGGGGCTGGGGAGATGATGCACGAGGCTTTGATCTGTAATCCTTACGAGATTGACGAAGCAGCGGAAGTTATACACAGGTATGAAGGGGGGGATTAAGGCTTTCGTGATCCGGATATAGGGTTGCGGACGCTTGCAACTTCTTGGGTGTCAACCGTGCCAACTGTTGTTTCAGTATTCCGGAATGTTGTTTCAGTATTCCGTATTTTAGTGGAATATTAATTCAGTATTCGAATATTCTAGTGGAATATTATTTCAGTATTCTATATTCTAGTGGAATATTATTTCAGTATTCTATATTCTAATGGAATATTATTTTAGTATTCTATATTCTAGTGGAATATTATTTCAGTATTCTATATTCTAGTGAAATATTATTTTAGTATTCTATATTCTAGTGGAATATTATTTCAGTATTGTATGTTGTAGTGGAATATTATTTCATTATTCTATATTCTAGAATCTAGTGGAATATTATTTTAGTATTCTATATTCCAGTGGAATATTATTTCAGTATTCTATATTTTAGTGGAATATTATTTCAGTATTGTATATTGTAGTGGAATATTATTTAATTATTCTATATTCTAGTGGAATATTATTTTAGTATTCTATATTCTAGTGAAATATTTTTTCCGTATTTTATATTCTAGTGCCATATTTTTTCAGGATTGTATATTCTAGTGGAATATTATTTCAGTATTGTATATTCTAGTGGAATATTATTTCAGTATTCTATATTCTAGTGGAATATTATTCCAGTACTCTATATTCTAGTGGAATATTTCTTCAGTATTTTATATTCTAGTGACATATTTTTTCAGTATTTTATATTTTAGTGGAATAATTTTTCAGTATTTTATATTCTAGTGGAATATTATTTTAATATTCTATATTCTAGTGGAATATGATTTCAGTATTCTATATTCTAGTGGAATATTATTTTAGTATTCTATATTCAAGTGGAATATTTATTCAGTATTTTATATTCTAGTGAAATATTTTTTCAGTATTCTATATTCTAGCGAAACATTTTTTCAAGATTATATATTCTAGTGGAATATTATTTTAGTATTCTATATTTTAGTGGAATATTTTTTCAGTATTTTATATTCTAGTGAAATATTTTTTCAATATTTTATATTTTAGTGGAATATTTTTTCAGCATTGTATTTCCAGTGGAATATTATTTCAGTATTGTATATTCTAGTGCAATATTGCTCAAGTATTTTATGTTATGTTAGAATATTGTTCCAATAGCTCATACCCTCTTGAAATATCATTCCAATACTCCATATTCTATTACAATATTATTACAATTCCTGTATCCTATTTCAAGAAACTTCACCTTACACCTGGAAGTCTAAAATAATATACCAGGTACCACTGAAATGTTTCTGCAAGAATGTGTTGCAACGGTCATCAGCACCTCCAAAGATCAGTCTCCCATTTAATAATACATTTCCTTGGTATCAACATACCAGCAACGATTGTCAATATCCCTGTATTCTTCTCCATAAACTATACCCGATTCTCTACCTACAATTCTAAAACACTTTACGCGCCCACTGAACCCTTGCAAAGCAAAACCAAGTGCTTAAAGTTACACGGGTGTACTCCAGAGCGCTAACCATGCCAGAGGACGAGCGTACGCTGAGGATGAATCACTTAAGACGCCGCGAGAGAATCTACGACGTGAATTACTGGATGAAATCCTTCTTACAAGTAATGGGATCGCTGGAGGAGCACGATTCCGTGGGCGCCACGACCATGCAACCGGTCACCATGGACGATTTCGACGATTATTTGAGCAAGTAGGTACCATGGGAGTTAGGGGATCTGCATGACTGGGCCCGACCAGAGCATGCGCTTGAACGGGGATCGACTCAACGATTTACGACGGGAGTACGCTTAATTTCAAGGTGTTAATAATTTAACACTGCACGCGAAACCCTCACGGGCCACACAAATTAACCGCACTTTAACGTATGCGTGTGCTATGGGCGAACTGTCACAGTGAACATTAATATTCTGGTGTGTATACAGGTTTGGCCGTGATTCGTGGTACGACCACCAAGGGTATGAATCTTCGTGTGAAAATACATAGAAAATGTAGAGTAACGTTTCCCTGTACAAGTTTCTGCTTTCGAGAACATCGATTCCAGAGCTGGTACTTACAAGGAGAGTATTTTAGGTGTCCGCCTCCGATCATTTTGATTTTTGGATATGTTATAGAGGACCGAAAAATAAGAAATACGTGTTTTTTTATTTTTCCCCGTTTTCATATTTGGGGGGTGAAAACTGCGTTCAAAGTTAGGGTTGAAAAATCATTTTTGTGGAAAAAATGGATTTTTTGAAAATCTGGTGAGTCAGTCATATTTCGCATTCAAAGACACAAAATTCGTCCATTGACACTATTCCCCTATCTCTAATAGTTCTCGAGATATTCCACAAAAATGATTTTTCAACCCTAACTTTGAACGCAGTTTTCACCCCCCCAAATATGAAAACGGGGAAAAATAAAAAAAACACGTATTTCTTATTTTTCGGTCCTCTATAACATATCCAAAAATCGAAATGATCGGAGGCGGACACCTAAAATACTCTCCTTGTTAGTGACAGCTAACGTGTCTGTCTATTATTCGTTATTTCCACTTGTCTGCTAGTGATCGTATAGACGGTGATTTGGTTTAAATAATACAGTGCTGTATTGTCAAATTACCTGTGTCTATGTAGTACGTTTTAAACATTTCTGAGTTTTTAGTGTCTGTATTTGTGAACTTTGGCTTTATATGTATGAGTTTGTATATAGTGATCAAGGAAATAACTGACGATTTTGGAAGGCAAGGTACTGATTAGAACACAATTTTTAACGTAGCTTAAACCAATCTGTAAAAGTCTGCTGTGTTATTTAAACTGCATATGTCACCGTCGAGGCTTTCGAATACTGGCGCAAGTAGTAACATCCAGCGATAGTCAGACGCGCGAGCAACTTTGTCAATTACGCGGTATCATCGACTGTTTTCGAAAATACAACCTTGAAACTAACAAATCAAATATCTTCCAATTAAAATCGGAGCAGAAACGCGAGTAATTTACTTTGAAATCAGTTGAATCAAGCCACCGCCCAGCGACTGTGCATTTAAACAATTATTTCGCATATATCCAAAGGCCATTTTTTTTCGAATTCAAGGCTCCGCGTGAAAAGCATTCATTCCGAATTTTTTACTCATTTTTCCACTCAAATTCATCAATCTCCCAGCAGTACCACTAATTACGAGACACCCTGTGTAAGTGTTATTATTCTAAGTACACACACGAATTGCTGGGAATGCTTACAATGCCCACAAGCTTTTCCTATACAATACGAAACTCTATGTGAAGCAGATTGTTGAAACAGAGCATGAGTATGGGTACGTCGCAGCGTGGGGAATACAAAATACCACTGGGTGCTTTCGACGGTCTAAACGACAGGTCGGAAACACCTTACGCTATCGGTCTAATTAACTATCCTGACGGACCATCCTGTCCCAAGCGAAATTCTCCCAGCAGATCAAAATTAACGAGAATGAAACATCCCTTGGGACCTCATATCGTTTCAACGTGAGTGATGTGATAATGAAAAATACAGAAAGTGAAATATCTGGGTGGAGCGAGCGAGTGTCGACGCTCCGAAATGCTTGGGAAGGCGATTCTTTACTCAGACGAGAACGCTTTTGGAGGACGGGCGGGCCCGCGCGTGCGAATGCGACCCGACTCATGATGAAAGCCGGGTAACGTTCCAGTGATAACACATGTCCCCTAGGTACATCGGCGAGAACCATAAGTTGGCTCTGTTGCTGGATTACGACGGTACCCTAGCTCCCATCGCGACGCATCCAGACCTGGCCATTCTACCCCTGGAGACGAAGAACGTGCTGCAGAGGTTGTCTAACATGTCTGACGTCTACATAGCTATCATATCGGGCAGGAACGTGAACAACGTGAAGACTATGGTTGGCATAGAGGGGATCACGTACGCCGGGAATCACGGGCTGGAGATCCTGCACCCCGATGGCAGCAAGTTCGTTCATCCCATGCCAGCTGAACTGGAGGACAAGGTGGCTAACTTGATGCAGACGTTGCAGGAACAGGTGGGTGGTATCCTGAATGTTTTTGAAGGTTTTATGTGGATTGGAGATAACTGAGGCTTGTTAGGTATGCGCTGATAATTTTTTTAGTTAAGTCTTGACCAGTGATGGGGCTTCAGACACTGAAGCTAATGGTGTGTGGTATTGGGTGCAGATGGCTAATAGGTTGAGAGGTGTCTAGTGTTAAAGATTTAGAAGGCTTCGTCTATTGCAGTGATTCCCCACCTGTGGGTCGCGAGGTATTTCCTGGGGGTCGGCACGGTTATTTTTAGTTTGCGATTTTTGGCACATATTTTAATTATTAAGTTAGAATTATATTGTGAAATATCTATTTTTAATGTTTCTTTTTTACCGTATTAAATTTACTTTATCTTATATGGGGAGGAGGGATCGCAGGTTCTTTGACTATTATAAAAGGGGATCGCGACTCTAAAGAGGTTAGGAAGCACTGGTCTGTTGTAATATGAGGCATAAGCAGTCTTCGCAGGAGTGAGAATGTGGTGGTGCTAAATCTTAGTTGCAACGGCAGCAGTGAACTCTTTGGAGGAAACTAATGATCCTGAGTTTAGATTGCTATGTGCTTAGTACTCAATATGCTCCATCGCTTCACTCCTTATGCTTAACACGTTGAATGCCACGCTACTTTTACATGGATTGCTTGTGGCGCCAACGTGAATTTCTTATTCTGTGATACATATTATGTTGAAATATTATCTACAACAGATAAGTTAGGGTGCATAATCATGTTTAATGAATTTATCTTACTGGGGGTCACCGGTGACTCCCGTAATGGTGATAGTATTGAAAAAATCATAAATATTGATATTTACTCTAATAATGTGGTTTTACAAATCTTGGCGTCGCCGGTCACCGGTGGCCCCCACGGCGCTACCGCAAAATTGAGTGCCGGTCACTGGTGACCCCCATGGAATTCAACGTGTTAAGCTGGGTTTACACCTGCCGAGTCACTCGGTCTGCTACTCAGCCGACTGAAAATCTTGGCCGATTTCCACATCGGATTTACTCGGCCGAGTATTAGAATATGCGTTCAGACTGGGCGAGTGCTCGGCCCAGTGGGCTCACTCGGCCGAACACTCGTCAGGTGTAAACTCGGCATTAGGGCTGCCATCCGTCCGGATTTCCCCGGATTTGTCCTCTTTTATTGGGCATCCGCGGACGTCTGGGGGGATTTTCTGTAGTGATCCGGGTTTTTCGACGCTGCTCGCTCAAAAACTCATAAATTTTTTATCTTTATTTCTTGATTGCGGTTACAGTCTATAATTTCCAGAAGTTTTTGTCTTGGTATATCGTACCTAATATATGAAATAGTTAAAAGTGTCTGGGTTTCAAGTGGAAATGTCCGGGGTTTTAATGCTCTGTGTCATAGATTAATGACTTTGAAGCTAAAGAAACTGTTCTAAAAATTCTTTATAGCTTCATCCTCTTTCTCGCATCAGCATTGAGTCGAGCAGGGTGTTTATTCGCTTAAGGCACCCTTTGTCTTCTGGTATATGGGTCCCGAATGACCCAGTAGGAAAGGAAACGTGTTGATTTGGGGCTGTATAGTGCAACGGTGTTTAACAGTCGCAATTGCAAATTGAATATAGCTCTGCAGAGACGGTGCCTGGGTAGAGAACAAAGGAGCGTTACTGACGTTCCACTACCGCGAGACGCCGATGGAAGGTCGTCCGGAGATGATCGAGCAGGTGAAGAAAATCATCGAGGCAGCGGGTTTCAAAGCCTGCTCCGCGCATTGTGCCATTGAAGCGAGGCCACCGGTGGAATGGAACAAGGGTCGTGCTTCCATCTACATCCTGCGCACAGCCTTTGGGGTCGATTGGAGCGAACGCATCAGAATTATCTATGCTGGTGACGACGTTACCGACGAGGACGCTATGAAGGTAAGAATTTAATAAGTCTATTTCAGTTTAATTCATTATCTGCCATGATTCTCATTTGAATGTGTAGTGTTATTCACTATAGTTCAGTGATGGAAGAATAAGTACACTGTATATGAACTTATTTATTATCACACGCTCAGCTGAATTGTAGCGACAGATGCTATTAGCCGAGGTCTAAAGCTATTACTGCTGACGCGGGGTATAGGATACACCAAACATCCAATGTAAATTTTTATCACACAGCTCGGGGGTTTAGAATTCCCATATCACTTTCGCGTCACACGCAACGTTATCCATTCGGAATAGAATATCATCACAGCGCCACTAGCAGTTAGGATTAACAGTAAGTATAGCGAGATTCTTAGTATTTTTATCATATAAGCTCGATTTATCCTCTCTAATAAAAGCTCGCCGCTATCTCCACCACTTCTTGACACGGTTTAGAACAAGCCAGCTATACTTTTATCTTGCCCAAGGCAAGAGTGAGAAAAATTGAAAGCCAGCTCGAAACGGTATGAAGCCGCTGATGCGACCGAGACTTCCTTCAAATCGTGATAAGAAATAGTGGAAATTGCGATCAGCTTATTGCACAGAGAATAGATAGACCTTGTACCAACAAATGCTGGAAATGCTGCTATATTCAATTTTAATTCTAACCACTAATGGCGCTGCTATCGTTTTCTATCCTAGATCGATAATGTTGCATGCGACACGAAAATGGTACAGTATTCTCCAGAAAGTCCCTAGCTCTCTTCTGTTTGGGCATGCGCGCGTGGAGGCCTCACTACTGCTCGGTATACCCTATATCAAAGTTCGGCATAATCTGGGTTAACTTTATTAGACGAATAAAGTTAATTTTTTTTTTCTCAAGTGTTTCAACTTTAGTGCCGAATAAAGTTTTCTACTTTAACTGTAACTTTATTTAACGCCGAATAAAGTTACAGTTAAAGTTATAGTTAATGTTACAGATAAAGTTATAGTTACAGTTAAAGTTACAGATAAATGGAAAGTTACAGATAAAGTTTAAGTTACAGTTACAGTTAAAGTTATAGTTATACTTAAAGTTACAGATAAAGTTACAAATAAAGTTAAAGTTACAGATAAAGGGAAAGTTACAGATAAAGTTTAAGTTACGGATAAAGTTTAAGTTATAGTTACAGTTAAAGTTATAGTTAAAGTTATAGTTAAAGTTATAGATAAAGTTAAAGTTTAAGTTAAAGTTAAAGCTACAGATAAAGTTAAAGTTACAGATAAAGTTAAAGTTACAGATAAAGTTGAAATTAAAGTTAAAGTTAAAGTTGAAAACTTTATTTGACGCTGGAGTTGAAACGCTCGATGAATAAAAAAGTTGAACTTTATTCGCCGAATAAAAAAAATCAACTTTATTCAACACAAGCCGAATAATTATTTTAACTTTTATTCATTACTCGAAATTTTTATTTAAATTTAAAAATTTTGCCTATCTCTGCCCTATACCATTTCTTTGCATCTTTCTCTCATGCTTATCACCACTATTCTCTGTGCAGGCGCTGAAGGGTATGGCGGCCACGTTTCGCGTCGCCTCGTCTCACATAATTCGCACGTCCGCGGAGAGGCGTTTGCCAAGCACGGACTCCGTGCTGACGATGCTGAAGTGGGTGGAGAGGCACCTGAGCAAACGCAAGCCGCGCAACAGCACCGACATCCCGTCGAGATTCCGTCGCAACAGCGCTGGTATAACCATGGAGATGTCCTACACGCCGTCGAACACGACCCTGGAGCCTTAGATTGGGCATTATTCCTCAAATACCACACCGACTGTGTCCCCGGCAAGAAACATGCACGTGCGTCGCGGGATTATGATGCACTCGTAGAGTAAGGACAAAGTAAGCGAGAATGCAAAATGACAGGAAGGAAGGAAAGGGGATCTCTATTGGTGGGGCAGGTAAAACGTCGTGTACATTGTATATCCAGAGACAGATATACGATATAGATATATAAATATGTATGTGGGTGGAGAAACCGTCATCATTATCCAGAAAAACAAAAAAAAAAAAAAAAAAAAAATTGACCTAGTGTTAAACTGAAAACGGTTCTTCCTCTGACTAACTGAAAAGAACCAGCTCCAATTTCGACCTTCGGAGTACCTCTGATCTCCGAGTATATTATATTAACGCGTTACGGATTATTCGAGCATAAAGTAACAAGGGATGCAAGAGCCAAAGAGGAGGCACTCCTGGATCATCATTGGTGCGGAACCGAAACCATTCTCTCGACTGTTCAACGTTTAAATCGATGTACAACTCCGGTAACCAGTTGGAATGGCTTTAGCCCGCGGAATAATTACCAAGAGAAGTAAAAAATACCAAAAAAAAAGATGAGTGTTACGTGTACGATCGCTGAATCTCTTATTCTAGCGTCAAACGCGAATATATATATATATATATATATCGTGTTTTTTTTTTTTAATTATTATTGTTTTAGCATTCGCCACACGATCGTGATGGTGTACCATATTTGGTCGAGCGACGTTTCCGATGAACGCCGCTCGTCAAAATACCACGGTATTTGCTAGCTGTGTATAGATACTAGGTTCGCGTCGCTCAAAACGAAACGGAAACCATACTCGATTAGTATTTCACGTTGCAGTGACTTGTCCGACAACTGTTTCCTATTGAGTTGTATCACTTGTTACCAATCCCCGAGACAAGAAACAGATGTGAATTTAATTAGCGCGGATAAGAAAGCTGATTGTATTCGAGATTGTGTATTTTTTTTTTTTCTTTCTTTTTCCTTTTTCTTTTGGGTTCGTTCGTATCCACGAGATTTCAGTTTTTTCGTTTGGTCTTCTTTAATCCAGTTTTCTCCGACGCACGAAATTGTATCGGAACACTATCAGCTCGTTTACGAAACGGTTTCGTAAAAGTAGAATCGCGGAAGTGTAGGTGTACCAAGCAATAGTGAGATCTGCGGAAGCTAAGATCGGGGTGTGGAATGAAAAGAGTACGAGGGAGGTCTTTGGTTGCCATTCAACAGAAATGCTTCGATAGTAGATCGCTAGCTGAACCTCCAAACTAGTCATCGCTATGCCTACAGAGTTCCTGTGCTGTGAAGTGGAAGCTAGAATGTTGGAGACCTTGCTATTGCTAGGCACAGCTGTATAGTTTCTTATAAAGTCTATTTTTCATTGCCCTTTGAGAGAACGTGTATACTTTTTATACTAATGTCGGTGTAAACTTTCCAAGTTGCTGTATTTATATCGATATTGACGAAGGTGGGACGAGGAAACGAATCGCGGGCGTTTTTAATACATTGTATAAGTGTGTTCGTTACGAAGAAATGGAGTTTTAAGTTCGATGATTGTACAGAGGTGTTTTTCAAGTGTAGGTATAAAATAAACTGAGAAATGGAATTTGCAAAACGAAACACTAAAGTGTTGATAAATGTAGGTCTTCAAATTAAAACCTCTTGAGATATTCAGGTTCTTGATAAAAAATTCTTTTGGGCCTTCACTATCTATCGAGAGTGTTGACTAAAATTAATCAATTGGAATTTTCAATAAAAATTTATTTTAAAGTTACTTTGAATTTTGAATTGAATCAGGGACTAAGAAAAAATTAAGCGTTTGAAATACATATTCTACAATACTGAATTTCTATATTATTGAAAATGCAAGTAGAAATAAGATATAACAAAAGCTATTGCTCGAATTAGGAAAATTTGTAATTTAGTATAATATTTATTTCAACTTCGAATTCTGAAGAGATCAGTAATCCTACAAAGAACCATTAGCTTGCGGTATAAAAAAGAAATATGTATCTTGAAAATAATTAGTTTTTGGACCCATGTTTATAAAACTTTTTCCTTTAAACCTGCCAAATTTTGGAACGCCCTGTACAGTCAGACCTCTGGTTTTTCGATCATCGATTTTTCTGAAGAGTACAGTGCCAATTGTACCCTACATTCTGATCAGTTTCGCACGAATCATTAATAAAAAAAAAACGAGTACTCAAACATTTCACACGCGCGACGAAACACACACAGATATGAAAAAGCATACGTTGTGCGAAACCAGTCGAAACACGGACAACTTTTACACGTTTTCTAAGTACAATAAGCCACTTCAGGATTTCTTATTCCCATTGTTTATCTATTTTTTACGGAAGAGGAGGAAACGGGAAATCGAATGTTTCAGGATTTTTGGATGAATTCTCGATCGATCCTTTTTCAAGACCCACCAAACGGCAAAAAGAAGAAGAATAAATCTTCAGCATTGACCAGTTCAATGTAGCCCAGTGTGAGATTAGTCGAAGGATCTTGAAAGTCTGTTTAAGTGAAAATAATATCAATGTGCCATGTTGGTCGCACACTAGAGTCGACCGAAGAAGATAATTTATACGCAAGCTTGTTTTTCTTAATGAAAAGGGGCCTCTTCTTTAGTTTCAATGCGAAAAAAAACAAGAGAGAACGAGGATTGTTACAGGCACGAAGAATCGACCGGTGAATTCTTCTACAGAAATCACTCGTTCGTCTCCTTTCATTCAGAACTGATATTCATAAGATATTCCACTATGGAGTCGCAGGAGGAATCGACTTTGGAAATCATAAACGAAATTCAACCTCAGTAATTCTCTGTGCCACCTTTTCTTTGTTTGATATTAGGATCAAGCTCGCCGTTTATTCACGGGTATCTAAATTTCATTCTGTTCGCGTCAAAAGTTACTCGTTCAAACAAAAATACTCGTGGTACGTTCGAACCCATCGCTACTTTCTCCGAATCAAAGTATTCCTGGGAGGTGTTCAATGCCGATTCTTCCTTCGACCCTAGGGTACGTTAATTTTTCACCCAGCCGCATGGAGGATGGCTTACTACTCTAAGCGATTGCACTTTGTTACATGTTTTACAGTAGCCAGTAGATGGATCGAAAAAGTACGACAAAGCTATGAAAATAAGGGATTCTTGTACATCCTGTCTTCACTGTCATTAGGTTTCTTTCGTGTTCGATTGTATCCAAACAATGATACCCTCGCGTTCACACAGAAGTAATGACTCACAGATTTATTCGCAGATTTCAGAATAACTGATCAGAGTTTTGGTCTCCGAAAAATGCAAATCTACTGTACCGTAACAGAAACTATTCAAGAGAACGCTACAGATTCAATCGTTGATATAAAAAGTATTTATTAAATCTGGTATTCAGAAGCTATAACCGTGTAAAATTTTGAAAATCAGGACATTTAGAAAAATCTTGTTATTAATTCCTAATGTAAACTTAAGTGTCCACCAGTTCTCACACAGAAGTGAAACCATAATTCTAATAATAAATATTTATCATACTCATGAAACGATCACCTGACTCGCGTCTATTTCCCCACTTAAAAAAAATTGAACGTGCCTAAATCGATGTGTTAATCTCATTCGAATACATCTGTGTGTCGACCTCAGATTATACAAGTTAATATATACATGCATACAACGTGCGCAAAGATATGTATACATAAGTGGAATGATGAAACTTGAAAGTTACACAGGCGAGAGTTAATTACGGTACATACACACGTGTATTTTTATATGTAGAACCTGTGAAAATTCGATACGAGGAAGGATATGGCAAAAAAAGAAGCAAAAAAAAGCGATAGAAAACGAGAGTCTCGCGAGCAGGGATATAATATGAAAGCGATGTTTCTGTAATTTTATTACTTAGTGACCTGTTTCTGTCCCGGACATCTATTTCTACGACTGTACTTACGATTATAGTAATATAATGATAGCAATACATGCATACGTACAAAATAAGAAGCGAAAAAAAAAACAGGTCGAAGTGATGGGAGATTTTGTTCACGAATCATTTTTCGTTTTTAACTCGAAGGTCCGAGAAGGAACACATTTTATCTTTATATACCTACGTTTTGTTGTTGTTGATTAAACTTCGATCTTTACATACATCCGCGGTGCGAATTTATACAGTGCTGGTGAAAAGAAAGTTTGAAACGCATATTTAACTGTCTGCATAACAAATTTAATAGTATCACTATATTGTTTATTTTTCAAGTCCCTCAATGTATGTAAATTTTCAGATACAATTCTTTCTACTGGAACTATCTTATTGCTGTCACCGTTCAAAGTTTACAATTTTTTTCACCACTATTGTACGTTTTTGGATCCCCAGTCATTTCTGTTTTCTTATCAACCCTCCCTTCTCTATTTTTTAATATTATAATCCAGCCCTCGATATCTTCCTGTTTTCCCTATTTCTCTTTACTTTTACAGTTCTACTTTATTGTTCCCTGAGTAATCTATTAACCCTTAGGCTGCCGCTTTAGCCACTATATTGGCACGGTTCTACCCCCTCGACTCTATGGGACCTATTGACTACTCATACATAAAAATTTTTGGAAAAAAAGGACCCCTATTTTTACGAAAAAATAGCGGCAGCCTAAGGGTTAATTAAGAGCGTAAGACGATCGTTCCTTAAAAAAAAAAATACGAAAACGATTGTTAATCAATAGAGTATTGAATTCTGACGGTTTGACCTGTGAAAAAATTCAGCCCTCCCCATATCCAATCTCGTATTTTCACCTTCATATTTATTAGTCAATTATTATACCGCTAGTCAATATATAACAAGTGAGCTGTACGAAGCGCTTTGAAAAGGGAAAAGCTAAATAAAAGTATGAAAGAACGTCGACGAAGAAGCTAGGAAGTGTGTGAGAAATTACAAGCGGAAGGGGGAAAGAGAAGCAAAGCGATATCCGATGTCATATCTGAAAGTATGCAAAGAAAACTCATATATGTATAAATACGATTGTATATTTATAAAGAGACGCACACATGTCCTATGATGCGCCTTTAATGCGAAACTGTACGAGAGGAAAGAAGGAAACGGAAAATCAAATTAATCGGATATCAAATTAATCTATGTTTTGTAAGACTATTTTGTTTTTACCTCAAATATACATTGTACGAATAAATGAGTAAATAAAAATATATATATGTGTGTGTGTGTGTATATGTGTATAGGTACAGGAGAAAACACACATACAGGACACACGTAGGGGAACGAAGAGACAAGATTTTTCAATCGAGTCAAATTAAACGAGACTAAACGAAGCAAAAGGAAAAGAGTGGAAACGAAATTGCAGAAATAAACATCGTTTGTAAACTGTGCGCAACTGTTTCCTTTATTTTTTATTCTTCCCCATTTGATGTTCACGATTGCCCCCCCCCCCCCCGTCCCCTACTCTTCTTGCCTTCGAAACTTTGAAATTGTAAAAAAATTTCTGACGAGAAACTGGTCGACTATTCGCCTTATTTTTTAACGAATAATTTTAGTTGATGTTACCAGGGTTTGACAATTTCATGGACCTGTGTCGTATCTGTGGGGGTGCGTGTAGACTCGATTGAAATAAATTTTTTGCAACACGTATTTTTCACGATATCTCGTGTTATTTTACTGTAGGCACATTTCCCTGTGTAACCTTTCATTTGCAGCGTTATCGAGACGCAATTAAAGGTATTCTGGAAAGTGAGGGCTGTTGGAAATGGATGCTGATGTGGGAATTGAAGGGGTTACTGATAAAGATAAGTTAAATTGGTTATCATCCACGGCTAGGTACCACGTAAATGCAATGAAATTCATTGAATTTTTAATTTTATGTACCTTGTCGAGGGTAATTTTAATATCAAATAGAAATCGTTTCGAGTGCCAGCAGCAGGTTCAACCGATAATCGAAACGTTAAGGGTACAAATTTCATGAACATTTAATGAGAAGCTTCGATCGGTTATCGTCAAAGGCTAGATAATAAACCACAATTAGCCACATCAAATAACAAAATTAAACGTGATATGTATAATTAACGGAGGAAACGAATCAACTGAACGAAATTCTGATACGATCTCCAACGCAGGATTTAATCAACGTCCATTTAACATAATTTCAAGAATCGTGTCCAAGTTTGACTAAAATCGACATTCTATTTTATTCGATGTTTATCGATAGGAGTAATTATTTAATTGTTGCTGTTCCTGAATAAAAGCAATAATCTACAAATTACTTTGTACTTTCTACCATTCGCAAATAATGAATCCAAAATGGGGAAAAAATTAATCTTTGAGAAATAATGCCACCTTTCATAGGTACTTTAAATAGGAAACGAATAATATACTATTTATCGAGATTGTTTATTACGTAAACAATTCCAAAATTTTATATTTCCAACTTTAGTACCTTCACATATTACTCCTACATCCACTAACCCTCCATACAATACATATTCTTACGTTTTACAATTTTTTTTTTAAGAAACTAACGATTCCGTTCATCTGGAATGCCGACTATGTTTTTATGCATCTTTCAAACAAAGGGTGACCCTAGAAAGAGTCTCTTTTTTGTCCCATGATTTTGGAACTGAATTTTCTGCCAAACGATACCTTAAGACGAGACATCAATCACAACAAACTTTCAAGTTGTGGTGACAATTAGTTTCTGAGATATGGGAGGTAAAAAAAGTGAAAATTCATTAATGCATCGGACTTTTATGTCAGTCCGATAATTTAAAGACTTGTTCTCGGGAATTTCGCCGACTGCCAACCACGAATTTGAACTTAGATTTTCAAAATTCACAACGACCGATTTAATATAGCGAAACGTATGTAAAAAAATATTATAATCTTCATAAAACTTTGGTCCAATATTCGTAACGTAAAAAGTTATAAAATGTATTTTCGAAACTAAACTAATATTTATGGTTTTAACAATAATCAGATCCAAAATCGTGAGACCAAAAAGAGGCTAAAACAGGTCTCATTTTTGAGCCACTCTTGAAGCACTTTATAATTACTTATTAACAATTGTAACTAACCCTTTTGCGTTATAAGATATTAAACTGTATAAGAATCAGAAACACTGCAATCAAAACTTACAAAAAAAAATTTGTAACACAACGTAATTTAAATAACAATTGCAAAGTGCTTCCAAACTCTTCGCCGTTAAATTTGATTTTGTAGAATCAACCCCCAGTAATGAAAAGGGTCCACTCCCCCAACCCCTTAGCGACCCACTCACAGCAATCAAATCCGTGCGAAAAATCTTGAACCTCGTATCGCGGAGCCACCCTTATTCCTGCTGCAGGTTCTGCGAAGGCGCGCCGTACAACCTTCCCCGACAAGATTCTTCAACAATGGCGGTCTTTGAAGGAACGTGGCCCCACGCCCGATATCGCCTCGAAATATCCAAATATTTTCATTAGAAGTCTCTGTGTGCAGGAAGAGGGTGGGCCCGTGCGATTTTCACGGTCGCCCAAAGAATCGCTCGTGGGGAGGCTTCTTTCTGGAAGGACCGACGGGCATTTATTACCAGAAGGGGGTGGGGGGTAGGGGGGGGGGAGGGATAGGTGCTCGATGTGCATGCCTTGGAGCCAGGGAGGTACGGTCAATGCGGCAGTACCGCCGTATAAAGAGCCGGATTACACGGTGTCCATTTCAGGGTGTACAAGGAGCTGGTGTTTGCGGTAAGTCTTCCACGGAGAGGCCCCAGCCGTCCACAACCACGGGCATTATCATCGCTGTTTTGCCGATTCAATTGTGTGTGCGAAGAAAGGCGGCGTTTAACAAGAGTTTAATAAAAGGCAAACACCGGGGTCGCCTGTCCTCTCTTCATCTCCCTCTTTCATCCCCGTCCGCCATCCTCCTTCCATCTTGATTCCTTCCCTCCGTTTCCCACCCCTCCGGCCCTCTCCCTCTGGCCGACGCCGTTTCCTTTCGCTTCTTGTGCATCCTCTTCCTTCGTTGCTCTCTGGCTGGAAGGGATTACGCAGCCGGGGAAAACACGAGGTTTCCAGCTCCGGCGAGGAAGAATGGAAGGAACGCGAGAGGGAAGATTCGGGAAAGAAGGATCGCAGCTGCCACGCACGGGTGGCTCTATCGAGTAACCGATTCGTTCTCTGCTTACTGCTCTATCTTTCCCTCGGAAATCCCCGCGGATAGACGTATTTTCGGTTCCATCGCGCTCGCGCGCGCAGCAACCGGGGTACAGACTGATTTTCGTTTTACGCGTGCCCTTGTTCGTACAATGAGGATTTGGGTGGAGGAGAGGATGAAAGGTACGGGGGTGTCGTGCGTTCGGGGGATGAAAGGTGTGTGAGATAGTCACGAGCTTGAGGATATCAATGTTACTTTCTAAGTAAATGTAACACTGCTATACACCGCACCCTTTGCGGTACTTCTTTGCGCTCTTGAGAATACCTTTCATTTCTTAATGAATTGTTCATACTATATTATTTCTTCATAAATCGATAGTAGCAATGCTATAAAAGGTTCCTTCTTCCTTATTAGACGCAGGGGTGGTATTAGAGTAGTAACGGTATTACAGTCGTATTAGAGTAGTAGTGGTATTAGCGTATTGGTTGTATTAGAGTAGTGATGGTATTAAAGTAGTGGTGTTATTAGAGTAGTGGTGGTATTAGTGTAGTGACGGTATTAGAGTTGTGATGATATTAGAGTAGTGATGATATTAGAGTAGTGGTGATATTAGTGTAGTGGTGGTATTAGAGTAGTGGTGATATTAGAGTAGTGGTGATATTAATGTAGTGGTGATATTAGAGTAGTGGTGATATTAGTGTAGTGGTGGTCTTAGAGTTGTGATGATATTAGAGTAGTCATGATATTCGAGTAGTGGTGGTATTAGAGTAGTCATGATATTCGAGTAGTGGTGATATTAGTGTACTGACGGTATTAGAGTTGTGATGATATTAAAGTAGTGATGATATTAGAGTAGTGGTGATATTAGTGTAGTGGTGATATTAGAGTAGTGGTGATATTAGTGTAGTGGTGGTATTAGAGTTGTGATGATATTAGAGTAGTGGTGATATTAGTGTAGTGGTGGTATTAGAGTAGTGGTGATATTAGAGTAGTGGTGATATTAGTGTAGTGGTGATATTAGAGTAGTGGTGATATTAGTGTAGTGGTGGTCTTAGAGTTGTGATGATATTAGAGTAGTCATGATATTCGAGTAGTGGTGGTATTAGAGTTGTGATGATATTAGAGTAGTCATGATATTCGAGTAGTGGTGATATTAGTGTACTGACGGTATTAGAGTTGTGATGATATTAAAGTAGTGATGATATTAGAGTAGTGGTGATATTAGTGTAGTGGTGATATTAGAGTAGTGGTGATATTAGTGTAGTGGTGGTATTAGAGTAGTGATGGTATTAGAGTAGTGGTGCTATTAGAGTAGTGGTGGTATTAGAGTAGTGGTGATATTAGAGTAGTGGTGATATTAGTGTAGTGGTGATATTAGAGTAGTGGTGATATTAGTGTAGTGGTGGTCTTAGAGTTGTGATGATATTAGAGTAGTCATGATATTCGAGTAGTGGTGGTATTAGAGTTGTGATGATATTAGAGTAGTCATGATATTCGAGTAGTGGTGATATTAGTGTACTGACGGTATTAGAGTTGTGATGATATTAAAGTAGTGATGATATTAGAGTAGTGGTGATATTAGTGTAGTGGTGATATTAGAGTAGTGGTGATATTAGTGTAGTGGTGGTATTAGAGTTGTGATGATATTAGAGTAGTCATGATATTCGAGTAGTGGTGATATTAGTATAGTGACGGTATTAGAGTAGTGATGGTATTAGAGTAGTGGTGCTATTAGAGTAGTGGTGGTATTAGAGTAGTGGTGATATTAGAGTAGTGGTGATATTAGTGTAGTGGTGATATTAGAGTAGTGGTGATATTAGTGTAGTGGTGGTCTTAGAGTTGTGATGATATTAGAGTAGTCATGATATTCGAGTAGTGGTGGTATTAGAGTTGTGATGATATTAGAGTAGTGGTGATATTAGTGTACTGACGGTATTAGAGTTGTGATGATATTAAAGTAGTGATGATATTAGAGTAGTGGTGATATTAGTGTAGTGGTGATATTAGAGTAGTGGTGATATTAGTGTAGTGGTGGTATTAGAGTTGTGATGATATTAGAGTAGTCATGATATTCGAGTAGTGGTGATATTAGTATAGTGACGGTATTAGAGTAGTGATGGTATTAGAGTAGTGGTGCTATTAGAGTAGTGGTGGTATTAGAGTAGTGGTGTTATTAGAATAGTGGTGGTATCAATGTAGTGGTGGTATTAGAGTAGTGGTGGTATTAGTGTAGTGGTGTTATTAGAATAGTGGTGGTATCAAGGTAGTGGTGGTATTAAAGTAGTGGTGGTATTAGAGTAGTGATGATATTAGAGTAGTGGTGATATTAGAGTAGTGATGATATTAGTGTAGTGGTGGTATTAGAGTTGTGATGATATTAGAGTAGTCATGATATTCGAGTAGCGGTGATATTAGTGTACTGACGGTATTAGAGTAGTGATGGTATTGGAGTAGTGGTGGTATTAGAGTAGTGATGGTATTAGAGTGGTATTAGAGTAGTGTTGAGAAGAAAGTTTAAACTGTGAACGGTGACAGAAATAAGATAGTTCCAATAGTAATAATAATATCTCAAGATTTACATTCCATAAATTCGGGGGGGTTGTAAAATAGATCCGTGATACCAACATAATAAATACTATATATAACAAAGAAATAAGCATAACAAAATATGGGTCTTACACTTTCTTTGAACCACCACTATAGTTCCACAAGTCTGACCTCAACCCTTCCCACTCAGCTCAGCGAGATATCGTTTCGAGGGCGACTCAATATTGAAGTGTCAAGGGTTACGAACACCCCATCGTCTCGTCGTCGCGAACAGATCATCACTTCATCTATCGAATCCGAGCGAGCTATCTCGTCCGGCGCGCAAACATCCGTATAAGCGGAGCAGGAAAAGGGTGGCGCCGAAGTAAGTCAGTGACTCAGTGGAAATCCGCCGTGGGGGGTTGGCCAGGATCGATCAGCTCTGATGTAATTATCCGAACGTTGAATTTTTTATCGCGGTGAAACAATAACGTATTTTCAGACCAAACAACACCGGCCCGATGTACACGAAGAGACGCAGAAACCCGAGGCGCTCGTGTCCTACGCCTCTACTCTCTTTCGTCCCTCCCCCGCCACCCGCCCCCACCCCCCCCCTCTTTCATTCTCTCTTTCTGTTTACGTAACGTGTAATAGAATAATCTGCGTTACGAGAGTACCACCGCGGGGCAAAGTACGATTTCGCGTCTTTGTTTTTCGCGAGGACGTTTCGGCCCGATAACCCGCGATCCATAAGGGCATAAAATAATAATGCAGAGGGACACCGACGGAATCCTTTTTTCTTGTCCCTTTTCGCGGATAGCCGCGCGATATGGGGAATACGGATCGCTTTTTCTGGTCGGTGAGGGGAACCATTGTTAGCTCACGAATGGTGACATCAGGTTTGATTAAATTTTGGAATTATTGAGGGAAATCTAGTATTTGATTTTAATGAAACTTTGAGGGTGGTGGAATAGTTAGTAATAGGAGATAGGTATTTCTTTGGTGGTAGTAATTGAGGCTTAAGGGATGCGAGTATACATGTACATACTATCCAGAGTTTTAGCCTTTCAAGAATGGAGTACAATTTCTATGACCACCCCAAAAATATAATGCTTTTTAGTAATCAAATTAATACACAAGTCGAGGTATCACACATTTATTTTTTTTTACGCAGTTACTAGAGCCGTAAATATTCGAATAATTCTAATGATTTCAGATCCGAATAATTTCTTCGAATAATTTGAATACTTATACGCGAGGAATGAATGCAGGTATGCAAGCACTGAAAGTCGGTAATTGCTGCATTAATTCGTGTGAATTCTCGCAGTTCACCCTCTCCTTACTGTCTTAATGAGCATAAGAACCCCCCAAAAGCAGTGAATATATGTATAATTTCGAAGAAAGTTCAAAAGTTCCTTCCAGACAGATTTGTATATTAATATACAGCATTGGAGATATTTATTGGATCACTTTCAAAGTTACGTGGTACGAAGAATTTTCATAGCAATATGATTGATAAAATGATTCGTAACCAGCTTATTTTAGCCAAGAGATAGGGAGCTACACATTTTTGGAATAATATTTTCCTACTTAGTACTGATAATAATAAAAAAAAAGGTATAAGTGATAACGCGTTTATTTAAGCGATGCAACAAATATTTCGAGCACTGTTGGTATAAAGTCGATTTTCGTCTCGATATAATTCAATGGGGGCACAGGCGTGATGAAGTATCAGAAACTCGAGGAGAGGCTTTCTGGTCCTCGAAACAGACTCCGCGGGAATGTTCACCAAACGCAAAGTTTCGGGTGGGCCCCGAGGGCTGGAAAAAATAAGGGTAATCCAACGCTACATGGAAACCACATTGCGCTTTGCCAAGCGCAAGTCGTAGAATCAACAAATCCACAGGGATTAGATAACATCCCCCGGGATTGGTGGCCCTTCGTTTATCCTCCGCCGAATCCTGAAGGGCCCGCCTTGTTGTCCCATCGGGTTATTGGTATCACTTAGCGAAATCCGCGCCGGAATAGCTTTAAAAGCCCTCCGCCACGCTCGCCACGAGATTCAAATCGATTTTTCAAACCATTACCGAGAACCTAAATAGCGGGGTTAGACTCTCGTGTTGTGAGAGGATATCGCGCGAAAAACTAGCCAATATTATTCTCCACTCTTCTTCGTTTAAATCCAAAGCCATACCCATCAACATTGTCAATTATTTTAATACTCGAGACTCAATATTCAATATCTTACATTTTAAAGGTTAAAATGTTAAACGATGCAAGTGCCAAAGAAATAAAGAATAATTTTAGTGAAAAAGGATATGAATTTCATGCGAAATACGGTGGTAAAAGTTGTAAGTGCTAGAATAATTTATTTTAATTGTTAGTTGGCCGTGGTGAAAAACAGTGAAAGTGCCTGTAATTTTCACAGCCGTAATCGTTTTATTTCTCTCTAAATCTGTACAGGCTGGTTCAGACATCTCCTGTAATTTAATCGAGTAGCGAGTAATTCATTAATTTACCGTGTGTGGACACAAATTTACTCGATTAGTTTAATAAATAAAGCAATGGTAAATTACTAAATCACTCGCCACTCGACTAAATTAGCGGACGTGTCTGAACGAGCCTCAAAGTTGAGAAAAACGGTGTAAGTAACAAAATGAACAGGCATTTGTTTTCTTTCTACTGAAAATTTTAACTACTGGCACTTACATCGTTTACCATTTCAGCTCCCCATTTACCACTGTCTCTTAAATTTCTACACCAAAATCCAGGGTAATAATTAATTCCGGAAACTACCATCCCACCTTTGCTGTATTATCTGTTATCTTCTGCACATGCGGTTCAAAAATCTTCTCCCTGAAACCCCCACCATCCCAAACTGAATCGTCCTGTAATCTCGCCATCGAACATCCAAATTCGAACTTCCCAAAACCAAAACTAAGTACGCTATTTCTCCATCACCCCCAAGTCGCAAAAGGAGGGTTGGCGTTTCTTTGACCGTGGGTTTTCACACGCAATTGTTTATCGGGCGGCTCGGCACGCACGCGAGGACGCGCGACGATCACGAATTTATTGGGACGTTAATTACTTTAATTATTACACCGCTGTCAAAGGCTGATCGGAATCACAAAGGAATAAACATTCGACGCTTGGAACTATGTTTCCCATCGCCCCGAGTCACTGATCGCCAATTAATTTTCCATAATTGGACGGACACGCCGGGCCGCGATGTACACATGCCTTGATGCTGCCTCTCACCCCCGCCGCCCTCGCGCGCACACGCTTACCCGACACCACCCGCGCACACGAGCGTCCTTTAAAATGTATATATCGAGAGGGGGGGGGGGGGGTTGGGGAGCGATGGCCAGCGGCCACGCCGCCGTATTTTCACCGCACGGAACCAATTAACAGTTTTCACCTATTCCTTTTTAGAGCGGCTCGACCGAACGAGGGACATAAAGAAAAAAAGGGAAAACACAGAACGGTGGTGTGTGCCCCCCTGCGCGCGACACGGAAAGGAAAAGAATAACGGGGCAGCGGTGGGAGGGTGGCGAAGAAAATTGGACGAAAAAAAAGCTTACCCCGTCGGAAAAATCAACTTCGATCTTGTCGAACATGTATCGCGAAACGACCGCTTTGTGGCGGTCCTTTTCATGGGCGGGCCCGTGCCCGCGGATTCATTGTACCCCATTTTATTTCTCTATTTATAATTACGGGGGGATGATTCGTGTCGGGTGTAAGGAGATTTTGAGAAGGGAAACGGGTTCTTGAGATTCTAAGGCGCATTCTTTTTGAATTTCGTGTGGGGGATGATATCGCAATTGCGGAAAAGTAGCTTGCATCACGAGTTAAAATAAATTATTCGATATTCCAGGAAATATCTGCAATGTAATGTAAAGTGAGAGTTGGTATCGATTACAGAAATAAACTTAGACTATAGTTAAGGTTTCTTAAGGGCGAGCCCTATTTAGGACGTTAGGAATAAGGTGATTCTTGGGAATTTTTTTTCTAAGAAGTTAACAGTTGTTAAGCGGATCTTTTCCAAACTTTCAGGGTATTTTAGTTCACATTCAAACAATAAAAATTCATTTTTACGTTGCAAAGTGTTCGGTAGAAATGAAGATATATGAACACGTTCGTTAGGACTCTCGCGGGCAGAGTTGCAAATTGGCGATTGTAATGATGGCTCCATTTCTTCCCTGAAATAAAAAAACCGAGGATTTTTTATTTCTAGTATAATTACATTGTCGATGAATCTAAGACATTGATAAAAAAATTGAATTGAACAATTTCTTTCTCCATAAATAGTACGAAATATCTTGGGGCAGAATCGTAACTTTCTCTTTGAAGTCCCACCAATTTGCCAACTTTTAACTTTTTTTCGTTTGTTAGGTTCATCGACAATATAATTATACTAGAAATAAAAAATCCTTGGTTTTTTTATTTCAGGGAAGAAATGGGGCCACCATTACAATCGCCAATTTGCAACTCTGGCGCGCGAGTCCTAACGAACGTGTTCATATATCTTCATTTCTACCGAACACTATGTAACGTAAAAATTAATTTTTATTGTTTGAATGTGAACTAAAACACCCTGAAAGTTTGGAAAAGATGCGCTTAACAGTTTCTTAGAAAAAAAATTCCCAAGAATCACCTTATTCCTAGCGTCCTAAATAGGGCGCCCCCCTTAAGGGTTCATCATCGTGTAATCACTTCCCAAATTTAGAATTTATTTTAAAGAAAATTACAACACATAGGGTAAAATGTTTTTTATAGTATTGATTTATACCTATTTTAAGATGAAGAAAATAAATTTATTTTAAAATAAAGTTTCTTTTTCTCCGATGTAATCTTGAATAAATAACTATAGGTAACTCTGACGGCGATAAAAAGCGGTGTACATAAAAACAAACGAACTAATTGACGGATTTAAAAAATTCTTTCGGGATTCTTTTCGCAAATGAGCTCGCTATCGTATTACCAACTTTCATAAGTTTTGGCCCACTCAATTTGATTCTATTCAGCATCGGAAATTACCTGTATCAGGGCCTTTTTACTAAAACATGTACCAATCATCGAATTTTCATTATTCTGCAATAATAATTGGTAATACGATGGTGCAAAACCTTCGATTTTTGTGTACACTGTATTTTTATCAGAGTCAGAGTTATAGCTATTTAATTAAAATTACTTCGGAGAAAGAGCAACAAAAAAATATTATCATCTTGGAAATATATATAAATCAATACCAAAAAGACTTTTCACCCTATATGTTACAGTTTTCTTAAAAAAAATCCTAAATTTTTTTATGGAATTATACGAGAATGTACCCTTAAGAAACTCTGCCGAACAATTAATTTTCATCCCGCCACCCACCGATTATCCACATCGATTGCACTTTGGAACGGAGAAGCTGGGGGTTGAAAGATCCTTGCATTAAAAAGATTAAAAGGGATTAGAAAGCAACGGACGATATGGGCTGCAATAAAATGGAGGGGGCACCGCGGAACGAGTCAAAGAAATCCGTAAAGTGTGAACATTAGCGAGGCAGCGCAAATATTTTTCGAACGCTACAGTCGCGCGACGTTCCTTGCCGAAGGGGTCCTCTATTCACGGGGCCCCGTGGAACCATGGAGCCCGTGCTTCTCTTAACGTATACCGTAAATATTGTTCCTCCCTTGAGAATCGCACGCTGGTTCGGCTCTGACGGGGGTCTGGACACTAGTCAAAGACGCCGAATCCAAAAAAAGAAAAGAAAAAAAAAAATCATAATCTAGCCGAGGAAGTCTGCAACGTCTTGTCGAGTTCCACGAGGATTAGCTCTCGGTTCGTTATAGGATGTAAATATTTGCCTTGCCCGGGTCAAGACGGGCATTCCCTACTCGCGCCCAGGGAACGCTCGTAAAATCGAATTGACCACGCGGGTGGAGCGTAATCTGACGAAGATTCACGGATGTTTCATAATGTTTAATGTACTGGCTAGTAAACTACGCGTGATTTTCTCGATGAAGCGAATGTTGATTTTATATCTTCCACTGAAACTTGCTAAATCTTCTTCTATTCCCAAAAATTCTATAGGTGCGAATCCACGATGATCCAAAATATCTCGTCTCACAGGAAACTTTAATCTCATGATACAATTGAGGCATTTGATGGAATAAGGGCACATAGGCTTATGTGCCCTTTTTCCTTAAATCGTTTAAATCGACTCAGGTGTATGTTATATATGTATATAATATATCAAGGGCACTACTTATCTCGTGTTCAGATTAGCTACATACTGTTTTATTACGTAACGTGACTGACACGCAGCTACATAGTCGCTGAGCACCGGCGCTACCGTGCTGTCGTGCAATAAGTACTTTTGTTTCATAGAGGATATTGTGTAAGCGAGGAAATATGAAAAGTGAGGCGAGTATCGAATCCGCAAGGAAAGAAATTAATTTAGAAAATAAAAAATTGATTTGGAAGATAGGGTGAATGTACCAGTAAAATAAATTATTAAAACAAGCAACTAATTAATTAGAGACTTCTTTTAATTTCTTCCTTCGTATCCAAACAATTTTTGCAGCACGTGGAATCAATCGCGCTGCAAACACAATTTTATAATAGTGTTCATTTATTGGTGCGTTTACCCTAGCTTGCTGCAAAAAATCGAAGAAACTAATACTTACTTAAAACATTACATTTTTTGTTTATTTCAGTGCTTCATTTGGTATTTTTATTTAAGCAATGTATAAAAAATGTGTAACGAAGTAAGTACACAAAATTATATTTAAATAACTAAACCAAGAAGCAACTTTGTTACGAGTTCACCACATTCACGGGAAAAGGGCACATAAACCACTTGCTTGAAACTTATAAATTAAGACACATATCATTTCCAAATCATGACTTCTGTTTTCAGAACGCTTGAAGGACACGATAACTACATCCCTAAAAAAATTAGATTTAATTGCATTAATTTTTATTAAGTTGTACTATAATGAAAACTTTGAAATCGATTTTCTTGAAATTGCATTTTGGCGTATGTGCCCTTTTCCCATCAAATGCCTCAATTATTTCATTATTTTGTCATTAGGTTCATGAAACTAGACTCCCATGAAAAAAGTTTTATGATATATTTTCAAAAACCCCATCTCTCGCGACTATTTCCATTATTTACATTTAGTTGTTGCTGAGATTTTTGTCTCATGACAGAAAAGTCTCATATAAAATATCATTGTGTATTCGCACCTTAAAAGTTTCAACTCCAATTTCGTGTTAGTTCACTTGCAGATCCAAATTCCGAATTTCAACTATTATATCCATCTCCTTTCCATACTGGCACACCCGTCATTTAAATTTGAATCCTCTTTCGCCTATATTTCTGCTCACTGTTATAATTCTCTTCCACCTGATATTCGAGGGCTAAATTCGTTTCCTGATTTTGAATGTAAAGCTCGACGATATATATTTCTATACTATTCCTAAGTCACCTCTATATTCCTTCTTTTCCTAATCTACGTTTATGTTTTTCAATCCTAATGCGGCATAATAATTTTTCTCTTTCTGTTTTTACTTTTCTTTCCTAGTTTTAGTTTCAGTTATTTAGTTACGGTTAGGCTTCTAACAGACTTCTACTGCAGCCTCGCCTTTCACTTCGTTATTCTTTATGTATTAGATATTAGGCACTGTTCTACAAAGAAACATACAAATGTTTCCAAATAATAAAGACGAATAATAGTAATAATAATAATAATAATTCTAATATGATTGCTACCGGAAAATCTATTCCGAGCATTTAATTTCGTGTAATCACATCGACTAAAACTCCCGTAAACTTTGTCTTCCTTTCACTTTCACTCTCGATACAATTGAGGAGTTGAAACGGTAAATGATGTAAGTGCCAGAAGTGAAAATTTTCAGTAATTTTCTTTTAAATTTAGCAACCTTGGTACATTATAATCTTTAGCTCTGTCTTGCGATAGTCCTAGAAACTAAAATAAATTTCTCAAATTTACATCCTTTTCCACTAAAAGATAATTTACCTTTCTTTTTTTTTGCACTTATATCGTTTGCCATTTCAACTCCCCAATTATAGTAACACAAGGTGCAAAGCCGATACTTGCTCACACACTCGCATTAAGCAAACCAACGATTCTGCAGCTCTGCAGCAACGTGGTCCGAAAGGATTCCCGTCCAGCCGTCGGATCCCGGCGAAGGGACCAGCGACGATTTCTCAGTCGAATGGGCCGGAGACACTTTATCAGCCTAAACGCTAACGATGCTAGGCACGGTTCACCCTTTAAGAGCCGGTGGCGAGTCTCCGTGTTCATGAGTATTCGATGGAAATTCCGCGTGCAGGATAATCGTGGGCTCGAGGAGGTTTCACTTGGTCCTTTAAGCTACCAGTCGGCGGATCTTCTTTGGATTTCCAAGTTTCGTATTCTCTTCGCACGGGGACGCTAACCGGAGGACATCCCACGGGGAGAGCGAGATGGCACGTCGTACAACGAAGCAGAAAAGGGAGGAAGGAGAGACGAGGAGGCAGCGGGATAATTCGCAGGCTCAATTTCGCTTGGCTTTTCGGCGCTGGTCCTTCTCCAGTCGATTATTTCCCCACCTCCAGGAGGCAAGAAGGCGTCCAGTCAAGTGTAACGTAAACTAACGAGAACGCGAGACGCTCGCCTCCCGAATAACGTCGACAAAGCGGTCAGGTAAATACCGAGTTGGCACCCCACGGTAGGCTTCACGAATCGAACAGAAAGGGGGAGACAGCAGAAGAGGGACATCCACTTAGCACGCCGCTTAGACGTGAAAACATCTGTATTGTCGCCGTATTAGCGCCGAGGGGGGGGAGCGAGCCACCCCCGTCACGATTATTACCGTGGAGATTGTAATCTTTCGCGTGGAAGCACTCCCGCGGCGGGAACTTTTTAAACCGAGACACCGGAACGCGGAGGAGAAAGAAGTCTGCGTGGCAGTCGAGGGGAACCGATTTCCTGTGATCGTGGAGATTTCAGATTTAGCGCGTAAGATTTTTTGGGGATGCAAATTAAGATTTGCGTGCCACTAGTTTTGTTGCGAGAAGTGTATAAAATATAAATAAATATTCTACTATTATTGCGAATGAGGGAGAAGTGAAAATCTATACGTATGTAGGTGTGGTTGAAATTAGCGTGAGAATCATTTATTTTGTAAATGTAGGTGTTGAATTTAGGGAGTGTTTTAAGTTGCAGTTTCAGAATATATTTTAAGGTCATCAAAGTTGTTTGATATACACTAGCGGACAAAAAAGTTACCCTTTCTTCGATTTGTTCTATTCTTGTTATTTTTTAACATACATTTGGGACTGTGGTATGTTTAATATGCATATTCTGGTGGAGAATTTAAAGCTGTATAAAACCCAGTTAAAGTTGAATTTATTTAACTGACAAACAAACGTGATATATGACATTGAACGGGGTAACACATTTTTGGGGCCGACAAAGAAGTCACTACGTTTAGTAACTTTTTAGGTTGTCCTAAAAGCAAAAGGTGCCCTCACAAAATATTAGATTTTTTTTATTAATGTTCAAAAGTGGTAGCTTTTTGTCGGCTTTAAAAATGTGTTGTCTTGTTTAATGTTATGTAGGGTTTTTGTTTGTTAGTTAAATTAATTCAGCTGTAATTGGGTTTTATGCAGATTTTAATTCACTTTCAGAATATGTATGTTAGGCAAATACTGCAGTTTTGAGTTGATATTGAAAAATAATAGAAGTACGGTGGTAAGAAAAAGTGGTAACTTTTTTGTTCCGCTACTGTAGAGTCTCTATTTTTTATAGGTATGGAAAGAAAGTAATGGTGAATTTAACTGCATCGTGTACTGTGTGACGTTATTGAGCAGCTATGGAAAACTTGGTGTATTTGAATAAATCAGTAATTTAAGTCTCATCCGTCCCTCGTGGCAATTTTGACACAGTTTTCCCGTAATAAGTTATATTGTTCTGGTATTTGTGATTCTTATATCAAACAGTACGCACATCGTTTTATTTTATGCGAAAGTTGTGAAGAATTTAAAATGTAAATGTTGATTCATCAATTTGAAGAAAAAAATGTCGAAAAATAACTGTTTACCTTGTCATTTCATCGATTTTTTACCATCGCACATAACTTCTGAACTAATCAGTTTTCGACATACGTACCCTGATACTTTTTTCAAAGAGAATATAAAGATGCATCGATAGGTGTATACAAAATTTGCAGTTCCATTTAAAAAAAATTAAGTGAGCTTGATTTTTTATTGAATAAAAGGTTTTTTTATTAATTTTTACTTTTGCAATTTGTTGTCAACTGAATACTGACTCACTTTTGTTGGAATTTTTTTTCATCAGTTTTGCAGAAATACTTGAAAACCGTTGCGGTCGTTTTACATATATGAATTTGGGAGACAAATGTCATAATTTCGTACACATTCAAAATTTGTCTTGTATTTGGTTTGTAATTTTCATTACGTAGTACGTAAAACATAAAAAATAACATAAAAATGAAAACATTAATAAAAAAAATTAAACAACAATGTAAATAATAATAAAATGGAAAAATTTGTTTGTCATGTTAAATCAGAATCGGACTCGGAACATGTGTCTGGGTTTATCAAGTATTTTATTATGTCCGCCGGGCGTAGCACGAGCCTGAGCGGTGAAAGTCTTAATGATTTCGGCTATTTTTTCCGTTGCGGGCAAATTCGGGGAGTAGAAATTGACGTTAATATAAAGTTTAATGTTCCCTCAATTAATATACAAAAAATCACGGAGGTACATTTTGGTACTTTTTTCAAAACTCAAGTCAAAGATGATAAAAACATTTAACATAAAAAATTGAGACGATATTGCAAAAAAGTTTTTCGGCAGTTGGGAAGGTCATATAATACTAAACATAACTTATAAAAATCAAATTGATCAGATAAACATTCGGCAAATAGCACGTATTTAAAGAAACGCACCGAAAATTGGAATAAATTTCAAGCATCATTTTTGACAACAAATTGGTAAATTCAGCAAAAGTTATCGGTAACGTTAAAACCTACGTTCCTTTATTAACATTTTAAGATGCAAGAATTTGTGGATCGGACACTTCAGATTCTTGACTTTTATGCATTACGCGAAACACTGTGTCAACTTGACACCGAAAGACAGATTCAGTTCGTGAAATGAGGAACGGACGAGGGTTAAGTAATTTGCAAAATGTGTAATAACGTATGAAAGCTGTAAATAATCTGTCCTATGAACTTAAACTCTGGAAAAAAAGCAATTGATCGGAGCAGCACCAGACTGCCAGGAAATCTCGCCCCACCCGAAAGAATCGATAATCCCGCGGGATGGATAATCCTGATTCGCATAGGCAGGCAGCAATGTTGGTCTGCATCGAACTCGTATGTCCTCCAAATCCTTACATCCTGCCCAGCTTCCCCGAATTCCACGCGTAAAATCGAAGCCCACAAAACAGGAAGCCCAACAAAAAAAAAAACAAAAAAAAAATACAATATTACATTTCCAAACCACGGAAAAGCGAGGCAAAAATAAAATCTAATCTCCACAATAAATACACAAGTTTGCAGCTTTGTTTAGCGCAGCTTCCGTTTCTCAAACGTTGCCCAAGAACCCTTTAGCACCCCGCAAATACCATCGCCATTACCCTACAAAAATCACCAAAATCAACAACCCCATCTAATTCCCTCCAAACCTCTCGAGTCACACATTCATCCGGCATTCCCTCGTCCACCCCGAACCTGTTTCCAAACCCTCAGGACCACCTCGACCCGGGCTGCAGCGTTAAAATTCATTTCCACCATTGTTCGCGCCTCGTTTACACGGCAAACCGTATTCATCCTCTAAATCTCCGTTTAGACGGCATCCCGAAAGTCTGTCAGCGTCCCCGAGACTGGTACAGGCGGGCTAGCGTCACTTTCTAAGCCGGTGCAAACGGGGCCAGTTTACCATACGAATAAGATGGCCGAATCAACGGTGCCATTTCCGTCTGTTCGCTGCGGTGCTAATGAAATTCACGACAGCCGCGTCACAAAGGGGACATCTTCGCGGAAACGTCGGCACGGTCCTCTCACGGATTGGCGGGCACGGTTCTCGGGATCTAACGACAGCCTAAACCGGTGGGTACATACACGAGGCTTGGGATTCTGTCCGCGGGATCGGGCCACGATTAACGTACGGATTAGGATTAAGGGTTCGCACAGATTTCGCTGCGTGCTTTTGGCCTGGAAGCGTGCACGGAGCTTCGGGGAGGGAGGGGAGAGGGGTAGGGTAGGGGGGGGGTGGTAGGGGAGAGAGAGCAGGGAGGGCAGGGGCGACTAGAAGGGCGCTGACAATGTCGGGGGTACGTGCGCGCCCTATGGTGAACCTTTTCACGCTCGGTTCTCCACGTATCGCATCACGATCCTCCCCACCCGGCCCACCCCGGCAACAATGATGACGACAGTCAATGCGCATTACAACGGTTTTATGTTATTAATACGGACGCATTGGGCGGGATTTGAATAATTGAACAGATCCAACGGGGACCGGCGATGCGGAGGCTTAGATGCGATAGCCTCAACATCCGCGGACGTGATGCGCTTGGGCCCTCTTTGGTGGACCGCATCGCGACGCGGTGACACTCGCAAGGGGACCTTCAGGTTTGGCAATTTCAGATAACTTTTATACTTGGTGTACGCGAAGGTCTTCACTTGGACATTAATTTCCCGAAGCAGTAAGACGCGCTTTTCAGCCAAATTCGAGAAAATCGTCTTTGGAAAAGTCGGAGTTCCGTTATATACAAGGTGTTCGTCTACCTATGGCGAATACTCTAGGAGGTGATTATACGGGCAAAAATAAGACGAAAATCAAGAGTGACGAAATTGCGGCAAAGGCTTCGTTTTCGAGAAAATTGAATTTGAATTTCACATAAATGTGCGTGCATCGTAAGCGCGAGCGCGCCTCCAGCGCCTACGATGCACGCGCATTTAGGTGAGATTCAAAGTCAATTTTCTCGAAAACGAAGCCTTTATCGCAATTTCGTCACTCTTAATTTTCGTCTTATTTTTGCCAGTATAATCATCCCCTAGAGTATTGACCACGGAAAGTGTAGAGGAACACCCTGCATTTAAAGGAACACAGACTTTTTGAAAGTCGATTTTCTCGAATTCAGCTGAAAAGCGCATTGCTTTGCGAAATTAACTAAGTATTTAGAAAAAAGAAAGACGTTTGGTATGAAAAGGGCCATCGTACAGGCATACGATTCCTTTGCAAGTGGGCTTACGAGCGATTTTTCGCTTACTTACATAGGGTAAAATGCACTAATGTTGGCACTGCACTAATCATTGGCACTCCTGATTAAAAAGCCAAATATTAAAAAGTACAAGCTTAGAAAGTACTTTTTTACAATTTCTTATTTTTCTTTCACTACGACACTGCAAAGCACAGTAGTTGAACTACACATTTTACATCTGGCAACACCACAAAGTTGGACAAAGGCCTGGGTTTTAGGCGTTTTCTTCAAATTCTGATAATGGGTAGGTAAATACACTTTGTCGCTTTATAATTATATATATATATATATATATATATATTTAATAGTGAATGAAATTGTCTGTTTAAACACTTTAAACTTCGTTTTTAATTACATGTTTTTTTATATAACTTCAAAGTTTAGGGTGCCAATGATTGTACTTTTATGCCTATTTTTGTTTTTCATTGAATATTTTTAAAATAAAAGACTTAATAGGTACTCAATATGTTGCATTTTAATGAGCAGTCCATAATCATTGATAATAACTGAAAATTAAGACCATATAAAAACTTCAGAAAAAAAATATAAACTTTCTAATTGGGATTTCCGCTTAGACTGCCAATCATTGTATAGTTCACCCTACATGATTTCGGAGATGTTCAAGGTGGTAATTCTTATGGGTACACCCTGTATTAACATTGAACTTTTTAAACGCGAGGTTCTATAATTATTGTGAGATGTATAGTTAAGGGATTGCGTAACGAAAACAGAAATAAGGTATCAAGTTCAGTTTTGTTTTTTGTAAGTAACAAAAGTGGTTTCCGACGCTGAAGACAGCTCGCACAGTAGTGGAATAAGTTTCTTACTTTAAAGAAAGAGTTTACCAAAAACAATCTACAGATTTTGAGCAGTGGATATGTACAAAACGGCCTAAGTTGTGGAGTCCTGAATCAAGTCTACTAGAACTCATGATTCGTAATTGCATTTTTATATTTCGAGAAGGATATTTATGAGAATTTATGAGAAAGAATGTAATGACAAGAATCTATAGGAAAACCATTCATCAGTTGTGCATTTCCTCTACCCGACGGGCAGCACGATTCTAGCTCCCTGTAAAAATTATATTTCACATTATTATCGCTTGCTAGTGCATGTCACTGAATAAAATAAAATTTCAGATACACTTTAAGAAAATTTCTAGTTAGCCAGTCCAATCATTAAAAGATTAAAAGTTCACAGTACCCTAAAGGTGCGTATCCTCGTATCGCATCGCCGTTGCGTATCATCCAGTGATACGATACCGTGCAACGGTGTGTGATTTTTCCCGTTTCATCGCTGATGCTGTTGCGTAACTTTGTAACAAATTTTGACATGCGACGGTGCAACGCTGCTCGTCCACATTGATACGCAACGGCGATATTACGATGCAAAGATACGTAATAAGTGGATGCCACATTTATCTGGATTAACCAGGCATAAACAGCTGAGGCACATTTCGAGATCTCAAAGTGTGCCGTTCGAGAGCTTTTAGGCGACAGACAAACACACAAACAATTATAAACTGTCTGTTTTATATATTAAGATAGCTTCATCACTTTTCTTACTATCCTTCCATTATTTATTTATTTTTTATTTATTTATTTATATATATATATATACGGGAAGACCCTTTGGTTAATATGAAATACAGGAGACCAGTAGAGGACTAATATATAAAAGTAGAAACGTAAAGATGAACAACATAAAGCCGAAAAGAAATAGTGCCAAGATAGAGTACAAGCAAAAAAGAATAAAATACAATGTAAGTAAATGAAAGTTAACGAGGATTATTAACCGCCTTCCTCACTGACCAGGGAACATCCCGAACTCGGAAATTCAAAAAAAATTTGAAACTTTGTGAATATGTAGGGATTTTCCTCATGATTACAACGCAATTTTTATTTACTGCCCAAATTCACTCTAAGGGGGTGTAATTGATCCCTGAAAATCCGGTTATTTTCCGATGTTGTAACTCGTGAACTGTAAAATAATTTTTTTACCAAATGATAGATCTAATTAACCCTTCGTGGTCACACTTTCAGATAAACACAAATTGGTCACACGGGGTTCACTGAACCCATGCGTCATTTTTTGAGTTACCATTTTCGTATTTTTGAATCTTTTAACTTTTCAGTAATAATTGTACATTCCTAATACTTCTACAGTCATGGTCTAATAGTATTTTTCTAGAAATCTAAATTTTGAAATGATAAAATTTTTAGTTGAAAATGAGCGATTTTCCATGGTTGTGTGGAAAACCCGATTTGTACAAATTTTTTTTATTATTTTTTTTGCGATAAATCCCCTTTGGAAGACGTAAAGGTGCGACATTTCAAATCGAAAATTGCTCTTGGAGTGCAATACACCCCGTGTGACTACGAAGGGTTAAAAGAAATAACTTTTGTCTTGAAACTTTTTTTCTATCTCTTACAGTAGTCGAGTTGTAACACAAAATAGGAAAATAGCCGAATTTTCAGGGGTTAATTTCACCCCCTTCGAATGAATTTAGGCAGCAAAAAAAATTGCGTTCTAATCAGGAGGAAATCCCCTACATACCTATTCACAAAGTTTCCTAATTTTTTTAATTTTAGTGAGTGGCAGAAGAGGTCCACTAAATGAGCAACAGAATTTGAAGATCTACACAGACTATCAATACAGTTGTTACCTACTAACGAATCCCTACGAACTAGAATTTACATATTCAGTCCTACTTGTTTCTTTTCACTTCAGTACAAAAAATACTCCATACCTAACCAAACTACTACAGGGTGTACTTAGTTCCCAAAGAATGAACACATTGGTGACCCAATTTAAAATAACAAAATATCAAACGCAGTGATAGTTCAATCTTCACCAAGAAAAAGGAGGATTTTCCACACAAGAAGAATCCCTACCAATATCTTCTCCCCCCGATAATTTCACATTCCAACATTGCAAACACCTATCATACGCGATTTTGATGAAAAACAGAGTCACTTTCGATCCACCATATTCTACACTCCCTCGAAACTCCGATTCGACGATATGGAAATTAAACAGTCATGGATATCCAGTTCGTAATCCAGCGCGGTTCGATCCGCAAATATCCTAATATCAGCGTGCACCATTGGCGATCAGCGGAGCGATTAGTATCCTCGTGATTAGCTGTGCGTCACATCGATTTAATTCTACTCTGATTGCATGCCAGCATGAATTATTCCTAACGTCACGAACGTCACAGAATTTTGTGCTCAACACCAGACCGACCGTTGCATTTATCCTCGATCCATCCGGCTGGCATTAAATTCGCTACACCACTGCACGAGCGTTGTTTAGGCAACTCTGCCACTACAGTGGTATTCTACAAAATTCAAGCTCGATGATTCGGCGGCTTGGTATAATCTGTGCATTAGAACGGTTATCGTGGCTAATCGGAGCGGCGGGTATTACGGAGAAAGCAATAGTTTCGTTTATAGATTCAAAGCGATTCACCAGGCTGTTTCAATTTGCGAATCAATCAAGCGAGCGCGCGCGCACTCGCGAGGGAATTTGCGTTTCATCCGCGGTATTGCGATTGCATCGCCAAATCAATGGGGTATAATGCGTTATGACGCGCGAATTTCAAAAATCGAATCTTAGTTTTGTGTTTTCAATTAAACCCAAGTAATCCGGTCGGTGCGAATCCACCGAATTTTATCGAATCGGGGTTGAACCGAGATTGTGAAATGTTGAAAACAACGAGGCTGGGGAATTAATCCTGGTGGAGGGGTAAGCTTTGTATATTATAATAAAAATTGTTTGTCATTCTCGCTTTAGTGCTGATCTTTGTAAAATAAAATATTTATAATATATAAAACTAATATAGGTTTGTAATTGATGTTAAAAGATTGTATAGTGACAGGCATGGATTGAATTTTTATCTGAAAAATCGAAGGATAATAATACTACCAGATTGGCAATAATCACTTATCATGTAACACAAATTACATACACATAAATTTAATTATACCATACTACAGAATATCTTACTTTAAGGAGCTCTCAAACTTCATAACTGGATTCTTCCAAGTTTCGTCTAAAAGAATTTTCCCAGATCTCACTAAACATATTAACCCTCCATCGATATTTTACAAAATTCTATAATACCCCTTACGATATATACAGTAGTGGTGAAAAGAAAGTTTAAACTGTGAACGGTAAGAAAAATAAAACAGTTCTACTAGAAAGAATCGAATCTTAAAATTTATATTTCATAGATTGAGTGGTACCAACGTAAAATACCTAAAGCCTAGTATTAACACCTTATAGTTCTAAATAATTACATACATCTAGGGAATACAATCCCGGCCATTATTTACTATCCCAGGATTGCGGGATTTTTTAAACTCTATCTCGGCATTCTGGGACTAATCCCGGGGGTGGGTATTAGAAAATTTCAGTAATTAAAATGATTTATTATGTGCTAAAATTCTAAATCTTTATTTAATGTAAACAAACTTACTTTCTGTCATTTGTCTGAAACATAAACAAAAATCATTTTTCACAATAAAAACATTAATGAAGAATAATAACGTCTCAATAAGTAGATAATACCAATAAACAATTACGAAGATTTTTGGAAACGCGAACGAAGAAACAACAAAGCACCTAAAGTACGCACATATCTACAATGTTTCGACTTTACGTGTTAAGACAAGTTACAATTTGCAACTCGCGTGATTTCGAAATAGCGAAAAGTGAGAATATCATTGTAAAAATAAATATGGTCCAGTTAGTTGTATGCGAGTTAATATTATTATTTAAATAAATTATTATTATTATTGTCTTTATTATTATGAAATGACTATGTTTATTTATTCAGTTTATTTATTTATTTTTCGGATGTGCATAGAGTAATTCACATTTTTAAAAACTCCCGAAATTCTCGGGATTAATTACGTCAAAACCCGGGACTTTTGGAATTCAAAAAACAGCCGGGATTGTATCCCCTACATACAACTAATACGGGAAGTAAAAGCACAAGGAATTCTTTAGTAAATAAAACTGAAATGGAAACTAAGAACGACTGTTCACGCGTGTCGATTTTTGCAGGCGATATTAAATTTGAAAACATATTGAGTCTTTCATGCAGACATGTAAAAATATAAATTTAAACCTTCCCCGACCATCAATGTACAACACACTCCTACATCGTATCTCCACATTACACTGAACCAAAAAAAAAAAAGGCGAAGAAGAAAAAATAGATATGAAAAGGGCAAATTGTGATGGACGATTTTAAGTGTCAGCGGCAGTATTTTCAGAAACAATACACCGATCGGTTCGATCGCGGCGCCGTAGCTGCGCACGGCCGCGTATTTCCGGGGAGCATGATTAATTCGTGAATACGATTCGCAAAGGCAAACACGGAAAGCTCTGTAATACGCGAGACACGTCGTGATTATCCGTTGTAAATACGTTCCCTTCCTCCGGTTGCACGTTGCCCCGGCGTTTCCGTTTCTCGGCGGAGCACTCGCATCTCCTCCACCCTCCCGCGGAAGCCGGAGAGCGCGTCGCGACGGGGTTGAAAGGGCATTCTGTCGGGCGGTTCGACGTTCCTCCCCCCCCGGACTTTTTCCACCCTCCTTCCACCCCCCCTCCCGCCCCCCCCCCCCCAAAACCATTGCTGTCATCAGGAGATTGCACCTCCGCCTGCATCCTCCCAGAAACCATCCCCTCCCTCCCTCTCCCTCTCTCTCTCTCGCTCCGCCACCCTCTGCATCCCCTCCCCTCCCCCCCCCCCACCCCACCCCACGCCGCTCGGCGTTGCCTGTCGCCGCGTAGGGGATGCTGAGCGACGAAGGGTGGTGGAAAAGTGGATGGAGCCCGGTTGGGCCACGCCCTCCCGTTCCAGCGCCGACGAAACTTCGCCGGATATATCCGAGGGTGTCTCTCTGTCCCTCTGTCACTAACACGGGGGTGGCTACCCGTACACGTAGACGCAGCCGAGGATCTAAGCGCGCCCCCGTGAGAGGTCAACGCGTACACGAAGCCGGGCCAGTCGTCGGATATCGTTTATCTCATCTGTGCCACACAGCGTGACCGGACCACTCCACGCGCGTCGGACAGCTACCTCGTCCTCGTGGCACAGTCGCCGCCAGAGACAGTGGCCAGGACGCGGCCACGTCCCATCCACGGCTCGCCCTGTCCTGCGGGAGGATCGCAGGGAGCCTTATAAGATCGTTGTCCCCTGCCGATGGGAGGAAATCTCAACGTGCGCCGCGGACCGATTGCTTCCGAAGGGCACTGAGGACATTCCTCGGCTGCGGGGGTCGGCTGAGGGGGATACCAAGCTCGAGGGGTGAAAGTTGAAGTCAGTGCGTCGTGGTGCTACGTGATGGGACAGAATAGTATATGTATCTTGGTTCTGGACGGTGTTCTACGTCACACGAAACACTCGATATGTGACTGTCGTTGTTAAGCGGAGGAACGTTTCGGTGTGAAGGCGCCGATGGACGCTAGATCGAATTTTTAGAGGCCGCTGTATGAGTGACAGGGGAAGCTGTTGCTTAGCTGTTGGCTCCGTCCTCGCCGAGGAATTCGTCGGAAACAGTGTCGCGGATCGCGAAGCTAGGGGTGTCTTTCCAATGCCAGCAGTTCCGCCGTCGTGATTAGAGCATTCGGAATTGGCACCCGACGAGCGATACCCAGGCAGAGGGGCTTCGAGACGGTGCCCCGACAGGCACGGGGGAAGCTCTCAGCGGCGAGGTTCTCATTCACGTAACATGGTAGAGAGCACCTATGCGAGCGACTCGCCCAGATCGCGTTCCCCGATGACGGAGCCGTCGAGTCCTCTTCAAGATGGCCCCGGCATATCCGGGTACGGGCACCGTTATCTTTACAACTACTCGCCAGAGAGCCTGCAGCAGAAGCTGAAGGGCAACGACGAGCAGCACAGCATCGGCGGCAGGCGGCACGATGGCGACATACGCGAGAAGCCGTTCTCCAGGAGCCCGCTGAGCTCCGACGAGGCGCGATTCAGGTCGCGCGAGCTCTCGAGGCCGAGCTCCTCGGCCACCATGTCCTCCCCCACGTCTGCCTTCACCATCGAGAACATCCTGGCGCCAAGGCCCATTGGGAACATCACGCCCACCAGCACCACGGGTCTGGCCTCGATAATCCCCAACCCCGATGCCATGGGATCGCGAACCACGGCGGCGATGCATCCTCTGCAACAGCAGATCCATCATCTGGCCTTCACGTCCGCCGATCTCTTTGGTAAGTCTCTCCGCCGGTACTTGAGGAATTTTTTAGCAGGTCATTGCTCGAGGAAATGGGGCGGGGGATGTACGGGGTGTATGGCAGAATTGTGGTGTAAACGATGCGGAGCTTAGGTATTCGAGGCTCTCGTGGGTTCCTGAGTTGCGGGTATTTAAGGCTTCTGGGTGTGAACCGGTTCCTTGTCAGCATTGCAGTGGGCTTCACCGGGGGTCTCAAGATGTGGTATAGTAACCTAAGTTAGCTGTGGAGATTGATGATGAATGGTTGGTATGCTGATCGAAGGGTAGAATGTTCTAAAATGGGGGTAAGGTACTTGGAAGCTTTCAGGAGTTGCTAGCTGGTGTTTTCTTGGGAAAAGATAGGTAAACAGAGTTGAGGAGTTTTCCGGATAGTTTTAGGAAAAGGTGGAGGTTGAAAGTAAAACTGGGTTTGACTGTACTTTTTGATTGATAAAATAGCTGCCGGGGATTGTATTATGTACGTTTTAGTAATCCTGTGTATAGACGTTTTGGGGTGGTTTTATTTGGTTTTATTAATCAATACTTTTTGATTGATAAAATAACTGTCGGGGGTTGTATTATGTACGTTTTAGTAATCCTATATATAGACGTTTTGGGGTTGTTTTATTTGATAATAAGCGACATCACTTGAGGGATACTCAAGCACGCTATATTTTTTCCCCTCACTATAGAAGTCAGACTAGGACGATATTTTTTAGTAAAATTTCTCGATATCGTAGAACAACTTTTATCTTCATACGAGATTTCGTTTTTGAGAAAATCAATTTACGAGAATTTAGAATTAGACTGATTCTTCTTCTACTATCTTCTAGATCATTATCATTATTATTATTCACTGGCCCTTATCCAAATGTTGACAATTTCAAAAGTGAAGGGGATAAAAATAATTTCCTTTCAAAATTCGGAACTATAGATATTATTCTCTGGTCTCTGTACAAATGTGGAGGACCCCTAAAGTGAAGGTGACAAAAATAATTTCCCCTCAGAATCTTTAATTACAGATATTATCCTCTGGTCTTAATACACCTCTTCGAAAGTGAAGGTGGCAGAAATAATTTTTACTCTTGCCTAACACCCTTCTCGTTCCCATAAAAAATCAAACTACTTGCCCAAGAAACCTCCTCCCACTCCCAATAATTTCCAAACCGTCACCGGATAAGTGAAACTTTGGGGGAAGGAAATCCATCCTTTAAACTCGTATCGACTTACGATCTAAAAACAACACATGTCCGTTTGCTCCACAAACTCCGCAAAGTTTCGTCGAAATCAAAGTCGAGCATCACTTGGACCGGGTGTGCCTAAACTTTAAGCATACTCAGGCAGCGAGTAAACGATACCCTCCAAGATCAAATATGTCCTTCAGTTCGGTGTTCCTGCAGCGACTAACTTCTCGCTCCAAAATCCCCCTACACTCTGCAATTATCCTGCGCCACTTTCGCAAATTAAACACCAACGTGCAGTGTCTAGCGGAGACATAATAACGTAAAAGCAACAAGGGGGCGAAGTCTATAGCGCCCTCAAGTATCACCCCGGGGACATATTCAGCACACTTTTTATACACAAGTATCCAGGTCAGCTAATGCAGCCAGTAATTTTGTTGACGTCTTTCAATGCTCCCTATTTTCCTTCAAGAGATCTGTGTATTCTGTGATGCGTTCTAATAACCTTGTAACGAACTACTTAGTAGGTATTCAAATAGTGGCCTAACAGTATTGTACATGCTCGTTTAGGATTTGTGTCTTCCCTTATAGAAAACTAAAGGGCCTAGATCCAGTAAATAAATTATAATATAATAAATAAATTATAATACCCTGGGGTGCATAGAAACGTAGGAAAGATAACTGCAGCCCTTGTAACAAGTAGTAAAGAACACATTCGATGCTCCGCACCCTCAAGAACATCCCCTGACACCCCACTCGAGTGAATCCCAGATTAAATAGTTGCTATATCTCTGCAGGTTACGGTAGAATATTGTTTGTTAATCCTTTAGTGGTGGCAGTGGGAGCACAGTGTTCCTATTTTATTTTAAAGTCGTAATTGGGAGTTACAGAATTATTCCGAATATTTCTCCGCCCCAGTTCTATGTAATGTTATTCTTCGTTTCCTCCTTTCAGTTCGACAGTCGTTTTTATACGTTTCGCAGAGATATCAGTTACTTTCCCTCCTGCTTTAGGAAACTGTTACAAAGGTTAATTTAAACTTTGCTTGGCGTCGGCGTGCTTCAACGCCGAGGGACTTGCCCCCCTGTGCACGGTTTCGGAAACGATTTTCTGGAAACCGTCCGAAGTATTGTCCAACAGTCTCTGAATATTCTGCTCGAAGCGAGTTTAGCAAATCTGTCGTCTAACCTTTCGCCACTCGAAGCGTTAATTCGTAAATACTTGCACAGCAAACGGAGGACAATTCGCCCCGTTGCGTCGCGCGGCGGCACAAAGCCCCCGTGGCGGAAAAATGAAAGAAGGCGTAAATCCGTGGAGGGCAGACGCGTTTCGAAACGAAATTCTCCTTTATGCCCCCGGAGGGCTTTAAGCATTTCTCGTGGCAGAACCGCGGCGGCGGACCGCAGATTGGGGATGCGCGGCCTGAAATCCGTTTCGATCACGCACGAACGATTTAGCTCCTTGCAATCCCGCACCCGCGAAAGATGAAAACCGCGTGACGGGGAAATATGCAAGCGTGGGCGAGAAAGAGACAACGGGGGCCGCGGAGTAACCGGTTGAAAGCGTAAATACGCCCTTCGCACATTTTTGCGCGGGCGACGTCGCCTCTAAGCAGCTTTCTTCGAGATTTTAAACCAAAACGTCCCTCGGGGCTGGGACCTTCGCGTATACTTCGCCCCCTTGCGGCTCCGGGGATGGCAGATGTCGGGGGATGATGTAATTCCAACACCCCATTTGAAGATATTTTTAATTTCGCGTCCAATAGTTTCAGTATTTAATGTTTCGTGGATTTTATGCTGTTTAGGTCACGCTTTTTCGGTTGAATAAAATCGTGGGAATTTTAGGGTTGGTGATAGATCGATGGTCACAGAGTTCTTTAAGGGTAAGTAAGGCCTAGGAAGGCCTGTCTAAAACGAAGCATTTCTGCTTCAATTAATTACAAAGAAACAAATTGAAACTGAGACTTCTTTTTCGGCATGAAGTTTATTAAAATCATAAGCTTTAAAAAAACCTGTTTGTTTAGTCAAAAATATGCATTATATATGACGCAATAAATGGATCATTAAAGAGGCTTTTTAAAAATGTTTCTTCTGTTTTGCACTGATAACTAAAAAACGGAGGTTCCAATCGATTCAAATCAAATTTGAGCATGTTCACAAAATGTGTAAACTCTTATTCTTTATGAAAATAAATTAAAACCCCATTGATGAGAGTTTACCCTCCCGCAAGCTCCAAAAGACGAGGTCTTTGTTTCTTTTCATAAATAATAAGAGTTTTCATTAATTCAACGATCCAACTGCAGCGTCATATATAATGCATATTTTTTACTAAACAAGCATGTTTTTTAAAGCTTGTGATGTTAATAAACTTCATGCCGAAGAACAAGTCTCAGTGTCAATTTGTTTCTTTGTAATTAATTGAAACAGAAATGCTTTCATTTCAGACAGGAACGACTGCTGACTTCGTACCCTTTTTAAAGAATTCCATTGCATGCTTGGATGTACATATTCAGATTAGTAAAATGGAGCTTTAAGGGAACATTGACTTAATGGACGCCAGTGGACTCGCCCATTTGTGACTTTAATTAGGAAGCTGAATGTAGGATACAAATTGAGATGAATATTAGTATCTCAATGTTTGATACAAAGAGAGACTATTCCTTGAATAGCTTTATAATATAGTATCTTAAAATGAATTTCAATATCTATCATACTCTATTTTGAAAGTTTCAAACGACTCTGCAATATTATTGCGTCTCTAACTACAAATCCTCGGACTCAACAGAATAAAGGATCACCCACAATAGGGTGTGTCAATTTTATGGGAAAATTTAAAATTTTTGGAAATTTTAAAGTGACTAGTGACAAAGTAATGCTGTTTTTAATCCAGAATCTGAAACTATCTTCAGAAACTGATTTGAGTGAGGTTTAGCTACTTCAAATCACAGTTGAAAAGAGTGAAAATTAAGTAAAATTTAACTACAAACTACATATTCATATACTGCTTAAAGTGAGTCTTGCTTAAATAAAAGCATGAAAATGAAAATAAAAATATGTGGAAATTAGTATTTATTACATTCACATGAAAATCTATGGAAATGTGTATTTATTACAAAACGAAAATATATGTAACTTTAGCAACAGATCTAGCCACATATTATCTATGTAGTAAATTTAATGCTATTTAATGTAAAAAGTCCTCCAAAGAAGCGATATCTTGTTTGCTGCTGTTGCGGTTCATAAGCTCAATTATTAAAACTATTTTTAATAATTTTAGTAATTTTCGTATTTTTCTATAATTTCAAATGGAATTCCAACTAGTTAATTAATGCATTACATTAAATTTAAAGGTAGCGGTTAATTTTAGAACTGAAATTGTACCGTTTTTCCACTAGTCGTTTTTGAAATTAAAATATTGAAAAAATTGACACACTCTAACCCACAGTAACAGTTGGGCCGTTCTAAATCAGACATCGCAATAACAAAGTGTTAAACATTGCTTTTTTTTCTGCTTCCAGCTGCAGCATATCCCAGCTTGTACTCAGGCGGATACGTAGCAGCGATGGCGGCCGCCGGTGTTTCACTTCACGGCCAACCAGCCTTTTATCACGCGGCTCATCCCTATCAAATGAATCCGAACGCGGGGGCCGTGGGCCCCATGGCGAAGAGGAAACGTCGCCACAGGACAATATTCACCGAGGAGCAACTGGAACAGCTGGAAGCCACCTTCGACAAGACCCACTATCCAGACGTGGTCCTCAGGGAGCAGCTCGCGCTTCAGGTGGACCTCAAGGAAGAAAGGATCGAGGTAGGTTCGACCCCATCGATTGCTTGGCCCTTTCGATAGAACGAGGATTTTAATCTACGGGGCTGTTTAATCCAAAAACACGTTTATAGAGTGAATTGTTGTAAGCGGGACGAGGCAGAGAACAAAAGTATTGACTGGTAAAGCAAAACCCATAAAAAAACTTCAAAAAAGTAAAAAAAAAAAAAATACGTCAAGTACATGAAATGAAATAAATCACAAAAAATAGAAGATAATAATAATTACGAAATAAAAAAGAGATTGTGAAATCAAAATGAGCTGCAAGTACATAAAGGTGCTTTCCCGCAGCGTGCAAAGGCGACACTGTGTAACATAATAAAAGACAAAAAAGGATGGTTGACTGGGTAAAGCAAAATACATCTCCTCGTGAACTTCCTTTTTTTTTTTTAGAGTAATTGTGCACTGAAAAATTGTCATTGTGATTCTTTTTTGATCGTGTCTTTCTGTTCAAATCGACAATTTTAAGGATTTTGTGTGTGGAAGAGTAGGTTTGAGAAATTATTTTACGAGATAAACATAATATTATGCAAAGATATGGAAGCACAGACGTTATTGTAAATCATTTAATAGTTTTCTATATTATTTTATTCTATTTTGATACTACCGAGCCGGATTAAGACATTTACAGCCTCTAAGCACTTAAAAAAGAATTGAGACCTCCTTATACAGGGTGCCCACTTCAAAGCAATGTACGATTTCTTAGGCATTTCCGCTAATTTGGCTAAAAATTGTTTCTAACAAAAGTTAGATTTTAAAATTCAGAAAATTTCTACGGTGCCCCCCTTCTTGCGATGCCCCAAACACGTGCTTATTAGTTAATCCAGCACTGCCTATCCTATTATATACAAATTATGGTTTAGGAAAAATATTTCTCCAACATCAGTACAACTTCAGCCTTTAAAGTGATCGTTGGAGATCTATAAAGACAATATTCCGATTCCATGAAAGGTTAGAGATTTCCGTAATAATTATCGAGCCGAATTAGCATAGAAGAACACTACTCTTGAAAGCGGATAATGCTTTAGTCAGTGGCCACTGAAATTCTGATTAAAAAATCGAATTCACTGAATATGCCTCAGAATCTTCCACACAAGTAAAAAACTAAAAACTTATAATTTTCTAAAAAACTAAACACTTCCTTTCCTACATCAAAAGGGCTAAAAAGTCTTCCCCCGACCCTTCATACAGCACGAAACCTTCGAGTATCGCGAGCGATTCCTTCAATTTCCCGTTCGATGTTACACAGACAAAAAATTTCGTAACACCGCAAGAACTCCAGCACGATAAAAGCCCTCCAAGATCCCGTGACCATCGGTAGCTCCGCCTAGACTGACAAATTGCTGTCTCGGACCTAAGAGAATATTAGGTTTCCCCGTTCACAAACATTGACCATTCGGATTGTCCAAACTTTGGGCCCGGAACGCATAATTTGTAGCTCGAACAAAACGTTTCCGCCGGAGCGTGCGGTGGGACATGTTTCGGCCCCCGTCCACTGTTTGTCGCTTTAATGCTCGAGCGACGGGTGGCATAATACTTTCATGGGGTCATTAAAATTATTTGTGACCAGTATTTATCGGGCGTCGCTCGACTTGAGACCAACAAGTTGCATGCTAGATTAAAAGCTTTGCCGTTTAATGTGTTTGCTTCCATTATACATATGATTATCCACGGGCGCGGCCACTCGGCGCTGGGTACAGTTTAACAGCATCGCTTATTTAGCGCTGAAAAATGTTTACATGGCTGCGCAGAGCGATCGCCCGCGAGCTGCTTAATCGAGAGTAATCGCCGGCTGGATGCAATCGAATGGACGTTTCCACGAGATCGAAGGGAACGTTCTTGGGCGATTTTCGTGCGTCGATGGCACCCAGCGTGTGGCTAGGAAGACGATTCAAAAGGACTTAGGACGGTGTCATTGAGGCTGGATTGAGGAGGAACCCTTTTCTGCCCTGGCATTGTGGGCCTGTTTAAAAGGATCTAGAGGAGATCGATGCTCAGTTTCAGTTCGCCACTTTTTCTTCGGGGGTGTGCCTTTTCGAGGAAGAATAGAACGCCATGTTCTTATTCGTTAGAGTTCATTTCCAAAATAATTATTCTTGGAATTATTACCTCATCTCCATTCAAAGCTAACTGAAAGGAGATATAGTGCCAAGACCACCCCCGTACAGAACTGTGAAGTAAATTAAAATCCAGAAGATTCTCCACTCAAGATTTTGATTTCCAAATTACAGTAATCAGAAGTTTCATCCCCCAATTTTTACACGAAGGTATATCGGCCACAGGGTATCGTCTCCAAGGGTGTTCCGGTTTCTGGCTGTTTGAACTGCCGATAGCAGGCGGTGTTTGCGGCAAGTAATCGCGAGCCAGCGATAAGTCAGCGCGGAAAAGGGAAATCACGAGATGTCCGCGTTCGCGGCTCGGCAATTTGCTCGAACAATCGTACAATCCCAAAGTCATTCACACTTATCGCGGCCCAAACAGACCACCCGCGTCGCGTCGGCTTTACCAAAGGAAATCCCCGGCCTCGAGAGCCTTTAAAGACTTTGAAACAACATATACCTGGGGCGCACCTGCCGCGTCGAAGCAAGAGTTCCTGGTGTTTGCAGAGAATTAGTAGAAAGGCGACTTTTTGAAACGAGACGGCAGAGAGCGGCTCGGGGAGGGGAGGGGGGGGGTGGGGTGGTGGATGGAGTAAAGGGGAGGACGGGGGTGAAACGGCTCCTCGAGAAAAAGAGAGGCCCCGAAGCACTCCGGTCCCGTGTTTGGAAAGAAGCACGCCCGTGTTTATACGCGGGACGACCTTTCTCCTATCTCCGTGATTGCGTCCACGGAATGCGGAGACGCGACAGGTGCTGAGCTGCAGCAAGGATTGTGCAGAGGCTGATTAAAGTGGTACGCAAGATGAAGACAGGGGGATAGGGAAATTCGATCGAGCTCGTGTGTGGTGTAAAGAAGGAGGGCTTTCATTGGAATTTCAGAGGAAATAGATGAAAGAAGTGGATTTCGGGGAATTAGGATGCAGAACTTTTGGAAGCAGTGGTGCTGGTTGCAAAGTATTCCATGAAAGGATTTTCTGTATGCAATAGTGATGCAGAGGAATTTAAGACGATGACTGCCATGATAATTGGGGTGGATTTTATTTATCAACTATGAAAATATGATCTTTTTACTATCTCAATTTGTTCCTTTTTATAAAAAATAAAATTGAGCAGAATATATAGATACATATAGGTATATAAATTATTTATATATATAAAGATATCTAAATATTGTTGGATAAATTAAAGAAGTATGTATATATAAATTATTTATATATATATATGGTTATTTATATTTCATATATACATATATATATATGTATAAATAATTTATATATTAAGAAATTAATCAATAAGAAGCTTATCTATATATATAAGTGATTTACATAAAAATCAAAATTTATCTTCTTGAATATAATTATCTATTAATAAATCTTTCGAACTTGATAATATACAGATTATTTATGGGTTCATCGAATTAATAATTAATTTAGTTCAATATATTCCATAAATTCATCAATAATAGTTTAAATTAGCTCAATAAATTATATATAGGAAATCGTTGACCTACCCCTAAATATATTTCAATTGTGTTCATATTCTGCTCGATTTTTTTTTTATACAAAGGAACAAATTGAGATAGTATAAAGATCATATTTTCATACCATCAGGTGAAATCTCCAATGTACATGATAATTATGTGGAAGGGCATGGAACACCAGAAATTTTTTCAAATGCATTCATTTGTTTATTAAGAAAAATTGAAACTGAGAAAACGTATCATTGTGCCCCCTCTGACGTATAATTAAGTAAAACAATTAGTAGATTGTACCTTGGCAACAGGAAACAGACACTGTCTGATGTCTGAGTCTCTGTGAACAATAAATTTAACAAATTATGAAATATGTAAATGTAAGTAATCTTAATATAGGTATACAGCAGAAAGTGTTTGTGTGTTTGCCTGTCGCCTAAAAACTTTCGAACGGTAAACTCTGGGGTCACGAAATGTGTCCCAGTTCATTATGCCTAGCTAATCCAGATGATTGTGACCATTTTCAACAAAATAAATAAATGAATAAATAAAAAAGAAATTTATAAAATGAGAATCTAAATTTCGGGCGAAGCCGAGTAGTAAAGCTAGTGTATACATTAAAATATGGCTATTCTACATTGAATTAATAATTAATAATTTCTATAATCTTTGACTCATTTGAGCTACCACTAAACATAAAAACGTATCGTCCAAAATTGATATACATATAGTGTTTGTATATCTAAAGGAACAAATCATGGTCACACCTATTAAAAAATATTTAAGGGGTCATGCTCAGTCAGGAGGCCGAAAGAAGGTGGTCTTTGGAAATTTTTTACTCAAAAGCTATAACACATTTCTCAAAAAATCTTTTTTCCTTTTAAGGATTGCATCTAGTACCGTGCATCGTAATTTTTTTATTTAAAAATATTTATCAATAACTAAGTTACTGTCCGTCACTCGAAGGTTCTCTGAAAAAAAGGCTTCTGCGGTGACCACTGCTGCTCGAAAGTCGATCATCTAAAATAAAAAGTTCAAAAGAATTTACTTATTATATTATATTATCTAGTGTTTGAACGAAGGATTTTTCGAAATATTGATTTGGGAAAAAATGGCTGATGTTTAAAGTAAAAGTTTCAATTTTTATCATAAATCGTGCCTGATTTTCGTCTATTAAAAGAAAACTAAGCATCGGATAAAAAAATCCTTCGTTCAAATACTAGATAATATAATATAATAAGTAAATTCTTTTGAATTTTTTATTTTAGATGATCGTCTTTCGAGCAGCAGTGGTCACCGCAGAAACCTTTTTTTTTAGAGAACCTTCGAGTGACGGACAATTACTTAGTTATTGATAAATATTTTTAAATAAAAATAATACGATGCACGGTACTAGATGCAATCCTTAAAAGGAAAAAAGATTTTTTGAAAAATGTGTTATAGCTTTTGAGTAAAAAATTTCTAAAGACCACCCTTTTTTTCGGCCTCCTGACTGAGCATGACCCCTTAATTTCTTTTTTAACTTTTAAGCTTCACCCTAATTCAAATGTTCATTGTCACGAATAATGATACCATATGTTTCAATGATCCATATTATTCAAAAGTTTGCAAATCTAAAGGTTCGTTTATTCAGTTTATTGCAAGCATTCTGAAGGAAAGTTGTAATTGTAAGGGGTGACCTACCCCCATGGTAGTCAACGTGTTGATAACCGGCAAGGCAAAGAGTCTGTCGGTAATGATAGAGGGATATTGATTGTCTGGCTTGATTTAAACGGAGTCAGACAGGCGTGGGGAACAAATGCTTATTTCGGATGTGGGATGAAGCCTTTTGATCTTCGCTGGCTCCCTTCGCCTTGTTAAGACTCCTCTCGATGGCTACGCCAACGCGCAGGTAAACGGGGTTATCAATTACTCGCGTCTAGCCTGATTGAAATTAAAATCCATCGGCTGATTTCACGGTACAGTGATGATGAATATGGATTGGGAGCAACGAAGTGGTTAAACTTCAGTAACCAATGATCAAATTGTCACCAATGGAAATAATTGGGGGGGTTGTAACTCAAATGTGGTAATTAATATTTTGAAAATTAAATATACTGTATGAATCATACGGTGTCGAATGAACAATTCTTTTGGATCACATATTTTCCGATATTTTAATTTCTTCGGATGGTGTATTAATAAATTGTTCTCAATCTGGGTGACAAATGACATATAAACACCAAACATTCCATAAAAGATGTTACATCTCTAAAATATTTATTTCTTTGATTCCATATTCTATAATTTACGTTTTTAATGCTAATTCGCATAAAATATACTTTTGACTGTTTTTAATTTAAATTACCAAATGAAGTGAAATTTTTCAGAGTTCTCCAATAAATTTGCAACGATTATTTCACACGGTATAAGTGTCCTAATACTTGTGGTTACTTGGCTGTTATTTATTTAGCTGCTGCTCGTTGCAACTCCACCTTTTTCGAATTCGTGGAAAATAAGCCCAACCGTGCATCCCTTAATCAAACATCTGCTGTTCCAGGTGTGGTTCAAGAACCGACGTGCCAAGTGGCGTAAGCAGAAGCGGGAGGAGCAAGAACGATTGCGGAAGCTTCAGCTGGAGCAACGTCAGCGCACCGACGACACCGTGTCCACGGCTACTGTCAAAGTGCCCGACCACTTAATGCTGACCAGACAGCAACAGCAGCAGCAACAGCAGCAGCAGCAACACGAGCAGGACACCGACAGTTCGGACCTCGAAGTGGCGTAGTCCGAACACTGGTTTTAGACTCTTTTTATTGACGAGGGAGGACAGAGTTGCTCCCATTGCATGGGAGAATTTGTAAATATTAAATTAGAGTGTATATATATTTGTACATATAGCTCACGTTCGATGTGTATAATAGACAGTGAAATAAATTATTGAGTCGAGATACCAACATGGTTATGTATTTTTTTTTTCTCGTCCTGTGCGTTTCCTTTTTATATGAAAAGGGTTGTTACTCGAGACTTCTTTGGTTTTTATTTGAATGGGGGTGTATGTATGTCTAACTGTGAAAATAATTGTGGTCTGTGGTTGATCGAGGAATATTCTGTTTAATAGTAGTTGCTGGCAATGTTTCAGTGGAAATCAGAATTTCTATTATTTTAAATAACCATTTTCCAATTTTTATTCGTTTGCCGGATTCGCCATAAGCATATAGGATGTGGGATAACTCGTAGTATAATTACAAAGGAAATGAGTTTTAATTGAAAACCGAGTAAAAAATGTGGGGGGGGGATATAGATTTTGATTTGAACTAAACGGATTGACTAAAGACTGGATAGTGACTAAAATAATTTAAAATAATTAAGCATTCTTACTTAAAACCTACGTTAATAATTTAAATTAGAGACAGTAAATATTTCATCAGCTCGTTCATTCAAGCTTTCAATAAAAAGACTAATTATTATGCTACCTTTGTACAGTCAATATACTGCAGCCATTTAAAATATTTCATTGGGCAGAGCAGACTTTAAATTATTAAACTAACAGGTGAATATTTTTATTATTTTGCCGAATTAAAAATTGTATTAACTAAATAAATTACTAATTCTATCATTATAACTATATATAGCTTATTTATATATAATTTATTTTAAAAGATTACATTAAAAATTATTAAATTTTTCTGTTAAATAAATCAATTATTAAATTATCTCAAATGAAATTAAATTTTAAAATTACAATTCTTAAATAAATCGATTAATAGTAAAATAAATCTATATATTATCCCATAAAAAGGTTACTTTACACCAGAATGGGAAAAAACCTTCTATGTATACTTAAGAAAACATCGTCCAAGCTAGGGTAAACGCACCAGTAAATGAACACTTAAGGCTAGTGAATGAACACTATTATAAAATTATGTTTGCAGCGCGATTGATTCCACGTGTTGCAAAAATTGTTTGGATATGAAGCAAGAAATGAAAAGAAGTCTCTAATTAATTAGTTGCTTACTTTAATAACTTATTTTAGTCATTTTAATAAAAAATGTCCATTCACTGGTACGTATTCATTTACTGGTACATCCACCCCACCAGAAAACTGAAGGATCGACCACCTTTCATCAGCCAAGTAAGATTTCACAATCCCCGTATCACCTTCCTAACAATAACAATTCAACAATTCCGAATTAACTACATATAAACGTAAAAAAAAATGCAGAAGAAGGTCTTTTAACCCTTAATTCACGTTTATAACCACCCCGAAGAAAAACAATCATCTATAACATCCACGTCCCCCAAAGAATCTTCAAACCTATTCCTTTCAATTTATCTCCCCACTACCCCCCCGTTTCGAAACACCCCGTGTATCCGATACACCCTCGTCACAGAACGGATCGGTGATTAAAATCCCTCGTCGTTTGTTAGTCGAACTTAGTTCTACGTGCCTCGACGATTATATTATTAGCATTGTGCGGCGGGGGTCCAAGGACCAGCTGGCTGACTAGCGCCAACTCTACGACACCGTAAGTTCGCCTCGAGTTCGGGGCAAGTTCCGGTAAGTACATAAATCCCGAGGGCGACCTGGAACTAAGACGTTCTCTGCGGTGCAAGTTTAATAGGTTCCGCGCCGCTGCTGCGCTGAGACCTAAAGACGATCGACTTAAATACAGCTTCTTTTATTTTTCCACCAGCATGGACAGCCTTTTTCTACCCTTCGATTATTCGAAGTCACCAGCCACCCCCTTCGTTGCTGTAGAACCGGCTGGTTACACTTTGGTCGTTTTAACAAGTCACATAGAGCAGTGGGAAAAGAAAGTTTCAGCTGCGAACTGCGATAGAAACCAGATAGTTCCATTAGGAAGAATTATATATTAAAGTTTATATTGGATGGATTGGGGGATACTAATATAATACATAAGGGGTCGTCCTTAAATTACGTAAGGCTTTTTTGGGGGGGAGGGAGTCGCGAGTTTCTTACGTTTTCTTACAAGGGGGGAGGGGGAAGTCAGGTAGCGTCTTACGTAATATTTTTTAACCTAATTTTCAATAAATACAAATTCTATCATTAATGTTCGAGAAAAGTTGTTTTAGTTTAAATTCCCCGAAACCGAGTTAAATGAATTATATAAACCTTTAAAAGAATTTTAATAACTGAGAAAATTCAATGTAAAAAATATTACGTAAGAAGGGGGTTGCAATATCAAATCTTACGAATTCTTATACTGGGGGAGGGTGGGGGTAAGAAATTGCCAAAATTACCCTTACGTAATTTAAGGCCCCTAAAGACTAGTATTAACCCTTCGTGGTCACACCTTATAATGACAAGTTTGTTACATGGGGTTCACTGCACCCCAGTGTCATTTCTGAGTTACCATTTTAGCATTTTTTAATCTTTTAACTTTTCAGTGATAATTGTACAATCGTAACACTCATACAATCATGCTCTGATAGTCTTTTTCTAGAAATATAAATTTCGATATGATGAAAATTGTAGTCGAAAAAATACTTATTTGAAAAAGCAATTTGTTTTTAGTTAAAATTCCATCAGTTTTTAAATTTTAATATTAAGGTCTAAAAATTTACCGCAAAAAAATTGCCTGGGGAGCGATGCATCCCGTCTGAACACGAAGGGTTAATTTTCTTATGAAGGCATGTCAAAATTTGAGTTTCATACTTTCTTTTGACCACCACTGTACGTCTCGTATTAGACTTTGTGGCGTGGTAACGAAACTGTAATGTTTGCGCTAGGTAATAATTTATGGGGTTTCTGAAGCTTTATTGATGATTATGTTATAATAGGATTTAGGGATCTAGCATCGCACCCGTTGCGGAATAGTGCACGGTACTATCAAAGGGAACGTGTTCACGCAAATGCGGGAAGATGGATGTATCAATTTCACATGGCTGGCATTAGTTTCGCGAATTCTTCTACAATTTTCCAGACTGCAGTCTGGCGTAGAATATTCGCGAAATATTTTGGAGAGGTTCAGGAAAATGAACGCCAACCATTCGAAATGAGGCAACTCTCAGCCGTGGAATTAATTTAATTCTGGCAGCTGTACACAAATGCAGAGCGACGAATGGACCAATTTTCATATGATTGGCATTCGTTTCGTGAATTCTTCTACAATAATATTTGGGGAAAATGGTTTCCACGAGTTCAAGAAATGAACCAGGACCATGTGAAATGTAGCCACTATCGATCAACCAGGATCGAATGGCACATTCTCTTGGATTCGTCATTCGCCATGTTGTGGAGCACGACGAGGACGCAGGTTGTTTTCGTAACGTCTTCCCGCGAAGCTCGTTAATTATGTCCGAGATTTCATTGCACCCGTACAACTTCCCAGGGAACTTTCAAGCAATAAGAGTGGATTGAAACGCGCGTTTCGATTTATGGAGTGTACGTGGTTCAAGTCAGATCGAGAGACTGCTATCGCGTAACAAAAACTGATGTGTTAAGGGTGTTTGCTCCAATTGAAGACGTTCTTGCGTTGTTGTTTGGATGGCAGTAGTTAATATTAAATTTGCGGATTTTACTGCTATAGTGATAGTAAGATTCGCAGGCGATAAATGTGAAATTTGTGTGACGAATACTGTTGAGCGATATGCAATTTTGTATAATAAATTTAAATTTCCAAATTCTTTAGTTTCTACTGTTCAAGAACTGTAATTTTACAGAACTCATACATTATCGGACGATTTATTCAGATCAAATGCAGAATTTAAATACTCATGTTTACGTATGTTCACGTGCAGACACCTTTATTTACATATAATCAACTAGGAAAGGGATATACAGCAGGAATTACTTTTCTGCTTCACGAAGGAGATGAAACACGAAAATTGAAATACCATCCCATGAATTATATCTCAACGAAAACTCCATTAAAATATTAAATTCCACTGAAATTACTTTATCCAACTTCTGGACCCAGAGAACCTCCACTCTGAATTAAAAGGAGTCGGTTATTATCATTATATCTGTTTTAAGTCGATTTCTGACACTTGAGTCAACAAAATACCGTTCACCGAGGTTGAACCCAGTGTTCACGGGAAATATCTTCCCGAGTCTGGACTACGCTCCGTAACGCATGCGCGATGACGTCAAACCAATCAACGCCAAGATGGCAAACGAAACGGCGCCACCGTCAAGTCAAGCCAAGCGACGTGATTGGCTTGGCTAGCTTGGCTTGACTCGACGGTGGCGCCGTTTCGTTTGCCGTCTTGGCGTTGATTGGTTTGACGTCATCGCGCATGCGTCACGGACCGTAGTCCGGGCGCGGGAAGACATTTCACGTGAACACTGGTTGAACCATGAGAAATCGCCGATCATTCCGTGCCCTTGCAGCACAGCTTATCAATAATCCGCGCCGTCTCCTGTCTCTTATGCTTCCACTTCCTCATCTGTTTCTTCTTCTGCTCGTCGTACGGGCACTCGATTTTGCTCACCCTCCTGGACCTCTCCTTCTTCTCGAACCTACCAAACGGTAGTGCGGATGGTCCCACGTCCATGACCTTCAAGATTTCAATGGGATTCAAAGCGAACTGGCTGCACTCGGGGGAGCCGATCGTCAGCACCAGAACCGTGACAAACTTATAAAGATACGTGGCCCTCATCATGTAAACGCCCCCTTCGCCATACTGGAACAACGGCGGCCCAAAGGAGTTGACGTCGCACATGTAGTAGGAGCCACAGAACTTGAACACCCCCAGGCACGAGCTCTCGCACGTCAGAATGCCGAAGTGGTACTTGAGGAACATCTGTTCCAGCGACTGCCAGAGGTACCTGTTCGATTTGGAGTAGAGCCTGCCGCAAATGGCGGGCATGACCTTGGCCTCGAACATGGTCTCGCCGATCTTGAAGTGGCTCATCAGGTACCTGTTCCAGCAGTTCACGTGGCTGTACTCGTTCTTGGTGGACTTGAACTCAGCCTCGAGCTTGCTGTGAGTGTAGTACCTGTCCCCGCACATGACGATCACGTCGAGGGTCTTGGTGCTCCAGTACTCGGGCGCCATGATCCTGGTCATGCCAGCGCAGACCACGTAGCAGGCGTACGTCTGCATGCCACGGTTCTCCCTCTCGAACATCCCATCCGTGATGTGCAGCTCGCCCCACAGAGAGAAAAGCTTGTTCGACTCCTCCACCACGTACTGGTGCCACCGCATCTTCCCAATGCCAGGCACATCTTTCACGTTCTTCTTCTTCGCGGGAATGGCCACGCACTTGGCCCAGGTGATCTTGTAGAGCTTCAGCCAGGTTGGCTTCTCGATGGCGTCCTTCAGGTCGCCCTCCTCTTGCTCGATCGTGCACGGGTCCCTCGTGTCCAGGGGATCGAAGGGACAGTCGTCGATCGTCTTCTTCTTCACGAAGTGCCTGGCCGGCTTCGGTGGCCCGCGCTGCAGCAGCTTCAGATTGTGCACCTGGCAGCAGTGGTGCGTTATGTGGAAGATCTGCACCGTAAAGAACTCCTCCTTTGTTGGTTCCTCTTCGGTTGGCTCCTCTGCTTTCGGGGTGTCCTCCGCCGTGGCTGCCTCCTCTGTCACCTCTTCCGCCGTGGCTGCCTCCTCTGTCACCTCTTCTCCTTCGGCCACTTGGACTTCCTCCGTTAGAGCCTCTGCTTCAGGATCTTCGGTGTTCCCCGCTGGAGCTTCTGCTGCAGCCATTTTCGCCGCTTCCTCCTTCTCCTTCTGCATGGCTGACTGCGGAAGCGTGTGCACGTAGGCTCTTAATAGCAGGATCATCAGGTGTCTTCTGAGGGACTCCTTCGAGCAGAACTTGAGGATGCAGGCGTAGCCATTGTCGTCCCAGTAACCGAATTCGTCGCAGCGGTACGGGTTGTACAGGTACCAGAAGAGATTGTCCTTCCAGTATGCCACGGAGAATCGCGTGGTACGGAATATGCAGTTGTTGTAGCGTATGGGGATTTTGTCGAACCACTCCTCGATCTTTCTAATGCCTCTGTGAACCGGTGCAGTTTGCTGATCGGTGATCTTCTCGGACCCGATCTCCAGCTTCACGTTCATCAGCTCCCTTCGTTCCAGCACCATCTTTCGCCTCAGATTCCCCTCCTCGTAATCCCAGGGAATGTCTGCGACGATGGGAACGTCGTTGCACTCGCGAATCAGCTCCACCTCGACGCTGTACTTGTAATTGTACACGACGATGTCGTCCAGCCTTTGCTTCGCTTTGATGTTAATGGCGCCGATGTGGGTGTACAACAGCCAAGCGTGGTCGTAGATGTAATCGATGTTAACGCTCCACGCGTACTTGTATCTTATAAGAGTACGTTATTGTTATTTGCCGTGCCAAGAAACTCGAGGCTTGTAAGTTTCTAGGCACTGAATGTAAATGGAAACTGTAATTGATCCTCTAATTCCTTTGAATAGCATTGAGTAGATTCCCGTTGTAAGTTCACCACTCGGGACCAGACAGAGACTTATGTTCATCGCGAACAGCTCGAGCGATTGGCACCTCATTTCGGCTCGAGCTGGTGTTTATTTACACTCAGGTCGCCCTTCCCCCCGACTGGATCCGAGAGGGATCTCCCCAGTTGGTGAGGATAGAGATAAATAATCACACAATGAACAAAATCTGACAATCTTACAACGCGAATTAACTGTACATATTTAGAAGTCACCGGAAACCCTGCTAAGGTTCACAATTCCACAATTCATTTACCCAAGATGTTTAACAAAATAGACAAACGAAGTGATCACATTGCACAACTTCCTTATTTCAAGGAATCATTTACTACTGGAAACCCAGTGATAGAATTACGTAAACCGATCCAAAGTGGTTCGTGAGCCTTATCAGAGATAGCCGACAGTCAAGTTTCCAGTCACCAGCTCTGCTCAAGAAGTGTACCTCAGCTGTGTCTTCGCCAGAAGAGCAATGACTGCCTGATAGAAGCAGAACTTCCAAGTCTTTTCTCGCGCTCGTAACACCCCCAGTTCCGGCAAATGCATTCCCTTCAGGCCGCGAAGACATACATCAGCGTAGACCCTGTTGCCCCTCGCTTTCGAGGGTAGCTCGAATACGATGTAATCACCGTCGACCAAGCCAGGCTGTTCACCGGCAGCCTTATCGACAAGAAACTCCTTCGTAGGCAGGGGACAGGCTTGCGGGATCCTGGCGTGACCCAGTTCCTTGCGTTGAGAGAAATCCTTCGTAGGGTCGTCGAATACCTCCTTGTCGTCCAGGTCTAGATCGCAGGGGAACATGTCTTTCCTCTTCTTCCGCCTCTGTTTCCGGCGTTCTCTCAGCTCCTTCACTATATCTCGCGTGGTGCACGGCCACACGCCTCGCCATTGCTCTTTGTTAGTCTTCGAGGGTCGAGGTCCCACCTCGTCGTCAGACTTGGACGAGTGCACCTGTTTAAAGGACTCTTTCCAGGATGATAGTTTAACACTTTGAGCAGCGCAAGGTTTTGAAAAATGCTCCTTCAGCGATAACTTCTGCTGGAAGTACTTTGTTCAGCTGGCCCAGTATGTATTTTGAAATTGAAATTTTTGTATTGTCTGTTCATTTTTCATGAAACTACAAACAAAAATTCAAATAACTCAAATGAGGACGAGTTTAAAGTCATTTTCATCAGTGGAATCACGACAACCTAATTGGTGATAGTTTGACGAAAATAAATAATAGAGAATATAGAAATTTAAATTTTCATTATTAAATGACTGACTAGGTGACTCGGCTATCGCATGAGTGAAGGATCGCTGAGGTGCCGATGAACAAAGGTAACCGCGAGCTTGGATTGTTACAAGCTTTTATTTAGCTTCACTTGCGAGTTTGTTAGTTAGTTTATTAGGGCGAAATCTTGTAAGCTAATTTTGACCCACTTCCACGGATCCGATCGACTTGAAACTTTGTACGCGTGAGTAGTTTCGATGACAATACAATATTTTCCCTCAAAAGCGTAAAATAATTTACAATAAAAAATTTATTTTAAAAACTAACATTTATTAAAATGTACTAGAAAATAAAAAATAAGTTTGATACCGGCCTAATGTCTGTCTTAGAAGAATTCCTTCATACGATTAAAAATAAAAACGTGGGGCGTAAATATTGAATATTAAGAATTATGCAAAAACTAATTGCTGAACGACATGAGTTTGTCTTGAATTTTAATCTGGTTTTAGACTGCTCGCAATCAAGTGGAAGAAACCCGTGCAACAAAGATGACATTATAAATATTTATATAAAAAGGACATTTCAATATTTACGCTCCACGCTTTCATTTATAGTCACACGAGGGAATTCTTCTAAGGCAGTCATTTAGGTTGGTATCAAAATTATTACACAGTAGATTTTAATAAGAGTTTGCTCTTAAAAAAAATGTAATATAAATTATTTTTCAAAGTGAACTTTGTAGAACTCACAGACAATACTTTCAACGCTTTTAAAAAATATCAACGTTACCGCTCGCCTGGCGGATATAGGGTCCATTTTGACCCACCCTAAATTTCAAATTACATATGTTACTTATGATTAGTGTTACTTCTTGAAACCACATGAATTTTAGATCACGGAAGATTGAAGCGTAATATAAAAGCTTCGTTTGAAATGTGTATGAATGAAATTATGGGTCAAAATGTACCCTTGCGTCTGACGTGACATAAGAATATCTGTGAAAGTGTTAATATAGAACACTGTCAGAACAGTGAGTTGAGATTATTTTCGATAATTTACTAACTGGCAGATTCATCCTCAGATTCTTCCAAATTCGAATCATCTGGTTCCGATCGAGCTTATTAGGCAAGGCTACTTCATTTTGAAGCTGCAAGGCGTGGAGGGGCAAACATCTATGAGGAGTGACCAATTCCTCTTCCGAATGTACTCGAGGAAATTTTCGAATGTTGGCTGGTCTTCTGTGCTTCAAGATGTCATCCTTTTCGAACTGTTCTTGATCCTCTAAGAATCTGAGGAGATTACCAAGTGTCGTGTGAAGCAAATACGATGAATTTACCTGGGTAGCAACTTACGTGTTCATGAAAATCCGCCATGGTGGCATTCCGTCGCAGGTCCACTTCTTCTCCGTGCATTTTTCCATCCAAGTTTTTGCTTTTTTTCTTCTTGCGGGAGATGAATCCGCTGTTGCATCGGTGTCTGCCGGTTCTGTGGCAGTGTCATCAACGTCGGTTGTAAACTCTTCATTAGTCTCCTCTTGTTCAGACATTTTTCGCAGGTTTCTAATATTTCTCTATCTATGAGTATCTATGAATATATATTTTTCCCTGCTTTCAGGTAATTTTTCACCCTTATATTATCATTGATTCGACGCAGCTTCGCCAAATTCATCGATGGTTTATTGGACCCTCTCTTCCTTCTTGACAAACTGCTGCTGCTTATAGTTCGCCATTTATTTCATAGACAGTTTATATGCATTCTTGATTCCCCGTTTCGTTTTATTCATAAGTTATTCTTATACTGTATACCTTGTAATTTATTTACTAGAGCTCCAGTAAATTTCTCGACACTTTTAAACTAAAAATTCTGCACATTAGAATCTCTAACTCGATAAGGTTACCAAACTTGATACTTTTGTCAATTAGATCACTAATTATAAAAACATTCTGTTTAAATTCCAAACACCTCAATCACGACTGACGTTACAACTTTCAATTTTGACGTAACCTAATATCCAAAATCAGAGCGGACTTTGTGACGTTTTATCTGCCTGTATAATTTGAATGTGTCGCTGAGTATTTTTCATAAAAAATTCGAAAGTTATATTCGTTCGATTGGGCGATCACTTCGCGCATATTAACGTTGTAATGAAAAATTGTTTATCGATCCACTGGCGACGGGAATTCGCATTCCACGTTCGAATGTAATATGTACGATTCTACGGATACACGATTGTGCTGAAAATATGAGCTACGTTCTGGGTGTCGGAGGGAGCCGAGGGAAGCTGGACAAACGCCACATCTCAAAAGGGCTGACGAAAGATTTAAAGCGTTCCGTTCTGTGATTTTGTAATTATTTTCCTCCTCTCGAAGTAGACGAAGCCTTAAAACGGCAAGCAATCTCAGCGCGCGAAGCCCGATCGGCGGCGCAAAATTTTCGAAGTGTTTATAAAATTACGCCGATACACGATGGAAATAACGTGAAACCTTACTGCCTGAGTAATATTCGGATCATTATTGGATTTAGGAGCCCCTTGAGTGCATCAGCCAACAAATAATTCCTGTTGCGCGCTCAGCGAGATTCGTTTTCACCAATTTCACGCGGAAGAAGAAATAGAGGAAGGCGGAAATTATCTCTATTATATAGACGATCTCTATCGCACTCTCTATCTCTTGTATGTAGGATACCAATAATCCATAATAATATATAAATATGAACTTCTATATTTAACTAAAATAATATAGGTATTTATACCAACTTTTTGAATTTAGGATATTTGGTAATAACTTTTCGGTGAGATGATGAATTTGGATATTCACGTTGCTGGAAATATTATTCGGTGATTGTTGGCTAGGTACTCGGAGCAAACTTAGAATTTATTTGAATACAATATTTTAGAAATGATTATTCACATAATAAATTCTCTTATTTATTACGTTAGTCTATTTGAACAAGCAAATCATTATTTCTTGATTTATTTCGTTATTTGTTTACTAAAATTTTATTATATTTTGTATTCGACTAAATGTATACTGAAATAATTTCTGATGCGGCTGTCTTTCAATCGAAATGTTTGTGTGTACCGTTAAGATCATCTATTATTTTATTTAAAACTGTTATCCGAAATCAAAATCACTTTAAAAGAATTCATTTGGGTTTGGCACAAACTAAGGTGACTTTTTCTAAATTAGTTTTGAATTAGAAGTGTTTGTAATTTGAATAATTCATCACTTCCATATTTTTATTTTGCATTTCAAATAATTTCTGCCCAAGTCAGATTTAGATGTCGATATCTTCTCTCAGTATTAAGTTTATTACGCAGCCATGTAAACATATAAATTTTAAACTGTCCTTTGACCACCACTGTACCGATTTATGAGCGATGTAATAAATATTATAGTTCCATTAGTATATACCTACAGATTTTGTAATATTATCCATAGTTATGGACCGCCATTAAATTTTCATAAGATCGCTTAATGTTATCGCTAGTGGAAGGGTACATGCAATACCTATTTAGTTCGCCATGTGGCGTGTGTGCGTGTGGATCGTCGAAACGGGGATCTTTCTCAACTTTAAGTGCAGCCATTCTCTAACAGGTATCCATCGAGACACAGAGAATGGAGCGAGTGGATCTTTGCTCGATTTTTCCAGTAAAACGAGAAGAAGAGCTTCCAGCGGACTTTCTCGTCGATGTATCCCGTGGGAATCCGAGCAGCAGTTCGAGTCCAAGTGAATTTGAAGCTGAAATCGGTCTGATCCCCGCAAGGTTCCAGCGGCAGGACGAACTTTCCCGGGCAAATCAAAGATCAAGACAACTCGCGGTGAAATTTTAATGAGCTGCTCGGCGCTCGCAGTTCCATCGAGGAAAGGTGGATGGATCGATTGCACTGGGACTGGCTAAATCTCGAAAGCTCGTCGGAAGTGAATTATTGCGCGAGACGCGGTCGCGTAATATGAATTACGGAGGAGATAACTAGGAGAAAGGGGGGAGAAAGCAGAATGTCGATGGTGCAGCGACATACTTGGAGGTCTTAATGGTAATTTTGATAAATGAATTACTTTCGAAATTTAATATTAATGGTAGGGTGACCTGTCCAATGAATGAACACCCCCCAGTGAATGAACGTTTCTCATATAATCCGAAAAATTAACGCCTATCACGCTCACTTCGCGTTGAAACTTACACCGAAAATTAGAGTGGACACCCACAGACGTCTCGCTAAAGCGTTTTTCTTCTTACTTATAACTTACACGGCATTAGTTCCGTTTTTAAAAGCGTTTTTCTTGTTACTTATAAGTTATACGGTATTAATTCCGTTTATTCAACGGTTGTCCTCACGGCTGTTCATTTACTGGCAAACTTGGACATTTCTTACTTTACCAATGAATGAACAACTTACCCGTTTTTTTTTTTCTTTCTTGACACTTTCGTCGCCAGTGTGGGGGTCAGGTTAACCCACGCCAGAAACAAAATTTCAACTATGCATAATTATGATCTTATAAGACTAGTAAAGTATCAAATCAATAATATTATTGCAATTGGAGAATGAAAAATTATTTACACAAAAAATCGTCTAAATACATTGGAAACCTAACCTCTGTGATTATCCCGTTAATTCACTGGGATACCCCTGTTCATTCATTAGAAATTTATGATCATTCACCGGTCATTGACCCATTTTTTATTTAATCCTCTGCCAGACTTTTAATGAAAGTTATGGCTATCAAACATTGCTAGAATGGTGTTCCGAGATGTCTGACTTTAGTAATAAAACAGCTCACTTATAGCAATAACATTCAGGGGATTAAATAACGACTTTTGAATAGTAATTTTAACAGACATGTAGCTTAAGTGTTCATTCACTGGACAGGTCACCCTAACTTAGTTCTGTGTGTTTCTGTTAAAAAATAATCTTTTGCTATATTTTCGAGTAGCATCACACACTTTCGGTTGTACCACTAGTTTGTTGACACCCTGTATACTTAAAAAAATGTACAATTGCTAAGGTTATTAATTTGAAGATTCTTAAGAATTTTATTCAGTGGAGTATATTTTTGAATGAATTAATCCCTTATTTTTCTTCAGGGGGATCAAGATTTATAAACTGTAATGTGACACAGGAGTTACGAGAAAATTAGTAATGCACATATAATACATGCATATTTCATTTCTCTACTGCAGCTTCCATACAAAGAAGACGAAAAACAAAATAAAATAAATAAATATATACACTACCAACGAAAATATTCTTCTACTTTGAATTTAACACTTTTAGTGGCGATTACAATTCTCGTTCCCATAAATCGCAATATTCTATCAGGCAAAGAGATTACTTACGTTTGCTCATTTAAGGCGGGAGCCTTATTTAGGACCCTAGGAATAAGGTGATCCTTGGGATTTTTTTTCTAGGAAACTGTTAAGCGGATCTTTTCCAAATTTTCAGGGTATTTTAGATCATATTCAAACAATAAAAATTCATTTTTACGTTACAAAGTGTTCGGTAGAAATGGAGAACACGTTCGTTAGGACTCGCGCGCCGGTGTTGCAAATTGGCAATCGTAATGGTGGCCCCATTTCTTCCCCGAAATAAAAAAATCAAGGATTTTTTTAGTTCTAGTATAATTACATTGCCGATGAACCTAACAGATGAAAATAAAGTTAAAAGTTGGCAAATTGGTGGGACTTCAAAGAAAAAGTTACAATTCTGCCCCAAGGTATTTCGTACTATTTCTGAAAAAAGAGTTGTTCAATTCAATTTATTTATAAATAGCTTAGGTTCATCGACAATGTAATTATACTAGAAATAAGAAAATCCTTGGTTCTTTTATTTCAGGGAACACCATTACAATCGCCAATTTGCAACTCCGGCGCGCGAGTCGTAACAAACGTGTTCACATATCACCATTTCTACCGAACACTTTGTAACGTAAAAATTAATTTTTATTGTTTGAATATGATCTAAAATACCCTGAAAGTTTGGAAAAGATCCACTCAACAGTTTTTTAGAAAAAAATACCCAAGGATCACCTAATTCCTAGCGTCCTAAATAGGGCTCCCCCTTAACGATAAAATCCTTGTTTTCCTTAATTCATGAAATGAAGGGTTGGATGCAATAAGGGGACTAGCGCTTGGAAATTGGAAAAATTATTGTCCAAACGTAAAGAAAGATTGGAAAATTAAATGTTATTAAATTGAATTTCTAAAAATATAGTGTTGTAAAGCTCGTCACGACACACATTTTTTCTATTTACAGTTTGTTTATCCAATCATTACTATTCGAGCTAAAAATTATAAACAAACAATTTTTCATCGCCGGAAATCATTATTTCTTTAAACATAAATTGCGATAACTTGAGTAAATATTAAGGGATCGTTATGAGACTTGAAACATAACTTCAGAAAACTCTAGCGAAGCCGTAAAATGTATGCACAAAAACCTTATGTTAAAAAATGTAATAATATTTAATTAAAAAGTAATACTGGACATAACCCATGGCTTTCAACGTTCGCCGTTAAAAATTATCGAGGCAATTTTGAGGTACATACAACTTGCAGCGACAAAGTTTTTCCTTGATATACAAGGAAGATTTTCACAAATTTTCACACTGATTAATGAATAATTGTACAAGATACCTATGACGATATATATAAATCTCGCGCGCCACCAACAGTCGGTAGCCGCGTGTAATGCGCTATTTAGCAGTTTTAGCACTCGCGTTGACTGTTGGTGCCGCGCGCGATTTATACATATCGCCGTATCTTCTACAATTATTTATTAATCAGCCTGAAAATTTGTGAAAATCTTCCTTGTATATCAAGGGAAAACTTTGTCGCTGCAAGTTATATGTACCTAAAAATTGCCTCGATACTTTTTAACGGCGAACGTTGAAAAACATGGGTTATATCCAGTATTACTTTTTAATGAAATATTATTACATTTTTTAACATTAGGTTTTCGGGCATACATTTTACGGCTTCGCTAGAGTTTTCTAAAGTTATGTTTCAAGTCTCATGACGATCCATTAATATTTATTCGAGTTATCGCAATTTTCGTCTAAAGAAATAATGATTTCGGACGATGAAAAATTTTTAGTTTATAATTTTTAGCTCGAATAGTAATGATTGGATAAACAAACTGTAAATAGAAAAAATGTGTGTCGTGACGAGCTTTACAACACTCTATTTTTAAAAATTCAGTTTAACAACATTTAATTTTCCAATCTTTCTTAGTGTTTGGACAATAATTTTTCCAATTTCCAAGCGCTAGTCCCCTTATTGCATCCAACCATTCATTAATGATTCCAAACTTTTTCCGGGTAGTGTACATCCACCACAAACTATTAACCTTGTGGCACCGAAGACCCAAGACAATTCACCAAAAATGGAACTTTAATCAACCAATCAAACATCCTTCTCAATTCACCGCCGAAATAAACCAGTCTCAATAAAATCCAAAATTATAAAAAACATCCACCCAACCACCCCATACAACTCCACTTTTTTTCGTCGCTCCCGAAACCCTCACCAGACCCTCAAATTCCAAAATTTCTCAAAAACGCGCCAAAAAATCACAGAATTCTTGCCAAAGTAGCGAGCAGCATTCAAATCGCTGTCCAGGGACCAAACAGGTACCCTCGTGGAATCGAACGGATGCCGCTGTACCAAGGGGGCGGGGGTGGAAGTGTCCGTGGAAGAGCAAAGAGGAGAGAAGAAGCGGATTGACGCGCGTACACGCGTGTTGCGTGAAGGGGGGGGGGGGGGGGGGGGGACGGCCGCGGAGGGTGGATGCAGAATAAACAGTGCATTATATGCAATAACGCACAAAACACCCCTACGGCAGAACAGCCATCTCCTTCGAAAGTTCCCGTCACGGGAACGCGCACACGACCAATCCAATTAATTTTATTTTAATTACCGCATCGTCGAGCACACGCCGATTGTTATTGTTTCGGCGGCGACGAATCGACCGACGGGTTCGTTATTTCCCCCCCCCCCCCCCGCCCCTTAACAATTTCTGTCTGTTCGCACCGCCGCTAGATAGGAGGAGGGAGACAGTCGTTCGAATGGGAATCAAAATTTTTCAAAGTGCACCACGATGCTCCATTCATGAACGCTGGGATATCGCTTTTTTTCTGCCCCCTCGTTCGCCGAGCAATCGCGACCACGACAAATTGTTCAAGTTAACGAAACTTGATGGTACTGTGGCGCTTGACGAGCTGACTACCTGCTGTCGAGGGTCACTGAAAAATAATATATTTGTACTTCGAGGTTAACGTCTACTTAACATTTTTTTCTTCAGAGTAAACTCTGGAGAGACTCGACTGCTTTTTAAAAAGTAAACATATCGCGGAAAAGTATCGCAATTTTATAGAATAAAAGGGGGTGAGATAGGAGATTCTTGTAACCATAGAAGCACAAGATGAATTTAATGCAGCTGAGTAGATTCATTGGATTTGTTGAGAATGAAAATTCTTACGGCGAGTAGAAGTATTACACGCCACCTGTGTAGGGTTTTTAATTGTTGTTTCTAACTCGTCGTCCTCGATAAAAAAGGTTACACCAGGGCATCAAAGAGTGGATGGAATCTGAGCAAAAGGGAGGAAGATTGAGTTACAGTGGTGTTCTAAAGAAAGTTTAGAACTCATATTTTTATATACCTATCGGCATAACTAGTTATATAAGTTAATACTAGGATTTATGTATTATTTCGGTATAACTGACCTATTCCGGCAACCGTCCAATCAATGGAATATAAATTTTAATTTAAAATAAGTATCTTAATTTTATCACCGTTCACAGTTTAAGCTTACGTCTTAAGGACCTCTACTATATATATGTACTTTACTGTAAATATTTATACCTCTCTTATTCTTAGTACTATGAAAATATTATTACAAGAATGCGTAGCTCACTAACTTTCATATTTTTTGCTACGTAAATATGAGTGATGCAATAAATATTTCCAGTACCAATAAATAGTTTCTTTTACTGTAGCATGGAAGGCGAGAAAGCTTGAGGATCGAACCCAAGGCCACCATTAACCATCGGCAGAATTGCGACGGCGTTAACGTAGGACCGATCCCGTGAATTAGCGATTTCATGAGCGACCAGTGAGGTAACAATTTTCGAACGTTTCGAGTTATTTGCATACGCGTCGGTACCGTAAATATTTGCCACCGATCGACAGCGCGTAATCACGTACGATTCAACCGCGTGGCAGCCATCGAAGTACTGTAATTACGTTGGCTATGGAAAACCGACGAACAATGTCCGCGCACGATACGGAGCTGAACCTGTAATGACAGTTAAACAATCATTGTCGCTAGTCACGCGGCATTATTATACTATTACAATTATACTAAATAGGCGAGTAAATACCGCGATCTAATTTTCATGCCGAATGAAAATTCTAGCGCGTGCAATTAAATAAAAGAAGAATTACTTAGGCTCCAAAAGCTGTTGTCGAATAAATAACAAATGTCGATGAAATGTTCGAAAGAAGAAGAAGGAAAGATTCGATAATTTTACCTCTGCTCGCCTACATTACGCTTAATTAAATGTACAGATTCTATTTGCGGGAGAATTTTTCGGTGGAACATTAACTGCACGCGTATTAGCAAACATTTACAAGCCTAATAATTGAATTGCCCCAAACGATTACACTGATACCGATCCTTTCCGAATGTAATTCGAGCAGGTGAAAATCAATACACTTTTAATTATCGGACTGCATTTTCTGCTGACATTAACAGATACCGTTGCAACATGCCAACCACCCTCCCACCGCTGTTCTTTCTGTGATTGCCTCGAAAACCACCAATTAACGGGACCCCGGAAATTTCGAACAACAAAATTTACAATTCAGTGGATATTTTAAAATATACGAGACAAATCGTCCTCTGCCGTCCCATTTACCCCGCGGCAAGTAAAATTTCTGCATTTCGGTGAATTTGAATTTTGGTTTCATCATGGAGGGATGGAATAATGCGTTGCAATAATGCACTGCAACTTTGCCGCAACTTTGCCGCAACTATGCCGCAAACTTTGCTGTAACTTTGCCGCAACTTTTTCGCAACTTTGCGGCGTTAGCAAATTTTAAAACATAATATCTCCAAAACCGGCGGAAATAAAGTGTATACATTATACCTTATTGAATTCGTCTTGAAACGCACTATCAAGTGATCTGTTAAAAAAAAAAAAGTTCCGTTTAAAAAAAAAAATTGATCATCGTATCTCGTAAAATAATAATCAAAGAAAAAAATCGTCTGCCCCAGTAAATTTGCCCCCTCCAACCATGCAATTTCATATAAACAATTTATTGTATATCTCGAATACGTTAGGAAATATCCAGGTGTTTACTGTTCCCGCGGACATCCTGGATAATGAACTAAAATATAAAATATATGTCGGAGAAGGCAACCATTTAATCAGTTCCAAGCATAAGTCAGAATCTACTTTACTGGTGCCACGTGCCAAGCTGATGTTTCCGTGAAGGCGAGCACGGCGCACAGTGGGGCAGATCAGGTCGAAACGCGGCACTAACAAGGGGACCTTCAGGACGTAGAAAGAATTCAGTAGTAAGAATTCAGCCAAATACGAGAAAATCGACTTTGAAAAATGTGGAGTGTACTTATATACATTTGATTGAAAGTAATGACCAAGGAATAGCGTGGGTTTGTGCCTAGCGCTCCCGACTAGTAGTAACCATGAGGTCGTCAGTTCGCATCTCACTGTTGGCATTATTATTATTATTTTTTTTTTTATTCATTTGAATACCTATTACCTCAAAGTTACTGTGCGAAGTTGCCTCAAAGTTGCCGTGCAACTTTGCAGCAGGCGGACATAGAATGATTGCTGCATAGTTGCGGCAACGTTGCGTGAATCGTTGCAATCTTGCACCGCAACTATCCTGCAACTATGCTGCAACGAGAGTGTGCTGTATGGGTGGTTGCAGCAATTGTCTTGTCTTTTTTTTAATTATTAATGGTCAAATTAGCGCTACTTTTGTTTTATAACAAATTACATTATTTAATAGGGTTCCATATAAATGTTTAAACTGTGCAACAACTAAGATGGCTTGCCTAATATTAAGATTTAATAATAACAATTTATATAATACTAGAACTGGACAATATGATATGGGATCTCGTGGAATTTATTTTTAAAGTAATCAATAACATAATAAAATATCCACGAGTTTTAGAACTTACAGTTCACTTACAACTTCTTTGGTTTTCTCTATAAATAGGACCACCTGATCCACAGTTTCTTTTATTATTCCTTAATCACTGCAATTTCTTCTCAGCTAAACCGACTCGGATTAAGCTGAACACACACGATGCTGAAGGGACCTCGACGCGGAGAACTCGATGCTAAGGAAGCCCTGGCAAAGTTCTCCATGCTGAGGACACCTCATCGCAAAAGTAAACACCTCGAAAAACAAAAACCTCTCTACGAAAAAGCCAACGCCACCTGAAACCTCGAATTCATCAGACATCGGATTATCGAGGTTGCGGATTAAACGAAGCCCAATTTACCCAAATACCACACACACACACACCAACAAATATTAACCCCCTTAATAATAAAACAGTCATAAAATCAACATAAAACAGTTCGCGCAAACGGAAACACCGGGATTCCCGAATTTCCGCCGAGGTTTCCCTGGCGTATCGGTTGGTTCTCACGTGTGGAGCAACTTTCGCGATGGGATCGCGCCCTAGGAGAGCCGCGCAACTAAACGGAGGCACAAAATGTCCCCAGGAGGGATTTACGGGGCGAGAAACCGTCGGAGACGTTCCACCAGGTGGATTTTCGGAGTGGTAGAGAGAGAGAGAAAGAGAGACTGTCCTAGCGGAGACCTGTCCCCGAGGCCGGGTCCTTTTAATTACCCGACGTTAAATTCTTTATCTGGCTGAAACAATGTGGCGGGCCCGTGTTTTCAGACCAAACAAACCCCATGTTGATACGCGGTAATAGAATAATCTGGCAGCTGATTCCGGGGATATAGCCCGCGGGGATAGAAACCCACACGATTTCTGCACCCAGTCTCTGCGCCTACAACCCAGAACGAAAATCAACCCCCTAACCATCCCTCCCCGCGCCCCCCGCGCTCGCCGTCTCCGCGTGCACCCTCGTAACCTCGTATCCGCCTAGAGGGAGAGAGAAAGACCAAACCACCCCCCCCCCTTTCTCCGCGTGTTTACACACTCTGTGGCTATGCCTGGACAAATGGTTTTCCGGTGCGGGGAGGGAGCTTGGACGAAGGGGTACGTTCCCGTATTCCGCGTGACAATAAACGGTATTCAAATTACAACCACGATCTTTCCGCGATCTCATGTGTTTTCGAGGAAAACACACCGGCGCTGGATTTATTATTCTTATTTTGCAGATTTGATAGGGCTTCGTGCGAGGAGTCTTCCATTTGGGGATTGTAAAAGTAGAGGTGGATAGCTCCGGTTGGGTATTTGAATATTGAATATTTTAAAGGAATTTATGTACGGAATAGAAATTAATACTTTTTTAGTTAGTTATCGGAGTTTATTTTTAGTAGTGAATGGATCTTGGGGGTTGAGGATTTAGAATCCAAGGGTGGGAAGTATTGCTTGTCATTCTATCGTAATAGATGGCATATTTAAAGAGTTACGTTCACCTAGAGGCCCGGAAAAAGCATACAAGTTCAGGATTTTTTTCGGGAAAAGTATAGGTGAAAATCGGGCACAATATTTTTTCTACTAAAACATACATCTTTTAACTATGTTATTATAAATTTTATTAACTAAAGAAGATATCCTTGGGTTGGATATGAGTCGTGTTTTTTTTAAGTATTAGCTGGTGGACATTTTCTAGGCTAAACGATGCATCTGAAAGCAAAAATTAGTATAAGTAACCTTTCTTTTAGTAGAAAAACATTGTGTATGATTTTCACTTATACTTTTCCCAAAAAATTTCAGAACTTTAATGCTTTTTCCGGACCTCTAAGTGGATGTAACCCCTTGAGGGGGTATTCTGGTCTGACGAGGCGTTTTCGTCGCGTTAATTCGGAATTTTTTTACACAGAACCCATAAATTTGATTATTATTTAGTGTATTGCTTATTGATGATTATCGATATTTGACATGCTTATTGATATTTGAACTATCTCTACAAATTTTGTCAATAGAAAAAAATTAAAATCAAACGCTGTTGACTGCTTTAAAGTAATGGTGAAAAAAACAATGGGGTCACTGTGACCATGATTAGACTTCTTCTAGTGATCAGAAACAAAAATTGTAAAGGGATTCTTTATTTGTATGCCTTTGGCTATCGTCCCTACCGGAATGATAAAAAAATATTGAAAATTAAACAAAAGGCGGCGGTTTGAAAATTAAGTTTCGATTCTCGCACATTTTCTCAAATTTAAAGGTCTGTGAAAGTTTAAAAACAAAATATTTCATCATAATTCTGGTAGAGACGATAGCCACACGTGTGCTGATAATATATGCAAAACTTGGACTGAGTTGGTCCAGTCGATCTTGAAATATCATGGTCACCGATTCGAAAAACGTGGTTTCGCGAAAATCGCGTTTAAGGTAAAGTTTACTCAACGTTCGAAGCCAAACTAATTGCAAGTTGTGACCTAGGAGAGTAACGGTTTCTTTTTAACCAAATGGTTGATTTTTGTGTTCTGAATGGCACAAAAATGCACAACCCCCCTCCAGAAAGAACAGTCCGCCGAAACTTTGCCGAAATACACTTGCAGGAACGAAACTGTTATGCGTCGCTCGTCCCGCTCAGTGAGCGCACCATTTAGGTACCTACCTAGGGGAGACCGGGGCAAAGTGACACGAAAAAACATTGAAGTCGAATAAAATTTTTCCCTTTCAATAAAAATGTTTGGAAATAGATTTATAATATAATTAAAACATTACTATTGATAAATGACGAATACCAATACTGAAAATAAACTCAGAGTAAACTATGGAAATTTTTTTGGGGGTTGCTTTCTGTTCCACCACGCCGCGAGGTTTTCTAGCCAGCTGACAAGTTAGAATATTGCGCACATCACTTGCCCATTGGTTCTTAGCATCCATTTGCAGCTCAGTTTACCCCGAACATGTACTCAGTAGAAAGTTAATTATTTAATAATGTTAGGATTAATGTTTTCTTAAACGCGTGTACATGTATGTTTATAAGCTTCTTATAAACACGCAGAAAAAATTTGGAGCTAAAATAACACATCTAAGACTCATTTATCCAAAAAGCTAAATTAAAAAGAAAACCAATTGGAAGTCTCTAAAACTTCATTTTTAATTTTTTAAATGAATTTCCATTTTTCGATATCTGAATGTGCATAATTGTGGTATTACACACATTTATTGCGTCACCAAAATTTGTAAATATATTCTATTGTTAAAGAATAAATTAAGAAAGCTCATTTTACCCCGAGGTTCACTCTGCCCCGGTCTCCCCTACCTATTCTGCACCCTGTAGCTCTGCAAATATTACAAATTGGAAAAAACCCTTTCGCACACGTATTACCCATATAATGTACCAGTAGAAAATGCAAAAAAAAAATCGATTTTTTTTACCCGTCAGACCAGAATACTCCCTTAGAGGAATTTATGTACGGAGTAGAAATTAATAATTTTTATTTAGTTATCGAAGTTTATTTTTAGTAGCAATGCGATCTTGGGGGTTGAGGATTCAGAATCCAAGGGTGGAAAGTACTGCTTGTCACTCTTCCATACCAAATAGATCGAAAGTAAATCAGAATTTTAAAACGAGGTATTTATTTCTGCTGCCTTTTCTTATCCCCCGTTTCTTTATCCGCTGATTTATATGGTTTATAAGACACCTTAATAAAGCGAATATGTGACAGAATAGAAGAGCAACAATTAAGCGAACAGATATATCCGAGGGTTGTCTGTGATTTTCCGCCAAGTATAGTCTAAAATACGGAAAACGTACATAAACCAGTCGTTACGTGAGCGATGTGTGTCGCAGCGACTGTATCTCTATGCGGGAAATGCGTATATTCCTGAATGTACATACGAGCGTATCTCGATTCTTGCCCTCACAATGGCGGAACGATTGAAACACGGCATTCCAGCCAGCGACTGTTTTATTGCCCTCGACAGACTCGATATAAGCAACGCGACTGTCAAACAACCCCCAGCTACAAGTTCTTCGCGTCTTTCGCTGCCGATACTTTCATTCGCCGCCCCGTACCGCTCCAGGGGGATGAAGGAGGAAAAGATTGATTCGCTTCTCTTACGTGCTTTCGATATCATTTCCGCTACTGTTCTCGTCCCTCTGCTTACATATGTACCGCTGAAATCGAGGCAGATATTAGCTCTTTCTTGTCCCTGAAAGTTTTACTTCACATTGTATTTCCTTCTAGTCGGGAGTTTCGGAGGTGGTGGATGAACAGATTTTTGCTAGATTCTGTTAGTGATTGGGTATCTATTTGATAAGGGTTTCGGAGGAATTCCATTTAAAATAACTCATTGATTACAGCACTTTCCATTTCAAGGTTTAAAATATAATCAACCCTGCTGAAACTTGGGGGTCGTCCTTAAATTACGTTGGGCTTTTTGAGGGGGAGGGGGTCGCGAATTTTTTACGTTTTCTTACGAAGGGGAGAGGAGGTGGAGCCAGGTAGCGTTTTACGTAAAATATTTTTTTAAACTAATTTTCAATACGAATAGCCTAAAAAAAGTTCAATGAGTTAAAGATGAGAGAAGAGAAGGAGAGAAGAGTAAAAAGAGTTAAATGAATTATATAAACATTTAACAGAATTTTAATAACTGAAAAAATGCAATGGAAAAAATATTACTTAAGGAAGGGGGGAAGGGGTTGGAATATAAAATCTTATGAATTCTTATATCTAGGGGAGGGAGGGGGTAAGAAATCGCCAAAATTACCCTTACGTAATTTAAGGGCGGCCCCTTATAGTTCATGCCTACATATACATTTAACATATAAATGCAAAAGGCTGGAATATAGACATGTTAGTATCAACTTTCTTACGTCTCCACAAAGTTAATAGAACTTTTAATGAAACCAAAAGACGAGTGGGTAAAAAAGACCCGAGGGACGTAGTAGGGTTGCTATTATTACTACGGGCTATGGTCACCCTCTCTAAAATAAACAGATAATCTATTTAACGCTTTATACTTCTCGTCTTCTATGCATCTCATGGAATATGATAAGAGTTTGATAAAGTACACTACAGTGCTAATACTAATCAATACTTTGGAATCTTGCTTGCTGATTTTTTTTTTAGTTAAAATCATATTATGTGCGACGTTTTCACCTGAGTCAAATTTCATATTTTTAGGGATAATAGACGATGGCAATGTGTTTTATTATAAAAACTTTTAGTATCTTACCACGCGGAATAGTTACTTAAATCTGTCTGGTTAACGAAATAATCTCTACTTCCCTTAATTTACAGAGTGAGACTAAACTTTTAGAGAATATAAGTGTATTATATAAAACTGTATCTCATTAACGAAATGAATTCGTAAATTCATCCCTAATAATTTACACTAAATAGTTAATATCTAAATTTCACCATACCCCAAAGAGGAATAGAAGAAAACTGATCATCACAACGACAACGAACACTTTCTCTAATATAACTGCACAGCATCTCATATCTTCCTTTTCCACTAGCCATTAAAAATTTCTCCATATTCCTACTGTCAACACAAATTCACTCCTCTAAATTTATCAACCCCCTAGATACTAAAATATTAACCCTTAACTAGTAAGATGCAAACTTTGTTACCAAACTGGTGAGATGGGACCTAACACACCCCAATTTTTATTTCTATTTACGAACTCAAATTTCGACTTTTCCTTCGGAACAAAGCATCCAAGTCTTTTCAGTAAGAATATCCCTACCAGCGACACAATTGAAATCATACAGTACTGAAAATCTTTACTGCATCACTGTCTTTACGTAGCACCCATAAATTTCATTGCAAACTGATTCGCATCCAAGCTTATTTTAGTCAAGAAACTGAGCTACAAATTTTTGCAATAATATTTTCCTAGTAGGTACTAATAATAATCAAAATACAAGTGATAACCTTGTTTTTATTCAAGTGCTACAATAAATATTTCCAGTGCATACTCTATTTGTAAGGAATACAAAACTGCAGTAAGTCGTTTTGCATCCCCCCGTGGAAAACCTGGAAATAAGCATCTGAAGCACGACGGTGGGTTCCATGAGACCTCCACCTCTGCAGTTAAGGGTCGAAGCGAAATTACAGGATGCCCAGCGGAAGCGGTCGAGTCCACGCGCGCTGGGAGAGGACCGCGACAAGAGCTGGGACCGCAAAGTGTTAACGTGTGCCAGCGTTTAAATCATTTTGTCGACCTTTGGTAACGAGACGTCAAAAGTTCGAGACCTTCTTTTTTGGTAGCCCATAATGATCGTTCCTTTGTCTGGCCCGGGAGAATCAGATGGAAAGGAAAGGGACGCCAGGCTGCGCCAAAGGACGAAGCCTGGCGCGATCCGTATTTGCAAAAAGGGTGCCTCCTTCTCGACAGTCGCTTTACCCGCCTTTTCCTCGCACGTAACGAGACGACGTCGACGTGGGCGAGCAAGTCGCGCGTGAAGAAGAGCGATGAACGTTGTTTCTCGCCGTTTTCCACCGGGGCTTTCTTCTGTTTTATTTGGCCGTTGCTTTCCGCCACCTAACGAGCAGACTTTCCTTTCTTCTTTGCTGGGATCTCTTTCACCGGCGGGGGTGGGAGGAGTGGGGGGGGCGGGGGTGGGTGGGGGGGGGTGCGGAAACGGGCAAACAACGGGCTTCGTATTGAGGGAGAGAGAGTCGTAAACTCTCGTCTCGGGCAGTTTTATGTAAATCATCGTTATCCTGATTGTCGTCCCTTCGAGCATTACCTCCTCGTTGTACAAATTATGTCGACGAAGCTCTCGTTTCCATTCGCGCGCCGCCTCGCAATATCGAGAGGCGTAATAATTAGTTTTGTGCTCGCTGTTACGATTATACGAGGGTCGATTGATAAGTCAGATCTGCGATCCTTTGAAATAGGTAAGTTCGAGGTGAGATAAGATAATGGAACTGGCATGAAAATGAAGTGAATTTATTTCTATTCGAAACTGCGAGCTCATTTTTCAACATGGTCGCCATTTTAGTGCGACGTGCACATTTTTCCAAACAGTTCTGCGTATACTCTTTTTTATTCCGTACATGGAGAAAGATACTGGTTTGCGACTGATCCAATCGCGCACAGTAACTTCGACTTGGGCATCGAAAGAGAAAAAAAAAGACCTTTAAACGCCTTTCTCAATTTCGGGAAGAGCCAGAAGTCAGAGGGTGTGCGACAACTGTGAATTTTACTGCCCTGTGTTGTCGTGACGCACGAAAATGTCCCACTTTCCGGTTGTCTCAGAAATTGAAAGAGACGTTGAAACTTTCAACTTGAAAGGTCAACATTTTCCTGGATGAAGTTGAAGCTGGTGGGCGCAATTGGATGAAAAGCAAAGCAGAAACATTCTTCGTGGAGGGAATGAAAAAGTGGATGCGACGCTTGTAAAAGTGTCGTGTTGTAGTGTGTAGCACTAGATAAATTGTGATTTGTACATAGAAAAGTAATCTTGCAATTTTTAAGATAAATTTTACTTCTTTTTGATACCAGTTTCGTTATTTCACCTTGTCCCAAACTTATTTTAGAGAATTGAAGACCTTACATATCAATCAATCCTCGTAGTTATTAGGTTGAGTTGTGTGTTGTTTCTGATTTGGATTTATAGGGATTGTTTTTATTACCGAGTGAGGGTGGAAATAAAGGACTGGGAACGAATCTTGTGCAGAGATATCTGAGCTTAACGCGTGTTTTTAAATAAGAAACTGAGTAAAAGTTTGTTGTGTGTTTGACGCAAATATTTTGAGACTTGAGATGGGGAATAAGGGTATATGGGGGTTTTAAATGAATTTTGATAAGGTCCGAATTCGTTTCCGATTCGACTGAAATATTTTTTATTCTGAAGAATATACTTCTGGCTCGTGGACAAACCAGTAAAATTTTAGAATTGAAAATTTTTAATTTTTAAAGGCGTTGATTTGACGAAAAATATAGTGAAAAGGTGACTTCAAACTTCAAGTGTCGTTATTTTCTAAAAAATGTCATTTTTTGTAATTTTTTACTGCTTAGTCCACGAGTTTAATGCCCTTTAATAATCTGGCACTGTTTTTTATTTGAGACCAATGGTTTAGGTGCTACAGTTTCCACCGATTTGGGTGAATTTTTTGACGCCTCGACTCTAACGACTCCCCAGTGCTGTCTGCAATGATTAATTATAGAACAGAAAATTCATTTCTATAGTTTGAGACATCCTTAATACAATGCAAAAAGGCGCATTAAATTATATGTAGTGATTTTAGACTGGAACAGCCCCTTAAATTAGTTGTAACGAAAGTGCACTGAAGATAGTCGAAAATAGTTCGTAATTAACGACCAGAGAATTCAAAGCAAAGGAAATTCAGAATCTTGCGACTGACAATGACCCCCCATATAAGTCACATTGAAGAGTTAGTATATCGGGGATGTGTGTGTCACATATGTATTCAAAGCACGTCAAGGGATAATGTGTCCATCACCCAATCCGATTTCAAATTTTTCTTAAGGGGACAAGTGGCAAGATTCAAGATCTAAACATCTCATTAAAAAATGTAAATCTTCTAGTATAAATTCTGAAACTTCACAATCACAATAATGTATATCCTATTCATCTATTCCTACTACCAGTAACACGTCTTAACATCCCTCATCTATGTTCTAAATCTTCCTAATTTATTTTAAAAAAAATAAAAAACTATACGTAGAATAATTCGCAAAAATAAACACCTCGAAAAACAAAAACCTCTCTACGAAAAAGCCAACACCACCTGAAACCTCGAATTCATCACCTAGATAATTATTCTAAATATCAATAAAATTGCTGTGAAAAAGATAGGTGCGTGCGGGTCTAAACTGACCCAGCCTGCCGCGTGGCCACCAAAATCACCTGCCACCTTTCGAGAGTTAAGAAACAAATTAAATATATAATATCATTACCCCACCACGAGAAAAAAAAATATAAAACACTGTAGTATTAAGGCGAAGCTCAACTGAGCTGGTTTTAAACCCACCCTAAAGAAATCACTCACAACCAAAGTTAACCCTTTAATTATTTAATCCTTACATGGTACGAGCAAGCCTAATGAAAAATTCGGTACGAAAAAATTAAAGTACGGGCACATGTAAAACATATTTACCACAGACACAAGCAATTTCCGTGACAAACAAAGTGGACTATTATTAACAACATTTTGTTATTTCATCAAGAACCCAAAGGATTACCATATTGAAACGAAAACATCACATGCAGACGATTATCGATTGAGCCTGGCTCTCACAAGGAGAGGTTCCCAGGTGTCCGCCTCCGATTGTTTTGACTTTTGGATACGTTTTAGAGGAACAAAAAATTAGATATACGTGTTTTTTTATAGCGGCCCGTTTTCATATTTAGGGGGTGAAACTAACCCCCAAAGTTATAAGATTTTCAGGTGTTCATCTCCGATTGCTTTGGTTATTGGATATGATTTAGAGGACCGAAAAATAAGAAATACGTGTCTTTTTATTTTGGCCTGCTTACATATTTAAGGGGTGAAACCACCTCACAAAGTTTATAAGAATAGTTGGTGCCCGCCTCCGATTGCTTTGAATTTTGGATATGTTTTAGAGGACCGAAAAATAAGAAATGTGTCTTTTTATTTTGGCCTGCTTGAACGTTTAGGGGGTGAAGCCACCCCCCAAAGTTATAAGATTTTCAGGTGTTCGTCCCCGATTGCTTTGGTTTTTGGATATGTTTCAGAGGACCGAAAAATAGGTAATACATGTCTTTCTATTTTGGCCCATTTGCATGTTCGAGGGGTGAAACCACCCCTCATAATTACCCCCTAATAACGGTGACTGACGACAAGAACATCGTCCATATAGCAGGTTATAATGCAAATTAAATTTATATCAAGTTTTACTCCACACAATTTTTGTACCCCGTATGAACTTTGCGGGGTGCTTTCACCCCCTAAATATAAAAACGGGCCGTTATAAAAAACACGTATTTCTAATTTTTCGGTCCTCTAAAATATATCCAAAAACCAACGCAATCGGAGGCCGGCACCAACTATTCTTATAAAGTTTGTGGGGTGGTTTCACCCCTTAAACACGCAAGCAGGCCAAAATAAAAAGACACGTATTTCTTATTTTTCGGTCCTCTAAAACATATCCAAAGTTCAAAGCAATCGCAGGCGGGCACCAACTATTCTTATAAACTTTGTGGGGTGGTTTCACCCCTTAAACATGCAAGCAGGCCAAAATAAAAAGACACGTATTTCTTATTTTTCGATCCTCTAAAACATATCCAAAATTCAAAGCAATCGGAGATGAACACCTGAAAATCTTATAACTTTGGGGGTTGGTTTCAGCCCCTAAATATGAAAACGGGCCGCTATAAAAAAACACGTATATCTTATTTTTCGGTGCTCTAAAACATATCCAAAATTCAAAGAAATCTGAGGCGGACACCTGGGAACCTCTCCTTGTCAGTAATCACGCTGATCTTTAAAGAAAGTTCAGCCGTAGGGTCTAATCCAATCGCGAGGCAGATCGTCGACCGGTGACGTTAATTAAACTCTTTTTCGTCAAGCCACCCTCCCTCGGAAAGATCGAACGAGCACGCCTTTTTATCGGCCCCGATCGCCTTTCGCCGTTCCAGCGCCCCTCGCCCGGCGCTGATCTCCACCCCCGTTGAGCGAGCCAGGCCGGATAATATTAATTAATAGGTTGATTAACTCGCAGTAACGAGGGTCGAGCGCGGTCTGGCGCGGCGAGCTCGATGTTTTCGTGTAATCAAATGAAACGATGAGCGAGGAGCGCGGGTCGGCAGGTAACGCCGGGGGTGAGATCGAGTTTTAGGGTCGAGTGAACTCACCTTTGTCGGAGCTGTTGTCGGAGTCTTTATCCTAAGGGATTTCATTTCCATTAGTGCGCCGAAGAAGCTCAAACGGGGAAGACCAGCGAGGGAAATCCGTCCTCCGTTAAAACCGTGGAATCAGTCGATTGCGTGGCGTTACTCGCGCCGCCTCGTGCTGCTTTCACGGGGGTACACCGAGTTCTTAATTACGCGGAGAATTCTAAGTCTTGAAATAAACAGTAACTGTCCGGGTGAAAATAAGTCTCCGTCAACGCACACTCTTGCCAGCGAAATATTCGCGCGCAGACCAATAGCATCTGCTCCACTTTAGACATTCGAGACATTAGACGCGTGGGTAGATTGAGAAATGCCCGCGTTAAATTTATGCCAAAAGTGGCGAAGGAGCGGCTGCTAATGGGGGCATTACCGGTTTCCTATGAAGGAAAAGGATCGCCCAAGATATTTACACGATTTACTTCCGTCACGCCTAATTCACCGCTGTGGACGCTTTAATCTTAATTAGCAAGGTTGTGGAATAAGAACAGCGAGCACATATCGCGACGTGACTTCTCAAGCCCCTATTTAGATTGCCTGCCTCGTGGCCGTTTAACTCGAACGAAAACTCAGGCAACTTAGGGCGCAGGGATCGGGCGTTGAAATTATCATAACGATTCCGTCAAAGAGACGGGCGTCCTGGAAGCGGTCGGCGAGGGATCGTTTCGGGGTAATTCGAGCCAGGGACTCGTCGCGTGCTCTAAGTGTTCCTCTGCCGCTCCGAGCGGAAAACACATTGGCGAGGGTGGCGGTGCTGGCGTTATCATGGCGCTCGAGGCTCATGCAGCTGACGGCTCAATTATCTCAGCGAGGGTCTCACACAGTCACGCCTGCGACCAAACCTGCCCCCCCCCTCCCCCTCCTTCGCGGTACTTTACTCCCAGGATCCTTGGAACAGCCAACCCCAACTCTATTGTCCTCCAGCTATTAACTGCCTCTCGTCTCGTCCCCGAATGAAGGACCACGGTTGCTTTCGAATGCTTTGACTCCTGTCACGCAATCGCCACCGTTCACTACCCCGATACGCCCGCCTTCTCATTGGCGAGCTAATCCCTTTCGAGGATTCGCAGGGCTGACGAGCGGCCACCTGATCGAACGCGGCGATCGCCGCCGCGAAGGGTTGGCGGGAGAGCCTGCGTACTCCGAGGAAATGTACAGTTTGTACTTTTTAGTTTCAGGGTTTTAACGGGTTTTTTTGGTAAGTATCGCGCGGCGCAAAAGTTTGTCGGCAAAGTGTTAGGTGGTGGTAGGCACACGGAAATTAATTTTTTGCAACAGCTACTTGTACTTTTACAGGAAAAGGGAGGAAAGGTCATAGATAGCCAAGGAAATTCTTTAAGGGGGATATTACATGCAGTCACGAGGTGGAAGAAGGATTTCTTGGGAATTTATTTTGGAAAGTGGACGTGCATATTTTTATGCAAAGGTTTTTGTATTCCGATGAGGAACACTTTAACAGGTTATTATATAATGTTTTGGTGTATTATTATTATTCATTGCAAAATTACAATTTCTTTCCTGAAATGGGCTTTTCGATTGCGGTGACCAGGATTTCTCAAAAACCGCTTCACTGATCTTTCTGGAACTTTGTAGGTTTCTTTTAGACATTCAAATATAGTGTTTAATTGAAGCATTTGTTTTTTCAATGCATAGTTTTTATTTTATGGAGGAAAAATGAGTGCTTTTTTCTACGAGAATCGATCATTTCACTTTAACATCCGCCAGTTTGTCCCAGATTAATATTTTATAAAATGGAATGATTAAAGAGTAAATAAACTATTGTACTAACTAAATCTTCTTCGTTTTTTTATTTCAGATAACCCAGTTCCGAATAATGTTGGGGTTAGTTTGGGGTTAGTTAACGCGAAACGTATTTCTAAAAACAGCATCCGGGAAATCAGTTGTAATTTTGCAATAAAGTTAAAGTGTCCCTCATCTAAATACAAAAACCTTTCCATAAAAATATGCATTTACTTTCTAAAATAAATCTCCAAAGAATCGTTCCTTTTCTACCTGCTGACTGCGAACAAGTAACCCCTTAAGAAAACGTGTATTATATTTTTACTTCTAACCCTTCGTGGTCACACGGGGTGTAACGCACCCCAAGCAATTTCTTTTCTATGCCAATATTTCTGTAAATTTTTAGACCTTAATATTAAAATTTAAAAATGTAGTGAATTTTAACCAAAAAATCGCTTTTTTCCACAACTATCTTTTTCAACTGCATGTTTCAGCATATCAAAATTTGCATTTCTAGAAAAACACTATTAGAGCATAAGTGTATGAGTATTACGAATGTACAATTATCACTGAAAAGTTGTGGAAATTGCTGGGTGGCGTCTGTGCTTTTATCTACGTCACTTTAAGGCTCTATGTCCAAAGAATAAAATTGCTTATGTGATTTAAACAGATGCATGGATGCAATAATTTTTCGTGACCAAACTTGTGAGTCACTTAAATGGTTTTCATTTTCAAATCTGAAACTTTTGGATCTGCTTTTTATGAGAATATTCGAACTGGGTAGTTAAGGTATTCGTTTTCAAATAATGATGCAGAGCCTTTAATAATATTTGTTGGAATTCAAAAATTTTCAAAATGTAATCGTGTTACAAATATCTCAAACGAATATTGAACTAAGTAGAACACAGTACATAAAGTGTCCTTTATAGAAAACAAATTTTTCAAATCTGAATTTAAATAAACGCCCGTCTTTATCCTGTCTTATTCCCATGAAAATCAATTTGCGAGTGTTCAAAGAGCATTTCTTCATATGCCTCTAAATTCGTCGATATTTCTCAAATCACTTCCAGAATTAAATTGACGGACCGTATGAATGAACCTTTATACAGCAAAGGTAGCATGAAAGTTTCAATGAATGGGCTCTGTACGCTATATTGGGCGAGGTGAAGTTTCAAGAGGGGATTGCGCCTTTTTTGGAGCCGAAAAATAGGTAATTCTTTGTGATTATTTTCTATAAAAACAGTTCCACAAATTAAAAACGAAATATATCATGCAAATGGAACAGTAACAAATACGGCTTAATAACAAATCTCCTCAGTTTTTCACTGCCACACAAAAATTCAGAACAATAGCTGAAGACACAATAAAACAGCCTGCCAAACCTCAAATTAATTTGTCGAACAGTTTTCGTCCCAAAAATTCACAAAGAATTACCTATTTTTCGGCCTAACAAGGCGCAATCCCCCTTAAGTCCGCGAGGTTGCAACGTTGCGAAGAGAGTACCTACCGCGTAAAGAGGATAAAAAAATAAGCAGAGTTACGAAGACTACGGCGAAGCCGTTTTGAAAAAAGACCTTAGGAACCTATCTCAACTCGTTATAATCCCTCTAACTCGATGTAGGATTCAGTAATGCGACCCGACGCGTGAAATCCCGACGGGTTTCCTCGTGATGAGAATTCAGCCCAGGCAGCCCTCGTAGGTATATGCAACCCGCAGTCTGAATACGGTGTACTGGCGAGGCTGGGAAATCTGCATAGATCCATCCGCCCTTTTGAAATACACACCCCGTAAGAATCTTTGTGAATTTACCTCGACCGTGGTCTACTCTACTCTTAACTCGGAACGAGCATCGCGAAAGCGTTCGTTCCATCGAGCAGAAAAACGTGCGTGAGGAATGCGTGGAAATCTTTGTCGGAGGAATTGAAACGTATAACTGAGTTTCGTGAGCTGATATTAAAATATTTCCAATTTCCAACTCAATCGCAATAAAAGTACATTAATGGGTGATGAGTAATGCGAGGTTTAAGCACGAAAAAATATTATATAAGTATTATATTCGTCGAGTAAGAATGCAGTTTGGGAACAGAAGCTGGTTCTTATTTTTACGTTACTGTTAAACTTTGCTTTGCAGTAGCAATAAAGCAGTTTCTGTGAAAATCAACGGGTTGCAGAACGAAGCCATCCCTTCCGCCGTAATATTCCACTGCTTCGGCTCCACCGGACGTTTTCTTATTCCTCCCAAATTGAATCTACACTGAAGCTGCCCTTCTTGGTTAAAATGTCCAATCTACATAGCATTCTTCTATTTTTGTTGTTGAAATATTTGAAGATCCACAGGTTTTTACGTTTCAAGTAAATTGATAAAACCATACGTGCTTCGTAGAGATCTAGAAGCAATCTAATTTATTTATTTTTTACAAGGAACGGCACAAAGAAAATGACACACCTTAAGTTTTCTGCGAAGCCTCAAAATTCTAGATAGGACATTTTAAACAACTCGGGCAAAGGGAGCCTCAAAAGAAACCCAACAAAGGAACCACCCTGGCACACCTAAATGAATGAAAAAGGTATTTTCAACCGATCTATCTGCGAGCACAAAACTGCGTGCCGCGTAAATGATAAAATTAAGGGGAATACCAAAAGACATTCTTTCCTCAACCTGCCCAATTGCCAAGCTACGTATTCAGCAACGAGTAGGTTCCGAGCTTGCAGCATCGACAATCGAGCCCTTGTGATGCCGCTGATCCCGGAGCACAAACACAGCCTCTCTTATCAAGATCCGGCGTCAAACAATCCTGGCCCTTAAAAGGAATGGTCCCGACGCGGGTCGCGAAACAATCCAGCAACCCCTTCTGTAATCTACCGCCGTTTATTACGGCCGTAAACGCGCGTACGCCGCGCGATAACCAGGGAATGAAATTACTGGCCGTGCCGCGAGGAGCACCATCTCGCCGTTTCCGAATTTTCGAAAACGGAAACATAGGTGTAGAGAAGACGAAGAGAGGGAGAGCTAGCTGTCGTTACAGGGTGACAGAAGTTTCCATCAAATTTTCTCCGACTAAAACGGCGAGGATCGTTCAAAGCGCGCTACGCGTTATTGCAGACTTTACAAAGCATTCTGCAGAGATAGTGACAGAGGAAGAGAGGGTTGGTCCGGAGTTGGGGTGGGGGGGGGGGAGGAGAGAGAAAGAGAGAGGCAGTAATGCGAACCGATTATCCGTCCCTAGACACAGATACCTCCCTCTCCTTTCGCCAGGGCCCCCCTAACCCCGCCGGTGCTTCCCCTTGAGGAACTTCCAACGACCACCACCACCCCAACGCCCCTCTACGAAACGCCGGAGCGCGGAGGGAGGGCGACGGGACAGGGAGGGAGGGAGGTAGGTCGAGAGGACTCGTTTAGGTAAGCTGCACATTCCAGAGGGATGGAAAAGTAGAGGGGATCCCGTGAAGTCTCTACGTCCAAAGGGGATGATGGTTTCCGCGGGGGCCACACCCACCACCCCTAGAGACAGCCAATCGCATCCGTGGGCCGAAGGGTTGCCAGCGATCCGAAAGCTGTCATCGTGCCGGCTCTGGCTTTGCCGGCGTTGCACCGATATAAATCTAGAATTTAAGGTCTTAAAACGTCGCTATTCCCCGGGCCGCGGCTCCACCTTTTCGACGCTCAAACGGCCCTTCCGGTCTCGCCGCCCGCCAGTCCGCGGGAACGTCCAGCAAAAAGGGGCACCATGCTGCCCGCTCTCGCGCGGAACAGTTGTTCCCACTGTGATTTCCGTGGATTCTCACGTACACTTCCGGGGCGAGATGCGTTTCGGCAGGGAACGATGCTGCGACTACGGGCTACTGGCCAGCAATTTTCCGCGATACTTAGGGTACGTATGGACTGTTCGCAAGTGTCGCGCTTGTAAGCTCACTGGAGGAGACTTTTTTTGAAATTTAAATTTAGATAGCTCGCTTGTAGATTCGATTAAGATCCTGTACCGACAGCAATTACTTGTTCTACGTGTCTTCTTTAATGACACGCAGGAAAGAATTATATGGAATACACTTAGAAATGGGGAATGCAAGAAACAATTCGAAGGGATTCCCCCTCCGACATCGCTAATAAGATTAAACGAAAAAAGAAGCGAGATGGGGAGGTGGGGAGATGGAGAATCGAGTTGCAGGTCTTGCAACAGAAGATAATCAGCCGGGTAATCATGACGACACCGACGAAACCACTGTTATTCGATTATCACACGCGTAAGGATTCCCATTTCGCCGGTTCAAACAAGGATTCCCGATGTTGCTCCTGGCAGAGCACAGATGCACGGCTCTTCCCCACCTCTGCCCCTCCGACCCTGGCTGTTCGTTAATCAAGTCAGCGGCCCCAAAATGGCTTCCTGCCTAGTAACACCCCCGAATCGTCTCTTTTCCGCCACCACCTCGCAAATGCTGCCTCCATCAATGCAGAATCTCTCGCGTCGCTGGCCACGGTCTCTTTGATTTCCCCGATTACATTCTGAGCTGACAGGTGCGCCCGGACTGCTCGGCCCGCTCCGCGCCGACACGTGTTCACGTACGCGTGAAACAGCACGCGCCTTCATCGTTTCGCCGGGAGAGATTGTATTCTATCATACGATTGGACCTTCCGGCCGTCGCGTTTCGGGGTGTATCGATTTCGCTCGCTCGTCGCTGGGAAATAGTGCAGCCTCTTACTTTCGCCGACGTCGGCGGACGAAACGAGGGGGATCGCGGGCGCCGATTTGAATACGTCTCCCCCGCGTCAACTTAAAATATCACGCCGCAACTATTGTGGCAAAGAATGCGCAGGGCGCCGAAGCCGTTTAAGTTTAAGAACAAATATGTACAAAGATGGGGGTGTCTCGATTTTCAGTCGAATAGCCACGAAAACATTCTGTTATCCAATTTATGTATAAGGATGATAGACGGGGGGGGGGGGGCAAGACGGGGTACCCCCCCCCCCCCGTATCACGCGATAAAAACGCACTAATCAAAATTGAGTCAGTGAGCAGCGAATCAGTGAAACATGTGGACGCGTGACGAAGTTAGATCAGAATTTATAATTTATTGGGACTTCCTTACTTTTTCCTTATTTTTAGCACCCGTGACAGTGATATAATAATATAGAAGATCTCCGGTACATGTATGTGTTTCTGAGGCAGAATTTACCTGGCTGTAAGGTACGTATGTTATTTTATACTTTTGTTAATAATGTTGCGGGCAGTGTTCATATGATTGTAGTGAGACGAGAAGGGACATGATGGGGTAATGGAAATGAGAGTTACCCCATCGTGCCCCTCACAAACATAGAAATAAAAATCAAAGTTTCTCATTGTTCCAGGGTGGTTAGAAACTACAGACGGAAGACGGACCGAGGAAGATGATACTTCTTTTCTATTAATTAGTTTAAAAGAACTGATCCCCTTGTGGAAAGGTGAGTAAGCTGCCAAATATGTGGCAAATGTGGCTCATTTCTCTAGTGTTGATGTAGGAGATGAGGACGACGAAGCCATACATGTGTGCCTCCTCTGTCAACCCAATAAATAATTACTTTACATATATACACTTTATTTATGTTGTTTTTGAGAAACGACTTTTTCTGAATTTTTTTATTTATTGTATTGAAACCTGTAAAACTTAGGTCGATTCACGGTTAAACTGAAAGACTTATTACCAAAGAATGGTTCAGACATAAAATTGATTAGTTGGTTATGAAAATCTGTGTTTTATTCTCTATACTTTTATCTGACAAAACGCCCCAGCATTGTTTTACGCACACAAATAAGAATACATCGAACGCTATCGTCAGATTCGAACTTAGCTCAGTCGCCTACAACTGCCGCAATAATAATACGAGAAAATATTACGGCTTTTACAAAATTATACCATAATTTATATTTTCTGCTTTCGGACAATTTGCGGTGAGTTCGAGAGAAATGAAATTTTCTAAGTCACTATTGTTTTTGCGATAAATTCATACATATGTTTCGAAAGTAGACCAACTACCCTGTTTAAATCGTTATTGCCCAAACCTTTTTTCACTACGTTGTTGCTAAATTTAAGCCGGGGGGTTTTTGTACCCCAGAAGTTACAATATACCGCAGCAAAGAATTTACAATACGCCCCACCTCAAAATCATATTGTTCACGAGTAACGTATTTCTTTTTTTTTTTCGTTGATAACAGAAATGTCACGTAAATATGTAAGGAGTACATTACGGGCATCATGGTCCGAAAATGATGTTAATGAAGCGGTGGAGAAAGTAAAAAATAAAACAACGGGAGTTAATGAAAGAAGCAGAATTTATAATATGTATACCTTCAAGGACGCTATGAAGGCACCTGCAATCAGGAAAGTCTAAAAAGAAACGAAAATTCATGCTGGAGAAAAAGGAAAATTTTTGAAAATTTTATTCAATATTGTTTTATTTTTATTAATAATATATTTTATAATATATATTCTATAACATTTTGTTAAAAATAATAAAAAGTAATTTTATTATTAAAATAATTTTATTATTTTAATTAAAGTTTTGTCACATAGCTGGGACGTTTTACCAGACGACTGTGTTACAAAACGCCCCACGTAAGGTTCAGGAAAATGATTATTTTCGGTTATTTCTGGTTACGCTTTCTTCACAATTACAGCGTACTTGTGAAGAGTAATGAACACTCAATGTGTTTACACAAAAAATTTAAAGAATTATTAAAAAATATTGGTTTTATTCATCTTTCTTTAAAAGTGGGACATATTCTATAGTTTTACCCTAAATCCGATCAGATCCTTCCCAGAACTTTGACCGGATCTTCCGCGAAGAATCGCCCTGTACATTTCACCTTACAACGATAGAACCAAGCACTGTATAGTAATAAACCACCCGAGGGTCTACCTACATAGAGAGCGTTTTCAACTGTAATCTAATTCGCCCGCTATGCAGACGCGAATTTTCATTACCGTCCAATATCGGTATTTCGACCGCGAGCTGGCAATAATGGAGGCCGAGGAACCGCGGAACGTGCACGCAAAACTATAAACGGGCGGGTGAAATTATCTCCTAATCAATAGGGGGGCGAACGAAACCAGACGCCCGAATAATCTAAATCATCGTTATTGACGTTGGCGTCGCTTCATTACGACGACGTATTAATTGTACATGCTCCTTCGAATGGGCAGTTTCGTTCGGCTGCTCGCCACGCGCGCGCCCTGAATAGAGGGAAGTTAATATATATGCAAAAATATCGGGACGATTCGCGAGGAGCAGATAGACAGATATCATCTGACAATCCCCCAACAATAACGCGAGCATTAGGGCAGAACGTGTATGATAGGAGAGCGATGATTCTGTGGATGGCGATAACAAAAGGGGTTGTGGCGTGCAACCGCAAGCGAGACCGGATAATTGCGCTGTCAGAGACAGCGGCGGCCCGTTGCGCATTGATATCGCCTACAATTCTCCAAACTATTATATTTTCGCCTGTTGCCACCGATGGCTGATATATTATGCGACGCCCCGCGGTGACGGTCGCGATAAATCACATTCAATTTTCATCGTTCCGGCAGCGCTGCTAGATTAGCACAAGCCATTCGTACATACGGTTCAACTGCGACACGTGGATCGGGGATATACACACCCGCGCAAAAGTCTTGGAGTATTGGGTGGGGTTGATAATACTCTATACATATAGTATTATCTAAGTAGTAACTCTAGTATTAGTAGTATGTCTTTTCTTAAGGACATAGGACAACTATGGCGCTTTTGAAGTTGATATTTCATTTATTCTGTCCAGTGGCGGATTTAAGAAAAAAGGCCCAGATGGCAAACGTTCTGAAGGGCCCATTTTTTTCAGGAAAATGAAGAAGTAGTTTGTTAAAAGGGGGTAAGTGTACCTACAGAAAAGTATAGAACAAAAATATAGTGCTTGGATAAAATTATTTTTTTTTAAGACGGGGACCCTGGGTGGTCCTGAGCAAGGAAAACATTTCCCATTTTTCGGGAAAATAAAGCCGGTAGTTTACTGAAAAAGGGCTGTGTAATAATACAGGAAAAAAATATGGTTTGGATAAAATCATAATTTTGTTTTAAGGATGGGGCCCCGGGGGATCCTTCTGGGCAGGGAAAACACTTCCCATTTTTCGGGAAAATAAAGCCGGTAGTTTACTGAAAACGGGCTCAGTGTAATAATACAGAAAAAAATATAGTTTGTATAAAATCATAATTTTGTTTTAAGGATGGGGCCCCGGGGGTCCTTCTGAGCAGGGAAAACATTTCCTATTTATTCGGAAAAATAAAGCGCTAGTTTACTGAAAACGGGCTTAGTGTAATAATACAGAAAAAAATATAGTTTGTATAAAATCATAATTTTGTTTTAAGGGTGGGACCCTGGGGGGCCTTCTGGACAAGGGCCCAGGTGGCAACTGCTCATCGGCCGCCCTGTTAAATCCGCCACTAATTCTGTCTCTACTTTATAGTAATCTTCTTTCGAAGGAACCTAGAAATTATCGAGAGGTCTCTAAACTAGTTGTTTAAAGAACAACTGAATATTTTTTTGTAAGGAAAGGGAAGTAGTAGTAATAGTTGTCACTGAATGAATGTTGCTTGAAAGTCTTAAGTGCACTCCCCGGTCTAAACATCAAAAAATATTTTTTGCACATTATCATCCCATATCTCAAGAATGACCAGGTGAAATTTTGGAAGGAAATTCCTAACGGTACAAATTTTACAGGCAGTTCAGGGGCATCAACAGTGTGATAGCCTTAAAAATAGGTGTTTTTTGAAAATGTATTGTGAAGCAGGCATAATAGATAGAAATGTGATTTTTCTTTTAATTAATAATACATTTATTGATCTATAAATGAATCAATTTATGTGTTAATCGAATAAACGCATGGAAAATAGGGCGCTCACGGGCAAGTCCCCATCACTAGACGAACGGGTTCAACGTCAAACTTTAAGTACGTTTTTCTCGAAACAATTTTTCACACTATCGCCGCGATAAAGAATGCAATTCTTGACCGAATCTAAAAATTCAAACGGAATTCTACTAGTAATTACACCGCCGTCCGCGCTGCCCTCTATTGCGAATTTTTATACACTCAATTTTTTTTTACAAAATATTTTTGTGCGAAAACAACATGTTTCGGAACCCTATCGTTTAAACATATGGCAATCATCGTCCAGTTGTTTCGTAACACTGTCTGAGGGTAACACGATAACCACACATGTGTAATTAAGGAATATCTCTGGGTTTTTGATTTTGGATGACCCTGTCTAAAGATATCGTGACGATAGTCCAGGCCAGTTCTTTTTACAACGATGCAGCACGGAATGCATATCAGAGGCAGAGATGGACATATAAGAAATAAAAAAATTGTTTTATACTATACATTTGTAGCAGAATAAAGTGCAAAAAGTTTTAGGCCCATACATCGTATACTTTCTTCTAGAAAAAATCATAAAAGTCGCCTATGTTTTCGCGCGATTTGACCGGGGAGTGCCCTTAAAGCGGAAAGGTAAGCTAATCTATGCTCTGCTAAGTTTTAAAAAATTAGCTTCAATACAACCCTATGCAACCGTTTCCACCACAAGTTAAGCTAAGTTGTGCTATATTTTTTATGTTTTATAGCATAGCATAGCATTGCTTAGTTTACATTATATAGCTTAGCTTCCAGGTGGATAAAATTCTAGTATTTGATGTAGATAATGAAGTATATCCTAGTCAGTAATGAACAAAATATTTTTTAACATCATGCCCTGATCGATTAAAATGCGATGCTCTGGACTACTTAGGGTTTATACAAAAACCGAATTTTGAAAAAAAAACTGTTTTCGAATTCCACTATTCCCAAAAAACTGGTTCAACAGGTTTTCGAATTTTCACAAGAAAATAGATTTAAAATAGAAAATAAATATTTGTATTAATTTAAAAAAATTTCAGTTCTTTTAATATTTATGGAATTACAACAATATAACAAAATAAAATATACTCTATCTATACAAAACCAAATAAATAAAAAAAATTAAAATAACTAAAATCCGTACAAATCCGTACAATTTTTGAGTTTATCTAATATTTATGGATCCACAAAACTATAACACACTAAAATACAGTGCATAGAAAACCAAATGAAATAAAAATTAAAAAACTAAAATCCGTACAAAACATAAATTATAAATCTTTATTTCATTTAGTATTTTTCTTCCAAAAATATGAACTCATGAAGATTAGTTTTACAGTAAACTGTTACCTACTCCAATATGCCTGTGTCCGAGGCGATTTCAAGTCAAAATGTTAACGTTTTTTAATTAAATAATTATTTCCTGTTTACATTTTAATTCTAGTACATTAAACCGGCTTTTCTAAATTTAAAAACCGGTTTCCGAATTATATAAATTTATAAAAAAAAAAACGGTTTTTAAACCCGGTTTTTACAAACCGACAAACCCTACTCTGAAGAGGAAGAAAATATTCACCACAATACAAAACAGCATAAAGACCCGATTATTACATAGAACCTTCACTGCTCAGCGACATTCATTTCAGAAAACCGGCGATAAATATCACAAAGATAAAAATACACCTACATACTTATTCCTTCATTTAAGCCACAGGCAAACAAAAAATCCTACAGTAACTAAATCCAACTCAATTTCCACTAATGTACCTATATATCTAAGGAAGAACAAGAATCGCGTATCGCCACATCACTATCCTCGCTTGTCTCCTGATTAAATGTGCATCGGCGAGGGTGGCCGAGCCAGGTGAGCGTGCGATTAAGTTCATTCCGCAAAGAGCATCCTCGGTAGCTCATTGCAGATAAGTTTCGAGGGCTTTGATAGACGTTCGTATCATGAGAGCACCATTAACTCTAGATTACAGCGCTGTGGTATTTACACAGCCCAGGGGCGTAACGTAATACGCGCCGAGTCCTGTCCCTCTTCTCAACCCTTGTGCTTTTGACCAGGTTCTCTCCGCTCTCCCTACCTCTCACTCCATCCCTATTCGCCACCGCGCTGCTCTCTGTCTCCACAGCCTGTCCCTCGCGACATCGTCGCATCATCCCTATTTGCTCGCCTATCCCCTCGAAATGTATCACTTCGCCTCATTTAATATCGTGGGACGCGGCCCGCACCGTCGTCATTGTTCTCCGCTAACGGTGGATCACGGCTAAAATAATACCAGCTAATGGCTCCTGGTTTTAAACTGACAAACACGGCCACGAGCGTAATAATATAATGCGAGATAACTCTCTGCAACGATGCTGTAACGTGCTTGGTCTCGCGATGCCATACGCGGCTTTGGCGTCGCATTTGCGCGAATCACGTGGGATGTGTCGAGGAAGAAACGAGTGAGAAAAGAGGCTCGAGTTGTGCAATAGAAGCGCTGTCTGATTTTAGGACTTTGAGAGCTGCGGAGGCATAGAGGCGTTCAGTCGATCCGCGAAGCCCGTGCGGAGAACGCCCATGGGCGTTTAGAGACTATGGTTAAGAGATGCGACTAGGGGAGGCCCGCACGCGACGTACGTTGAGCGTTCCAATCGTCGGCACAGGAAGTGTTAATGTTTGTAATCAGTGCAATGGGTTCAATCGGAGGAAGTAACTACTGTAAAAGCTTCTGCTGGGTCTCTCAATTTTTCCTGCCAAAAACATAGGACCACCTTAACCGCCACGATGGATTTTAATAAGCTTCAATTAAAGGAAGAATACAAAATTGAATAACAATGTATCTGTGGTCGCTAAGATTCTACTTAAAAAAGCTTTACGCTTAATAAACACAGCAGACCAAAGGCTCCCGACAAGGGATCGCCGGGTTAATTGAAAAAAATCTTAGGAGAGCTACGAGAAATGCGTATAACATGCGCGCCTAGTATTTTAATCGTTCCGTTTCGTTCCGCAGCCTTTTCTCGCGGAACATTTACGAGCAGCGCGATTCATGCGAAAATTAAAAACTTTATGGCCGTTCATTTCGACCTTTTAAGGGCGTGAGGCAGCCAGGTGGAAAAAAAATAGAGAAGAAGAGAGGAACGCGAAACACGGACATATTTGGAGCGCGTTTTCATAAAGCGCGCGCGATCTCGCGGGCTCTCCCCGTTATAAAATTTCGACGCGATCTTCGAAGTACGACTGTGCAGCGTTTTATTATTTCCCGTTCTCGCATATTATACCGTTGTATAATTTCGCGGGGCGAAAAAAAAAAAGAAGCAGGAACGGACGAGAGGGCGAACGACGTGGGGAGGGTAGGAGACGGCGACGAAGTACGTTGCACGCGGCTATGCACCCGGCGCGGTAGTAATTTGTAGTTTTTACGAGAAATTCTATATTTGCACGAGCTTTTCATTAACCCGCTCGCGCTAACCGAGCTGCGACACGGTAATAAGGGTTGCACCGAGCGGGGGAGGCATCGACGGCGGGAGCGAGCGCGCGGTTATGAGCGAGTTCCACGGGGGGTCACGGTTAGAAAAAGCGAGGCAAAGAGCGGGAGGAACTTTCTCTGATGTTAATTAATTATTTCTGTGACAAATACCAGCGGAGGAAAACCTTACACCGGCGAACTTACCCTCGGCGAGAAGGGGGTGGAGACATTCTGAGAAATTGGAAATTGGTGTAAGTATACTTTTTATAAATTTAGTACAAGGTGTTCTACGGATGCGCTCGGGAAAATTCTGTGCGTGTACAGGGTGATCCTTATGAAATGACTTTCACCATTGTCACTGTAATGGGTTCAGGTGTGATAGTCAGAATAAGGTCGAAAATCGCTGATTTGGGGAATTTTCGCGATTTTCGCCCTTATTCTGCGATCTTTAAGCATTTCTAGCTCAAAGCAACGTTAACCGATTGAGATGAAATTTTCAGCATGTATACAACTTACTTCAATCTACAAACAGGTTTTTTGAATTTTCATTACATGCTCACAAAAAAAAGTTTAAAAAACGACCTTTACAATTTCTTTTGCTATTCCGACCAAGTGCATTTTTTTCAAAACAACGAAACACGTCACCTAGAAAACTAATTCCGCTAGCATCTAAAAAAAACTCAAGTCGTCTGGACCAATTTAAAAAAAGTTATGTGATTTTAAAGTGTGTCAACTTACTTGCCGATGCAACTATACGCAAAACCCATTGAATTCCTTTTTTCTCCCTCGTTACATTTTACTGATCATTAACCATACCAGAGACGAGCAAAATTTTTATTTAAATAAAATTTCGAATAACGAATAGAAGTTAAAAGAATTATTCGTCATGTGTCGAATAAACTTAACTCAAGTTAACGAACGAATGACGAAATTTCTCTTAACTTTTATTCATTATTCGAAATTTTATTTAAACAAAAATTAATCCCGTCTCTGAACAATACTATCACCCATCAAACAAGCTTAAGATCTGGATTGTACTGGTCGGTTACTTACATTCGATGCAGTTCGGGAAAGCGGAAAGCGCGGGCATGCTCGTACTTACGAGCGGAGGATTGGCAGCTGCGCGATTCACAGAAAGATGGGCGCCGTCTCGCAGGCCACAGGAACAAAAGTGTGTGGACAGGATATCTCGAGAACTTAAGTAATACCGGGCTAGATGTTCCGACACCTATTGGTATCTTGTCCGTTGGGCGCACGAGTGGCGCTCGTTTCTCGAGTTACAAATCTTCGCTAGCCAAGGGCCGTGCCTAAAACAATATTGGCGGGGGCAATAGGGACCCCCACGACCCCTTCACATTAGATATTTATTTAAGACCGCCCGACACGGCTGCTTTGCTCTTGTTCACCGTGGAAATTCGTGCTTCCGTGTATATACACGCGCGAATACATAGGGGCACGAGCAGCCGTGCGCGTCTCACCGGCGAAAGGTACCGAGTAGCCGGGACTAAGTACCCCAAAACCCAAAATGTTGACCTAGTTAATAGCCTCCTGTTTGATTTGACTACTGTTGTACGGGTAAGCGGCCCCGTAATGCGAGCCCCGTGCTTTTATTATTATCGGCTAGGAAACCCAATACTATTGAAATTATCTTCAATTAGGGATACTGACACTCCTTCCTGCCGCTTCCTTCTCCTTCCTGCGACTACTAATACGCGTTGCCGAAACATGCCGCTCTCTCTCTTCTTAATACCTGGAATAACATTCACATACTTTATTCAAATATACGTCGCGGAAATATTTTCCGTCGTAAATGTAAATAAGGAGCGCGTTAACGCGTAAGAGAAATTAGATCTTAATTGGCTGCGTTCAGCCGACAAACAAAACCGTTCAGTAACCGGTGAGCAACCGGTGAGTGATTTCCCTAGATTTTACTCTGAACGCAACCCATCACTTACCACATGGTTAGTAAGCGGTCGCCATTTTTTGTACCGAAAATAAACTACAGTACAAAAAAGTGGCGACCGGTTATTAAACATGTTGAGTAGGTGGTGAGTGATCGGTTGCGTTCAGAGTAAAATCTAGGGAAACCACTCACCGGTTGCTCACTGGTTTCTCACCGGTTTCGTCGGCTGAACGCAGCCATTGTCATCGATTGTCGCGAAATTTCGAGCGACGAATTTAAATTGCTGCGGGAAAGATAGGGTTACAGCGAACCGTGATACGGTACTCCTTCGGGCGTGCAGAATTTGACTCTCGAATCTTAATGAGGATTCCTCCAAGTTAAGATCAAGTTTATCAGAGGTAGTTGTTTTCGCAACTCGTTTTACAATGCGGCGCAGTATCTCGAGCGAATTTGCATTTTCGCATTAGCGTTCGCCGCGAGGAGGAATAAAATAAACGAGTGCAGAGTACTATTTCACAAATAAACAGAGAACAAATTACCCTGAAATATCTTCGATGACTGCACTTCTTAATATTTCAATTATATTTCCTCCCCCATCTGTTTCCCTTCAAATCCTCGCGTACCCAAATTCTTGCAGCTCATATGTTCCTGCAACATACACATATGCGTTACAATTGGGTCATTTTTTTATATATTAAGAATTCTTCGATTCAATTAATGTTTAGCTCACACTTTCCCAATTGTTTATGAAAATATACGAAAATGTATGGTCGTTTGTAGGGCTGGGACTATTCGAATAATTTAATATTCGAATATTTTACAAGTATTCGAATGCTACGAATAAACTTCGAATATTTGAGTATTCGAATGTTATTATTCGAATACTATTCGAATACTGCTCTATTCGAATACTGTTGTATTCGAATAGTATGGTGTGAAGTGGGTCAAAATTAGCTTAAAGATTTCACCCTGACAACTAAACCTAAAGAACTTGATTTATAATTCATTCCATACTATTCGAATACATCAGTATTCGAATACTTTAATATTCGAATAGTATTCAAATACTTTAATATTCGAATAGTATTCGAATACATCAGTATTCGAATACTTTAATATTCGAATAGTATTCGAATACTTGGATATTCGAATACTTTAATATTCGAATAGTATTCGAATACGTGGATATTCGAATTATATTCGCCAAATAATTGAGCAACTGAAGTATTCGAATATTCGAATACTGAAAAGTTCGACAAATAGTCCCAGCCCTAGTCGTTTGCGGTGGGGTATGTATATTTTCCACGCGTTTTCGTGGAGATCTCAGTGGACCAAACGCAGACACTCTTTTCGCGGTACAAGTTCGTAAACCACTGCCGCGACCCCCGGGGGGCGGGAAAGCTAGAATTCAAAACTCGGAAGCCAGCGAAAGCCATTGATCCTAATACACAAGGAAGCGATCACTCGCTCCGACGGTCAATGAAGAGAGAAAAAAAGGACTTTTCGCAAGCCGACTTACACGTCTCAGTGACGATGTAACGACTTCACAATTCGAGCCGAGGCCTGTTAATCCTCCACCCGATCGATCGGGGGCCGGGATTCACGCTGTTTGCCGAGGCTCCCGCAAAAACTCTCTTTCAATGCTGCGTTCTCAGCTGTGCCTCTTTTCCGAAAGGAACCCACTGTACCATGACTCGACTTACGAATTTCCCTGCTCGTGAATCCTAAAATGGCAATGTGAATTTTTGTGAGAGACTTATTCCTGAGACCATTATAAAAATAGAATAAATTTATAAACAGAATATAATAGTACGTATCCTCCTTTGTTTCTTTCCATTCTTTCATTTTCTGCGCTACCGTGAAATTCGTTTAAGCGATTAATTAATTAAATTGCGGAAAGACGTGGAGTTGTGCGATAAATGGTATTTGATATGTGTAGCTTGGAGTCCTTTGAGTTTTAGCATAATTTTATGGACGCTACGTTGCCCTCGAAATACCATCTGTGCAAACGATTAAGCAGCCCGTAGAGCGGGTAACGTGGAGTGTACAAACATTTCGACGTTCTTTCATGCAACGTGAAAGGATGTCTCTTACGGTCCTTGGCACTGAAAGGAACGAACCGGGGCACTTTGTAGCCGCCTCCTGGCCCCTCGTTTCAGCGTTCCGCTTCGGCAGAATTTAGCGTGCGCGCGTGTACAAATTTTTGGATTAGGGCTTATATATTTTGCTGGATACAGAAAAATGTTGTACAATGAACATTGTATGTACTAAAAACAGATATGTACCTATATCCAGACTCGGCGCGTAGTGTTTTCCTTGTGTGTGCGATAAATGTTTGACGCCTTTCTAAAAAATTGTTTTCTAATTAATTGCGAATAAAAAGAACAGAAAATCAGGGCCGCCTTTACCAATGGGGTAAATGGGCGGCTATAACCCAGGGGCGTTTATAAAATCAAATATGTTGAAATGCTTTTTCTCTTCAATTTTGGAGACAAAAATTTCTATTGTTTTTGTTCGTGTTTGCCTTGGTGGAGACCCGGGGTTGTGATGTACTGCGTTGCACCGATTGCGAAGAAATTGCTCCCTTGGGGGCTAGGGCGCCAAAAGTTTTTAGCCCAGAGCGCTCAAATTTGTCAACACGGCCCTGCAGAAAATGAAAATCAAATGAAAACCTCTCTACAATATGATCTTACTCATGTCCTAGTTCTCCTTACACAAATTTGAGTTGCTTAAATATTTATCTCATATTTTTCTAGGTCTTCTAGGCGCTTTTTCCCTTACGACGCCCGAGTGCGTCGCGCACTTTGCACGCGCAACCAGCCGGGTCTGTGTATGTATATCTCTAAAATATGGTGTAATTAGAATTTTTCTTTCTGTATAGAACTGCCCAACGATACCTCGTATCATAAATCCGTAAACCATTCAAAACGCTTTAATAGATGAAATTTATGGATACGGTGGGAGCATACTTCTGCGCTCCGTCTTCGTTCAGTTTTCTTTTTCTCTACCCCCGAATGCCGCGATTGCTATTCAGATATTCGAACGGCGGGGCTTTAATAAAAATATTTTCTAAGAAAGCAGTTTGCCCGAGGTAGCCGGGGAAGCAAGACGAGTTATTCTTATATCCAGATTCGCGGCGTATTCTTCGCCCACGATTTCCATAAATGCAGTAATTCGAAGTAAGACGGCCGCCGGCGTTCCCAACTTTTAATGGATCGTATCTCTATACCATTGTAAATACGATAAACTTGAAATGAAGTGGTCAATAAATGGGTAACTTCATCCGAAACATATTCGTAAATTAAATGCAGTAACAACGAATTATTAGAATGTTGTAACCAGGGGTGGAAACGGTTCCGAAAATAACTGTTCCAAACTGTTATATATCGGTTTTAACTGATACAGTTAGGAAGAACCGATATTCTGAATAACTGTTACAAGGAACCGAAATTTCTGGTTATATCGATTTCAGTTACGGTTCTGCAGAACCGATATTATATCGGTTCCGTAACAGTTATATATCGGTTTTATAACAGTAATGTATCCTATCGGTTATGCATCGGGTATGCGTAGCACGTTCCAAAATATTTACGATCAATGTCACATTTTTTTGGGCCTCTCTATCTGGTGTCTCTGTTTTCAAAACTCCATCAAAGCAAGAAAAGCCGAAATGAAAGACAGCATCTGTAAATTAAGTATTGAAAAGTGAGATTCTAGATAGAGAGGCTCAGCGATGAAGGATCTTATAAACAAACGCGAAGAGCGATTCTCTGGGTCGGAGGGTCAGATTCACTGGGCCAGAGTCACTTGTATTCCCGAGCTAGTGGCGAGCACGTTGAATTTAATACAAAAAGTATTATATTTTGCAGCAAGACACCTTGTCGTCGTCGAGTCTGTCTTTATAAAAAAAAAAAAAATGGTTAATAATCTTCATAATTAATATAAAATTAGTAGTAAGTTTGTACATATTAGGAAAGTTATTGCTGTTAGTGTTAGCAATACTTTAAATTAAGTGTCAAATTAATATTATTCGTAGTGTATAATAGTTATTAAGTAGTGATATTTAAAAACATATCGACATAATGGGCCGAAAGAAATGCGACATTGTTCGTAAGTATTTTGAAACTTGCGATGACAGCATGAAAATGCGATGTATAGTTGGAAGTTGCTCTGCAACAATTTCGGTATGTATATACAATTTACTTTGTTTAAATTTTTAGACACTTAAGGGGGCACGCCACATTAATAAGGGTTTAACTTAAACGTTACTTAAAAAAAAAATTATTTTAAACTACTTTTGAGAATCAATTTATTCTTCACAGATTTATTATTTAATCATAATTTAAAAGGCGCTTACGCATGGTTGTAGCGAGCCCAGTCCCATAGCGAGAGTTTACTGTATAACCGATATACATATAACCGTTACGGAACCGATATAATATCGGTTCTGTAGAACCGGAACCAAAACCGAAACCGATATAGGCCAGAATCGTTTTCACCCGTAACTGCTTCAAGATTATTTCGGTTCTCATAACTGTTTCGAGAACCAAAACCGATATCATAACTGTTTTCAACCCCCGTTTGTATCTCACAGTCACTAATATCAAAGGTAATCTGTTATACTTATTTTATTTAAAAAACATGCGTATAAAATACATAATCTTATTGATTATAGGCGAAGGTATTATCAGCTAAGAATATAAACGACAAACTTAAAAGCACTACTTCTCTTACAAGTTTTGTGGTGAATGAAATCTTAAATATCAATGTTTTCCATGTGGGTGAGAACACACTCTTCATTTTTACAAACAGACATTTTCTTCAGATATTTTCTGAACTTATATCTATGATGACTCTTCATACTGTATCCAATATTTTCCATTTGATAATTATCTGTAGTTATGTTGTATGCTTCGACATAATGCTGGAGAGAAATATCAGATATCAATAATCAATCATTGAAATATCATGTGTACTCTGAATCAGTAATTCATCAAAAATACCTCGTCATCCTCAAAAATACAGAAAATATTGTTGTAACGCGGAGACACGCGGCGTATGCAAGTAAAAGTGTTATTTGCAACATCTTGACATTTGCACGCCATATCTTTCATGCATAACTGCAAAAATAATAATTCTTAATAAAGTAACGCTCATGTTAGACATATTGCTCACAATTCCATACGAGTCTATAAGTCTTACTGCAACGTTTGGATCGCTATCGCTTGGGCAACCTGACGAGGGAGTGTCATTGGATCTCTCTCCCCTGTACTCAATTAAAACCGTCCTATCTTTCGGTAATGCCTTCTTTAAGAACGAGGTCCCGTCTGATGGACGGTGGATACCAGCTATTTCTAAAATCGTAGAAAATAAATCAACGCTGCTAACAGGTGCAGAAACCTTGGACGCTGCAATTCCAGGACCACGTATTAATAATGGGACTCTGACATCTGATTCATATGGTTGGCGTTTATCCATAGGCATACTGAACTGACCTACGCAACGTTACATAAAGCTCGTGTATAAATACATAACTTATACTTGCGCATATTTATTGAACACAAAATATATTACCAACGTGATATCCATTATCAGATGTAAATATGACGTAAGTGTTGTTTAAAAGATTCTGTAACTTTAATGATTGATACACATTCGTTACAAGCTCGTCAACAGCTACCAGTGTTTCCCACCTTCGTCTATATATTTCATCTAACTTTGGCAGCACATCGTCAGGAAGAGGAGACGGACCTCTTTCCACTAACCAGTGCTTGTCCTATTTTACAATACGCTTTAGCAACACAATATAACAGTACCAAAATACTAAAAATAAAATGTACCATTTGAGTCGGCATATTAAAATTAGGTGTTCTTTTAGCCTTTGTGCCTTTGTATATGTCGAAATGCCTTATTGCTGGCGTAAAGGGTGCGTGAGGTGCGGGTGGCGCTAAAACCATGAGAAATGGTCGATCGTTCGTATGATGAGCGTTAATGAAATCTGTTGCCATGTTACTCTGAAAAAGTATTGTGTTACTGTGAACAGTAAAAAGACATCGAAACAGTATCGCAATTATGTACGTACTATTACGTCTGTAAGATATTCAGTCGGATCAGCGCCGTATTCTTTTTTAGTTCCATTTATTGACAAGGAATAGTTATAATATTTTGAATTTCCAATAAGACCAGCCCACTGATCCCATCCTGCTGGTACGTGACCTGCTCCACCCGTATTTTTGTGTCCATACTTTACGAGATTATTAATTACAGTTAAATGTTAGTTTGTATGCAATTAATTATACCCTGTAGCTTAATGTCGCAAACATGTCTACCTGGTTTAAATACTTTCCGGCATAAAAGGTTTCATATTGCATCTCTCGTTTCAAGTGCGCAGCAAATGTGTTTGGTTCTTGCACCTTCTGCCATTCAATGCTGTTGCAACCGCCAGTAATAGAGTTATTAACTACTAAATGATTGTGTTGATATCTCCCAGTTAAGATCGAGGCCCTGTTCGGGCAACAAATGGGCGAAGCGACGAACTAATTGTTAAAAAAGTTTCTCATTAAGTTCATATATAATTAATGTTTGTTTATCAGAGAACTAGATTCTAATTTTGCATCTGAGACCTTACACAATTCGAAAATGTCGCACCGTTATTTCCGATTAATTCCACTGTATTTTTCAATGGTGTCTGAAATTAAACGTAATTACTTTTATATTTGTTTCATACATTTCGAGCATTTCTTTGTTGCCGGCATATTTACCATTCCGTCGAGGAATATATCCAAATCATCTGCGAGGATTAATACAATATTATCTGCACTATGCGATAATGCGAAAAAATTCACCAAAATCCAAAGTACCGGGACAATCATCTTTCCCAACTAACAGCTCTGCGTAGTATAAAACGACTAAAAATCAACGTTACTGCCGAAAACAAGCGCGAAATGGAGGAGGGTATTCCCTTAAATACGTTGAAGCTTACAGTTTTACCAATTTTTTAAAAACGTATTTGAGGCACCCTAGAATTTCGTTGTCCGAAACTACTTTGACAAATTTGTTACAACGTATATACACTTCCTCGACGATGCGCCGCTATTTTAATGAACAATGTCAATTACAAATTAAAATTATAACAAAATTTGTACTCTAAAATTGAGTTCCCAAAATCATAATTCTATAGTGATACATAAAATTCACACGGGAGGTCGTTAGCAAGCATCTAAAAATAGTGATCCCCTAGAGAGTGATCGGAACAACGTGTATCGTCGCTGATTGGTTGCTGCGATTAGGAGCAAAAGCGGAAGTAGACAGAGAAAGAAACTGTAAAAAAGAAAGAGACAGAAATACTGATAGAAAGAGATAGAATGAACGGTTAGGTTAGATTTATTTCCGGTTTTGTTCCAAATCGTGACAAATGGCTGTGGTTATACCGATCACTCCCTGGAGGATCACTATCTAAAACATGTGTATTTCTACAGAAATTTCCATCGAATATTGTACGAAAAAATATAAATGGAAGGCAACGAAATGGTTAAACAAATTCAATTTTCCACCTTTCATTCATAAATAATTATTATACAGAGAAATAAAGTACCATTAAGCGCCTCGTGTTCTCAGCCAATTACAAGAATTCCCAGCCTTACCAACTGTCGTTCAACGCTTGCCAAATTTTATGCGCTCAGATAATTTTCCAATAAACAATGCATTGATGCGGTACTCGTGTTTTTGCAATTAAATGCAATGAATATTGGTAAGCGAATAAACTACACGGGAAAATATCGTTGAAACTCGAAGGATTATAAGTTTCGAATAGATCGGCAATGCAGCGTGACACATCGATATCCTCGGGATATCCGTTTCCAGACTCGGCATTTAGTTGTCGCTCACATGTGTCGGTTGTGCACGGAACATATTTTCATCTATTTATTGTGAATATTTATTAACTTATTAGTAACAAAATGGATATCTCGACGAACGAAGGCAATCCGAATGCGTTGAAACTGATAGTCGCAGCTAAAATGGCCCAGCAATCGATTACCGTGAGAACGGTACAACCAAACGGTAAGGAACGTAACCTGCTCTGCTCGAACTCCAACCATATGACGAAATACTGAACGTTTCTTTCGCGTGGATCATTTTAGCACGTGGATCACGCAACATTCTTTAATTGAATTGTACACGTTTCTGTAAAGAAATTTGTCACTGCACAATTCACATTTGCCGATGTTTATCGTTTATGTATCGTGTCATGTGTATTTCCGACTTTTATCGCAGTACCCTTGAAATTCGGCTGATAAGCCGCTCTGTTTGATTCATAAAACTGTATTTAATACCAGAATAAATTTGTCTTTCCTTTATAAAATGATTATTCATTTGCCACTGCTTTTGTCTTCCAATGCACATCTTCGATCTCATTAGAATGCTTCTAGCATTTTATTTTATTGTTTTGTTAAAGAAAGGTAGGATAAACCAACTAGTAATTGACCATATACCAGTGAATGACCATTAGGCAAAGAAATGTCAATTACAAATTTAAAAATTATTATATGTTTATAAATGGAGTTTAGTTGCACTTTTAATATCCCATATTTTTAGTTACGCGTATTAATCAAACATTAATGAGTACAATTCTTATTAAAAGTAGTAGTAAATAGGTTTATTTTTTGCCTTTCGGCCTCAAAATGGGGTTACATGTTTTATGTGTGTAAGTGTTTTTGGGATTGTTAACTCAAGATTGTGCTTTTGTTTGACTTCTTCCTTCATCTTGTTCTTCTTTTCTTCTCCTCTTTTCCAGAACCATATGCATCCACTTTGCTCCTTCTTCTTCTCCCTTTAGTATCCCTCTGATCATTAAATTTTCTCTTTTCAGCTCCTTACAGTCTTGTAGCATGTGACCCAGCGTCTTTCTAGTTCCATTACATAGTCTCCATACTATCTCTTTTTCTTCCTTCCAGTACTTGCTTCCCCGCTCTTCGTTCCCACATCTGAACCTTGCAACCATACTTTGATCTCTGCCTCTGTAGTTTCCGTTTAGGTAATTTGCTATTTGGTTATCCCTGATTTCTGTGTAGTGTGCTTTGTATCTGCCTCTTAGTATTCTGTCGTATTGCCATTGAACCTGCTCTGCCCTATCTCTTTCCGCTAGTTCCTCAGCAAACTCTCTTCCTCTCCTTCTTTCAATTTCCATTTCTTGGATATCCATAATTTTTTGTCTGTAGTATGAGTCTTTCATTTCCACCCATTTCGACTTTTTCTCTGCTTGCTTCGCGTCTATTTCCCTCCAGCATTCTTGTACTATTTTCTTATTATTCAGTCGTTTCTCTTTCTCCTCATATTTTATTGCTCTTTTCCCCGCTTCTATCCTTACTTTGTCTGTTTTTGTTTCCTCCAAAATTAGATATGCTGGTGTATTGAAGTCCAAACCTAAAGTCCACCTCATGTATTTCTCCTGTATTTTCTCTATCCTTTCTGCTTCCATCCATCCCCAAATTTCTGACGCGTACAGCAAGATACTTTTCACTATGCTTCTGAATATTCTCATTCTTCTCTCAAAATTGTTCTTGAACATTGTTTATCCTATTCCCCATATCTGCGCCATTGCTAATCTTGCTTTCTTTATGACTTCCCTTATATGCATCTCTCTGCCCCCATTTTTCTGGAAATTATACCCTAAGTATTTGAACTCCTTTACTTCTTCCAGACTGTGCCCCTGCCAGCCCCATTCTTCTCTCTTCTTCTTCCCTCTTCCTTTATGGAAAATCAGCACCTTTGATTTCTATGCGTTCAGTTGCAACCCTTTCCTTCCAAGGTATTTTCCGAATCTTCGTATCATGTCCTTAAGATCCTTTGGTTCATTTGCTAGTAACGCTATATCATCCGCATATGCTACAGTCCAGATTTTTTCTTCTTATTAAAAGTATGCGGTTATTTACTGGACTTCTACACATTTTGCATTTTATAATTGTTTTTTTAAAAATTACGATAAGAATAAGTAATTATTTTTAGAGAAATCTTAAGAAAAATAAATTTAAATGCAATTTCAACAGTTGTTTTGTTGTTATACATAAATATATTCAAGTATTAATCTGAAAGGTCCATAAATTCAACAATTCGGTCATTCTCTGGTTGGTTTACCCTAGTTTAGTATTCTAATTGCTTGATGAAATTCTTGAATCGGTTTCATATAAAATTGTTACGGTTGATATAAAGCGAGTGTTCCTGTCTTCTGCTTAGCAAGCTTTTTGGGCCGTTTACCTTCAATTGAACTATCATCTGGATCTGTGCTGTTTAGCACTAGTGCAGCGATGCAGCTTTTAGTACCTCCATCCGATGAGTCTAAAATTGTAAATAATAAATGGTTAGAATGGGATATTTCTCAACTGCAGGTGAATATAAAGAAATTGTTTATGTACTTCTAATGTGTGCATAAGAAAAGTTTTAATTAATGATTGTCTTACAGCCAGCTATTGTATATTATGGTAATACGGGAACATATAAAACCACTCATAAATCTTGTTTATGGTCCTTGTTAAAGGAACTCGATAATGAATTAAAACATAAAAAGTACTTAATTAAGGTAATTTAAAAGAAATCTGGAAATATTCTTAATGCGATGTCGATTAAAGTATAATAGAACTAAGGTTTAATTAATAATATTTTAGGATAACAATGATTTATCATTGGCAGATGCTTGCATTTGGGTAACTATATGGTCGACAGTGTTCGTTACAGAGATTGGAAAGGAACTGTGTAAAGAATACGTATCTATTAAAGATTGGCTATCTAATATCGAATTAATGCCAGTTATTCAAGTACGAAATTTGTTAAATAACATTTCCTCACATTTTATACGTTGATATTACAGTCAATGTTATATACATGTTTGTATATTTAGGATTCCCTTAAGGAGTACAAATTTGAAAGAGGTTCGAAAGCAATTCTCAGTATTCAAGCTGCATCTTGGTTTCCTGGCAATGCCGCAATAAATTCACGATCCTGCAAACCTACCTTGAATGATGTAAGTGTGCTACGGCGAACCTATTACTTTGCGTTTCGTGATCTACTTGTATGTAAATTCAAGATACTCAATTCCAGCTTAGCCCAGCTAAGGAAAAGGGAAAGGAAAAGGAAAAAGAAAAGGAAATGGACGCAGTTAGTCAAGAGGAAATCCAGAATGTTACGAGTAACTGGTCTTCTAGGTCATACCCAGATATAAAGAACTTTCCGTATCCTGTGTAAGCTTAATACACATATTTAAGTTGTCCAAGGAATATTAAGGATCCCCCAAATCAATTCGCTGCAGTTTGTAGGTGGCGGCTTATGGGCAGCCGCAGCGGAAATGTTTCGCGTTGGTTTGAACAGAACCCATAATCCGCCGCGTATAGTGAACTGCCGCGAATCCATCACGGCGAAATATTCGCTGCCGCCGCGAATAATCGCGTTGGTTTGGTGGAGCCTTCAAGCACATTTTTAATATAACTATGCATTATCTTTAGATTACCGAAGAAAGGTGAAAAGAATATTCTAATAACATCTGCATTGCCCTATGTCAACAATGTTCCTCATTTAGGAAATATCATTGGTTGTGTACTTTCTGCTGATATCTTCGCCAGGTTTGTCTCGCGATATGAGTAACAACGACGTACTAATATAAACATATTCCAATTTTTACTTTTTTCGTTACAGATATTGCAGGCAAAGGAATTATAACACGCTGTTCATTAGGTACGCAACTTTTATTAAACATTACTGATATTAAACATTAAATGTTCTAATAAAAATGAAATGAAAATCGTAGTGGAACTGACGAATATGGCACTGCCACAGAGGCCAAGGCTTTAGAGGAGAAAACAACCCCGCAGGCTATATGCGACAAATTCTTCGATATACATAATGATGTCTATCGATGGTTTAGCATAGGTTTCGACTACTTCGGTCGTACTACTACATCTGAACAAACAGAGTAAGATGCGTCTCGCACTAGCTGCTTTATAGAATGTAATTCTTTAAGATTTATGTTTAAAATTATATTATTGTAGAGCACTAAAGAGGTGAGTATACGCATTCGCCATATTGGGTCCTCTGGAGAGAGAAAATTATTGAGTACCCGCCTTTTTGAGTATTGTCAGATTCACTTTATAAGCAAAATATGCGTTGCTGATATTGATACATGGTAGCACGACACATTATTAGAGTATTTTATTACATTTAAGGTTAAATTTGGTTTATAAAGCAAATTTGACAATACTCAAAAAGGCGGGTACTCAATAATCTTCTCTCTTCAGAGGACCCATATATAGGGGATGCGCATACTCACCTCTTTAGTGCTCTAATTATTGGGAAACCAAGAATTTCGATACGCCAACTAGTGACAGAAAATTGAATTTCTGAGAGTAGGTCGGAATCCGTCGAAGTCTATATGATTATCGGTGTTTAAATAGACATGTTGTGAAAAAAAGAGTGTTTTTAAATTTTCTTGAACACTAAATTTTTACTTATTCGATTAATAAATACTTATTCGGAATGTTTGGTGGGATCCGGACCTACTTTCAATAGTTTGCCAACTTACCACCACAGCGCTGAAATCTAAGCCACGCCTCCGCTAAGTTTAATAATACATTAAATCATCTTTTCACTATTCTTACGTTATTCTGCTATTGAGATAGAGAAATCAACATCTTTCACTGTTTTACAGAATCGTGCAATCATTCTTCTTAAGGATAAGATCGCAGGGGTACGTGTTAAGCGAGACGGTGGATCAGCTCCTCTGCGAATCTTGCGATAGATTTTTAGCAGATAGATTTGTTGAAGGGACGTGTCCAAGGTGCAAATACGAAGACGCGCGTGGCGATCAATGCGATGGTTGCGGTCACTTAGTGAACGCAACGGATTTAATATCTCCGCGGTGCAAAGTGTGCAGCAATCGGCCAGTGATTAAACAATCGGAGCAATTCTTCTTAGACTTACCCAAGGCAAGTTTTTTATTATGATGCAGGTAATATCTGTGGTTGTAAGGAAAAATGCCGCATGTCACATCTTTTCACTTTCGAGATATTGGCGTTTAAAGTTCTGAACACCAATACTTCTTATTAGCAATGTTTGCTTGTTTTATTTTTACGATATAAACGTATGTTTCCTTCATTTTGCACAATATTCAATATTTACATAATTTACGTAAATAACAATAAAGAAAAGAATAATTTATGGACGCTTTAAGCAGAACGACCCAAGTTCACTGGACTTGTATTATTCTGCTTGATTGTGTCACAGTTAAATAGTTTTTCGTAAGCAAAATATAAACGTTCTATAGTCTAAGGCAGTGGTGAGCAACCTTTTGTCCGAAGTGGGCCACAAGTGGAAATCTACTACTCTAGGGGGCCGCAATATTAAATACATAAATACAACTCAGGGTTGACTAACTGGCGACTCACGAGTTGCCGGGGGCTCCTCCGCCTTGCGGCCACGCTGAACGGCCCCGTCCATATCTACTGAACATTGACGATCGCAGTCGAATTCGTCCGTCCCTACATAGACATAAATATATTCGATTGCTACGGCCGGCCACGGCCATACGTTTACATATAATTATAATTAATACGACAATACGAACTGATATATACTTACTTTTACTCGTCTCTGTGAATGTGAACGTGCACATTGAGGCCGGGTCATATTATTGACAAGGGATGGTATATCCACATCAACTTTTGTTATGACTATCCTTAACAGCGAAGATAATGAATGGTCCGTTAATCTTGACCGATATTTACTTTTTATATTTTTCATAACGGAAAACGCACTTTGCGTATGAATTGAATATTGGACTTCGGTTAAATTATATAATTTTTTTTGAACATATAAAATTTGATTTCATTCATTTTTTTCTGATAAATACATAAATCCTTTATTCTACGGTTGAATTAATGCGTAAAGTCAAATATTTTTGAAATTGCGACATGGGGCGATTTTCCTTACAACCACAGATATTACTTCGTCGCGGGTGTGTCTGGCATTTGTTGTCTAAAGATATCGCTGTTTACAGTTGGAGGACAAGGTAAAGGAATGGTCTGCGACCGTAGAAAAAGGATGGTCGGGTGTTGCGAGGGCAGTTGCAAAACCGTGGCTGCGAGATGGGCTTAAACCGCGATGTATAACGAGAGACTTGAAGTGGGGAATACCCCTTCCGTTAAAGGGTTACGAGAACAAAGTGTTCTATGTTTGGTTCGATGCACCTTTCGGATATATCAGTATTACAAAGAGGTATACCAAGGAGTATGAACAGTGGTGGAAGCCTAAAGACGTAAAAATTGATTTGTATCAATTTATGGCAAAGGATAATGTCCCCTTCCACGTGATAATGTTCCCCGCTTGTTTGATAGCGGCCGACGAGGGTTACACGTTAATGACGCATTTAATGGCAACTGGTGTGTTTTAACAAAATTTTATAGACGACAACCATGGTTGAAGGTACACTATTTTTATTGTACTTCGGCTGTTAATATCTCATTCTTCTTTCAGAGTATCTGAACTACGAAGATACGAAGTTTTCTAAATCGAGGGGGATTGGGGTATTTGGAACTGACGCTAGAGACACGGGTATACCAGCTGACGTTTGGAGATTTTATCTTGCATTTGTTAGACCAGAGACTCAAGATTCAAATTTTAATTGGGAGGATTTATCTACCAAAAATAATAGCGAATTATTAAACAATTTTGGGAACTTCGTTAACAGGTACGCGACCCTTTACGATAAACTATAATGAATCTTCAGTAGTTATTCCTTTTAAAGGAGTCGCTAAGAATTATTTTTAACGAATAGAGCCCTGGTATTCGCGGAGAAATATTTCGAGTCGAAAGTCCCGCCGATGGAACTCCAAGAAGATGACTTAACGCTTCTGGCGTTAGCTCAACGCGAATTGTCGTCTTATATACAGGCTTTGGAACAGGCGAAGTTAAGGGACGGTTTGAAGCACGTGCTAGCTATTTCAAAACATGGGAATCAGTATATGCAATCTCAAGAACCATGGGTGAAAATCAAGGGGACTGATGACGATAAGTAAGTGGCGTATTGATTTTAATTAAATAATACTGCAACGCTGTATAACTATATGGTGCTTGTGTTCTACTTAAACATAATGTAATGCTTTGTGATTTTATTGATCATAGAAAGAGAGCTGGGACGATCATTGGTATTTGCAGTAATTTAACGTGTCTGTTGTCGGCCCTTTTGGCACCATTCATGCCAAACACATCCCGCGAATTAAGATCTCAACTAGGATTGGACAATTGTAACTACGGCTACATTCCCGACATTATTACGAATACACTTCCCACGGGCCACAGAATTGGTAAACCGTCGCCCTTGTTTAAGAAGATAGAGGATAAAGACGTAGAAACGTTAAGGAATAAGTATGGTGGGAAGCAAGAGACTGCGAATAAAGCTAAAGCAACTACTGTCTCGTATGACGACGCAAATACTTTGGAAGCTGCGATAGCAGCACAGGTTGGTAACTGTTTTTAATAACAGCACAAAGGAACTCTGGCGATATTTCGATATTCTATATACTCGTTATATTTTCAGGGCGAGAAAGTTAGGGAGATGAAAGCGAAAAACGATAAAAGCGTTTGGCAACCCGAGGTTCAAATTCTGTTAGACTTGAAGAAGAAACTTGCTGATCTCAAACGTAAAGAAGGGAAGCCTTCTGAATCGCCGTCATCTAAAAGCAAAAAGCCTGAAACGGTTTTCGTACCTGAACAAAATGGAGATGTTTCGACGGATGCAGCAACTTTGGAATCGGCTATTACCAAACAGGTACGATCAAACTATTAGCTAATGGACGTATGTATTATTTATATTTATGTATTAATTCGATTTTCAGGCTAACCTTGTTCGCGAGCTGAAAGCTAAAGGCGACAAAGCAGTGTGGCAACCCGAAGTGCAGAAACTATTGCAACTCAAGAAACAGTTGGCAGATCTCACTGGAACAACTCCAGCTTCGACTGCCAAAAAGTCAAAGAAAAAGAAGTAACTTAGTTACTAGCCCTCACACAAACATCCTTCCATCGTCAAAAATCTATCAAGATATTTTATAATAAAACCTCATCTTTCATCCTCTATTATCGAATACTTAATTTAAAAATATGTACATCGATGTTATATGGCATTCTTTTCAAAATCATATAACCAGAACGATTTATTTAATAAAATTAATTTATACATTAGAGCGGAAGCTGTAAAGGTGAAATTCACAATTTTCATTTCATTTGAATTATTGGTAGAGAACATTGTTGTAAGTGCAATGTTAAGAAATATACAAACTGCAAATATTGCATTCAATTGTTTCATCCTTATATAGGGGTGCTTAGTTCCGTGCTGTATAGTAGACTTGATACTTTATAATATTGCTTCAATTTATCTGAATATGAATTTGTAAATTTAGTATATTACACGCACACACTTTTCTTTTCATTACTGCTTTGCTCTAGACCTCTACAATAACTTTCACATCTTCCAATTTTCTCATTTCTTCCTATTCGCGCGCACTGGAAATATACGAAACACGATGTTTTCTAGGATGCAGATCACAAGTGAGACTACCATGCCGAACATTAAAAGTAGAAGGATCGGCACTGTCTCAATGATCGTTACGCTCGATGCCTCTTCATTGATTTTATTGTAGTAAGGCTTTCTAGATGTCCATCGCAGTAACTCTCGACTTCGAATCCCCGCGGTATAAGTCCTAATTAGACTGCAGTTAATTGAAGGTTAGTGGTCGATCTAGAAGCTCTCCTATTGCCGGGTAAATTCTGATAAAGGTATCATGCAACCATCTTACCCTATCTTCACGATTTCTTGAAACTGACCGCGTGGTGCCGACCACAGACCCAACGCGGAAGGTCGAAGTAAATGGACTTCGGTAAGCTGGGAAATCATATCGTTGGAAAACATGCGTTCGACAAGCGGGTATACAATATTAGGATCTGTGTGATAGGCAATTCCAGGATTCATAATCCCTCTGATACCTTCCATTAATGGCTGATACCTCGCCTCCTCTGGTATGGTCTCCCAGTGTTTCCTGAAGTATTGGACATCTGCTGTCTTGGTCTACAAAAGGATTGTAGAGCCAAGGCAATTAATTGTTAGTCGTTAATGTTCTGTAGCTAACTGCTGTTACTTTGAACTTTATGCAATGATTACGAGGAAACGTAGAATTGATTACATTTATTAGGATGTCGAAGAAAGTGGTCTTATAAGTGCTGAGTTTCATTCTGCTCCTTATCAACGAAGTCAAGGAATCGTTCATTTTGTTTGTGGGGCCATTGTTCAATCGACTAGACACTATCGCTGCCGAGTAACAATTGTACATGAGCAGACCAAAGACCAATGTCTGGAGACAGGCAACGCGGCTCGAAAGTTTATTGTTCTCGAATGGTAGCCCTGTAGTTCGACGAATGATTATTTGGCGAATTAATAATTTCACGGTAAAGTAACTGGGGTGTGATCGGTTTACCTTGTTGGCACATCGCGCCAATGATGACGAAGACCGTCTCACCGTAATGGGACTCTTTCTCCGATTTGAAGATTATCCGCAGAACGAGTACCATAACGACCGACAGTGTGAAGAACATATACCAAACTTTCTTCTCCAACGGTCGGAAGATTATGTTCATGTCTACTTTCTGTGAAGGCAGAGTACGAAACATGAAGCAGGTTCTGTGAAAAGAATCGTAACGTGTTAGTTAATAATAGGGGAGACCGGGGCTAGTTGACTAACGAGGTTAGTTGACTAATTCCCTTTAATTGTATTATGGAATAAATTATGCTGCGGTTCGCGATATTGAAGCATATGAATGGCCAGCTTGCCATTTAATGTGTCACCGTGACAAAAACTTGCGTTTTCTATTAGTGAGAATGAAAAATCTAAAAATGTCGGTGGGAAGTAAATATTTTTGTTTCGACTATTTATGAATTTTTTCCACTAAGTACTGCTTGATGTTTTTTCATGAATATTTTGTGGAAACGTGATTCATTGACTATAATTTACGGTATTTTATTTTATCCGGTGCGTGGAGGTTTTGTACGTACGGGCCTTAACATGTTAACAATGTCGGACGGGGTTACTTGACTAAGCATAGGAATTCCACTAAAAATTGCATTTTTTATCTTTAAGATGCAGTCGAGGCAAACAGTTTAGCTGCTCAAGTCCACTTCCCCCACCACAAATACCTCCAAACTTACCCCTATCAGTAAGTTTTACACCCTATCCCACCTTCAAACTCTCAGGTCTTCCAAATAGACTATAACAAACAAGTACAAAATAATTACAGTATCTAACACCATGATAATTAATTAAAAAAATAACAGTGTGAAGCAGTGAAAAAAATATAAAAAATTTATTGGTCGTAGGATATATATGTACGCCTTTCGTATACTATATTGATGGAATTGGAAGCGTATATGTATATACGCCTTTCGCAGACAAAGGGTTAAAATTGAAAAGGAAATGTCAAGTCAACTAACCCCATCATATTTGTCAACTAATCCCACAGTCGGGGTTTGTGGACTTATTCGCCTCAGTACTCTAAATATAATAAAAACAATTTTAAAAAAATTAAAACCGAGTTCAAAAAAATAAAAATGCGCTAAAAAGTAAAAAATAATTTTGTTCCTTATTTAATCTACGGCTCTCAATTGTTTTATGTCGGCGCCTCATCATTTGCACTGTGTAAATCTGGCGCCGACTTAAAAACATTGAGAGTGAGAGATTAAATACGGAACAAAACAATACTTTACTTTTTAGCGCATTTTTATTTTTTTGAAGTCGGTTTTAATTTTTATAAAATTTTTTCATTTTGTACATACAAACAGCTCGAACTGAGAACCTCTTCCTTTTTGAAGTCGGTTAAATACTAGGGTTATAGTTTTTACAATACATACAACTACGACATATATTGTCAAGGTGATTATTCTGAATAACATTTCCCTCCAAACTTTTTGGCGCTCGGCTTTGGTTTACGAGATATTCGCAGAGAACTTCACTTAACACTAGAACCACCGAGTTTAACACATTCGCTACCACGCTTTACGCGCTCTCAAGGGACGCGCATCCCCCGCACTACCCTAGCCCAAACCAATATTAATAACGTCGGCTGTGAAACCGTCGACGACGTCGAGCAGATGGTTGTGTTAGTAACATCTGTATAGGCAGATTTCAATGTACAATTATGCCAAGTTTTTTGCGAATATCTCGTAAACCAAAGCCAAGCGCCAAAAAGTTTAGAAGTTTAAAAGTTTAGGGAAATGTTGTTCAGAATGACGACCTTGACATGTGTGAAGCTCAAGGTCATCGGAGAATTCTCCCCTATTCTATGTGAGAATACCTTGAAGGCCAGACTTGCAGAGTTACATCGCACCAATCGAGCCTTTCCTGCGTCAAGATAGATGGGTAATATCCCAAATCAAAGAGTCGATCTCTGAGACCACTCATCAACGGCCCATTCCTATCTTTGGGCGGCCAATAATTTAGTTCTATCATTTCGAGGCTGCAAATCATGCCTTTAACGAATAACCGCCGAATAATAAATACATTAACAATGCAGCAATTCCCCGAAACGTGGGAACTTGTTACCTAAAATTGTACATGTAAGCGACATTCACTAAAAGAGAGTAGCCAAACTTGGGCCAGTTGTCTTCCAGCATAGCATTCCGTTCTGTGAGATATTCTATCAGATCTTGATCCACTGGTCTCTTCGCTACCTAAAAGAAACATTCTTACATACAAATAAAATTCTTCTCCTACACTTATCATCGCAGGAAATATAGGAAGAATCACTAACGTAAGCAAAGGACTTAAAAGTTACAAGTGCAAAAGTAAATTGTTCCTTTCATCCTCTTCACGTGTAATAACTTTCAATATCGATGGCAACGAAATCATTCAAACGCATCCATTTGCATCCTACTCACAATTCCAGCAGATTTGACTTTTATCTGCTGGAAATCTCGTCTCCTGGAAAACTTGCCCTCCAACAGCGTAACATTCAATCCAGTCTCTCTGTCCCAGGTTCCAAAATTTGTAATGCTGAGCGGGCCACCGCAGTGCTTGCAATGGTTGTAGATATCGTAGAGAATGTAACCATCGCCCCTTGGCAGAGAAATCACGAAATCGGTGGTGATGCTGAACGTGCTGTCGTTTAATAATTGAACGGTGTGTTCCATGTTCCTTCCCAGAATCAGCCACTGGTGCAAGTGCCCGAACATATAGTATCTCGATGCCTAAATTATAGTTTTCCGACTATCAATCTTCAAATTGAAAGGGTAACATCGTGAAACAAAATACGTAACTCGTTATAGTTGCAGATGTTTCAATTATACCTCGTCGAAGATATTCACTACGTCTTTGTCCGCTACCGAACACCGTAGATCTACGAACACACCTAAATTCCAGTAATCGGTACGCAATGATCTCTGTATATCAATATTTGGTCGAAGTGTTTTTGTCGACACGAAAATGCTAGCATCACTGAAGGCTCTGATGATTTTCTGATCATCTGTGCCGAATATATTTGAATAGATCGGAAAATTGATTTGTCATTAGGTCTTTGAAAATACTAGGATAAGGGGGCATTCTGCTCTCTCGGTTGAAAAATCCGCCACTTTTCGGTGATGGTTTTTATAATGAAATACACACTTAACGTTTTAGAATTTCTGTTCAAATTCAAGAAAAAATCTTTGTTGTTTGTTTATTTTACTTGTTTACTTAAATATTTCGCAGTGAAATTGGCGTTTTCAGAATTTGACCCCTTGCTGGCGGTTGAAATTTCGGACGACTCGATCATCGGAAATAAAAAAACCAAACATAGGTACTTTTAATTTACAGGAGTATGGCCATCTCGCTAACCACAAATATCTTAAGATTTTTATTATTTTCCCACATTTTGTATCAATTAAATATAGAAAAGAAGTGCCACTTTCGGCACTTTCAACTTTGATCGACCGGCATTTTATTAATTTCGGTCTAAAATTGTTCTTTCATGGAAAGCGAGATAACCATTCCCATGCAAATTAGAAATATGTTTGGTTTTTTATTTCCGATGATCCAGTCGTCCGAAATTTCAACCGCCAGCAAGGGGTCAAATTCTGAAACCGCCAACTTCATTGCGAAATATTTATGTAAACAAATGAAATGTAAACAAATAACGAAGATTTTTTCTTGTATGTTCAAGAGTGGTAAAATATACCCCTAGAAATTCGAAAACGTTAAGTGTTTATTTCATTATAAAAACCATCACCGAAAAGTGGCGGATTTTTCGGCCGAGAGAGCAGAATGTCCCCTTAAAAACCACAGAACTCACCTTCGTACCCCCCGCAGGAAAAGCCAACAACTCCGGTGATCTTTTTGAAGAGGAAGTAATCGTGAATCACGTCGATGCTGGTTGCACACGAGGCAACGATTAATTGCAGACAAAAAATACCTCGCACGAGCATCTCTGTTGCAACTTGCAAGGCTGCACTTTATCGTTGGTTGCAAGTTGAGCTACTGCGTGCAGAGCGTTCGTGCCGGAAGTCAGGTCGCCTGTTGCTCCATTATGTATGAGAAACCGTCAGTTTTGATACGATAGTTCTTCATAGGAGAGGTAGATACACATTATGGACATGTACAGGTGATTTCAACGTTTATTGCAAAGTGGAGGTCCGATCCCAGACAGCACGCGATGTCTTTAAGACGTCCAGTTTGCATCAGTTTTTGGTCTGAACGTCTTACGACGTTATTAGGACATCTTTAGACGTCTGTGTTCTACCTGGGTGGATAATGGCGGACAACAGCTGGACACGAGTTAGTCAGCTATACTTAGAACTTAATTAATTAAATTGCAGTGATTAGTCAGTAATACAAATGATTATGGGTCCAATTAAGGGGGAACACCACTGTGACAGCCGGAAAAGTAAGCCATTTTTAAGAATATTTTTCAGTAATAATTTACAGTTTTCATAGAAAAATTTTATTACCTACCTTTAGCACGCTGTCTTAAGAGACTATACAAAAAAATAAATAAATAGAAAAACATCCATAAATTTTAATATATTAATTAATCTTCTAGTCCCCCCCACGCGAGCCACGTAACTATGGAACAGCAAGTCCGAAATCAAATTTAATTTTTTTTTTACAATCTATATGAGTGTAGTTTCCGTTGTGCGTACCGATTTCTTAAACAAATTATTTTTGTAAAAATGGTGCGCTTTAGAAGAAAAGTTTCGAAAATCCGCGAATAAGATGAACAGTTTTTCGAGTGTATTTAAAAAAATTCGTTTTCAATCAAGGAATCCGTACGTACAACGGAAACTACACTCATATAGTTTATAAAAAAAGAAAAAAATTTGATTTCGGACCTGCTGTTCCATACTTACAGATTCGACCAGCTCGCGTGGGGAGCTCTAGAAGATTAATTAATATATTAAAATTTATGGATGATTTTCTATTTATTTTTTTGTAGACAGCGTACTAAAGATAGGTAATAAAGATTTTCTATGATAACTGAAAATTATACCTGAAAAAAAATTCTTAAAAATGGCTTCCCCCTTAATATGGATAATGGTCACAATTTTATTATAATAATAATATTCCTAATTCGACTGTGAAATATAATTGAATCCTCGTTTACAATTGTGTCCAAACGCGTTTAATGTTAATTCGACATAGATAATCAGAATTTTAGACTAATTAATTATTAAAGTGTTTTTGTTGTTTCTACTTTCTAAACCGTGACAGGCAATGATACATAGTTTAGGGTTGCAAATCCAGAAGATTATCTTTACTGTTCCCACTAGTAATGCTCCCCCTCGCGCCAACAATCTTCTTTCGATTCATCACTGCCTTTCTGCAAATTGTATGCAAATTTTCGTCAGCATACTGATAAGGGAAGATCGGCGAGTGATACGTGCCAAATGCGATGCAAGTTTGCTCGATTTTTTGTTGAACCAACCTAAGAGCTTTGCCGTATTCGGTTGGTGCTATTTTTGCACTTTAAGGGAGAAACCACCCCTTTTACTTATGCGCTTATCACTCGTAAATAACAAAATATATCGAAAAACCATTTAACTAAATGATATACCGTTTCTGAAGGTCTACATATTTGTCGGAAAGAATTTTCAAAAAAATATATTTTTTATTTTCATAAAAAAAAAATTTCCTCCCTTAAAGTGCAGAAGTAGCACCAGCCGAATACGGGAAAGTTCTTAGGTTGGTCCAACAAACAAGCGAGCGAAGTTGCATAAAAATTGGCGAGTGTCACTCACTCATCTTCCCCTCTTAGTACCTACTTATTTTACTTTCTTGACGTATTAAGAAAAAATTGCTTCGAACTCACTTCCTCGAACGTTTGTAAATAATGTTCTCTGTGATACAGATTCCTCCAGCCATGACCATCCCAAATGCCAGTAATATCAGAGCAGGGGCGGTTTCGTAGATAGTGATGCTTCTTGTGGACAATGTGTCTGGCTGACACTGAGGTTTTCTTGATGACCAATGCTTGATTTGTCGATCGCGAAGCCCAGTGTTGAACATCTTCGTCAATCTTACAAAGATAATAACTCTTAAGCACACTTGCACGTGAAATATTACAAAAATTGAAGTTTACGTGTTTATACATTTAAAAAATGTATTGCAAAATATATATTTGCTAATAACGAAGTCTTTGGGGATCTAAAAAATCAAGAATTGCTACTATTTATTTTTAAATGCAATATAATTCAATTAAATTGAATTGCTTACTCAACTACTCATCACACATATCTTCCCTATTTTTCGACATAATCGCCTTTTGTCCTTAGACCCGAACTTCTTAACGTAGAAAACTAAAGGAATAAAGAAATCACCGTAAGAAATGATTTCCTCACCCTATTTTCGCCATCTCGACGAACTGCCCATTGTGGCTGGCGTACATGCCCATCACGGATTGTTTAAACAAGTGGATCTCCGTGAGCTCGCAGATTTTATTCGAGTCGAACATCCTTTCGACGTAAGGATACGCTGTATTAGGATCAGTGTGGTACGCCAAAATCCCTTGGCTAACTTGTTTGATACCCTCTTCGATCGGCAAGTATCTCTTCGATTCTGGTAGAGGGTCCCAGCGCTTCGTTCGAAAGTAATCCGACTCCCAGTTCAGTTTCTAATAATGCCGCGATATTATAGTACGCTTCGATGCAGAATCGATTTATTTTCAAATTCGAGTGGAGATAAATAATTGACAGGAAGCAGACAGGAATCTTTCAATAATTATATTTTTTTAATGAAATAGAAATTAATTTCATTACTCTTATTCAGCTATCGATAATTATGGAATATCTTAACAAATTTCATCAAAATTTATAACATTTATGAAATTTATAACATTTGTGATTTATAAAATTTGTAAAAATTGTGATTTATAAAATTTGTGATATTTGTAATTTATAAAATGTATAAAATTTGTGATATTTGTAATTTATAAAATTTATAAAATTTGTACAAATTTTGTAAAATTGGTAAAATTTGTAAAATTGGTAAAATTGGTAAAATTGGTAAAATTTGTAAAATTGGTAAAATTGGTAAAATTGGTAAAATTTGTTAAATTTGTAAAATTTGTAAATTTGTAAAATTTGTAAATTTCTAAATCTGTAAATTTGTAAATTTGTACATTTATAAACTTTGTAAAATTGGTAAAATTTGTGATAAATGAAATTTGTAAAATTTGTAAAATTTGTGGAATTTGTGAAATTGGTAAAATGTGTAAAATTGGTAAAATTTGTAAAATTTGTAAAATTTGTGAAATTTGTAATTTATAAAATTTACAAAACTTGTACAATTTATAAAATTTTCAAAATTTGTCAACTTTTTTCCCAAGAAACTGGCGTATAGTTACTGAATTTGAAAATACAGAATGTCTCCTGATCCAAAGATAAGGATGTCGATAAATTAAAAAATCATGGTTGTTGGCAAATTCTTTGTCCCTCGATTTAATAAGTAAAATGATTGTCGTGAATAAACTATACTCATCAATCGACACTTACGTACAAAAAGTAGTTCAGGTAAGGCACAGCCTCAGCAGCAATTTTCAAATTGCTATCTGCGAGTACGGTCACCGAATCCTCCATCATGTCAAGGGGCTCGCTCAACCGCGCGGAAACGATACTGCCAGAATAATAATTGTACATTATCCAGCCGTGTATCGTCATTTGGAAAAGTGCGATGCGGCATGCCACGCGTTTTGGAAAGAGATTCACACCTGTCACGAGGATACGACGTTCGTTATATGATTTAATCGATGATTGCTGTTTAATACCCACCTTGCTGAGATAAGATTCCCACTGACAGCACCACAGCCCCCGAATATTTCTCTTTCTTCCCAATACCCTCCTTATTCATTATTAATTTTATAACGAATATGGAGAACAAACCGAAAGCCGCGAAAGTGTACCAGGTTAGTCGGGTGAAAGGCTTCAGGAAGATCTCCAGCTTGATCTTGTTGGTCGAAGTCGACAACAGCATGAAGCAGGGCCTGACCGAGACGATGTCTCTTAATTTTTAATTGACTTCAAAAAGAAAGAGATTCTACGTTCGATGTTATGTATGTATTATGTTTGTCCGCAAATTTCTCCGTAACTACTGGACCGATTTTCGCGAAACTTATTGCATTTAGCTTGGTTTCAATCAACTTAGGTCATGGAGAAAGAATTATCAAAATCGGTTAAGTGGTTTTGAAGTTGCACCAAAATAAAAAATCTGTTTCATTTTTGGAATCTTCCGTTTCTAGCAAAAGGTTCTGTTTTTACGAGCAGATTTTTTGTAGGCCTACCCATATTTTTTAAAATAAATGTAATTATATAACTTAAATAACCAAAAAGTAAGAAATAAAAAAAATTCAAACCGATTTCAAAAAAATAAAAATGCACTGAAAAGTAAGAAATAATTGTTTTCCATATTTAATTTATGATTCTCAGTTTTATTAATTGTAAAACATATTCGATGTCCTTAATATACTCAGGATACTGAGAATACTTAATAGAACTTGATATTCAAATTCTATAATGATTTTCGTGAATTCATTAGTCAAATTGAGTAAGGTGACAGCATTGGTACTAATCATCTGTCTGCCATGATGGGAATAGTGACCTGAAGTGCAAAGAATTTTCTCTGCTATTTACTGATTAAAATATTGTCTTTACAATTTCTTTTCTGTACTCCTACAGTTTTATTGAAACACAAGAGATGTATGTATGTATTTATATTACTTAATGTGTAATTATTGTTTCTTAATATATTCAAGACTACGACACCTATAGACGAAATTTGTTTAATGATATTTATTCAATTTAAAAAATTATTAATACCGTAAAAATTTTGTTCTCCGTCTACCATAATTTAGTGTGGAAATGTTTGATTTATAAGGGAAGATTCAAAAAACCGGAGATTCAAAAAATTATGAAACTTTGTGAATATCTAGGGAATGTCCTCCTGAGTACACAATTTCTTTTCCTGCCCAAGTTCACTTTAAGAGGGTGAGAGGGTAAGAGGCAGAAGACAAATTTTCAGGAAAAAGTTACTGCTTTTAATTAGGACTATCATTTTGTAACTTACAGTTCTTATAGTTCACGAGTAATAACATAAAATCAGAAGAAGCTGGATTTCAGGGGAATATTTTACCCCCTTAGAGTGAATAAACTTAAACTTTAAACTTTGGAAATATTACGTAATTTTTTGCTGCCAAAATTCGCTCTAAGGGGGTGAAATTGACCCCTGAAAATCCGTGTATTTTCCGATTTTGTGTTATAACTGGTCAACTGTAAGAACTGTAAGAACTATAAATTACCAAATGATAGTCCTAATTAAAAGAAGTAACTTTTTTTCAGAAAACTTGTCTTCTATCTCTTACAGTTCGCGAGTAATAACACAAAACCGAAAAATTTCCAACTTCAATTTCACTCTCTTAGAGTAAATTTGGGCAGCAAAAAAAATTGCGTTGTACTCAGGAGGACATCCCCTAGGTATTCACAAAGTTTCATAATTTGTTGAATTTCCGGGTACGGGATCTTCCCTTATTAATACACGAACACTGACCAGTACCGCAATTGCCACACTCAATTTAATTTCAACGCTTAAGGGGGTAGGTCACCCTCAATAGCCCTAAAACAGGCCTTTTTTCAAACGCAAATTGTAAAGTGATAAATAACAATAGAGACAACGTTTTTTCTAGTTTTAATCGTTATTCTATGAGCTTTAACACAAAAAAAAAAAGAAAAGTCTAAATATTTCTATGTAGGTACATAAAAGTTGTGAGTAAAAACGTAAAAGCGTGTACGCGGTGCACCGTTTGATGGTGTACATAAAATCCCCAAAATCGCTCCAATGATTTGGATGAAAATTTAATGAGAGATGCAGAAAACCATTCCCTACGATGTGTCGGGACCAGAATTTTCGAGATCAATTCTTAAAAAAAAGATAAAAAATATTTTTCATACAAGAAATCGATAAAATCGCATTTTTCAACATAAAAATTGTATTATTCT